>JAWHQI010000062.1:6000000-6600000 GCA_033032865.1 Dactylorhiza incarnata | reverse complement strand
TACAATCACTCTAGCTTCTCCCAAAGGCCGAACAGAGTCTCTCCATCAATAATATTGAAGAAGGGCTTTCGAGTACACACAGTTTTATCCTTTTTATAGCTCTCAATTCCATGTCATCACATTCCTCATATTTCATCTCTTTTGACCCGTCTCTTCCATTGTCCCAAAACCTCCACATAGAATCTATCAAGTGCTATAATATTTTTTGTTGTCACTTTGATCTTACAGACCTTCAAAATGAAGCTCTAATATTATTTGTTAGGAAATAGAAAAAGAATGTCAAATAATTTTCCCAAGTTTATGTGCACCGCGACAAAAATTAGACTTGACTGAAAGATGAAATCCAAACTTCAATTATACAACAAAAATGATAAATAATTAATTGTAATACAAACCTTCTTCGAACTTCCTACAAAACTCACTGGGAAGCACAATTGCAATAGACGTCAATGCAAAGCACCATCACAATAATCATTAAAAAATGATCACAATCGACACACGGCGTCCACAACCTGTAACCTCTTATTTCATAACCTCTTATTTTGGATATGGTCATCTCTATAATAATAATAATAATAATAATAATAATAAATGAAGAGCTCGCGAAGCATTCAGAGCTTAATCGCCCTTGCATTTGCAAAACAAACACGACAGAGGGAGCCCGCCGCAAAAATCGCCGTCTCTTAGACAGCCTCCAAAATGCCTGGGCCATAAGAGATGTCGCCCTCCTCTCACTGATTCCCTTTTCTTCTCCTCCCCTGGAAGAAAGGAAGGCAATGAAATGAAATAAGCTGAGCTACAAAAATTACATGAATTTCAAGGCATAGTTTAAAGGAAACATTTTTGCTGAATTCTGAACATAGAAGAGACCCAAAGAGGTGGATGCGACACTAATCATAATAAAGAATATTACGATTTTAATGTTGTGTTGCAAAATAAAACTTGTAATGCTCAACACAGAATGCATGAAAATCATTAAAATGCATGTGTAGGGTCACCTTATATCTAAATTTTATATCCTAGCTCATGCAAACTCTAGTGGAGTGATAAATATGTTGAGACTAAATTTGTGCTTAATAAGAATAAATCAACATCCAGCGACCAAAAAGCTTGAGCTAATGGATAAGGATCATTAGTAGTATATGAAGATCTAAAAGTCATACTTCAATTCCAATATGAGAGTATTTTTGTACTTTACATCTCTGTAAATCGTTGCAGTCTTTGTTCACTATATTAATGAAGAAGACCAAGCAAAATAAGAATCATTAATTTGAAATCCTCCAGCCACTAACCTGAATCATTAATTTGAAATCCTCCAGCTTGAGTATTTTTTCCTAATTGAATAGGTGTTTAAATTTCCTGATAATAGTTCATACGCAGTCTCTAACTTTTCATAATGCAGATCATGTGCTAAAAATGGAGTGCAGATAATGGAGTGCAGATCATGTGAATCTCTCTTGCCATATGAGTGCAGATAATGGAGTGCAGATCATGTGAGTCTCTAACTTTTCTGAATCTCTCTTGCCATATGAATTGCTAAAAATGGAGTGCAGATCATGTGCTAAAAATGGAGTGCAACCGGGCTTCCGTGTGGTTGCGACACTACCCCGGTCAATACCGTCTACAATAAAAGACATCGGAAATATCCCCAAAAAAATATATAACGCTCCCAACCACGCACATACTATTGTATAAAGATGAACAACTTTGGAACCAAATATCAATTAACTATGATCAAATTGGTCATCAGTATCATTTACTATCCCTCAAAATGTTTGAGATGGTCAACAAAGATCTCTCTGCTCATCTTTTCCAATTTCCATTGAATGCTTTATGATGCTTTATTTTACCTTTCCATTGACTGCCAAATTTTGGGCCTTTATGTAAGCCATGAACCTGCCATGAAAATCACTTTCTGACATGAAAAAAAGGCATATAAAATACAAAAAATATTCAAGGGAGAAATATTGAAAATGAGTTCCATATGAGAAGAAAAATATGTGTTCGAAATATTCAAGGGAGAAATATACCTGAGTTGGTAAAATTGTCATCCCTTCTTGACTGTATGAATTAAATTGTGAAAAAACATCTAAATTTCAAACCTGCAATATAGTAAAATTGTCATGAAATCCACTTCATACAATATAGTAAAATGTCTTTAAAAAATCCATTTCGAATCCAAAAAATAAAAAAAGGATTGTGTTGAACCTAGACAGGATGGAGATCGAGGTCGAGGTACCTGTAGAGGATGGAGATTTGCAACGAATTTGAAACATGGAGTAAGGAGATTGCATAATATACATGTATCAAGAAAAGGTAACAGAGCTTCCAAAGAAGGGAAAAAAGCCTGACATCTCACATGAGGTAGCCATGCAAAAGTCATTTACATGTTGAAACACAGGTAGGTAGCCATGCAAAAGTCATTTACATGTTGAAACACAGGGATTTATAAATTATACAAAAGGTATGCATATGTTGAAACACAGTTTATTGAAGTAGGCTCAATTAAAATGTAGTGAACGGTAGCTCTGTTACCTTGGAATGTTTGAAAAGTTTGAAAATTCAGCAAGAACCCATAACACAGCAAGCAAAAAAGTTTGAAAATTCAGAAGAAACCATAACAAAAGGAAACCTGTTATGGGTAGAAGCAATCCAAAAGGTATGGAGAAATAAGCAGAACCCCTGATGCTCAATTAAAATGCAGTAAACGGTGTAATCAAGAACAATTAATAACCTTGGAATGTCGCAGCCTTTAGTGGCACAAAAGGACAACCCAATACCTATACAATGTGTATGAATTAAACAGTAAAACTTCACCGAGTAACAAATTAAAATACTTACGAATTAACCAAATAGGATCGAAAGAAAGCAGCGGGTGAGGGAAAGTTATTCTACTGAACTGCAAGAAGAGAAGGAGGGCAAAGGTTGAGTGAGAAAATAGTACGAACACATAAAGAGGATGATTTTTTTCTAGTGCGGATGAAGAAAGAAAATCAGATTTTACCGTGTGATCCCTCTACTGCAGTGTTTCTGTGAATGAAGAAAGAAAATCAACTCATAAAGAGGATGAATTTGTTTCTAGTACGAATGAAAAAAGAAAAATAGATTTTACCGTGTGATCCCTCTGCTGCAGCATTTCTGTGTGATTCTCGTACGCATCGAAGACCTTCTTAGACAGAGAAGTAGGAAATATAAAATTAGCAAATCAACAGAGAAGCAAATTTGACATTTTTTCTAGACCTATAGTCAGCAAAGGCATTAGTTCATAGAGGAGATTAGAAGACCTACCAGATGATCTGATGAAGGAACTGAATCTATTTGTTGATTGGCCGATCAGATGCAGGGAAGCGAGCAAGTTGCTGCAGGAGAGGGTTCGGCGTTAATGGGAAACCGTAAAGGAGGAGATCGCTGGCTTACCGTGTGCGCGAGACAATGGTTGGCGTGATGTGGTGGGAATGAAGAACTGTGGTTGGAAAGATTGTCGTGGGTGGATAACCGTGGCCGGCGTGATGCCATAAAGGAGCAAGTTGCTGTAGTAGGATTGCCGTGGGGGGATGTTGCAGTCCAGAAATGGATACTTGCAGCCCCACAATAATTGCTACACTCATATCGGTATTTGCAGTCCCGCACGATATTTGCAACCCACTTTACAAAAAAGTCCATTACCATTAGGGTAGTAAATTTGTGGAATTTAGGTATAAAGTCAAAATTATGAGCTAGCGTCCAAAAATTAAATGTTTAGGCAAATTACAAAATATCAGAAAGTAATAACGAGTAATAAATAATATTGACGACTCGTTGTCTCAAAATGATCATCAACATGCATGAAATAATAAACAATGTCTAAAATTAGTTGTGTGAAATTGATTTGCTTCCAATCATCAGTATAGTTGAATTAGATATACAAATTAGTAAAAATCTTACAAAAGTTTTGTAAGAAGCCTTTTGATTTGTGATGCTCATAAAAAGTAATAATGTTGTGCGGATACAACTGCAGCCTACAAAAAAATAAACAATTTGATAAACAAAATTTAGATAACATATGCAAATATACACATCTTTCATCAATCAATCATGAATATTTGTTACATAAGGAATGTCTCCCTGCTCTGCCATCTTGTCATGATACTTCGTCCAGACCGGAAACACCGCTGGTAGCGGACAATCTTCACGCGTTTTTAATAGAACGATGCGATTATCATCTACAAATCCAATTCCCGACACAGCCTCTGGAATGTCCGACACAACCTCTGTGATGTCCTTTCCGGCCTCTGCTTGCCGGCACAACCTCTGCGAAGTCCGGCAAAATCGGCGGGGAAGGTGTGCTCGAGGTCGCGGGTACAGGAAGAGGGCGATGTCCGGCGAATCTGCCAGCGAATGGAAGAGGGCGATGTCTGGAGAATCAGGCGGCGATGGCCGACGAAGTTGTCGACGAATGGAGGGAGATGGAATCACGAGCACGGGAACGACGAAAAAGGGGGCGGTATCGTGAAATGAGGATGTCGGGTGGAATGAAAGGGGGCGGCAAATAGGGGTTTTTGAGGTTATTTTCTATTAGTTTGGGTTATTTTAGGGGCTGCAAGTATCCATTTCATATATGAGTGACACTACGCCGGGGGCCAATTAAAATATATATGTTTATATATATGTGTGACACTGCACTGGGGACTCTTCGTGCCCCCACATGATAGTACCCCAATCACGACATTGCCCCGACGACACTCCTGCATCTCGCTAGCCCCCAAGCGCACAATAAAATCGAGCGACGGGCGGAGTATAGTGCTTAGGGGGTTTGCGAGCGCCGGGAGCGCCATCGCACCTAGGAAATGTCGTGACGAGTGTATTATCTCGCGGGGGACAGTTCACTTGTGTGTGTGTATATATATATTTTTTTTAATTGGGACTCAAGGCCCCGTGCAATGTCACTCATATATATAAACATATATATATTTTAATTGGAACTCGGGGGCTCCGTGCACCATCACTCGTATATATAAACATATATATTTTAAATTTTTTCTTTTATATTTTATTTATATAAATATTTATATTTAATTCTGATTATGGAAGTTTTTTATCTAAACGATTTATACATTTTAATTCTGTTTATGTAAACGTTATTTTATTTTATTTATATATATACATTTATATAAACGTTTCTTAACCGGTATTTATACAGACGTTATAAACGCTTTTTCTCATATCCTATAACTAACGTCCGCCCAGCCCGCGAGCGAAAGGATGACGCTGGTACCGTAGATAGCGGAATACTCGATCTATCTATGAACAGCGCCGGCGGTCCGCCGCAAACAAAGACCGCACGATGGATTTAAATGAAGATTAGCTCTTTATTTCCTCCTCCCCCGCCCTAGGGCTTTCTTCTCGCTGCACCATAGCTGCTTCGTAACTCGTGATCGCCGACGAGCTTCTCTTCTTCACCTTCGTCTTCCTTCCTGAGTTATTCCTCACCGCAGGCTAAGAATGACATTTCTAGGTAAGTTCTGCTTTCGTTCTCTGTTACATTTTTCCCATTCGAGATCGCTTCTTCTCGCGCATCCAGCCGATCGACGTTTAACACCATGATTGTAACAAACAATATAACAGTAGGTCCGGCCGGTACCCCACGTCATAATATACTTCGACACGCAGGCAGACAATACATGAAAGCTATAAAAACAATTCGGCCTTTGAGGGCCCTCCCAACTTTGTGGTCTTTGCCCGCTATTTCCTACTCGGCTCGCCGGTACCCGAACCATCCACAAAGCAGCGGTAAACGAGGGTCAGCTTTAGGCTGACCACAAACGGTGTAACGACCCCATCCCCCGGCCGTCTAGCCGACTGCGGGGTGGCGGTACCACTATCCTGCAAGCAAATATTACATATATATGACAAAAAAAAAGTGCAACTACACTAAGCAGAGTGAAGTTCCAAGCACAATCAAATCGACTAGGTTGAGCATCAAAGTAAGTGAACATAGATATGCACATGATTTTGGTTGGTCTACCTGAAGGTTCCTTCAGCCGCCTAAGCATGAAGCTAACAAATTAACATCAATCATAACGTTGATACGCACGACCACACGTTTTCATGCTCTCACGACACGTTTTGGTGAACTCTTGCACGAGTAGTTCCACCAAGCCAAGTCCCGCTAACTCGGATTTCAATTTAACATTTTACTAGTCAAGCGGTTCCACATTGACCCTTTCCTATAATCCTATGCTAACAACGATGCTCTCCTCAAGCTCTCGAGCTGAACCAACATGGTACAGGTTCGGTTCAGCAATTGCTCGTTGTTTAAATCATAATGTCTAGACAAACACAATGCGGGAACAACAATGACTCGGCCCATTCATCAACAAACACGTTACGCACCCAATCCACTCGAAAGGACATGGGCTTCACGATCGCAACCATCGTAGTGCACTCCACTGCGGAATAGGTGGAGAAGGTTTGCATTCTCGGTAAGACCCCCCTCCCGGAACACAAGACACGGCCGAGGAGGATTCCTATGCCTAGAACATCCTCCTTGCGGTAGCGTCAACACACGAGCTATCCTATACCCCAAGACGTCTATCCTGCCGGCTAAACCAATATCATCATGCCAACCCATCAATAATAGAAAAACAACAGAAGCCATAGATTCACAATTAAGTAAAGATGTCTCATCAAGTACAAAAGGACACATAGCTACAAAGCTCCTGCAAAATATCAGAGTACATAATTTTCCATAAGGCTGCATTTCAAAACACTCGCTCACATCTGTCACTGATGGTAACGAAGTCGTAGTCTCAGGCTAACGGTTGTATCGTAGTCTCAGGCCCTGTCGTAGACTTACGGTTGTATCGTAGTCTTAGGCCCTGTCACCCTGGCCTGGCTGTCCTCCTGCGTCGTACGCTGCTGCTCCACCTGCCGCTGGGTGTCCTCCTAAAAATAGTGACGTACCAACCGTTAGTAATAAAGACTAAGTGACTTCACATCCTCTCCCCCGGCGACTCTCAGGCACCGGGAGAATTGAAGGAGGGAGAACGCTGCAATATAATAAGTAATATACAATATAGCAAGTGACAAGTACATATAAATCACAGTAGATAGTCAAGAGTATAATAGTACATCTACTCTAGCTGTATAGTCAGCAACAGAGTATAATAGTACATCTATATACAAAACTGAATTAAACTTAACTTATAAGAATGCTCATACAAGCTTATAGGTTAAGGGTCTTTTGTAATAATAGGTAACTCATCATATAAAGGTGCCCATATGAGTTTATATGATGAGGATCTCTATGCGGTGCAATGCAATGAATGTATGTATGAAGACTCACCCATGATTTACGTACAAACTCTGATTTGCTATGTCGACATAGACTTTTACTTCCCACTTTTCGAGAGTAGCTAACCTCTCAGGCATCACCCGTCGTGGCCAGACAGTGACAATGGATAGGGCTCTCAACTACTAGGTGGGTATGCACACTACCAGACCTAGGCCTTACGTACGTCTCGACGCTAAGAACACAACAGTGGAGCACCTGCGTACTGGACACGGAAGGGGTCTTGGGAAGTAAACACTAAGAGCCCAACCCAACCGGTCAATGACACCGAAGGGGTCTTTGGAAGTAAACACAAAGATCCCAACCCAACCGGCCAAGATCTATCTGTCAGCACTCATTGGTGTGACGACTGTGTTAAAAAAAATTTAGAGGTCCGGAGTGAAGTAATAATGCGGAACACTTTAACACAATCCACAAGCGTGACAATCAATGACAATGGGAAGACAGAATATTGCTCTTGCATTAACTATCTCTTTACAACGCGAGACATACATGGCGAGACATGATTCATAAGAATCACAGAGGAGAGAAGCACAAGACAAAAAATAACTCGCCAGTGAACTGCCAAAGCAGTGATCACCAGACTGCTCGAACAGGCAAGCCGCACGACTATCCCTGAGACCGCGCGAACAGAGCACAACCCGCTGTTGTCAGCCCGCGATCACAGACCGCACAACCTGCTGCTTTATTCAACTGCTGAAAATAACTACTGTCCGCACTTCTTGATCGCCCAGACCGCACGGTCTCTAGATCACAGAAGAACCCGCGAACACTTGATGAAGAACTGCTTCCTGCTGCGAGACTGCAACTCAAGATTGCCTGACCACTTAAGGCCGCCTGATCAACTGAGTCCGCTGCACAGTCCAAGAAATCCTAAACATAGTCCGCACAGACAGACTGTTGCCGAACTGGTTTATTCAAAGATGGAAAGAAAGGAGAATGCTGACGGTGATTGCTAGCCAGCCGCTAACCTGCGAAGAGAACAATCCGGTCAGACAACTCAAACCACACGACCTCAAAGTGAGACCGACACAATCAAGTCAACTTGAGTTCATATAGTTCTTGCGTTATCAATGGCTACCCCGACGTCCCTATTTATAGGCAAACGAACGAATGCCGTCACCGCCCCAAGAGATACATACACCTTCCTTATTGAAGCACGCAGTCTCTAGAACTAAACCGTGCAGTCTCTTCAAGACCTTATTACACTTAAGCAAAACTGTCCAAGATAGCTTGCCAAGAATAAATCGGCAGACCACCCGGTCTCTTATAAGAACGGACATATGAGCATCTGACCGATCAGGAGCTAACCACCAAAAACGAGCTCATACAACCCACCTGGACTCTTATCAGATCGGAGCAACATGAACATCCTGACATACCAACCTGTCCACCAGAACAAACTCATACAGACCGCAGTACTAGACCGCAGAAGAGACCTCTAGTACAAGATCGCCCGGTCTAAACCAGAACAGGATACTTAGGCAGGCAACCAAACACAGGCTGCCAACACCAAAGACACGCGACCACACCAGCCAGGTCGCCACACCGAGCTCGCGGATTCTAGAAGTAAACTGCAATATAGGTCGCGCGGTCTCCGCGGTCTCCAAGAACAGACCGCCCGGACAGTCCACTTCCACTTCAAAAATTTAACACTCCCCCTTGAAGTGGGAAGTGGAAGTCAACCCAAGTAGACTCCTCAACCATGTGAACGGTTCCTTCGACAACGGTTTTGTAAATATGTTTGCGACATTATCCTTGCTCTGCACATGCTCAACCATAAGATATCCCTCCAACACCTTCTCCCAAATGAAATGATGTTGAATCTCTATGTGCTTGGTTTGCGCATGACAAACTGGATTGTTCACCAGTTTGAGGGCACTCTCATTGTCACCCCGAAGCAGAGTAGGACAATGCACCTCCCTATGAATGTCCTCCACAAGCCTCCTAAACCAGATGGCTTCCTGAGCTGCCAAAGCCAAAGTTTTGTATTATGCTTCCGTGGTAGAGACAGACACAGAATCCTGCTTCTTGCTGCACCATGATATAACTGTAGAGCCTGTCATAAAGACGTATCCAGAAGTCGATCTCCGATCATCTGAATCTTCTCCATAATCAACGTCCATGTATCCATGCAAGCAAAATCCCGAGTCCTTCCCATAGAAGAGACCCAAATCAGAGGTGGTCTTGACATACTTCAAAATGCTCCTCGCCACCATCAGATGAGGTTTCCGTGGCTCTGCCATATACCGACTCACTCGGCCAACCACATAAGCAATATCCGACCTTTTGATCGTCAAATATATCAGACTTCCGACCAAAGCCCGAAACACCAAAGGATCAGGAAGAACCTTCCCCTCATCACGTCGAAGATGAATACCAACCTCCAGTGGAGTAGAGCTGCTCTTCCCACCTTCCATGCTGAATCGCTTCACAATTCGTTCTGCATACCCCTTTTGGGAAACAAGCATTCCCCCTCTTTCCTCTCCTCTTCGAGTCCAAGGAAATGGTGGAGCTCACCTAAGTCCTTCATCTCAAATTTGATAGCTAGCTCAGCACGAAGCCTAGCTACCTACACTTTAGAATTCCCCATGACGATCATATCATCAACGTATAGCAGCACCAAGACCTGAAGCTCCCCCGTCTTCTTTAAGAATGAGCTCGAATCAGAATCAGAGGCAAAATATCCGCAGAACTGGAGGTATTCGGCACTCTTGCCATACCATGACCGAGGCGCCTGCTTCAAGCTGTAAAGAGCCTTCTTAAGCTTACACACATATCATGGGTGCTCTTCGGAAGCATAACCAGGTGGCTGATCCATGAAGATATCCTTGTCAATCTCGACATACAAGAAAGCATTCTTCACGTCGAGTTGCCAAATCTTCCATCCCTGCCAAGCTGCCAATGCGATCACCACCCGAACTAAAGTCATTTTGGTAATGATGAGTCCTGATCATATACACATTTATGGACTCATCCGGGCCGTTATTCAGTCATTTCACCGCACTTTAGCCTTGTTATAGTTTATATTTGATATTCCATGCTAGGTGCACTTCTAGACCCATTTTGGTGTGATTTCATGTTTATTTTCATTAGTAGTTTTCATGCACTGTTAGGTGTCACTTTCAGTGGCTAGATTCGTGGTTGTGCTGGAATAGGAGTCGTGCAGGTGTTCCCGGTGCAATTCTGCATAGGAACACTGCGCACGATCACCGGTTCTATGGCGCACGACCACTGGTCGTGCGCCACTGATCGTGTGCACTTAACCCTTTTTTCATGAGTTCTGTTTGGTGTAGTGCGCACGACCATCTACGATAGTGCGCACGACCACCGGTCGTGCGCCACTGGTCGTGCGCACTTATCATTAATTTTCTGAGTTCTGTTTCGACTAATGCGCACGACCACCGACGATAGTGCGCACGACCACCGGTCGTGCGCCACTGGTCGTGCGAACATTATAGTTTATAAATTTCGCATCTTGCAGGTTCCACCCAGGCAGTGGGCACGATCGCAGAATTCCAGTGCGCACGACCACTGGTCGTGCGCCAATGACCGTGCGCACTATTTAAATCAGCGCCTAGATAAATGCCTGTTCCGATTTTAGGTCAGCATTCAGCCGCCGGGAGCGGATTGCCTGTTCCGTACGCCGCCGACCACCATCTTGGGACGCCTCCACTTCATCTCCTACGCAAGGGGAAGTCTCCTCCATCCATTCCAAGCCTTCCTCCATTGTCCGGGAGCGTTCTCCATCATCCGCAAGCCTCCAAGCAGCTATTTCCCCACTACGACCCGGTGAGAAGAAGAGGAAATCTGAAGTCGAAGACGATGGAGCTACGTAGGGAGATCGAGATAGCTCTCTGCGCCGGAAGCATAGTCCGCCCGAGTCCGGAGGTAGCCCGACAACCTACCATTCCGGCCGTGAACGGCCGCTAGTCTTCACCCATCGGTTATCTCTTTCTTCTTTCCTTCATTGTACTCGTTGAATCGTGTAAACTGGAATATTGTGATGTTTGGGTTGTTTGAAATGAATGTTTCTTTACTTTCCTTCATCGCTTGCTTGTGAATCACTCCGTTTCTACTCTCTCACTCACGCACGCACGCAAGGTGTTTGATCCGCGTTGGCAAGAGCTAACGGCGGTTGTGAAGAGGTGTTTGCGACCCTCACCCTCTCGCACTAGAGCACACTCCATCCGCCTCACTGTAACGCCCCTGATTTTCGTTAATTATTTTACGTACCCTCTGTGACGTAATTTTGGCGTAAGGGCGTTATGTCAGCTCGTCTGATAGTGTTTCGAGTTTTAGCTTAGTTAAATCTTGTGATTTAGGTCAAGCATGCGAGATTTCGCGTCGTTTCGAGTTAAAGTGAAGATTTTGAGTGGATTTCAAGATTTTTAGCTTCGGGAGGCTTTAGCCCGAGTTTGGCCCGTCGGAATTAAATTCTAACTTCGCCGTTGGATTCGTAACACCGTGTTTTAGTTAAGGTGCAAATTTCGTAGAAATCTGAGGTGTTTCGGTCGCCCTCGCAGTTAAGTAAATTGGGGAATTTATTTATTAATTAAATAATAATTTAGGGTTATATATATAAGCCTAAAATCTCCTCCTCCTATTCATCTTCTTCCTCCCTCGATCAAATCAGCCGCCGAGCGAAAGGGCGAGTGCGGAGCTTCGAGGAGCGTTCGATCGGCGATTTCTAGGGCTGTAGTAGTCGGAATCGCGTTTGGAGAGAAGATTTGGAAAGCTCTCGGCGAGATCTTCGTTCTAGCGGTAAACTTTTCCCGTTCTGTGGAATTTTTGGAGTTAGGGTAGTGACCTAACCCCTTCTTTCGACACGAAAAGTTTCAGGAATCGGTGCTCGTGTGTTTTCCTAGCCGAACCATAGCTTCCGGAGCAAAGATCTTCGAGTTTGCAAGGTTAAGGCAAGTGGCTTCCTCCTCCTTCTCTTTCTGTTCTTGAAGTATTGTTTCGCTCGCGTCGATTTCATGTCGCTTGGTTTAACTTAAGTTTTGGAGTGTTAATGTAAGCTTCCTTGATTATTCTTCCTTTGCTATGAATCCGGTAGTTGTTCCCTGGAGAAAACCGTCCTATCTATACCCAAAGGATAAATAGCTTCTAGGAGAATCGCTATCCGCTGGCCACACAGCAGAATAGGGGATTTTTTCTGTGTCCATTCGTCGAGATGTCACGGGACATTCCGTGTAATCCCGACGAATTCCGACGAATTCAAACAGCAACAAGATCTCGAATTCCTCCCGTTTGAACTTCTTTCTACTCGTTGTGGTCTGTTGACATTTGAGTTACTCTTATGATTCATATTGATCGAGGTGTACTTTGCCTTGACCCTAATTCTTAGGTCCTTCCAGTGATTTTCCTTCGGGCAGCGTCCCGTGTTTAAGTAAAATTTAAGTAATAAGAACTACTGCCTTTAGCCTTACACAGTAGTTGTGTTTGGGAGACAGTGGGGGAAAATGTTATAGCCTTGCACGGTAGTCGTGTTTGGGTGGTAGGGTCTAGTGGTACCCCCACCTGGTTTGGGCTTTGGGTAGCGGATGTAGTTAACCGCTCCCGTATAATGTGAGCTGATCAGTCTCTTTAATTGATGAAACTAAATAAATGAACATGTTTGTTCCTCTTTTGGTATATAGTGCACTTGATGCTTGTTGGTTCTTTGTTGGAGCTCTCTTTCGGTAAATTTTGGCTTGGGTTGGTACCCCTTATGCCTTGTTCGTGTTTCTGCTAATCTTCTGCCACTTGCAACTCCTTGCTGAGGCGTTCTTTGTTTTATTGAATGCCTCAGGTTCAGAGCCGTAACGGCTAGTGGTGTTGCCTGGAGTTCAGAGTTGGTAGCTGCTCACCCCGCTGTTGCGAAGTAGTTGTTTTTAGTTGCTTCTTGTGCTCAGACATACTAGTTAGTGCCAATGGGTTAGTGTCATGTTGTTGACGCCCATTGTGCCCTTTTTTATACTTTATAGATTATTTGCCAGATTATGCCACTACTTTTAGATCTTGTGTACCTTACCCTTTGGGAATGATTTATGCTAGGTGCACTATAGTTATAAAATGTTTTTTCCTCATTCTCATTGCATTCTTTCTAACTGAAACCCTTAACTTTAAAAGTCGCCTAAAGGTATTTTCTACCCTTACAGTACGCCTAGTTATGTGCATATCATTTATTTCATGCTCCGTCGTTTGCATACATGTAGGACTTTAAGTAAACTAAATTAAGTACTTTCCGCTGCAATTATATATACTTCCTCGGTGGACTAGTTGATCCACGAACTGAGAGACACAGTTCTTATCTCAAAACCCCTGATAAATGATTTCAAATGATGACTTATCATATAATCAAGTTTGTTTAGTTAAGTAATAGGTTCCCGCCTGAGCGTCTACAGTTGTCTCCTGTATGACGTGGCATCATGACGTGTATTTTCTCTTACTCTGATATTCTTAAATTCGGAGAAAATGCGGGTTGTGACAGTTGGTATCAGAGGTAGGTTAATTCGACAAGTTGGTCGAGCGACTAATTCTGATATAGTTTAGTTATTTAGTTTCATTGCATACACACACCGATGTGTCATCAGTACGTCTTGGCTGAAGCATGAACACTACACTCATAGCATGATAAGAAGTATACGGGGCATATTATGTAGTATGGGATGCATAATATGTGTTTGTATATGGATCCACCATAGGTGGCAACATGTGACTGTTATGTAGTATGGGATGCATAACCATCATCACATGGATGCCCATTAGCACGTTTTCTTTTTCGTTACATGCGATATTATGTAGTATGGGATGCATAATATTTCATGTGTACGCCGCTCATAACATGCATTAAGGCTTTTCTTAGAATGCATAGCACAACATACATATCATAACATCGCATAAAGCACACGTGCCAAGCTAAAGATTTACATGATGACATTCGTACACACATGACTTCAAAACGAATAGAAAATTCATGCATACATGCCCCTTGCACATGAGTCAAGTGGGACGATGTAGTATCGTTCCTGAATTTAGCATATCATCATGAAAATATCCCAGAGAAAGGTAGTGGAAATGGCAAGTAACTGTACATGTATGTTCTGAAACAAGCAGTGTAGTTCTAGTGTAAGGTTAAGTTTTAATTAGAGGTTTATGCGTATTAGCCGAAATGGCGCGCAAGCGAGTCGCGACTAGGTCGACTCCCCAGTCTGAGGGCGAGTCTTCGGGTGCGCAGAGTGAAGCCTTGATCGAGAGTCTGCGCCAGAGCAATGAGACTCTGACTAGGCAGATGGTTGCGATGCAGTCGCAGGTCGAGGCGTTGTTGGCTGCCGGTGCTAGGAAGCAACCCGTAGTGCAGGCCCCAGTAGTAGGACAGACTGTACCTACTCCTCCTGCCCCCTTGGTACCCCCGGTAGCGATACCACCGGAAATGAATTTCATTTCGCATTTTCAAGGGTTGGGACCTCCTACGTTTGACGGAAGAGCAGACTTCATGTCATTAGACGACTGGTTTGTTGCCATTGAGGAGATGTTTTCGTACTCAGGAATCTCTGCAGACCAAAAGGTGATGGTCGCCGCTTACCAACTGAAAGGACTTGCTAAGAGCTGGTGGATCAGGGAGAGGGAAAATCTCGTGGGTGGATGTTCGTGGGAGTCGTTCAAGGCGATGGTGTTAAAGAAATTCCTGCCGTCGGTCGAGCAAGACCGTTTAATGAATAATTTTCTGCACCTGAAGCAAAGACAACTCACGGTTAGTGAGTATGAGATCGAGTTCAGTAAGTTGAGCAGATTTGCTCCAGATTTAGTGACTTCTGAGGCAGGAAGAATGAAGCGATTTCTTGGAGGTCTTCGTAGCGATATACAGCAGTTGGCGAGTGCTTATAAATCTGAAAGTTATGCTGAAGTGGTAGAAGCAGCACTGAAAGTCGAGGCTATCGACAATGCCAAGAATCGGGGTGCTCTAATGAAAAAGGACAAGAGGAAAGTCGAAGAGGGGGAGACCCCCAAGGTATCTAGCTTGACTCCAAAGAAAAGGAGTGGAGAGGTGTGTAGCTTCTGTGGCCGCCCCGGCCATCCAGTTGAGAAATGTTTCAAGAGGAAGGGAGCTCAGAAGCAGCAGCGAGTGCTAGCAATCCAGGGTGCTCCGAAGGGCGAGGTGCTCTGCCAGTTGTGCAAGCAGAAAGGGCATGATGTGGCCCAGTGTTGGACCAAAGATAAAGTCTGCTTCCAGTGCAAGCAGAAAGGGCACATGAAGTTCCAATGCCCGCTGATTCAACCCCCGTTGCAGCCTGTACCGCTTCAAACCTTGCCGCCGCCGCAGCATCAGGATAAAGGAAGAGGAAAGTTGAACGTGTTAACCCAGGAGCAAGCGCAGTCTTCGACCCAAGTGATCGCAGGTTAGACCTTAAGACAACTGTTTAGTCTTGTTTTCATTTTAGTTCGCTGTATTAGACTAGTTTCTCTTCGCGCTTATAGGAAGATTTAAGGTAAAGAATCGTTGGGCGCGTGTTCTGTTCGATTCGGGTGCTACCCATTCGTTCGTAGCAAGGGATTTCGTTGAGCGTCACCGTTTGACCCCTGAGCTGGGCAACGATTCGTTCCTCGTTAAGTTCCCTTCTGGTGATCTGGTGTCCTCGAACCAGTGCGTCCGCAGTTGCCCCGTTCTCTTAGGAGATTTCTTGGCTGTTGCTGATCTCAAAGTGTTGGACTTAGAAGACTTTGACGTAATATTGGGTATGGACTGGTTGTCCAGTTATGATGCGGTCATCCGGTGCAAGGAAAAGCGTCTGGACTTCGTGATGGACAACGGTCAACCCATGAGTGTTTTTGGTTCTCCGTACCAGAGTTCTTCGATAATTTCTGCGGTATGTGCTCGGAAACTGTTAATTTCCGGTTGTTTGGCTTACCTTGTTTCTGTAGTAGAAGCTGTTGGTGGTTCACCGTGTATCGAGGATATTCTGGTGGTGCGAGAGTTCCCCGATGTCTTCCCTGCTAATCTCCCTGGTCTCCCGCCCGTTAGAGATGTGGAGTTTGTTATTGATCTTGAGCCTGGTACTCGTCCTATTGCTAAGGCACCGTACCGTATGGCCCCGCGCGAGTTAGAAGAGTTGCGAACTCAGTTAGATGAGTTGTTGCAGTGTGGTTTCATTAGGCCAAGTTCTTCTTCCTGGGGTGCTCCAGTTTTATTCGTGAAAAAGAAGGACGGTTCCATGAGATTGTGCATAGACTATAGAGAATTAAACAAAGTGACCATCAAGAACAGGTATCCGTTGCCAAGGATAGATGATCTGTTTGATCAGTTGCGTGGTAGCACGGTGTTTTCGAAGATTGATCTTCGATCAGGCTACCATCAGTTGAGGATCCGTGAGTCGGACGTTCCCCGGACTGCCTTTCGTTCTCGTTATGGCCATTTTGAATTTCTAGTCATGTCATTTGGTTTGACAAATGCACCCTCTGCATTTATGGACATGATGAACCGCGTGTTCAAGGATTTTCTGGACCATTTTGTGGTGGTATTCATAGATGATGTGCTGGTTTATTCTAGAAGTGCTGAGGAGCATGCTATGCATTTGCGCTTAGTATTGTCTACTCTTAGAGAGCACAAGTTGTATGCGAAGCTGAGCAAGTGCGAATTCTGGCTTTCTCAGGTATCCTTCCTGGGTCATGTGGTGAACAAAGATGGAATTACAGTAGACCCCGCTAAAATTTCTGCCGTATTGGATTGGAAGACGCCTTCGACGCCTAAGGAGATAAGGAGTTTCTTAGGGTTGGCCGGGTACTACAGGAGATTTGTCCAAGGATTTTCAGTGCTGTCCGCACCCTTGACTAAGCTTACCCAGAAGAATACTGCTTTTGTGTGGAGCGATAAGTGCGAAGAGGCCTTCCAGGAATTGAAGAGGCGTTTGTGTAGTGCTCCAGTGTTGGCCTTGCCGATCGAAGGAGTCGAGTATGCAGTTTATGTAGACGCATCTCACATTGGACTGGGATGTGTGTTGATGCAGGAAGGGAAGGTGATTGCGTATGGGTCTAGACAATTGAAAGTTCATGAAAAGAATTACCCTACGCATGACTTAGAATTCGCCGCAGTGATCTATGCTTTGAAGCTTTGGAGACACCTGTTATATGGAGTGTCATGCAAGATTTTCACGGATCATAAAAGTCTGAAGTATGTCTTCACCCAGAAGGAGCTGAATCTGCGCCAGCGGAGGTGGTTGGAGTATGTGGCGGATTATGAAGTAGATATTCTGTACCATCCGGGTAAGGCTAATGTGGTGGCCGATGCCCTGAGCCAGAAGACCGCGCATATCTTCAATCTCTCAGTGCAGTCCTTAGTGGAGGAGTTTATGTTGATGGATATCTCAGTCGGTAGTTGTTCCGCACCTTCGAGCTTAGAGGTTGAAGAGCCTTCTTGGATTGCCCTTACTAGGCTGCATCAGAAGGAAGATCCTGACTTGCAGCATCTTCGAAGTAGAACTGAAAGAGGAGAATTGCCAGATTTTTCAATCGATGATAAGGATACTTTGAGATACCGAGGTAGATATTGCGTCCCCGCGTTGGAAGAAATTCGGACAAAGATCTGTAGCGAGGCGCATGATTCTAGTGTTTCCTATCATCCTGGTTCCACGAAAATGTATAAAGATCTGAAGCAGATCGTTTGGTGGTCGGGTATGAAGAATGATATAGCGAAGTATGTGTCTGAATGTTTAACTTGTCAGCGCGTGAAAGCAGATCATAAGAGGCCTGGAGGTAAGTTGAACCCGTTAGATATTCCAAGCTGGAAGTGGGAGAGTATTTCGATGGACTTCATTACCGGTTTGCCGAGATCTCCCAGTGGTCATGACTCGGTGTGGGTTATAGTAGATCGCTTGACAAAGTGTGCTCACTTTGTGCCCTTTAAGATTGGATACTCGATGGAGAAAATAGCAGAACTGTATTTGGATGAAGTTATCAGATTGCATGGTGTGCCTGTGAGCATTGTGTCAGACCGAGACTCGAGGTACACGTCTCGTTTCTGGAAGAGTTTGCAGGGATCCTTGGGTACGGACCTTAGGTACTCTACCGCTTATCATCCCCAGACCAATGGTCAGACAGAAAGAGTTAATCAGATCTTGGAAGATATGATAAGGTGCTATATCTTAGATCATGGTGGAGCTTGGGATAAGCGGCTTGGATTGATGGAGTTTGCGTATAACAACAGTTATCAGGAAAGCCTACAAATGGCCCCGTTTGAGGCTCTGTATGGGAGGCGTTGTCGGACTCCGTTGTTTTGGGCCGAGGTTGGTGAGAGTCCCTTGCTAGGCCCAGAGGCTTTGGAAGAGATGAGTGTCGCTGTGACTCATATCCGCGAGAAGCTCCGTATTGCTCAGGAGCGGTATGAGAAGTATGCGAATCGAAGAAGGGTGGATTTAGAGTTTGCCGTTGGAGACAGTGTGTTTTTGAAAGTTTCTCCGATGCCTGGTGTTAAGAGGTTTGGAAGGAACCACAAGTTGGATCCCCGGTATTTGGGACCTTTTCAGATTGTTGAGCGCATCGGAGTGTCAGCGTATAGATTGAATTTGGCTGCTTCCCTTCCTAATGTTCACGATGTGTTCCACGTGAGCCAGCTGAGGAAGTGTTTGCGTAGCGATCGGCTTGTTCTTGATTCGGTGCCAGTTTTGCAACCCAATCTTTCGTATGCCGAAGAGCCTGTCCGAATCTTGGAGACTCAGGAGCGTGTGTTGCGAAGGAAGACGATCCCAATGGTTAAGGTTCTTTGGAAGAATCAGGGTGTCGAAAGCGCAACTTGGGAATTGGAGTCTGCTATGAGAGAGACTCATCCTAGCCTCTTCTCTTAGACTTCGGGTAAGTCTTCTTTTCTGTATCCTTAGAATTGTTTCTGTATCTTTCTTGATCCTTGGATTTCAAGTTTCGGGACGAAACTTCCTTTTTGGGGGAGTGACTGTAACGCCCCTGATTTTCGTTAATTATTTTACGTACCCTCTGTGACGTAATTTTGGCGTAAGGGCGTTATGTCAGCTCGTCTGATAGTGTTTTGAGTTTTAGCTTAGTTAAATCTTGTGATTTAGGTCAAGCATGCGAGATTTCGCGTCGTTTCGAGTTAAAGTGAAGATTTTGAGTGGATTTCAAGATTTTTAGCTTCGGGAGGCTTTAGCCCGAGTTTGGCCCGTCAGAATTAAATTCTAACTTCGCCGTTGGATTCGTAACACCGTGTTTTAGTTAAGGTGCGAATTTCGTAGAAATCTGAGGTGTTTCGGTCGCCCTCGCAGTTAAGTAAATTGGGGAATTTATTTATTAATTAAATAATAATTTAGGGTTATATATATAAGCCTAAAATCTCCTCCTCCTATTCATCTTCTTCCTCCCTCGATCAAATCAGCCGCCGAGCGAAAGGGCGAGTGCGGAGCTTCGAGGAGCGTTCGATCGGCGATTTCTAGGGCTGTAGTAGTCGGAATCGCGTTTGGAGAGAAGATTTGGAAAGCTCTCGGCGAGATCTTCGTTCTAGCGGTAAACTTTTCCCGTTCTGTGGAATTTTTGGAGTTAGGGTAGTGACCTAACCCCTTCTTTCGACCCGAAAAGTTTCAGGAATCGGTGCTCGTGTGTTTTCCTAGCCGAACCATAGCTTCCGGAGCAAAGATCTTCGAGTTTGCAAGGTTAAGGCAAGTGGCTTCCTCCTCCTTCTCTTTATGTTCTTGAAGTATTGTTTCGCTCGCGTCGATTTCATGTCGCTCGGTTTAACTTAAGTTTTGGAGTGTTAATGTAAGCTTCCTTGATTATTCTTCCTTTGCTATGAATCGGGTAGTTGTTCCCTGGAGAAAACCGTCCTATCTATACCCAAAGGATAAATAGCTTCTAGGAGAATCGCTATCCGCTGGCCACACAGCAGAATAGGGGATTCTGTGTCCATTCGTCGAGATGTCACGGGACATTCCGTGGAATTCCGACGAATTCCGACGAATTCCGTGGAATTCCGACGAATCAGGTTAAAGATTTTTCTGTGTCCATTCGTCGAGATGTCACGGGACATTCCGTGTAATCCCGACGAATTCCGACGAATTCCGATGAATCAAGTTAGAGATTTTTCTGTGTCCATTCGTCGAGATGTCACGGGACATTCCGTGTAATCCCGACGAATTCCGACGAATTCCGATGAATCAAGTTAGAGATTTTTCTGTGTCCATTCGTCGAGATGTCACGGGACATTCCGTGTAATCCCGACGAATTCCGACGAATTCCGATGAATCAAGTTAGAGATTTTTCTGTGTCCATTCGTCGAGATGTCACGGGACATTCCGTGTAATCCCGACGAATTCCGACGAATTCCGATGAATCAAGTTAGAGATTTTTCTGTGTCCATTCGTCGAGATTTCACGGGACATTCCGTGTAAACCCGACGAATTCCGACGACTTCCGTGGAATTCCGACGAATCAGGTTAAAGATTTTTTCTGTGTCCATTCGTCGAGATGTCACGGGACATTCCGTGTAATCCCGACGAATTCCGACGAATTCAAACAACAACAAGATCTCGAATTCCTCCCGTTTGAACTTCTTTCTACTCGTTGTGGTCTGTTGACATTTGAGTTACTCTTATGATTCATATTGATCGAGGTGTACTTTGCCTTGACCCTAATTCTTAGGTCCTTCCAGTGATTTTCCTTCGGGCAGCGTCCCGTGTTTAAGTAAAATTTAAGTAATAAGAACTACTGCCTTTAGCCTTACACAGTAGTTGTGTTTGGGAGACAGTGGGGGAAAATGTTATAGCCTTGCACGGTAGTCGTGTTTGGGTGGTAGGGTCTAGTGGTACCCCCACCTGGTTTGGGCTTTGGGTAGCGGAGGTAGTTAACCGCTCCCGTATAATTTGAGCTGATCAGTCTCTTTAATTGATGAAACTAAATAAATGAACATGTTTGTTCCTCTTTTGGTATATAGTGCACTTGATGCTTGTTGGTTCTTTGTTGGAGCTCTCTTTCGGTAAATTTTGGCTTGGGTTGGTACCCCTTATGCCTTGTTCGTGTTTCTGCTAATCTTCTGCCACTTGCAACTCCTTGCTGAGGCGTTCTTTGTTTTATTGAATGCCTCAGGTTCAGAGCCGTAGCGGCTAGTGGTGTTGCCTGGAGTTCAGAGTTGGTAGCTGCTCACCCCGCTGTTGCGAGGTAGTTGTTTTTAGTTGCTTCTTGTGCTCAGACATACTAGTTAGTGCCAATGGGTTAGTGTCATGTTGTTGACGCCCATTGTGCCCTTTTTTATACTTTATAGATTATTTGCCAGATTATGCCACTACTTTTAGATCTTGTGTACCTTACCCTCTGGGAATGATTTATGCTAGGTGCACTATAGTTATAAAATGTTTTTTCCTCATTCTCATTGCATTCTTTCTAACTGAAACCCTTAACTTTAAAAGTCGCCTAAAGGTATTTTCTACCCTTACAGTACGCCTAGTTATGTGCATATCATTTATTTCATGCTCCGTCGTTTGCATACATGTAGGACTTTAAGTAAACTAAATTAAGTACTTTCCGCTGCAATTATATATACTTCCTCGGTGGACTAGTTGATCCACGAACTGAGAGACACAGTTCTTATCTCAAAACCCCTGATAAATGATTTCAAATGATGACTTATCATATAATCAAGTTTGTTTAGTTAAGTAATAGGTTCCCGCCTGAGCGTCTACAGTTGTCTCCTGTATGACGTGGCATCATGACGTGTATTTTCTCTTACTCTGATATTCTTAAATTTGGAGAAAATGCGGGTTGTGACACTCACGAAGCACGGCATCGCGGCCGTTGCATCCATCTCGCCTCGCGAAGCGGTGCTTCTGACCCGCATTTCTTTTATTGTTGTTAAGATTAGGAACAACCAACCAAAACCCCCCCTTTTTTTATGTGTGTTGTGCTTGTGTAACAAGAGTCACACAACGCGTTTCGTTCACCCAATCTGCATTCCTCAAGAGACCGACACTCGGGAATTTTCCCCATTATTATTACTTGCGCGACCGGTGAACTTGCTGACACCCATCAAGTTTTTGGCGCCGTTGCCGGGGAGTGCAGGCGTGCAACGTCCCGTGTTGTGACTTTCGTTATACGAGTAGTTGTTTTTGATTCTCTTTGTTTTTCTTTTGTTTGTGATAGTGCATGCAGAGACAAACCGCAGGCGAACTCGTACCCTTTGATCCTGAGATTGAACGGACTGCTCGCGCACGAAGGCGCGCTGCTGCCGTACAAGCGGCAATGGGTGATCAGGTAGACCCAAATGATGTTGATGCGAGAGTGCCCGGCGTGGGGCAACACCAGCCTGGAGACGAGCAGGAGGCGGTTAGGCCTCGGCCCCGCACGATGAGAGACTACACCACTCCAACTGCTGGGAGTGTGTATCCGGGGTTTGGGCCCAATATTATGAATAATCAGTTTGAGATCAAGCCTGCGATCTTGAACATCATCCGGAACAACGCTCAGTTCTCTGGAATGGCCAGCGAAGACCCGCATTTGCATATGGCAGAATTTTCTGATATTTGCGGAACCTTCCGCTACGCGGGGATTGCTGACGACACGGTCAAGCTTAGACTGTTTCCCTTTTCACTCCGCGACAAAGCAAAGGTGTGGCTCCACTCCATTCCGGCCGGGACTGCTGCGACTTGGGATGCCCTCGCATCCAAGTTCCTTGCTAAATTCCACCCAGTGGATAAGATCGTGAGCTTGCAGCGAGAAATTGCCACCTTTCGTTAACTTGATCAGGAAACCCTTGCTGAGGCGTGGGAGCGCCTTAACGATCTCCTTCGCCGTTGTCTGAACCACGAGCTGCAACTGTGGAATGTGGTCGAAACATTTTACTTTGCAATCGAGCCCAACTACAGGGCAGTGATCGATGCTGCGGCGGGTGGTACCTTGATGAACCACACTCTTGAGGAAGCCCTTCGGATTCTGCGCGACACTGCCTCCCACAGTACATTCTGGACTGCAGGGAGAAATGCTCCAAGAAGTGGTCGTGGTCTCTTTATGGTCGACGCACTTCCTTCTACACCCGCGCCTGCTGCTATCATTACCTGCGAGGGATGTGGAGGCGGAGGGCACCACGCGTATGAATGTTCGGGGAACAACGTGGCAGGTGACTTCGCACACTTGACCTTGAACGAATCTGTTAATTATATAGGAAATCAGCCTAAGGGGGCGCCTTTCAATAATGCCTATAATCCGGGAGCGAGAAGTCACCCGAACTTCTCTTGGAATCCAAACACACCTGGCCAACGATGGGCACCGGGGCAGCATCAAAATGATGCTTACGCCTCCGGGAGCCAACCGAGGCCACCACACCCGGATTATAACCAAGCGCCCCCTACCCAAAAAAAGAGTAATCTAGAAGAGATGATGGAGAAATTCATGCAAGCAGCTAATTCGAATATGGTGAACCAGACCGCATCCATGCGAAACTTGGAAACGCAGTTGGGCCAATTGGCCCAAGTGCTAACCGAGCGATCGCAGGGGACCCTTCCTAGCAACACGGAAAAGAACCCAATTGATCAAGGGAAGAGTCTTGGGGATGTGGTAGAGGCTGATCCGAGTGAGCTGGTAATTTCCTGTTCCATCAACAAATTTGAAACAAAAGCTTTGTGTGACTCTGGTTCCTCCCGCAACATCATTGCGTTGCAAGATGTAGCTAAATTATAACTGGAAATGAACACGGAGGAAAGGAAATCCCTGGTGCTTGCTAATGGGACTGTTATACAATCCGAGGGGGAAGTGAAAAATGTGGAGGTGACAGTTGAGGGGACAATTGTAGTTGCTGATTTTCAGGTTTTGGGCCCCCAGGAAAATCATTCTATCCCTATCTTGGGCGTGCCGTTCTTGAAAGAGAGCGGTGCCACCCTTGATTTCGTTACGGGGTGCGTTGTCCTACCCAATAAGGTGCAGCATCCCACTTGCCCCGAAGCTGTAGCTGAAACATCCACTCCTCCCCCTCTTTTTAATTTTGATGAATCATTGAGCTGTGTAGGGCGTGAAGAAGTTAAAGAAGCAATGGAAGGGGAAAAGGAGGAGCACCTGTCTAGTGAAGAAGAAGAAGTTGATCTTCGGCGAGAGTTTGGTTCCGAGACGGAAGAAGACCACAATTCGAAGAACTTTGACGTGAATTTGGTTCGGGACAATGTCCCATTATCCTCTTATTGTGATTCCTGTAATAAACTATCTAAGCGCTCCATCTCCTGGGCCGATCCGGTAGTCACCACGATGCCGGAAGTGACGCCACCCGCCACTAAGGCGGAAAAATCTGAAAACTCTCAACGGTGGCAGTCTCCGACTGTCACTAAACTTAAACAGGAAAAACTTCTACGCGACGCTCGCGCTGCCGCTCTCCGTGGCAAGAGGGCGGAGGTTAGGGGAGCAGTGGGTGACACCAGTGTTGGCCCTAAAGCCTTCACCTCCCGCCTACGCGCTACGGGGGACACGCACCATAAGAGCGCTTTTAGCTGATTTGTGTGATCTGAGTTTGTGAAACTACTTTTGAGAACTTCTCTTTTAATTCCTGCATTTTATAAACAATGTTAATACAGGTATTTGGTCCAGCTTATGGACGTTAAATAAAAGCGCTACTGGGAGACAACCCAGATTTCCTGATTTTGTAGTTTCTATCTAACTTTCTTTTAGTTCAGCTTTTGCATATGCTTTTGTTGTTTTGAGTTTTGTGCTTGCAGGTTTTGTGTTCGTTGGTGCGGATGCTGCAGACTGTTCTTGATCGTAAACGCCAATCGTCTGGTATGCTCAATTCTGAGCATTGGGTAACACTTCCTCCCCTCTTTTTTCTTCAATTTCTGGATGTATTGTTTAGACTAAGTCTGGGGGAGCGTATGTGTCATCCACTGTGCACGAGTTGCACTGCATATTAGAAGTTTGTTTCTTATTTATCCTAGTCATTATCATTGTTTGCATGCTTCACACATCATTTCACCCACTTGAGTGCGCGCTTATCTTTTTGTGGTTGTTCCGGTTAAACTATTTTGGTTGGAATGTGAAATAGGTTGTTAACGTAGGAATTATTATTTGGAGTGCGATGTTGACTCATGTAGTGTTCTAGTCACTTTGCATGTTATGGTAGAATTTGAGTAGAACTAGATTGTCTCCATGTATCTAATTTATGTTTAGTATTTCTGCGTAGATTTAGATTTGTTATACTCAAGTGGTGAATTTGAATGAAATTGACGATAACCCAGCGTTGTGTGTGTACGAGTGCTAGTCATGTGTTGCTCGAGTCGGGAGGAAGGTTTACCTTTCTCGTGGACTAAGAACTTGCCCCAAGCGACTCTTGAAGCATGGGTGAGAGCGACCCGCCGAGTTAAATGTGATGTAGGCCACCCTTTGGCTAGTTTGAGCCTTGTCATTCCTTGCCCATTTCGCTCACCTTTGCAAGCCAAATTTGTGCCTACCACTCCTTTTGATCAGCTCCTCTTCATCCACCAAAGCCCGAAGCTTATCCTACAACAGCAACCAAATAGTTGTTACCTGCACTTATTATCTAGATTTGGTGTAATGTTGGGAATCGTTGTGATGAGAAGGGGAAATAAAGTCTATCTGCTGATTTTGAACCAACCGGAGGATTTGTAATAGAAGGGTAGTATGTTAAAAGAAAAAAAAAATCTAAAAAAAAAAGAGTATATTGAAAAGAAATCCTTCCGAGCTGAATAGAAAATCTGTTGGTATTTGTGAAGTAGGCCGTGTGCACACCTTGTTTTCATGATAAGTCTGGGGGTGTGTCACACGAGCATAGTTTGTTGGTTTTGTGAGGTGCAGCGTTCTGATTAGCTCACTTGGGTTGCGTAGCCATCGTGTTTAACTTTGAATATCATACCGTAACCTAAGCCCCAACTTAATCCTAGAAGCCCTATTGATTTGACTTATGAGTTTGCTAGCGCTGTGGAGAGAGTGTGACCGGGCGAGCGTATGGTTCACGACGTTGATGGATTTCAGCGGAGTTATTCCTAAGCCCCGATCTTCTGCAACACCCGCCTCAGTGTCGTGTCACTTTCATACCGGGCATGATCGTTCAAATTCTTCATAATTCACCAACTGAGTATAACTAAATCGTTACTTACGCTTTAATACTTATGTAAATTAGTTAGCATAGTTAGAATCTCCTTCTACTAGAATCTCTACTCGCATGCGTATGTTACTTCGCACCGTACTCCTTTGTGTAATTCTCTATGTTAACTATCGTTTTCACACTCCGCCGGTTTCGTTTGCTCGGGACGCGCAAACAGTTAAGTCTGGGGGTGTGATGAGTCCTGATCATATACACATTTATGGACTCATTCGGGCCGTTATTCAGTCATTTCACCGCACTTTAGCCTTGTTATAGTTTATATTTGATATTCCATGCTAGGTGCACTTCTAGACCCATTTTGGTGTGATTTCATGTTTATTTTCATTAGTAGTTTTCATGCACTGTTAGGTGTCACTTTCAGTGGCTAGATTCGTGGTTGTGCTGGAATAGGAGTCGTGCAGGTGTTCCCGGTGCAATTCTGCACAGGAACACTGCGCACGATCACCGGTTCTATGGCGCACGACCACTGGTCGTGCGCCACTGATCGTGTGCACTTAACCCTTTTTTCATGAGTTCTGTTTGGTGTAGTGCGCACGACCATCTACGATAGTGCGGACGACCACCGGTCGTGCGCCACTGGTCGTGCGCACTTATCATTAATTTTCTGAGTTCTGTTTCGACTAATGCGCACGACCACCGACGATAGTGCGCACAACCACCGGTCGTGCGCCACTGGTCGTGCGAACATTATAGTTTATAAATTTCGCATCTTGCAGGTTCCACCCAGGCAGTGCGCACGATCGCAGAATTCCAGTGCGCACGACCACTGGTCGTGCGCCAATGACCGTGCGCATTATTTAAATCAGCGCCTATATAAATGCCTGTTCCGATTTTAGGTCAGCATTCAGCCGCCGGGAGCGGATTGCCTGTTCCGTACGCCGCTGACCACCATCTTGGGACGCCTCCACTTCATCTCCTACGCAAGGGGAAGTCTCCTCCATCCATTCCAAGCCTTCCTCCATTGTCCGGGAGCGTTCTCCATCATCCGCAAGCCTCCAAGCAGCTATTTCCCCACTACGACCCGGTGAGAAGAAGAGGAAATCTGAAGTCGAAGACGACGGAGCTACGTAGGGAGATCGAGACAGCTCTCTGCGCCGGAAGCATAGTCCGCCCGAGTCCGGAGGTAGCCCGACAACCTACCATTCCGGCCGTGAACGGCCGCTAGTCTTCACCCATCGGTTATCTCTTTCTTCTTTCCTTCATTGTACTCGTTGAATCGTGTAAACTGGAATATTGTGATGTTTGGGTTGTTTGAAATGAATGTTTCTTTACTTTCCTTCATCGCTTGCTTGTGAATCACTCCGTTTCTACTCTCTCACTCACGCACGCACGCAAGGTGTTTGATCCGCGTTGGCAAGAGCTAACGGCGGTTGTGAAGAGGTGTTTGCGACCCTCACCCTCTCGCACTAGAGCACACTCCATCCGCCTCACGAAGCACGGCATCGCGGCCGTTGCATCCATCTCGCCTCGCGAAGCGGTGCTTTCGACCCGCATTTCTTTTATTGTTGTTAAGATTAGGAACAACCAACCAAAAACTCCCCCTTTTTTATGTGTGTTGTGCTTGTGTAACAAGAGTCACACAACGCGTTTCGTTCACCCAATCTGCATTCCTCAAGAGACCGACACTCGGGGATTTTCCCCATTATTATTACTTGCGCGACCGGTGCACTTGCCGACACCCATCAGGTAACATGGATGAAAGTTTCTTCATAATCGTCCCCATACATTTGAGAGAACCCTCAAGCTACAAGGCGAGCCATGTACCGCTCGATACTGCCATCAGCCTTCTTCTTCAACTTGAAACCCACTTGGAAGTCACCGGAGTAACATCCTCAACCTTAGGCACCAAGTCCCAAGTTTCATTCTTCATGAGAGAAGCCATGTCTTCATCCATGGCCCCTTCCCACTCCTTGACTCCAACGACATTTTCAAAACAAGACGGCTCTTTCTCATCCAGGGGACCTGCGAAGAAACATGAGACGAAGCTCACCAAGTTTCTCCCCGTATACCAATCTGGTGGAATAATGGTCATCTTGTTGCGAATCCAAATTTTCTATGATGACGCTAGCGCGCCTCGCTTTAGGAGTTGGTTACATCCCAGTACGTACAAGCCACTAGCTGACTACCCTACTAGCCTTAGCGACCTTCTTAGAGCTTTACTCTGATCCACCTCTTCCACTGCAACTTCTGGACTAGCTCTTCTCCCAGGCACACTTGGAGCATCACTCCTCCTGCTTCCAAAACCCAAAGCACCTGACCAAGAGCTAGAAGCAACTGGAGCACCCGGAGACACAGGCTGTTGGAACAACCCTATTTCTGATTTGGGCTAGGATCACTATCTGTGACTAGGACTCAAGTTGACCCCTTTGTATAATCTAAGGGTCAAGGTTTAAGTGTGTCTGAGTTAGATAGAACTTAGGAAAAATTCCAAGTTTCTGTGTTCGACGAACTTCATTCTGCGTTCGACGAAATCCTTTCTGCGTTCGACGAACGTCGTTTTTTGTTCGACGAACTTGCTCTCCAGCTCGACGAATTCAGTCCTCTAGCCAGTTCAACAAATTCTGTCTCTCAGTTCGACAAACTCCAGATTGAGATCGACGAACTCAGCTCTGTGTTCGACTAATTAGTAACTAAATGTTCAGTTCGACGAACTCAGCTTTCAGTTCGACGAACTCAGCTTTCAGCTCGACGAACTCAGTTTTCTGCTCGACGAATTTCTTCTCCAACTTGACAATTTCTGATGGATCAGTTATCTATTTTCTCTGAACTCAGTTTGACTAATCAGCAATGGATCTACAATTATTTGGACTTATTCATTATCAGATAAGTCAAGATTTGATCTTTCCTTTTATTATTCCTTTATATTCTCTTCTTTCGAGAAAGTAGCCATTGACATATATTGGAAAAGGATACTTTCATGGAAAAAGAAAATGAATTAAAGTTTATTGCTGAATCAGATTGCAGTTCCAAGAATAATCATTTCAGATTATTTTATTCCTTAATCAGAAGTTTTGAATTTCAAATCAGTCAGATATATCTAAGGAAAAAGGGATATAGAAGATATCAAGGAGATATATCATAATATAGAGAAAGAAAAGAGATATACCAGTGGATACAATAGAGAACAAAGAAGATACTTGTGAAATACTCAGAGTGACAGAAATCTTCATCTTCTACAGCAGCATTTTCACTCTTTGAGAACATCAACAATCTTCTCTCAGTTTTCAGCTGCTAGTTCTTAATCTTCAAAGAGCAACAATAATCTGAGAAACATTTTCTCTCAGATTCATCTGCTATCAAGGAAGATCTTCTTCACCCAAGAGAAAGCTCCATCCATTATTTGTCAAGAAATTCTATCAGACAGGGGGAGCTTTACATCACAACAATCCACTAGTCTTCTCTCAGATCTTGTTGACAAAGAAGAATTTCATAAATATCTTTTTGTTTATTTTACCTCATCTTGTACATGGTTCTAACTCCCTTCAAAAGTTAAATCTTTGGTGGCAGGGCACCTGATCAAAAACCTATGATTTGGTTTGAGCACTTGATCAAAAGCTCAGTGGTGATAGGGCACCTGATCAAAAACCTAGTGGATTCCTACCAAGTGTGGTAGAAGAGTAGATGTACCCAGTTTGATTGGGGAACTACTATAGATCCTTGTGTCTTTTGTGATTGTGTTTTTCTTTCTGTACTGTGCTGTGTTGTGCTTATTATTTTTGTCTAGCTTTTATACTCACACTGCTACACATATATATATATATCACTATTTTAATTCCGTTATAAAATAAGTTAAAACTTTTAAATACTCTATTCAACCCCCTCTAGAGTAAAGCTAAGATCTAATACCTCACTTTCAATTGGTATCCGAGGTTGGTTGATTGATTACACAGCCTAACACCTGAATCCAAAGATCAATTAGATCTTAACTTATTCTAGAGTAAAATTTTTCTAAAAAATCATGGCACAAAACAAAGATTACTCAAGCACAAGACCTCCTATGTGCAATCTTAATTCGTTTACATTATGGAAGGCAAAGATAAAATTATATATGAACTCTATTGATGAAGACATTTTCAATTCTATTCTGATAGGACCTCCTACTCCAACAGCAACAACAAGTACTGAAACAACAACCAACAATAATGTTGTTCCACCTCCTGAGTGGACAGATGCTCAGAAGAAACAAAGGAATGCAGATGCCAAGGCTATGAATATTTTGGCACAAATAATATCTGATGATATATTCCAGAAGATTGTGGACTGCACCTCAGTCAGGGATATCTGGAACTCCCTCAACAATATGGTTGAAGGATCTGCAGATGAGAGAAAGGACAGAAGATCTCATCTCATCTCCCAATATGAGAACTTCAAGAAGGGAGAAACTGAAACAGTTGCTGACATGTACAACAGACTCAGCCTCATCATCAATGAGATGAAGTCTTTGGATAAAGTGATCTCAATCACTGAAGTGAATGATAAGATCCTAATGTGCTTCCCCAACACATGGGACTCAAGGATCTGGCCAATCAAGGAAGCCAGAAGCCTAAATGAGATCTCTACTGAGACCTTATTAGGCAAATTTAAATCCTATGAGCAACTTATCAAAACAAGAGAAGCTGAACAGTCTACCACCTCTCCATCCATCAAAAAGGAGAGAAGCATTGCTTTTCAAGCAACAGAAGAGGAAGACAAAGACCCAAGAGAAATGGAGTTTATGAGCCTACTAGCCAAAAGATTCTATAAAATGGCTAGAAAGGACTTCAGAAAGAAGGATTCAAGATCCAAAGAAAAACCAAGGTCAGACAAATCAAATTCTAAGGAAATTATTTGTTATGGTTGCAGGAAGCCTGGACACATCCTACCTGAGTGTCCAGAAAACCAAAAGAAGGACAAGAGAAAAGATAAAGAAGAAAAGAAACACTCTAGCAAGCCATCCTCCCAGAAACATAAACACAAGGGAAGAGGCTTTGTAGCTGAGACATGGAGTGATACTGAGTCAGAGTCATCATCCAGCTCCTCTGAAGATGAAGATAATTCAAAGGAAAAGGATTTATGCATGATGGATGTTTATGACTCATGCAATGATTCAGAACATGCATCATCGTCCAGTTCTAGTGATGATGAAGATGATGTAGATGAAAGAAGTTTCTGCATGATGGCTATCAATGCATCAACAAACAATTCTGATGATTCAGAATCTGATAATGAAAGTGATCAGGTAATCTCTACATTTGATTTTAATTCAAATGATTTTAAAAATGAATTTAAAACTCTCTGTTTAGATTTAATTAAATCTGAGAAGGAAATAATTTCCCTCAGAAGTAAGTTGGTTGAAATGAATCAACTGGCTGAAGATAATTCCAATCTTAAGAAAGAACTGGCTGCCTCCAAAGAACATATTGTTCTCATTGAGAACAAATTATCTGAGGTTAAAAAGTTTGAAGAATCCCTCAATGGTAGAAGCGTCAAACTGATGGACATCACAAGCACTGTAAATGCCAGACTCAATGGAAAACTGAGCTTGGGTGCATCATCAAGTCAGCCATATGTTCTTAAGAACGACATCCTATCTATACCAGTAAAATTCATTTCTGCCAAGAGAAAAGATGCTGTAGAAGTAGGTAAGAACATCTCAAGCAAGGATGTTAAGAATAAAGGAATTCAAAAGAATTCGTCGAATGGAGCTTGACGAAATCACATGAATTCGTCGAACGGAGATCGACGAACGCTGAAGACAGATTTTCAGTACAGCTATTCACTACTAGAAAATTGACTTTTCGCCAGGGCAAATTACCGTGGCTAAAAGTCCAAAATCGTGGCAAAAGACTTTTAGCCACGGACTGCCATGGCAATTGGCCGTGGCCAATATGAGCGTGTCAAAAAACTATTTGCCATGCTCTTTCTGTGGCAAATACCCTTTTTCTATGACTTTTAGCCATGATTTTAGACTTTTAGGCAGGATAATTTGACTATTTGCCACGGAAAATGGTCGTGGGCAATACGAGCATGGCTAAAAGTCAATTTTCTAGTAGTGATTGTTCGAACGATGCTCGACGAAATTACTTCAATTCGTCGAATGACGATCGACGAACTCAGCCAAGTTCGTCGAACAGAAAATGTACTGAATTTCAAAAGAATTTTAATTCTCCACATACTAAAAATCCCTTTACTGAGTGGATTATTCCTCCAAGGATATATCATCCACAAGACTATAAGGATTAACCTGAGATTTCTTACATTTCAGATTTTTATGGTAAGACAAAAGGACCCAAGGTAGTCTGGGTCAAGAACAATTAGTTTATTTTCTGCTGTGCAGGTACAAAGCTATCCACACATAAAGGAACATTGGTATTTGGATAGTGGGTGTTCTAAGCACATGACAGGAAACAAGGCCAACCTAAGCAACTACAAGGAAAAGCTTGGACCCAAAGTAATTTTTGGAGACTCCAACTGTGGACAAACCAAAGGATATGGAAAAATCAAAGTTGGAGCAGTTACCTTCAAAGAGGTAGCATATGTCAAGGGTCTCAAGCAACCTTATTAGCATAAGCCAGTTATGTGATGAAGGTTATCAGGTAACTTTTAATCATTCCTTATGTCTTATTACCAATAATAAAAACATCAATGTGTTATCTGGTATTAGACATAAAAATATTTATTTAGTCAATTTTGACTCTGCCAATTCCGACATTTGTTTATTTAATTCAATGAGTAAAACAAATGAGTTATGGCATAAAAGGCTAGGACATATTAACCTTAGAACTATATCTAAGCTATCCAAGGACAATCTGGTAAGAGGACTGCCTTCTGGTTCATACAAGAAGGAAGGTCTCTACAGGGCTTGTCAACTAGGAAAGCAGACCAAGAGTAGTTTCAAATCTTTATCCAAGAGTGATTCACCTAGAATTCTGTACTTACTACATTTGGATCTCTTTGGACCAACTACAATACAGAGTTTAGGAGGGAAACATTACACTTTAGTTATTGTAGATGACTTCTCTAGATTCACTTGGGTATTCTTTCTTAGGAACAAGTCTGACACCTTCAGTGTTCTGACAGACTTTCTCAGGTCCATCAAGATTGAGTACTCTACTCTAGTTGCATTAATCAGAAGTGATCATGGCACTGAGTTTGAATCTCTTCTAATGAGAGAATTCTGTGGAAAAGAAGGGATCAGGCAAAGATTCTCTGCTCCAAGAACTCCTCAACAAAATGGGGTAGCTGAAAGAAAAAATAGAACATTACTTGAATCATCAACAACATTGCTTGCTGATGCTCACTTGCCAATCTCTTTTTGGGCAGAGGCAGTGAACACAACAAATTATGTGTTGAACAGGAGTCTGATACACAAACTTAAGGGTAAAACACCCTATGAATTACTTAAGAATAAAAAGCCTAAGGTTAACTATTTTAAGGTTTTTGGCTGTAAATGCTATGTGCATAACAATGATAAGAAATATCTAAGGAAATTTGAAGCAAAGTCTGCTGAAGGTATATTCCTTGGATACTCTCTTTCTAGTAAGGCATATAGAGTTTACAACAAATCAACTCTTAAGATAGAAGAGACAATGCATGCATCTTTTGATGAAACTAACATATTGAATGAGGAGAGGAATACTACCTCTACCAAAGATATTTTGCAGGAACCATCTCTATGTGAAGAGCTTAATGGATTGAACCTACAGAATGAAGACTCTCTACTCCCACCAACTCAAACTATTGAAGACAGTGAAGAAGAAGAACATCTAGAAGATCTTGTTGTAAATTCAAATCAAGTGACAGCTGAACAAATCCCTCAAGAGGAAATTATTGCTGAACCCACTCCAACTGTTGATCACATCACAGTTAGAGATCATCCAATATCTCAAATTATTGGAGACATCTCAGCAGGTGTTCAAACAAGGCATCAACTCAACCAAAATCAGATGCATACTTGTTTCCTATCACAGATTGAACCTCAATCCATAAAAGATGCAGAACAAGATCCAAACTGGATTCTTGCAATGCAAGAGGAACTCAATCAATTTGAAAGGAAAAAAGTTTGGGATTTGGTTCCAAGACCAAAGGGCCATCCAGTTATTGACACCAAATGGGTCTTCAGGAACAAGCTAGATGATCAAGGCTTCATAATCAGAAATAAAGCAAGATTGGTAGCCCAAGAATACTCTCAGGAAGAAGGAATTGATTATGATCAAACCTTTGCTCCTGTTGCTAGACTTGAAGCTATAAGGATATTTCTTGCCTTTGCTGCCTTCAAGAAATTCAAAGTATATCAGATGGATGTGAATAGTGCTTTTCTTAATGGAGATATCAAAGAAGAAGTATATGTGGAACAACCACCAGGTTTTATCTCTCCAACTCACTCTTCCTATGTTTTTAAGCTTAATAAAGCTCTCTATGGTCTCAAGCAAGCTCCCAGAGCATGGTATGAGACCTTAGCTAATTTTCTTTTAGAGAACAAATTCTGTAGAGGCAATGTTGATAAAACTTTATTTTTCAGGATACATAAAAATCAAACTTTACTAGTTCAAATTTATGTAGATGATATTATATTTGGCTCTACTGATTCAAATTTATGCAAAAGGTTTTCTGACCTAATACAATCTAAATTTGAAATGAGTAGTATGAGTGAGTTATCTTACTTCCTTGGCCTTCACGTGAAGCAAACTCCAAATGGCATATTCATATCACAATCCAAGTATGCTAAGGAATTAGTGAAAAGATTTGGTATGTCTGATGCTTCTACCATGAAAACACCCATGCCCTCCAATGTTGTTGTAGATAATGATGAATCAGGGAAACCAGTTGATCAAAAAGTATATAGAGAAATTGTTGGCTCTTTACTTTACTTAACAACTAATAGACCAAACATAATGTTTGCTACATGCATTTGTGCTAGGTTTCAAGTTAACCCCAAAGAATCTCACCTTATTTTATTAAAAAGAATTTTGAGATATATAAAAGGTTGTCCAAATCTAGGACTCTGGTATCCAACTGCATCAGAATTTGAATTAACTGGATTCTCAAATTCTGATTATGCTAGATGCAGAGTAGACAGGAAAAGCACATCAGGAACTTGCCAGTTCCTTGGTGATAAGCTTGTGTTTTGGTTTTGTAAGAAACAGACATCTGTGTCTACATCAACAGCTGAAGCATAATATATTGCTGCTAGGAGTTGCTGCTCACAGATTCTGTGGATACAAAATCAACTTCTAGATTATGGAATCAACTTAAATAAGTCAATTATATTTTGTGACAATACTACTGCAATATCTATAACACAAAATCCAGTACTCCATAGTAGGACTAAACACATAGAAATTAGACACCATTTATCAGAGATAATATGGATAAAAATAAAATTTGCCTACAATTTATTCCTACTGATTTACAAAGGGCTGACATTTTCACCAAACCTTTGGATGAAAAGAAGCATATTTTCTTTATAAACCAACTAGGAATGATAGATGGAGATTCAATCAATTAAAAAAATATATTTTCTACTTATCCCCTAATTTCGTCGAACGGAGATCGACGAAATTCAGTCGTTCGTCGAACGGAGATTGACGAGACCTATTAGATCCAGAGATCGACGAATTCTGGTCGTTCGTCAAACTGAGATCGACAAAAATTCATCTTTCGTCGAACGCAGTTTGATGAAGCCTAAGACTCTTCGACTTCTGATTTTATTAGGTTAGCCGAACTCAGTTCCACGAATTTTTGCGCCTTCTCCGATCTCTTTCCTTATAATCAAATTTTAATTCTTTTTTGTCTTTGCGCCTACAGAAATTGCTTTTGCTTCCCTCCAGTTCTCTTGCACTTGATCTCTTTTTCTCTTGCAGGTAGCAATGACAATCTATCAGGCAGTAATTTCTTCCATGAAGTTTGACGCAGGTTTCGACATTGACATGGAGTCGTTCGCGCATTCAGACCAAGTTTTCCAGGATATTCTTTGACTTTTCGAAGAACAACCGTTAAGGAAGTTCATGACCACCAGAATAAAACTCCCAGTGGCAGAGATAAAGGAATGGCTGCACACCATACAATCAGAGAATGCAACTTCAATTTCAGGAACAATTTCAGGAAACCAGGTTCCTCTAACCCCAGATATTTTAACAGAAGTTTTTGGTTTGTTGAATGGTGATGATGAGTTAGATATCACATCTGATGAGTTTAATGCTGAACTGAACTTAATGGGTCACTCCAGTGGAAACCCTAATCACCTTCTGAAGAAAAATTTATCCATTGAATACAAGTTCTTAGCAGATATAGCTGGAAAAGTTTTGCTAGGCAAAACTTCTGCTCATGATTATATTACCAAGCACCAATTTCTGTTGATGGTGGCCTTGGTGGAAAAGAAACAAATCAATTGGGGATTGATTCTCTTTGAATCAATCAAGACTAAAATAAGCAAAATGAATGTTTGTTATGGCAGAGTGTTAGGGATTATTCTTCAAGAAAAATGCCCAGACCCGTTGGTGTCTCCAAAGGTCTTTGTTAATGCAAGTAAGAGGATGGCCTCAGCTCTCTTTGGGAAATGGGAATGGGTGATTCCTAAGAAGACTCCAAGGGCAGAAGCCTCCAGGCAAGCTTCTGAAAGCACTAGGACTGACCCAGTCACTCCCCTCACCCTACCAGAAGTTCCTCCCCTTGAATCTTCAACTCCTCTCCCCTCTCAACCTCTTCAGCACATCTCTCCTGAAGAAGTTCCTCCTTCACATTCTCCCATATACCCTCCATACTCATTGCTTACTTCTCCTCCTCTCTAGACAAATCTGTCTTCAGAGCTTCCATCATCCTCTATCCCAGCTGATGATTCTCTTCCCCCTCATGATTCTCTTCCCCCCTTCATTCCACCTCCATCTTTTGACCTATTGTCTCCTCCACATTCTTCACCTCACTCTCCTATTCATCCAGATAATACTCCACCCCTATCAGATGCTACCAACATCTTCCTACCCTCATCTATTCCATCTTCTTCTATCCAGAACCATCATCTTCTCAACATACATCAGATTTTGTGTATGTTGATTTCTCCTCTATAGCTGATCAGATATTTAATCACATCTCTCCCAAGCTAACTGCTCTTCTTGATGAGAAGCTAGATCCTGTTCTGCAAGCTATATCTGATCTATCTTCTAAGCTTGGATCCTTCCCTACCTCCTCTACACCTGTCCCTTCTTATAGGGGCCTAGATTCAGGTCTCCCTGAAACTAGGCAGGGGGAGATGCTTGATGAAAAAGATCCAGATTTTGCAGGTTCAGATATGATCATTGAGTTTGAAGCAGCTCCAGGTTAAGATTTAGTTATTGCTGAAGAAGTTACAGTTACGGATTCAGTTCCAGTTATAGCTCCAGTAAATAATATTTCTATTCATCCCTCAATAGATATTATTTATTTGTTATTAAAGTTCAATTTAGTTTTCAGCAGTTTGCCTAAGACTCAAGTTCATTCAAAAGCTATAGTTCCATATACAGCTCCAGTAGATACAGTTGTACTAATGAAACTTATCAAAAATTTAAAAATTCCAGCTCCAGTTCAGATTCCAGTTCAAGTTGCAGTAACAAAAGATGTTGGCTTGGTGAATTCACCTCCAACATTTGTTTTTGATGAATCCCCCCTTTCTCCTCCAACATTTGTGTTTGATGATTCTCCTCTTCCAGAGGATATTGATTTTGATGATATTGCTCCTCAAGAACAACAAGATGTTGCTAAGGTCATTCAAGAGATTGATGAATTGTATAATGCTCCTGTACAGTCTGATAATGATAGTGATGATTCAGATGCCAAATCTTCAAAGAAAAGAAAGTCAAGAAGCAAAGCAAAGGCTGTTGCTATTCCTAAACCTCCCTCTTCAACAAATGATACTCCATATTACATTTTGCATAATATAACCCTCACAAAGGATTCACCAGCATGGATGAGATTTTCTAGAAATGAGAATAACAGAAGAAAGAAAATGAAGAAGACAGGCTTCTACTCAGATAAGCCAGTAAAGTTTAATCACCCTCCTCCTCCTCCTCCAGCAGCAGGATTAGCAGGGATGTCCTCTTCTTCCTCTCAGAAATCTGTCCCCCAGCATTCAAGAACATCAGAAGGAAGTCATAGAAGCTCAAGTGGCTCCCATAGTTCTAAATTAGCCAGAGCTCCTCCTTCGGGATTTGCCAGATCTTCTTCCTCTATATATAAGTATCATGTTTCTGATGGCTCCTCTCACAGGAAAAGAAATTCTGATGAACAATCTTCATATCAGGCCAGTGATATTGATGAAAGGCCTCCATCTCCAGTAAATCCAGAATCAGATAAGATAGCTCACATGGCTAGATTCAAAGAATCTATTGCTACAGCTCAAATCGACAAAGCCAAAGCAGAAGGCAAGGATTTCTCTCAGTTCACTACAATGTCTGATTCAGAAGACAAGAATTTGAAAGGTACAACTCTAGACACCTCTTTGATGCTGAAGATTATCTAAGGTTGCACCCAGCTGCAGTGGTTCCTCATGCCTCATCTCAAACCCTGCTGTGAGCTAATGACCTCTATATGAGTAAAAGAGAATCTGAGAACCCAAATAGAGAAATCATCTTCAAGCCCTCTTCAAAGTGAAAGAGTAAAGCTTCAGTTCATTTGGTTTTGATTATTTTTGTTTTCAGTGTAAATATTCCTAAACTCAGAGTTCTATATATTTTATCTACTGAAGTGAAATTTAATTTCTGTCAGATATATATGCTCTGTGTTTGTTATTTGTTTGTTTTAATTTTGTCAAATAGTATCCTAACCCCAATAGGGGGAGATTGTTGGAACAACCCTATTACTGATTTGGGCTAGGATCACTATCTGTGACTAGGACTCAAGTTGACCCCATTGTATAGTCTAAGGGTCAAGGCTTAAGTGTGTCTGAGTTAGATAGAACTTAGGAAAAATTCCAAGTTTCTGTGTTCGACGAACTTCATTCTGCGTTCGACGAAATCCTTTCTGCGTTCGACGAACATCGTGTTTCTGTTCGGCGAACTTGCTCTCCAGCTCGACGAATTCAGTCCTCCAGCCAGTTCAATAGATTCTGTCTCTCAGTTCGACGAACTCTAGATTGAGATCGACGAACTCAGCTCTGTGTTCGACGAATTAGTAACTAAATGTTCAGTTCGACGAACTCAGCTTTCAGCTCGACGAACTCAATTTTCTGCTCGACGAATTTCTTCTCCATCTTGACAATTTCTGATGGATCAGTTATCTATTTTCTCTGAACTCAGTTCGACTAATCAGCGACGGATCTATTCAATTATTTGGACTTATTCATTATCAGATAAGTCAAGATTTGATCTTTCCTTGTATTATTCCTTTCTATTCTCTTCTTTCGAGAAAGTAGCCGTTGACATATATTGGAAAAGGATACTTTCATGGAAAAGGAAAATGAATCAAAGTTTATTGCTGAATCAGATTGCAGTTTCAAGAATAATCATTTCAGATTATTTTATTCCTTAATCAGAAGATTTGAATTTCAAATCAGTCAGATATATCTAAGGAAAAAGGGATGTAGAAGATATCAAGGAGATATATCATAATATAGAGAAATAAAAGAGATATACCAGTGGATACAATAGAGAACAAAGAAGATATAGAAGATACTTGTGAAATACTCAGAGTGACAGAAATCATCATCTTCTACAGCAGCATTTTCACTCTCTGAGAACCTAAACAATCTTCTTTCAGTTTTCAGCTGCTAGTTCTTAATCTTCAAAGAGCAACAATAATCTGAGAAACATTTTCTCTCAGATCCATCTGCTATCAAGGAAGATCTTCTTCATCCAAGAGAAAGCTCCATCCATTATCTGTAAAGAAATTCTATCAGACAGGGGGAGCTTTACATCATAACAATCCATTAGTCTTCTCTCAGATCTTGTTGACAGAGAAGAATTTCATAAACATCTTTTTGTTTATTTTACCTCATCTTGTACAGGGTTCTAACTCCCTTCAAAAGTTAAATCTTTGGTGGCAGGGCACCTGATAAAAAACCTGTGATTTAGTTTAAGCACCTGATCAAAAGCTCAGTGGTGATAGGGCACCTGATCAAAAACCTAGTAGATTCCTACCAAGTGTGGTAGAAGAGTAGATGTACCCAGTTTGATTGGGGAACTACTATAGATCCTTGTGTCTTTTTTGATTGTGTTTTTCTTTCTGTACTGTGTTGTGTTATGCTTATTATTTTTGTCTAGATTTTATACTCACTCTTCTACACATATATATATATCACTATTTTAATTCCGCTATAAAATAAGTTAAAACTTTTTAATACTCTATTCACCCCCTCTAGAGTAAAACTAAGATCTAATACCTCACTTTCACAGGCAACTCCACCTAAACTTCCCTTGCATCTTATTATGGTCCACCATCTACCCTACTTCTGTTGAAATTATTGAAGTGAAGTGGAAGGTGGCCGGCGGTCTGATATTGGTAATCGCAGAGACCGCACGGTCTCTGTGTTGGTGTTCTGCCGGTCTGGCTCTGGCGGCATGCTGTGTTTGGCCGGGTTTGTTCTAGCTTGTTCTAGTCTCTTTCTGGTCTGCTCTGCTTGGTCGGTCTTGCTCCTTTGTAAGAAGACCGGGCAGTCTGTTCTTGTATAATCGCTGTGACCGGGCGGCTTATGCAGGTTGGTCTGGCGACTTGCCTGCTAGTCGGACAGATGTTCTTGGTTTGCTCTTGGTGATCTAAGGAAGGAGTGTTCTTGTGTTCGCGCGGCTTGTTCGCGGTCTTGTGTGTGGTCTGCTGCTGATCTGCGGTCTTGGACAGAATGTTGTCCAAGTGGTGTGATCGCGCGGTCTGCTCTGTGAGACCGCTGGTGATCTGGCGGGTGGTGACTGTATCTCTTTTGCGGCGGTGACGACATCCGTCTTGTCGCCTATAAATAGGGGTGCATGGCCCGTCATTCATAACGAGAACTGTAAGAACTAGAGCCTGGGTTGTTTCGTGCGGTCTCAACTTTGAGGTCGGGCGGTCTCAGAAGCGAGTTGACTGTTTGTTGTGTTCGCAGGTTTGCGGTCAGCAGGTTGCGGTCTCCTTCCTTGGTGATTTCCCATCGGCTTGAATAAACAGTTCGGCAGCGGCTTGTCTGCGGACTGGTTTATGTTGTTCTTGTGCTGTTCGCAGCGAGCTCAGTGATCAGGCGACCTTCGACGGTTAGGCGATCTGAGTTGCGGTCAGGCGACAGCTTCTGTTCTCCGTTCAATTCAATAAGCTCCAGTTCGTGTGGTCTGAGGTGGCGGTCTTGTAGTGCAGGCATTCTGTCTATTTTCTATTCGTGCGGTCTCAGGTTAAGCCGGGCGATCTTTGGAGTTCAGCGATCTGTGCGGTCTCTGCTTGTCAAGCCGCCAATTTTGTTTTTTGGTGTGTTTTGTTCTTCTCTCCTTCGTGATTCTTATGAATCATGTCTCGCCATGTATGTCTCCAAATGTAAATGAAGTTTTGTGATTCAATAAAGTCTATTGTGTTGCTGTGTGGCATTGTGGTTGTTTGGCTATAACTCCATTGATGCAACTCCCGCTTACTCCTAAACGATTCAAATCAAATTTTTTATCATGGTATCAGAGGTAGGTTGTTGGAGTGGATAAGCAATGTTCAACTTGAGTTGCCATCGTCTTTGTGAAGAAGAGACCACATAGTTTGCCATGGAAGCTGGATACGCAAGAGGGCTTGGTATTGAACTCCTCACATCGACTAACTACAAGAAATGAAGGTCGTGTATGGAGAGTTACTTACTTGGCGAGGATCTATGGGAGATAGTTGGAGGAGAAGACACACAAGAAGTGTTTCTAGCAGGAGATAATATGACAGAGGTGAGACTTTGGAGGAGGACTAATGCAAAGGCAGAGTTCATAATCAAGAGGGCTATCTCACCAGAGCTATTCGATCACATCATTGGATGTAAATCTGCTGCTGAGATTTGGACGTCTTTGGACGGGCTGTTCAATAAGAAGAATGTAGCTCGGCTACAATTTCTTGAAAATGAGTTGGCGAAGGCCTCTCAAGGTGATCTTTCTATTTCTACCTTCTTTCTCAAGATGAAGAACCTCACAGCAGAGATTTCTGCATTGGACCCTGATGAGCCTATCTCAGAGGAAAAACTGAAGAGGCATATCATCCGCAGGTTGCGGAAGGAGTATCTTGCTTTTGTGACATCAGTTCAGGGTTGGGCAAATCAGCCATCTCTGTTGGAGCTGGAAAACTTACTTGCCTCGCAGGAAAGTTTGGCAAGACAGATGGCGGGGACTTCTATCTCTGGGGGAGATAGTGATGTGTTGTTCTCTTAGAAGAAGAAGAAGAAGAAGTGGGAGAAGAAGAAGCCAGGTCATGATGGACCCTCTACTTCAGGTCAGCAGGATAGGGGTTATGCTTCTAAGTCTGATGGGAAGAAGAATGGAGAGGTACCAAGGTGCTTCAGGTGCAATAAGACCGGCCACTTCAAGAAGGATTGCCAGGTCAATCTTCAGCCGGGACATGCAGCGGAGAAGGAGAAGCCAAAGTCTGATGAAGCTGGATGGGGAGGAGCCTTTGCGGCCAATATGACGGCCATGCCCGTTAAGGCCTTGGCTGCCATCAACTTCGAAGAGGATTGGATTGTGGATTCAGGGTGTGGGCATCACCTCACCGAGGATGAATCAAGGTTCTCTTTTTTGGCGCCTTACTCAGGTAATGATGCTATCATTACGGATGATAATTCTGTTTATGCAGTAGAACAAGAAGGTGTTGTCTCTCTGAGCAGTGATAAGGGTCCACTCACATTGAGGAGTGTTTATCACGTGCCTGGTATGAAGAAGAATCTCTTCTCTGTTACCAATGCGGTCGATGCCGGTTATCATGTTCTGTTTGGCCCAACAGAAGTGAAGTTTCTTAAAACTCAACCAGAGATAAAGGGAGATGTTATTCATGTTGGAAAGCGGGTGAAGGACTTGTTTGTTTTATCGATAAGTACCTATGTTGACAAGATGAAGACCAATGATAGCGCGGCTATTTGTCATGAAAGGTTGGGGCATGTTGGCATGGACAAATTGAAGGCTATGGCGGTAAGGGGCCTTGTCAAGGGCTTGCCTAGCTTGTCCTCCTATGACGACGGTCATGTTTGTGCGGGATGTCAGATTGGTAAGTCTCATCGACTTCCATTTGATAAATCACAAACAAGATGCAAAGCGCCGTTGGAGTGCATTCACAGTGATTTGATGGGACCGACTGCCACCCCAAGCCTTGGAGGCAACATATATATGTTGGTGTTGATTGACGATTATACCAGATATGTCTGGGTATATTTTCGGAAAGAGAAGTCGGAAGCTTTTGCGAAGTTCGTGGAGCTCAAGGAGCTGGCGGAATGTCGGTTAGGCCTGCGGGTGAAAAAATTGAGAACTGACAATGGTGGGGAGTTCACCTCTGGTGAGTTCTTAAGTTTTTGCAGGAAGCACGGCGTCCGGAGAGAGCTCACTTGTGCCCATACTCCACAGCAAAATGGCATTGCGGAGAGGAAGATCTGTCATCTGACAGAAACCTGCAAATGCTGGCTTCATGCCAATAGTATCCCAAAGTCCTTTTGTGCAGAGGGAATGTCTTGTGCGGCATACGTCATCAACAGGATGCCTCTAAGTCCTTATCAACATGAAGACCCCTCACAAACTAATGTTCAAGGAGAAGCTGAGTGTTGCACACCTTCGGGTGTTCCGGTCAACCTGTTATGTGCATATCCCTGATGCTCTTCGGACAAAGCTAGATGCGAAAGCAAGGAAGCTAGTCTTCGTTAGATATGATGAGAGGAAGAAGGGATGGAGATGCATGGATCCTGAGACATGGAGATCAGTGGTATCTCGGGATGTGGTGTTCGATGAGGTGACTTCCTACAAGGGGAGTTCAGGAGTTGAACTACAGGAGAGCAGGGTTGATGAAGAAGGGAAGGCTGCGGAAAATCTTCAAGTGGAGTTGCCTGTTTCACCAGGAGCTCCAACTGTGTCAAGTTCTGAGATGGAGGCTTCAGGTTCTGGAAGCAGGGGGAGCGATGCTCCAAGTTCGTCTGGAAGAGAAGCTAGCACAGAAGAAGCAGCTGCGGAGGTGGTTAGTCAGGAGCAACCTCTTAGGAGGTCGAAGAGGACTAACAAGCCACCTGATCGATACACAGGAGGAAACATGGTGATCTTTGTCTCATGTTTCTTTGCTGGTTCCTTGGATGAGAGGGAGCTGTCGAGCTTTGAGAAGGCCCAAGGCGTGAAGCAGTGGGACATTGCTATCCAGGAGGAGATGGATGCTCTCAAGAAGAATGAGACTTAGTCTCTAGTGCCCAGGCCCAAGGGCATTACCCCTGTGACATGCAAATGGGTTTATAAACTCAAGAAGAAAGCTGACGGCATGATCGAGCGATACAAGGCTCTCCTTGTGGCTCGCGGGTTCTCACAGCAGTACGTAGAAGATTATGATGAGACGTTCAGTCCAGTGGCAAAGATGACTTCGGTTCGATTTGTTATTGCCTTGGCGACATCTTGTGGATGGGAGATTTGGCAGCTCGATGTGAAGAACGCTTTCTTATACGGAGAGATAGACAAGGATATCTTTATGATCCAACCACCGGGCTTCATCTCTAAGGAGTGTCCGGACTACGTCTGCAAACTAAAGAAAGCCCTGTATGGGTTGAAGCAAGCGCCTCGGGCGTAGTATGGGAAGATCGCGGAGTATCTCCTATTCTGCGGGTTCTTTGCTTCAGACTCTGATTCTAGCTTGTTCGTCAAGAAGGAGTGGGTGCTTCGGGTTATTGTTCTGCTGTATGTGGATGACATGATTGTCACCGGGAACTCGAAGGAGGCAGTAGCGAGGCTGAGAGTTGAGCTTGCTATTAGGTTTGAGATGAAGGATCTGGGTGAGCTCCACCATTTCCTTGGACTCGAGGTTCAGAGGCGTGAGAGCAGAGTGCTCATTTCTCAGGCTGGATATGCGGAGCAGATTGTTCAACGATTCGGCATGGAGGAAGGGAAGAGCAGCTTTATACCTCTGGAACAACATCATAAACTTCGGAAGGATGAGGGGAGAGTTCTATCTGATCCGTTGGTGTTCCGAGCTCTGGTTGGGAGCTTGATCTACTTGACCATCATGAGGCCAGATATTGCTTATGCAGTAGGCAAAGTGAGTCGGTACATGGCGGAGCCACGGAAGCCTCATCTTCTAGCGGCGAAAGGAATTTTGAAGTATGTGAAGTCGACCTCTGATTTGGGTCTCCTATATAGGAGAGGGCCAAGCTTGGAGTTGTTTGGATACATGGATGCTGACTATGGGGGATACATGGATGATCGGAGATCAACGTCTGGTTTTGTCTTTATGACGGGCCCCACAGCTATTTATTGGTGCAGCAAAAAGAAGGACTCGGTGTCTGTATCTACCATAGAAGCAGAATACAAGGCTTCGGCCTTGGCAGCTCAGGAAGCCGTTTGGCTCAGGAGGTTGGTGAAGGAAATTTATGAGGAGGTTCAAAGTCCCACTATGCTACGCGGGGACAATGAGAGTGCTCTCAAGCTGGTTAATAATCAAGTCTGTCACGCGAGGACCAAGCATATTGAGATTGAGCATCATTTCATTCGTGAGAAGGTGTTGGGAGGATCTCTTATGGTCGAGCATGTTCGAAGTGCGGACAATGTTGCAGACATCTTCACAAAGCCGCTGGCGAATGGACCGTTTACTCGGTTACGGAGTTTACTTTGGCTAGTTTCCACTTCCCACTTCAAGGGGGAGTGTTGAAATTATTGAAGTGAAGTGGAAGGTGGCCGGCGGTCTGATATTGGTGATCGCAGAGACCGTGCGGTCTCTGTGTTGGTGTTCTGCCGGTCTGGCTCTGGCGGCCTGCTGTGTTTGGCCGGGTTTGTTCTAGCTTGTTCTGGTCTCTTTCCGGTCTGCTCTGCTTGGTCGGTCTTGCTCCTTTGTAAGAAGACCGGGCGGTCCGTTCTTGTATAACCGCTGTGACCGGGTGGCTTATGCAGGTTGGTCTGGCGACTTGTCTGCTAGTCGGCCAGATGTTCTTGGTTTGCTCTTGGTGATCTAAGGAAGGAGTGTTCTTGTGTCCGCGCGGCTTGTCCGCAGTCTTGTGTTCACGCGGCTTGTGCGTGGTCTGCTGCTGATCTGCGGTCATGGACAGAATGTTGTCCAAGTGGTGTGATCGCGCGGTCTGCTCTGTGAGACCGCTGGCAATCTGGCGGGTGGTGACTGCATCTCTCTTGCAGCGGTGACGACATCCGTCTTGTCGCCTATAAATAGGGGTGCATGGCCCGTCATTCTTAACGAGAACTGTAAGAACTAGAGCCTGGGTTGTTTCATGCGGTCTCAACTTTGAGGTCAGGCGGTCTCGGAAGCGAGTTGACTGTTTGTTGTGTTCGCAGGTTTGCGGTCAGCAGGTTGGGGTCTCCTTCCTTGGTGATTTCCCAGCGGCTTGAATAAACAGTTCGGCAGCGGCTTGTCTGTGGACTGGTTTATGTTGTTCTCGTGCTGTTCGCATCGAGCTCAGCGATCAGGTGGCCTTCGGCAGTTAGGCGATCTGAGTTGCGGTCTGGCGACAGCTTCTGTTCTTCGTTCAATTCAATAAGCTCCAGTTCGTGCGGTCTGAGGTGGAGGTCTTGCAGTGCAGGCATTCTGTCTCTTTTCTGTTCGTGCGGTCCCAGGTTAAGCCGGGTGATCTTTGGAGTTCAGCGGTGTGTGCGGTCTCTGCTTATCAAGCCGCCAGTTTTGTTTTTTGGTGTGTTTTGTTCTTCTCCTTCGTGATTCTTTTGAATCATGTCTCGCCATGTATGTCTCCAAATGTAAATTAAGTTTTGTGATTCAATAAAGTCTATTATGTTGTTGTGTGGCATTGTGGTTGTTTGGCTATAACTCAGTTGATGCAACTCCTGCTTACTCCTAAACGATTCAAATCAAAAATTTTAACAACTTCCTTGTAGCTCAACAAAGGAGCTACCCTGGTATGATGTCAGCTCATCAAATACCATATCCCTTGAGACAATGGCTCCCCGTGTCGCTGGATCAATGCATCTCTAACCCTTCTTCCGATCGTCATAACCGACAAAGACTAGCTTCCTTGCTTTCGCATTTAGCTTCCTTCTGAGGGCATCAGGAACATGCACGTAGCAGGTAGATCCAAGCACTCTAAGGTGTTCCATCGCGGGCTTTATCTTGAACATCAACTCATGAGGGGTCTTCATGTTGATTGGACTAAGAGGCATCCGATTGATGACATAGGTTGCACAAGACTTTCCCTCTGCCCAGAAGGACTTTGGAATATTCTTGGCATAAAGCCAACGCTTGCAGGTCTCCGTCAGATGATGGATTTTCCGCTCTACAACATCGTTCTGTTGTGGAGTGTGAGCACAAGAAGTTGAAGAATGCATTGGAAGTAAACTCCCCTCCATTGTCGGTTCTGAACTTCTTGATCTGCAGATTAAGCCGACCCTCCACGAGCTCCTTGAAGTCCACAAACTTTCCGAACGCTTCCGACTTCTCCTTCAAAAAATATACCCAAGTATATCTAGTGAAATCATCAATCAAAACCAGCATATACCTGCTGCACCCAAGACTGACAATTGTGGTAGCTCCAAACAGATCACCATGGATACACTCCAATGGTGATTTACATCTGCTTTTTGATTTGTCAAATGGAAGATGTTGAGCCTTACCATATTAGCAACCTGCACAAATGTGACCATCACTGAAGGATGACAAACTAGGCAAACCTCTTACAAAGCCTCTCCCTGCCATAGCTTTCAACTTGTCCATTCCAACATGTCCGAGTCTTTCATGCTAGATAACAGCGCTATCATTAGTTCTCATCTTATCAACATAGGGACTTATTGATAACACAAACAAGTCCTTCACCCTTCTACCAACATGAGTGACTTCAGCCTCCATCGCTGACACGTTTCTAAGAAACTTCACTTCTGTTGGACCAAACCGAACGTGATAGCCAACATCCACAGTGTTGGTCACCGAGAAGAGGTTTTTCTTCATCTCCGAAACATGATAGACGCTCTTCAATGTACGAGTACCTCTATCTCCGTTCAAAGAAACTACACCCTCCTTCTCTACTGCATGAATAGTATCATCAGCAGTAATGATAACATAATTACCTGTGTATGCCTGTAAAGAAGAGAACTTGCATTCATCCCCAGTGAGGTGATGACCACACCCAGAATCCACTATCCAATCATCCTTATAGTTGATCGACGTCATAGCCCGAACACACATGCCCGTCATGAAGGCTCCATCACCCCATCTATCATCTGCATTGGAACCAACCTTCTCCTTTCCTACAGCATGCCCGACTGAAGATTGACTCTGCAGTCCTTCTTGAAGTGACCAAGCCTATTGCATCTGAAGCATCTAGGTCCTTCCTTCTTCTTCCCATCACGCTTATGAGCATAGCTCCTCTCCTGCTGATATGAATTAGATGGACCATCATCTCTAGATGTCTTCTTCTTCTTATCCCAATGCTTCTTCTTTCCAGAAAAGAGAACCTCATCTTCTTCCCCAGAGACTGACATTCCCGCCATTTGCTTAGCCAAACTCTCTTGCGACGGAAGCAAGTTCTCCAGCTCCAACAACGATGGTTGATGGGCCCAGCCTTGCATAGAAGTAACAAAGGACACATACTCCCTCCGCAAGCCGCGGATTATGTGCCTCTTCAGCTTTGCTTCTAAGATAGGCTCAGCCAGGTCTCCACACCGAGCTCGCAAATTCCAGAAGTAAACCGCAATATAGGTCGCGCGGTCTCTGCGGTCTCCAAGAACAGACCTCCCGGACAGTCCACTTCCACTTCAAAAATTTAATAGACTGGCGAGCCCGTAGATCTACCACAAGTAATCCTCCAATAAAGATCATTATGCAATCGTGTGAAGACTATACACACCCAAGTAATTCCCATGCTCAACCCGTGCTATCAAGCACCTAAGGACTCCTAACCAATTCCTTAACATAGTTACTATTACAAGTTCAATCAATGCTAATTAGCATACAAGGACCCACCAACCGGTTCCTTAACATAACACCATATGATATAACCATATCCTATAATCCACACCAACCATCACTGCTACCCTTACCAAGTTGTCATAACTCATACGCAGTGGCATGTGTATGTAAGGAAAATACTCTCCTTGATCCTATCGTGCTACTTTTGTGTTTAATGTCATGTTCAAGTTTACAATATACATCTGCCCAAACGTGTAACCATACCAATCCTCATGCTCGATTTACAACATGCTTTGAACGCAATTGAATTCATAAGCATTATTCAATCACGCTTAGTCAATATCAATCATCTCGAACCCGTTCTCCTAAAGGGTCATCAATCGTAATCTCTACTAAGTGGTTATCGCAAATCTAACTCTCTAATAGATTATCAAGTGATATAGATATGAATTTATGCATGTTAATATTGCATTTCAGCATAGTAATTTACAACGACACTTTTAATTATGAGCTCATTTCAAAGACAAATCCTCTGAAACTTCTACCATATATCATAATTAATACTTGAGTCATTCCACCAATTTTCGACCTCATTGTATTACACAATACTTATTAATGGTACTTTACATTTATATGTTACAATAGACAAATTTATGTCAAATATGTATTCAAAAATTTTGAAGCTTAACTGGGGTGATCACAATATCACCAGACACATTTCTACCAAATTTTATAAGCATCCGATAAACATTTTGAGAGAAATCGGTAAAACATCAAAACTCTGTTCATATTCATCAATTTGTACTAAATTGTGATTTCTAGGAGCTACAAACCATCAAAAATAATGTGCTACCCCATTCCAAAAAGTCATTTCCAAGGGCTACAACTTTCGTGTTGAGCGCAGGACCTGAATGTGTTCGGATCATACATAAAAATAGGCTTGAAGTCCGTCACATGCAGAAAACAGGTTTTCCCCAATTTATAAAATCTGCATGGATCTCAAGACAGATGAACAACATCTGTTCATCTTCTTCCTCCAGCACCCACAAATACTATTTTGCCTTCTCACCTCTAATACTCCCTCATTAGACCACTGTTCTTCGCGAAATCAAGTCCTACAACTTCTTATTGAAGAGAGGAATTAATTGAAGATATTTTCTCGGTGAACGACGCCCTATAATGGAAGTTCTAGCGTGGTCTCTTCCTAGAAAACTCTATTAATCTCGCTGAAATTAAGCTCTCTTGAGCTCAATATCTCTCCTATTTCAGATCTAAATATCTAACACCAAGGGAGAGGGGGAAAAGTCACCTGATTTGCGACCATGGATTGAGTTTGTCTTCTTGGAGGCATGGTGGAGGTCGGCCAAGATCTAAGTCCTACTTCAAGCTTAATTTCCTTTAGGAAAGTAGCTGGTCTCAATGCTTGACTGTGGGGAAGAGGAAGAAAGTGACCGGTTCTTGGATGAGGGGGGGGGGGGGGAGTTCAAGGTTAAGGGAGGAGAGAGAAAATGGAGGCTGATCTGACTAGAAATAATGGGATGAATACTTCCCATGCTATGGATTGGATAATCCATCCACGTGTCACCCTCATATAGGACCAAATTACCTTTTTGCCTTGAAACGAGCAAAGATTTGGCATGTGCACAAGAATTAAGGAAAGTTTGTCGCGTTTTGTCTGTTCGATATTGAGTCTATCTAGTCTACATGGAGTCTGCCTAATCTATATGGAGTCTGTCCAGTCAATTTTGAGTCTGTCCAATCGATTTTGAGTCTGTCTAGTCGATTTTGACACTGTCTAGTCGATTTTGACACTGTCCAGTCGATTTTGAGTGTGTCTAGTTGATTTTTAGTCTGTCCAGTCAATTTTGACACTGTTTAGTCGATTTTTACACTGTTTAGTCGATTTTTAGTATGTCTAGTCGATTATGACACTGTCCAGTCGATTTTGACACAATCTAGTCGATTTTGACAATGTCTACTCGATTTTGACAATGTCTAGTTGATTTTGACACTATCTAGTCGATTTTGACACTTTCCAATCGATTTTGAGTCAGTCTAGTCGATTTTGACACTTTCTAGTCAATTTTGACATTGTCCAGTCGATTTTGACACTGTCTAGTCAATTTTGACACTGTCTAGTCGATTTTAACATTGTCCAGTCAATTTTGAGTTTGTCTAATTGATTTTGACACTGTCCAATCGATTTTGATATTGTCCAGTCAATTTCTAGTTTGTCCAGACAATTTTTCTCTGTCTAGTCGATTTTGACACTGTTTAGTCAATTTTGACACTATCTAGCCGATTTTGACAGTATTTAGTCGATTTTGACACTGTCTAGTTGATTTTGACAATGTCTAGTCAATTTTGACACTGCCCAGTCGATTTTGACACTGTCCAGTCAATTTTGACACTGTCTAGTCCATTTTGTCAGCTATAAGTTTTCTTAAGTCCCAGCCCCAATTCCTAGTGCAAGTAACTCAAAGTGACACATGTCCCTCGAGGGTTCTAGTTCGAATTGGAATGTTACAAATCAATAAACAAAAGAATAATTTCATCCCCGAAATTTGATTTTGGGGCTACGGGTATTGAAATACGAGGTACGATAAACTAGTTTAGATCATACCTGGGGAAAACAATCCTGGGTAACGCTGCTGCATGAGGACTATAGGCTCCCAAGTGTATTCATCTCGCCCATTCTTGTACCACACGACCTTTACCAATGGAACACTCTTCCGTCGCAGGACTCGGGTCTCGGTATCTACTATCCATACGGGCTCCACCCGGATGGATCTGTTAGACTCCACCGGGTCAGACGTAGTCGGGACATACTGTTCAGGGCGAAGCAATGCCCTCCGAAGGGAGGATACATGAAAAACATCATGCAAATTCTCCAATTCTGGTGGTAGCTCCAACCGATAAGCCAAGTTGTCGATCCGTTCCAAGTTAGTATGAGGCCCCATATAACGCGAAAGTGCACAATGTGCCTCTGAGAATTCTCTAGAGGGGGGGGGGGGGGAGAATAGAGATTTAAAATATTTCTATCCTAACCGTGTATACAATAAAACATACTAAGGAATTATGCTCACAAACAACACACAAGAAGAATAATTATTGCAGGAAATAAAAATGCTAGGAAAGAAAATTGGGACTGCACAGAAAAGCACAACACAAACACCAAAGATTTTACAGAGGTTCCCCAAAATGTGTGTAGTCCTCTCTTCTACCACCTGGTAGGAATGCACCACTTGTACCTGAGTCTTTTGATAAGGAGACTCTTAGAACCACTGATCTTTTAATAAGGAGATAATGAACCAACCAGATCTTTTGATAAGGAGATCTTGAACCAACCAGATCTTTTGATAAGGAGATCTTGAACCACTGAATTCTTTGGAAGAGGGATTCTTAAAACTCTTTTATAGTTGAATAGAAAGTGAAGAAGGAAGAGAAAGAAAGAGGGAGAATTCTGTTCTCAGAATTCTGTGAAGCCTTGTGCTTCAGTTTTCTCTTTTCTGGATCTGTGAATAATGAATCCTTGCTTTTGATAGTGATGTTTTGCAAGGATTCTGAACTTCAGATCCTGTCAATTTCTTCTATTCAAATCTGGCTGCTATATGATATTTGATGAAGAGCAGCCTTCTATTTTTACTGTGCTGAGAGAGAGCAGTATTTGTTCCTCACTATCTTCTAGGGTTCAGTAGGAAGAAGAAGGAGAACCCTGATCGACAGAATTTGAATGTGTGAATTGAATGCTCTAGTTTCTTCTTTGTAATCTTCTTATTTATTGTCCATCCTTTAATTTGAATTTGTTTCCTCTTTTAGAGTGTTCTGAAAAGGTATTGTCCTGGATAATTTCACTTCCTTTCCTCATTTGTTCTCGACCCGTCTGCCAAGTGTCTTCATCCTTTCCAAGAATGCTTTTGTTGTCTTCTTTATTACTCTTTTCTATTCTAGGCAATAAATGAGCCATTGTAGAACGGTCTTCAGTATTGTGGGCCTTGAGAGATAGTTCCAAAATGACAGCTGAAAAGGTTTCCTTTTCAGACTGTATTCGACGTTGCGTCGAGTTCTCTTTCTCTCTTATCGACGCACCTTCGAGTTCTAGTAAGAGCAACTTTGAATTCATTCTTGCTCTGACTGAAGTTTGCTTGTTGACGTTGCGTCGATACCTTATCGATGTAACCGTCGAGTTGAGGGCTTGATTCTGAACTTCATCATCTACATCGAATTAAAGTCGATGTTGCGTCAACTTCAGATGGCTTCGACAGATTCTTTATTCTGCGTTCAGTTGGAGTAGAAGCTGTTAAAAACTTGAGGTCCGAAGTTGAAGTAAAAATACGGAACACTTCACATACTTTCCACAAGCGTAGCAACACAAAGACAATGGGAAGACCGAATAGTGCTTAGGCATTAACTATCTATTTACAATTTGAGGTATACATGGCGAGACATGATTCATAAGAATCACGGAGGAGAGAAGCACAAAACACAAAAGACTACAAGCTGCTAACGACCTGACAAATAGAGATCGGCAGACTGCACGAACAGACAAGCCAGATGGATAACCCCTGAGACCGCGCGAACAGAGCACAAGCCGCACCTGTCATACCGCAACCATAGACCGCCCGACCTGCTGCTTATTCAACTGCTGAAAACACTTGAAGAAGAAACTGCTTCCTGCTGCAGGCCGCACTCAAGACCGCCTGGACTCTTAAGATCTCCTGATCAACTGAGTCCGCTGCACAGTCCAAGAACACCTAAACACAGTCCGCCCGGACTGGTTTATTCAAAGCTGGAAGAAGGGAGAATGCTGACCGCGAACTGCAAGCCGCTAACCTGCGAACATACAAACCGAACAGACAAAATCTTAGACCCCGTGACCTCAGATTGAGACCGGCACAATCAAGCCAACTTTGGTTCTTACAGTTCTTCGTTATTAATGACGAGCCTTGTACCCCTATTTATAGGCGAGTAGACGGATGTCATCACCGCACAAACCGGGATACAATAACCGCCCATTAGATCGCTAGCGGTCTCTCAAGACAGACCGCCCGAGCTCAGCAAGGCTAACATCTCCCTTATTGAACCATACGGTTATACACAAACCGCCCGATTACCGCGGTCATCAGAACAGACCGCCCGGTCTTATTACAAAAGCAAAGAACTTCTTCAGTAACCCAGACCGACAAGAACAAGACGTCAATCCGCCCAGTCACTGCAAGAAGACAGACCTACTTGAACATATGGCCGACTTGCACAAGTCGCCAGAACAACCCGCGCGAGCCGCCTGGACACTTCGCGGTCTCCCAGATCAGAACGCCCAGAATAGATTGCTGAGACAGAACCGACTAGAGCACCAGCGCAGACCACGCGGTCTTTGCGGTCTCCAATCTGTAGACTGCCCAGCACCATTCCACTTTCACTTCAAATATTTAACACTCCCCCTTGAAGTGGGAAGTGGAAGTCAGCCCAAGCAAACTGCGCAACCGAACAAATGGTCCATTCGACAGCGGCTTAGTAAATATGTCAGCAACATTCTCCTTGCTCTGCACATGCTCCACAATCAAAGATCTCCCCAACACCTTCTCACGAATGAAATGGTGATGAATCTCTATGTGCTTCGTACGCGCGTGACAAACTGGATTGTTTACCAGTTTGAGAGCACTCTCATTGTCACCACATATCAGAGTAGGACCTCACACCTCCCTATGAATGTCGTCCACAAGCTTCCTAAGCCAAACAGCTTCCTGAGCCGTCAAATCCGAAGCTTTGTACTCCGCTTCTGTGGTAGAGACAGACACAAAATCCTGCTTCTTGCTGCACCATGATATAGCTGTAGAACCTGTCATAAAGACATATCCAGACGTCGATCTTCGATCATCCGAATCTCCTCCATAATCTGCATCCATGTACCCGTACAAGCAAAAGCCCGAATCTCTCCCGTAGAAGAGACCCAAATCCGAGGTGGATTTGACATACTTCAAGATCCTCCTAGCTACCAAAAGATGAGGTTTCCGAGGCTCTGCCATAAACCGACTCACCCTGCCAACTGCATAAGCAATATCTGGCCTCGTGATCGTCAAGTATATCAGACTTTCTAACCAAAGCCCGGAACACAAAAGGATCGGTAAGAACCTTCCCTTCATCTCGTCGAAGATGAACTCCATGTTGGATTGGTCGGCGCCCTTATAGGGGGGGGGGGGTGAATAAGGGTTTTCAAAAACTTTAGATTTTATTTAGAAAAACTTTGGAATATTGCAATATTAAAACAAGAAGTCAAGTAAAATAAAAAGGAGACAAGCTTTATTGATATTAAATAAGTTTTACAAAACTTGATCTCAATGGCGCTAGAGATCGGAGGCGAATAATAAAAGCTATTTTCATTTTCTATCCCGACTCGCTTCCCCATGATCCGATGGCCCTAGCCTTCTCCTTCCCGAATTCGGCCTCAAGCCGCTCTAGCCAATCCTTCCCCGGATGTGGCCTCGAGCACCCCCTAGACCTAGCCTAGATCTAGTCGCCAACACGAGGCGAATTTCAGCCCTAAGTTCTACCCCAGACCTAGTCGCCAACACGAGGCGATTTCACTACCATTTACAAAGAAAGATAAATAGAATAATAAAACCTCCCTTAAGATGAACTTCTGAAGATGGAGGCGAAGATCCGCTGTAGAATCAGCGTTTGTCGAAGCGGACTTCGTTTGGATTTGGTGTGATGGAATCCTCCTTCAGAAGTTGGCAGAGCTTCGCTGGGACCTCAAATTTTGGCTAAGACAAGCCTCTGGAATTCTAGCACTCTCTCTCTGAGGTGTATGCAATAGGTGTAACGAAAACAAAAGGAGAGGGGGTCCTTTTATAGCCAAAGCGCTACCGCCGGCGCTACCGCTACCGCCGGCGCTATCCCTGATTAAGTAATGTTTTGCGCGGCAGGATCTTCAATCCGCGACAACATTTTGCTCTATGCCTCTTGTGCGCCATGCTACCACCAGTGCTAGTAGCTACCGCCGAGCGCTATCCCTGATTAAGTAACATTTTGCGCGGCAGGATATTCAATCCGCGGCAACATTTTGCTCTATGCCTCTTGTGCGCCATGCTACCGCCAGCGCTAGTAGCTACCGCCAGGCGCTAGCTCCTTCTATATAAGCCACCGGAATTGCGTTAATCATCGCTAGCGCCAGGCGTTATCGCTACCGCCGGCGCTAGTGGCCATGTTGGAATTCTGGCCTCAATTTTGGGGACAACCATCCTTGAGTCATGTGGACTTTGTTTTCCTGCACACTTAAACACACAAGATCAAATACACATAGGATTTGTTATTCTCAAACCTAGGAGATGCGGAAGACCATGTTCCAACAAACTCCCCCTTTTGATAATAACAAATCCATTAATGATAAATCAAAGCATTAATAAATAAGCATGATGAGACTATACTTGTGTGTGTGTGAGAGTGATGACTTTAGGATAATTATTAATTTTAGCATTTAGAATTGCTCCCCCTAAGTGAATGCTCCCCTAATATGTAAGCTATCATCTTAATTTGTCATGTTGGGTTTTTGATAGCGGGTTATATTTATCATGTTAGTTCTCCCCCTTTGTTATTAGCAAAAGTGGGTAGGGAAACAAAGCACTAAAAATGTGTAAATAAAAGAGAAGCCATGATCGAGCTTTTTAAGTAAATGATAAGGAGTCTTAGAATTGTTTTTCATTTAAATAGATCAGAGTTATAAGCATTACAAAATTTTTCATAGAAGGAAATCAGAGTTTTTAGCATAAAAAAGTAATGATTTTCCCTTTATATAAAAGTTTTAAGCATAAAAATAAGGATTTCCAAATAACCAATCTACCCAGACAATATGTCTACACCCTAGCCCCGTACTAAGTTACGGATGGGCATGAGGAGCTGCAAAGATGCCGTAGGTTGGGGTGTTAGTCCCATATGCAAACACTAGACAAAACTCAACCTAGCACTCTTTCCTCCCAGTGCCTCGCAAGGCCCCACTGGAACCCTCCCCGGTTAAGGACAAGACATGACTAAAGATAGGTTTATCTAATGTCTACAACCCTACGCCCCCGCAATGGTGAGATATGAAGTCACGGATAATAGTTTTTTGAAACATGAAGATTTTAAATCTAATGGGAAGAATCATAATTGAATTTTTTGAAATAAAACTTACATAGCTATATTGAAATTCATGAATGTATCAAAGTTTGAGCATTGCGGAAGATTTCGAAAAAGAAACACCATAATACTAAATAAGAGTTTAAGTTCAAAAAAGGAGATGTTTTTGAGTTTCAAAAAACTAACTTTATAAAGATAAGAGTTAAAGCATTTTGGAATAAAGAAACAACATCCTTTTAGCAATTAGAAACACAAAAGTAAAATTTGATTTGAAATTCAATAATAAGAGGATGTTTTATTTGCAATATTTCACTTGTTGGAGGAGTGTTTAGCATAAAAGTGTACATAGAGATAAATCAGAGTTTTTAGCATAAAAATGATATGCGTGTTAGAACAACAAATATAAATTCTACCAAGCAAGTCTACCACTTGTTTTTAGAGAGATTGAGATTTAAGACTTGATATGAGTATGAAAGCGCAAGGTAAAAGTTATATGGTGATGATGCGGAAGACTGATAGAAATACAAGAAACATCTTAATGTAAGCAATGATGATCCATAAAAAGATATATGAGTTAAAGTTTAAAAAGATGTTTTTGTAAATCATTTTTCAATTAAAGTTGACAAGAAACTAACCAAGCATGAAATACTGTTATCAAAAGAGATTGCTATAATGTTATTTCAATTCACAATTTCAAAACAAACCAAACATTGTAGAAAGCATGCTAGGTTATCTAGTGCATTTCATAAATAAAGAGTAGCATAGAATTAGCGTTAGGATCCAATACTCATGAGAAGAAGTGTTATGGAAGATAATGATGTGCACTTAAGTGTATTTTTGAGTAGAGTATACAAGTGTTTTAATCAAAGATACAAGAGATATGTAAAGTAGAAGCACAACAAAACACAAATAATGTTACTTCCACACACTTTAATGCACAAAAAAATGTACAACTACCAAGGTGCTTTGCACACACAATGCTCATTAAGACTTATCAGGGTGCAAAGTAGTGCTTGGGGGATCACATATTTTATTTTTAATGTTTGAGACTTGTGATCCGGTGTACTTAAGAGTAAGTGGTTTTTATTTTGATAGAAAGATATGGTTTGCACAAGACACTTTACTATTGTTCCAAGGTGCTCAACCTCACAACGCTTATTAAGACTTATCAGGAGTTTCAAGTAGTGCTTGGTGGAGTTATCTTTGTCATTTATTTTATCATTTTTATTTTGTACAAAGTTCTCCGAATACACTTGTTTTGCAAACCAATAGATTTAAAAAAAAATAACCACTTTTCTTAACTTTTAAAAGTGCAAATAAAAGAGTGTAGGTAAGATACTTGTGCAATTTTAATTCATTGTACTAATACAGAACATACACAAGCATTCTTAGATTACACCATATGTAGACAATGCCAAAATAAGTGAGTGAGATAAATATCATTATCAAACATAAAACATTTACTCATACTTAGAGGCATGCTAAGCTTGATTCTACACACCCTTTTAAAATATATTTGATGCACATATTAATAGATATATCAAAGCATGAAGAAAACAATGTTCAAAGTAGTTTAAGAAAGTAAATTGCAACATTGTAAAAGTTTAAACTAATTAAATCATGCTTGATTTTCAGAAGAAAATCCATATAGTTTTTTGACAGTTTTAAAGTTTTTTATTTTTTTATTTGATTTTTCAAAAATAGACTTTAAACAAATGACAAAAACAAAAAGGCAAAACATATTTTTTGTAATTTGGCTTTTATATTTTTGTATTTGATTTTTCAAAAATAAAATATAATCAGAAGTGCAAACATAAATAGTACATATAGATTAGTATATTTTTAGAAATTTTTCAAAATTTTAAAATAACAGAAAGTTGAACATGGATGCTAGCGTCTGCGGTAGCGCTAGCGCGGGAGACAGTGAACGATTTTTTATTTTTTTGAAATTTTTGATTGTTGATCTTGATTAAGTGTCCCAATAGTAGTTTCATGCAGAAATTTCAGAATTTTAGAAGATGTTTTTGATGGTTAAAAACTAAAAAATTGCGTTTTTGAATTTGTTTAAATTTGAAAGATCTTGGACACCTAACTCAAGTCTTAGCAATTGATTTATAAACTATGACATCATTTGAGTTTTATAAAAAATTTAGACTCACATAGTTTTTCTACCTTTTGATTTAGCATGACATTCTAAGTGATATATCTATTATGAGCACCAAAAGAAAAACTTATACTAGGAAGTAATGCTGAGATAATGAGATTTGGTGCAAATTTATAACGATATAGATCAATTTGATAGATGTTAGTATTGCATGTACTCAAAGAGGAATTTCAATTTGATTTACTTTGGACCTAGAACGAAATGATGAACCTTTATATGAACAAGGTCTAAAACAAATGTACATGCAATATAATCACATCAACGACAAAGATCACATAAATAAAGTTTTGAAATAATATCATTGTTTTTATTACTTGAATTTATTGATCTTTGGTTTTGCATGATAATATATACGTTCAAGATATATGTTCTAATGATTAATTCATAAACTATGTGTTTGATGGAATTTTAGTGTTCTATTATGATTTCAAATCACATAGATGTCATAAAATTTGAATAACATCATAAATGTTGTACCTAACATAGATATATAAGCATAAACCAAAAAGTGATGCTAGGATGATGAGTTTGGATGCAATGTTATACATAAGATTAATCATGCAATTTGTAAAAAATATTTTTCTTTATTATAAGGGCTATCATCAACAAGATCAACACATTTCGCATTTTAATTTTTAGCCTAAGCCCATTAATAAACCATTTAAATCCATTCTCTAAAATAATATCATTAGTCATGATAATAATTTCAATATACAATTTATAATGATAGTTCAAGACATTTTAAAGGTAATGGATTTAGAAAGGTAAAAATAAAAAGGATAAGTAGATCACTTAAAAGAAATGATATGAATTTTATTTAATTTTATTCAATTTGATTCATTTATGAATTATGGTTTTAATTTATGAAAGTCATATCACAAGATATATAAAGTGATCATATCATGATGTTTTAAAAGAAAATAAACAAAAAGAAGTTTAAGCAAATCATGAAGTAGAGAAGTGATATTTCATTTTTAGTTGATTTCTACTTCATGCAAATGATGTGATATCAATGAATGAGAGATTTAGGTATCCAAAGAGGACCGGGTGTGACGGTTCCTTTGGGTACCCAAATAAATCGTGTTTGCTTTTGGGGAGATAGTGATGAGTGGACCCTTTCTTTTGACATTAGTGCGTTATTCTTAAGAATGGGTCTCCATTCATACTTTGGTTTAATGTTATTCTTATATGTCAAATTTCCATTATGATAATCTTTATATTGATGATTATGATTGTAATGATTATTGAAGGTATTTTTCATAGCAAATTTGTGAACGTTTAATTTTTCGTTGGGAGAAGATTGATATTGTAAATGATGATGATGATAGTGTTTTGGAATTTCATTTCAATCTTTTGATGTTTTTTATTCCCATTGTTTGGTTTATTCATATTTTGTGATATCATATTTAACTTGCTTTTAGAGTTTGTTTGATATTGAGAATTTTTCTTTAAGATTTCCTTAAGCAAGATATTTTAGTTTCTAATTCATTGTTCTTAAGTTTCAAGTTATGTCTAGCTTTGTTATACGCAATTGTGCTATTTTAAAGAGTAGAAACAATTGAATCAATATGGTTTTGGTATTCATTTCTGTATTACTCAAATGTTTCATCCATCTCTTCAATTTTAATTTTATAACTTTTGCATGTAGCACAATCACCTTTTAAAGATGATTTTTCTAAAGATAAATTTTCATTATGTTCTTTTATACAAATAATTTCTTTTTCAAGTTCCTTAAGTTTTTCCTTAAAATTATCATAATCAAAATAAGGTTTTGTGTTTTCAAGTAAAGGACAAGATGGTGAAACCACATCACAATTAGATTCTAAATTAACATTAGTTTTTAATCTCTTATTTTCTAAACGTAAATTTTTATTAGTAATTTTCAATTTCTTGATCTTACGTTTAGCAGTTCTTAGTATATTGAAACTACAAATGGAAGTTATCACACTAGAAGAAGATTTTGAATTTCTTACAGCGCTTTTGGTAGAGGCAAAATGTGTGCATGAAGTTCCTTCGTTATCTTTTGCGCCTTCCTCCATCATAGATGAATTTTCATCTTCTTTTTCTTTTGATGTATTGCTCTCTTTTTCCAAGTTAGTTTCCATGATTTCCATGGCTTTGCAACATCAGAGATCTTCTTGAATAGTAGTGGATGCTTGTATGTTCTTCTCCTCCTGTGTTTGATCTATACCTGCGAGAGGAAAATCATACATTTCTTCAAGAAATTGCCAAACTTTGTATGCACTAGAAAAACAATATATTAATTTGAAAATTTCATTTGATAGAGCACAAAATAAATAATGTTTGGCTTTTGCATTTAGTTGACGTTCTTTTTTATTTAATTCATCCGCTGGTCTAACTATTGCTATATCCCATGCATTGATATCTAAGCTTTTAATAAATTTTTCCATTAATAATTTCCACCCTTTATAATTTTTCCCTTCGAATAAAGGTGGTTTAGGAGATTTTTCTTCTTCATAAAGATTTACCCCACTAGTAGAAGCGAGATCATGAGACGCCATTATTCCCGGTTGTTAAGTCGATTTGGAATAACCTGGCTCTGATACCACTTGTTGGATCGGTCGGCGCCCTTAGAGGGGGGGGGGGGGGGTGAATAAGGGTTTACAAAAACTTTAAATTTTATTTAGAAAAACTTTGGAATATTGCAATATTAAAACAAGAAGTCAAGTAAAACAAAAAGGAGACAAGCTTTATTAATATTAAATAAGTTTTACAAAACTTGATCTCAATGGCGCTAGAGATCGGAGGCGAATAATAAAAGCTCTTTTCGTTTTCTATCCCGTTTCGCTTCCCCACGAACCGGTGGCCCTAGCCTTCTCCTTATCGGATTCAGCCTCAAGCCGCTCTAGCCAATCCTTCCCCGGATGTGGCCTCGAGCACCCCCAACACCTATCCTAGATCTAGTCGCCAACACGAGGCGAATTTCAGCCCTAAGTCCTACCCTAGACCTAGTCGCCAACACGAGGCGATTTCACTACCGTTTACAAAGAAAGATAAATAGAATAATAAAACCTCCCTTAAGATGAACTTCTGAAGATGGAGGCGAAGATCCGCTGTAGAATTAGCGTTTGTCGAAGCGGACTTCGTTTGGATTTGGCGTGATGGAATCCTCCTTCAGAAGTTGGCAGAGCTTCGCTGGGACCTCAAATTTCGGCCAAGACAAGCCTCTGGAATTCTAGCACTCTCTCTCTGAGGTGTATGCAATAGGTGTAACGAAAACAAGAGGAGAGGGGGTCCTTTTATAGCCAAAGCGCTACCGCCGGCGCTACCGCTACTGCCGGCGCTATCCCTGATTAAGTAATGTTTTGCGCGACAGGATCTTCAATCCGCGGCAACATTTTGCTCTATGCCGCTTGTGCGCCATGCTACCGCCAGCGCTAGTAGCTACCGCCAGGCGATATCCCTGATTAAGTAACATTTTGCGCGGCAGGATCTTCAATCCGCGACAACATTTTGCTATATGCCTCTTGTGCGCCAAGCTACCGCCAATGCTAGTAGCTACCGCCGGGTGCTAGCTCCTTCTATATAAGCCACCAAAATTGTGTTAATCATCGCTAGTGCAAGGCGTTATCGCTACCGCCGGCGCTAGTGGCCATGTTGGAATTCTGGCCTCAATTTTGGGGACAACCATCCTTGAGTCGTGTGGACTTTGTTTTCCTGCACACTTAAACACACAAGATCAAATACACATAGGATTTGTTATTCTCAAACCTAGGAGATGCGGAAGACCATGTTCTAACACTCCAACCTCAAGTGGAGTAGAGCTGCTCTTCCCCCTTCCATGCCGAACCTCTTGACGATTCGATCCGCATAGCCTTTTTGGGAAATAAGCATACCGCTCTCTTTCCTCTCCACTTCGAGCCCAAGGAAATGATGGAGCTCACCCAAATACGTCATCTCAAATCTGATAGCTAGCTCAGCACGAAGCCTAGCTACCACCATTTCAGAATTCTCCGTGACGATCATATCGTCAATGTACAGCAGCACCAAGACATGAAGCTCCCCCGTCTTCTTTACGAATAAGCTTGAATCTGAATCAGAAGCAAAGTATCTGCAGAACTGGAGTTATTCTGCGATCTTCCCGTACCATGCCCGAGGCGCTTGCTTTAAGCCGTAAAGAGCCTTCTTGAGCTTGCAAACATATCTTGGGTGCTCATCGGATATATAACCAGATGGCTGATCCATGAAGATATCCTAGTAAATTTCATCATATAAGAAAGCGTTCTTCATGTTGAGTTGCCAAATCTTCCTCCCTTAGCAAGCTGCCAATGCGATCACCACCCGGACCGAAGTCATCTTGGCAACGAGCTAAACGTCTCTTCATAATCCTCCCCAAACTTCTGAGAGAAACCTCAAGCTACAAGGTGAGCCTTGTACCCCTCAATACTTCCATCAGCCTTCTTTTTCAGTTTGAAAACCCACTTGCAAGTCACCAGAGTAACTCCCTTAACCTTAGACACCAAGTCCCAAGTCTCATTCTTCCGGAGGGCAGCCATCTCTTCATCCATGGCTCCTTCCCACTCCTTGACTCCAATGGCATTTTTATAACAAGATGTCTCTCTCTCATCCAGGGGACCTGCGAAGAAACATGAGACAAAGCTCACCAACTTTCTGCCCATATACCGATCTGGTGGAATAATGGTCCTCTTGGACCTCCTCAGAGCTTGACTCTGATGAGTCCCAATTATATACACTTTTATGGACTCATCTGGGCCGATTTTATAGTCTTTGCACCACATTTCAGGCACGTTTTCATTCATATGTACTATTCCATGCTAGTGCACTTTTTAGCCCATTCCGGTGTGCAATTGCGCTCCTTGTTGTTGGGGGTAAGCACATGGTGCTCCCCTTCTCTTCTTCTATGTTTTTTCCTATGCTGGACGTGTATTCCCAACCATTGTATCTTGTATGCAGGTGGCCGGTTCGTCCCGTTTTCCCCAAAAGTAATGTCTGTGCATATCGCACGGTCGTGCGTTTCCTTGATGCACGGTCGGTTGCGGTCGCGCGTTTGTGTCTGGGCAGAAAATGGAGCGTCAGAGTTTACTCGTCTGTTTTGACGCACGGGCGGATTCGCCCGTGCGTGAGTAAAACGCACGGTCGACCTGTGTCTTCCTGATTTCAGGGCTTCGGAGTTTACTCGTGCGTTTGAACGCACGGGAGGTATTGGTCGTGCGTGAGCAACTCGCACGGGCGGCGTAGCGTCTTCCCCAAGTCAAGTTTTATCATTTAATAACGCACGGTCTGCGCACGGTCGTGCGTTCGACCGTGCGTGATCATTTTTTGACAGAATTTCTATTTAAGCCGCAGGTCTTGCCCTATTCGATGGATCGTTTTTTTCGCTCCCAGAGTTTCGTGCACGCCATACAGCAGCGCCGATTTCGCCGTCTCCACTAGGGTTTCATCCCTTTGGCCTCCTCCTTCATCCTAGAGCTTCAAGGGAGATCTAGCCGCCATTACCTTCAAGCAAGAGGAAGTTTGCAACCTCAACCGGATCGTGAGATGAAGAAGACGGGCTCATTGGAGAGTCGTGACAGCTCTCTCTACCTCGGACGTAGTTGAGGACCGAGCTTGGACGCGGATTGAAAACCCAACGATTCCAACCATGAATCTACAACGAGCCTTCGGATTCGGTCGATTTCTTGCCTTGTTCTTCTCTTATTGATGTGTATGTAGTTAGATCTAAATATTATGATGAAGTGGCACATAAACTTGTTTGTATTTCTATATTTCAGGTCTATGTGAAATGCTTTTGTGGTTTATGTGATTTGAGGAGCGCCCCATTCCATCCTCCATCCCACCGTCGCGTTCGTTTGCCGCACTAGCAATTGCTAGTGGCGTGCTTGTCGAAGAGGTGCTTGCGACCCTCATTCCGTTTGCCTACTCGTCCATCCGCCCTTGCGACGCAGTGCGCTCAAGGCCTGCCTAGTCTCCATCCCGCCAAGCGAAGCAATGCATAGCGGCATTGCATAGGAGTAGTTATAGTATTTTCCTTTATTTTCCACAACCCAAATCACCCACTTTCGCGCCCATCCAACTAAAGGACTTCAATCTCAAGTCCTGCCTCAATAGTAAACTCCACATTACTGTGTTCCTTTGAGATCGATACTTGGGGATTCATTCCCATTTTATATTACTTGAACGATCGGTACACTGCCATTTCGTGCCGCAGTCTATCTATCGCCTTTAGCGGTGTGCGAGATTTGCGCATCAAATTTTTGGCGCCGTTGCCGGGGAACACAGACGTGTGAGTTTTCTGGAGAGGGAGAATCTGAGATTAAAGCCCTTCCATTTGTGTATTGCATTCTTTTGCTTTATCTCTTCCTATTCTGTTTTCCTGTTTTTATTAGGTTGCTTTAGTAAATATTGTTAGGTGTAGTATTGTGCACACTAGTTCTCTTTATTTGGAATCTTTTTTATCTTCACACTATGTGGGCTTCTTTTAATATTCGTTTCCGCTTTTGTGGAGATATATCGCACGCTAGTGATAGATGATCAAAGGGAGATAATAGCCCTATCACTCAAGGCCCAGCATATGGAGCACCGACTTCGTCTGGTACTCCATATGGTGCGCGTAAGTCCTATGGCTATTCTGCCGAGCCTTTACCGTCATACCTCTTTTCGGCTTCAGCACCTATTGTGCCAAAGAAGCCCGTAAGGCAGTGCTTGTTTTGTCAGAGCACGGATCATTCCTTGAAGGATTGTGCTGCTTATCTTCGCCAATTGGACGAGGATGACGAGCCGGATATCCGGATCATCCCGACTCCTACTTCTGGCAGCACACCTTCAACATCGGGTTATGTGCCCATTTCACCTTCAAGCTTTGAAGGGTATGATGTGGACACAGTCACCAGATGTGTGGATGATCTAGGCTCTGACATGACTGAGCCCATCTCCCCTGTCCATATATCACCATGCATGAATTTGATTCTCTGTGAGGAATCGGTGCTTGACATTTATCCAAGCACTATTCCTCCCCCTGTTGTGCATACTACTATACTCGTCTCAGACGACATTGTTGAGGATGTGTCGTAGGATGAGGCTAGTGATCTATGTGTTGTGCTTGTTCCTATGGAGGAGGACAACCTTCTAGGTGAAGAGGAGCTTTCCTCAGCACCGGTGGAGGAAGTCCAAATCTTGGGCATGACCACTGTTGATCCCGCCGAACCTTGTAGCATTGATGACAATGCAAACATTATTTTACTTCCCCAACCTGATGGGAGAGAGACCGGGACCACTCCCCCGTTTGATTTGTATTCATGTTCTTCTTCTTGTTTATTTCTTTATCCCCCTTCTTCATCTGAGCCTGTGCAGGTTGAGTCTTCACAGGTACTTCAGGAGGACTTGGAGCATTCTGCTTAAGTCAATGTTGTGTGCATCCTCTTATGTGAGGAGGTTGATTCCTCCTCCGTAGAGGAAGCTCCACTTATTGCCGTCTCCTCCTGCTGCCTTCAAGAAGACGATACCTTGCTGGGCAAGGATTTATTTTGTGGTGAGATGAGTGAGGACCAGCTCTCCTCCTCTTCTTACTTCTTATTCCCTCTACCTGTGACGAGCAGGTATTATTTATATCCGGGTAGAGGCGTGACTGTTCTGTCGCCGTATCGGTACCCGTTACCGACTCGCATATTAGAATAGTTACTTGTGCACTTTTCTTTTCATAGACCCATTAGCTAGAACTATTTTCAATTTGAATAAGTCGTACTGGGAGGACAATAACCCCAGTAGTTATCTTACTTTTCCTGCAATTCTTATTTCATCTTGTTTAGTTTAGTTAGCTGTATTTCATTTTTATGTTTGTATATTGTCTTTTGTTTTTTCGGAGCTCATCCCTGCAGGTATTCTTCTGTATGGCGGATGCTGCAGCTTTTTCTTGGTTTCCACGCCAATCTTCTGGTATGCTCATTTCTGAGCATTGGGTACTCTCTTCCCCTAGCTCTTTTCTGAATTTCATAGATATATATTGTGTGTATTGTCTAGTTTAAGTCCGGGGGAGAGTAGTTCTGTATGCCCACTCACGTGCACTATAGCATTGCATGCTAGAAGTATTTCTATTTCATTTATTTAGTATTGTTCATTTTCTTTGCACACCACTACACCCACTTTAGCACGCACTCGCTTGTTTGTATGCTCCTGTATATTCAATTCTTGGTTGTGATGTAGAAATTGTTTTATTAGCCTAAAAATTGCAAGATGGAGTGGCATGTTGACTCTTGTAGTGCTCTAGTTGAGTACTCGTGTCTTGCATAGGGATTTGAGTAGAATTAGTTTTTATTTATGCTTCTAATTTATAATTAGTAGATTTGCGTAGATTTTAATTTATTTTACTCAAAATGGTGAATGTGGTTGAATCTAATGGTAGCGTGGTATTGTGTGCAAGCGAGCACGAGGTTCGTGTTGCTCGAGTCGGGAGGAAGGATTACCTTTTTCGGGGGCTAAGAACTTGCCCCAAGCGACTCTCGAAGCATGGGTGCGAATGATTTGCAAGTTGAGCGTGACGTAGGCCATCTATTTGGCAAGTTTGAGCTTTGTTCTACCATTCCTATACGCTAACCATTGCTAGCCTATTTTGGGCCTACCCGATCTTTTTTCAGCTCCACCATACTTCACCAAGGCCTAAAATATAATCCTATTATCGCAACCAAAAATTTAGCTAAAAGCATTTATGAATTGTAATTTTCCAATGTGGTGCGGTGATGCGACACTTCATTGTTGATGTGGAAGTTTTTAAAATGTCTATGTGCTGAAAATTGTGCTAATAGATATGGGGATGAAAAGAAAAGAAAAAGAAAAGCAAAGAAAAAAATGTATCCCCAGCGTTGTAATTGAAACATCTATTTGGTATTGATTGTTGTAGGTCGTGTGCACACCTGGTTTCAAAGTCAAGTCTGGGGGTGTGTTACACGTGTATTATTGTGGCAATTTTGATTTAGCACTTTTGTGAGCTCATTTGGGTTGCGATTAGCCTTCACGTTTATCTTTGCATTCCAAACCCTAACCTAAGCCTCGTGTAAACCCAAAGTCCTATTGATTCATCTTGTGAGTTCACTAGCGCCGTGGAGAGAGTGTGACCAGGCGAGCTTATAGTTCTCGACGTTGATGGATTTCAACGGAGATAATTCTGAGTTCCGGTCTTGGGTAACATTCACCTTCGCGACTTGCTTACTTTCGTACTACGCGTGACCACGAGATTCACCAACATTCCATTTTTGAGTAAAAATAAATTTCTTTTTACGCATTTACACTTTTATAAATTAGCTAGCATATGTAGAAACTTCTTCTAATGAACTTCTATGCACACAAGTATGCAACTTCGCATTCTATTCCATCTTTGCAATTTTTTTGGCTAGCTATGCTTTTCCTACTCCGCCGGATTTGTTTGCTCAGGACGCGCAAACAGGTAAGTCTGGGGGTGTGATGAGTCCCAATTATATACACTTTTATGGACTCATCTGGGCCGATTTTATAGTCTTTGCACCACATTTTAGGCACGTTTTCATTCATATGTACTATTCCATGCTAGGTGCACTTCTTAGCCCATTCCGGTGTGCAATTGCGCTCCTTGTTGTTGGGCGTAAGCACATGGTGCTCCCCTTCTCTTCTTCTATGTTTTTTCTGATGCTGGACGTGTATTCCCAGCCATTGTGTCTTGTATGCAGGTGGCCGGTTCGTCCCATTTTCCCCAGAAGTAATGTCTGTGCATATCGCACGGTCGTGCATTTCCTTGACGCACGGTCGGTTGCGGTCGTGCGTTTGTGTTTGGGCAGAAAATGGAGCATCGGAGTTTACTCGTGCGTTTTGACGCACGGGTGGATTCGCCCGTGCGTGAGTAAAATGCACGGTCGACCTGTGTCTTCCTGATTTCAGAGCTTCGGAGTTTACTCGTGCGTTTGAACGCACGGGCGATATTGGTCGTGTGTGAGCAATTCGCACGGGCAGCGCAGCGTCTTCCCCAAGTCAAGTTTTATCATTTAATAACGCACGGTCTGCGCACGGTCGTGCGTTCGACCGTGCGTGACCATTTTCTGACAGAATTTCTATTAAAGCCGCAGGTCTTGCCCTATTCGATGGATCGTTTTTCCCGCTCCCAGAGTTCCGTACACGCCATACAGCAGCGCCGATTTCTCCATCTCCACTAGGGTTTCGTCCCTTTGGCCTCCTCCTTCATCCTAGAGCTTCAAGGGAGATCTAGCCGCCATTACCTTCAAGCAAGAGGAAGTTTGCAACCTCTACCGGATCGTGAGACGAAGAAGAGGGGCTCATTGGAGAGTCGTGACAGCTCTCTCTACCCCGGACGTAGTTGAGGACCAAGCTTGGATGCGGATTGACAACCCAGTGATTCCAACCGTGAATCTACAACGAGCCTTCGGATTCGGCGATTTCTTGCCTTGTTCTTCTCTTATTGATGTGTATGTAGTTAGATCTAAATATTATGATGAAGTGGCACATAAACTTGTTTGTATTTCTATATTTCATGTCTATGTGAAATGCTTTTGTGGTTTATGTGATTTGAGGAGCGCCCCATTCTATCCTCCATCCCACCGTCGCGTTCGTTTGCCGCACTAGCAATTGCTAGTGGCGTGCTTGTCGAAGAGGTGCTTGCGACCCTCATTCCGTTTGCCTACTCGTCCATCCCCCCTTGCGACGCAGTGCGCTCAAGGCCTGCCGAATCTCCATCCCGCCAAGCGAAGCATTACATAGCGGCATTGCATAGGAGTAGTTGTAGTATTTTCCTTTATTTTCCACAACCCAAATCACCCACTTTCGCACCCATCCGACTAAAGGACTTCAATCTCAAGTCCTGCCTCAATAGTAAACTCCACCTTACTGTGTTCCTTTGAGATCGATACTTGGGGATTCATTCCCCTTTTATATTACTTGAATGATCGGTACACTGCCGTTTCGTGCCGCAGTCCAGCTACCGCCTTTAGCGGTGTGCGAAATTTGCGCATCAGACTCTGAACCACCTCTCCAACTGCAGTTTCTGGACTAGCTCTCCTTTCAGGTAAACATGGAGCATCGATCCCCCTGCTTCTAGAACTTGAAGCACCTGACCTAGAGCTAGAGATTCCTGGAGCACCTGGAGAAACAGGCAACTCCACCAGAACTTCCTTTGCAGCTTCCTCTGGTCCACCATCTACCCTGCTTCCTTGTAACTCTATAGAAGAGCTACCATGGTATGATGTCAGCTCGTCAAATACCACATCCCTAGAGACCACATATCTCTGTGTCTCGGGATCCATGCATCTCCACCCCTTTCTTCCGGTCATCATAACCGACGAAGACTAGTTTCCTTGCCTTTGCATATAGTTTCACTCGAAGGGCAACCAGAACATGCATATATCAGGTAAAACCAAACACTCGAAAGTGTTCTAGGCTTGTCTTCTCCTTGAACATCAACTCATGAGGAGTCTTCATGTTGATGGGACTGAGAGGCATCAGGTTGATAACATAGGCCGCACAAGACATTCCCTCTGTCTAGAAGGACTTTGGGATACTCTTGGCATGAAGCCAACATTTGTAGGTCTCCGTCAGATGACGAATCTTCCTCTCTGCAACTCCGTTCTGTTGTGGAGTGTGAGCACAAGAAAGCTCTCTTTGGATGCCATGCTTGTTGAAATTGTTGAAGTGAAGTGGAAGGGAGTCCGGCCGGTCTGAAGGCTGGAGACCGCAGAGACCGCGCGGTCTCTGCGCTGGTGCTCTGGCGGTTTGGTTCTGCGATCTCTCCCTGCTGTTCTGGCGATCTGCTGTGATCGGCCAGTTTGCTTCTTGGTTTGGTCGTTGGTTCTGGCGACCTGTTGCGAGTTCTTCCGGTCTTGTTCTGGACGGCCTGTTCTTGGTTGACCGCAGTGACCGGACGGCTTGTTTGAGCTGTTCTGGCGACTTGGATCAAGTCGGCCAGATGTTTCTCTGTTTAGGCGATCTCAGGAAGGATGGTCGCTGTGTCCGCGCGGCTTATGCGCGGCTTATGCGCGGCTTGCTGCTGACTTCGGTCTTGGACTGAATATTGTCCAAGTGTTGTGTTCGCGCGGTCTGCCTTGTGAGACCGTTCGCGATCTGACGGGTGGTGACTGTATCTCTTCTGTGTGGTAACGACATCCGTCTACTCGCCTATAAATAGAGGTGCAGGGCCCGTCATTCCTAACAAGAACTGTAAGAACAAGAGCCCGGATTGTTTCTTGCGGACTCAAGTTTTGAGGTCGCGCGACTTGGATGTGAGCTAACAGGTTGTTGTGTTCGCAGGTTTGCGGTCAACAGGGTGCGGTCTCCTTCCTTGGTGATTTCCGGTGGCTTGAATAAACAGTTCGTCTGCGGTCTGTCAGCGAACTGGTTTATTGTGTTCTTGTGCTGTTCGCAGCGAGCTCAACGATCAGGCGACCTTCAGCGGTTAGGCGATAAGAGTTGCGGTCTGGCGACAGCTTCAGTTCTTTGTTCAGTTCAATAAAGCTTCAGTTCGTGCGGTCTGGGATTGCGGTCTGGCAGTGCAGATTGTCTGCTTCTGTTCGCGCGGTCTCAAGGTGTTTCTGCGGTCTGACGGTGCAAGCGGTCTGGGAGTACAGCAGAGCAAGCCGGGCGACCTGAGCCTTTTTGCGGTCTATGCGGTCTCTGCTTTGGCAGACCGCCAGTTTCGTTTTTGGTGTGTTTGTTCTTCTCATCTCCGTGATTCTTATGAATCATGTCTCGCCATGTATACCTCGCATTGTAAAGCAGTTCTTCAATAAAGATTTCTTGTGTTGCTGTTTTGGCATTGTGGTTGTTTGACTATAACTCTTGTTGATACAACTCCTGCTTACTCCTAAACGGTCTTTCAAAAATTTTAACATGGTATCAGTGCCAGGTTTCTGGAGTGGATAAGCAGTGATCAACTAGAGTTGCCATCGTCTTTGTGAAGAAGAGACAACATAGATTGCCATGGAAGGTGGATACGCAAGAGGTCTTGGTATTGAACTCCTCACATCGACTAACTTTAAAAAGTGGAAGTCATGTATGGAGAGTTACTTGCTTGGCGAGGATTTATGGGAGGTAGTTGGCGAAGAAGACACAAAAGAGGTGTTTCTAGCAGGAGACAATATGGCAGAGGTGAGACTTTGGAGGAGGACGAATGCTAAGGCAGAGTTCACTCTCAAAAGGGCTATCTCACCGGAGCTGTTTGATCACATCATCGGATGTAAATCTGCTGCTGAGATTTGGACATCCTTGGATGGATTGTTCAATAAGAAGAATGTAGCGAGGCTACAGTATCTTGAAAATGAGTTGGCGAAAGCCTCTCAAGGTGATCTTTCTGTTTCTACCTTCTTCCTCAAGATGAAGAACCTCACGGCAGAGATTTCTGCATTGGACCCTGATGAGCCAATCTCTGAGGCAAAACTGAAGAGGCATATCATCCGCGGGTTGCGGAAGGAGTATCTTGCCTTTGTGACTTCAGTTCAGGGTTGGGCAAATCAACTGTCGTTGTTGGAGCTGGAGAACCTTCTTGCTTCGCAAGAAAGTTTAGCAAGACAAATGGCTAAGGTTTCTATCTCCGGGGGAGAAAGTGATGTGATGTTCTCTGGGAAGAAGAAGAAGAAATGGGAGAAGAAGAAGTCGGGTCATGATGGACCCTCCACTTCAGGTCAGCAAGATAGAGGCTATGCCCCTAAGTCTGATGGAAAGAAGAAAGGAGAGGGACCGATGTGCTTTAGATGCAATAAGACCGGGCACTTCAAGAAATATTGCCGGGTGAATCTTCAGCCGGGACATGCAGTGGAGAAGGAGATGCCAAAGTCTGGTGAAGTTGGATGGGGAGGAGCCTTTGTTTCTAATATAACGGCAGTGCCCGATAAGGCCTTGGATTCCATCAACTATGATGAGGACTGAATTGTAGATTCAGGGTGTGGGCATCACCTCACCGGGGATGGATCAAAGTTCTCTTCTTTGGCGCCTTACTCAGGTAACAATGCTATCATTACGGCTGATAATTCTATTCATCCAGTAGAGCACGAAGGAGTCGTCTCTCTGAGCAGTGATAAGGGTCCACTCACGTTGAGGAGTGTTTATCACGTGCCTGGTATGAAGAAAAATCTCTTCTCTGTGACCAATGCGGTCGACGCCGGTTATCACGTTCTGTTTGGCCCAACAGAAGTGAAGTTTCTCAAAACTCAACCGGAGATAAAGGGAGATGTTATTCATGTCGGCAAGCAGGTGAGGGACTTGTTCATTTTATCGACAAGTACCTATGTTGATAAGATGAGGACCAATGATGGCGCGGCCATCTGGCAAGAAAGGTTGGGGCATGTAGGCATGGACAAATTGAAGGCTATGGCGGTAAGGGGCCTTGTCAATGGCTTGCCTAGCTTGTCCTCCTATGGAGACGGTCATGTCTACGAAGGATGTCAGTTTGGTAAGTCTCATCGACTTCCTTTTGACAAATCGCAAACAAGGTGCAAAGTGCCGTTGGAGTGCATCCACGGTGATTCGATGGGACCGACTGCAACCCCAAGCCTTGGAGGCAACAGTTACATGTTGGTGTTGATTGACGATTACACCAGATATGTCTGGGTGTATTTTTTGAAGGAGAAGTCGGATGCATTTGCAAAGTTTGTGGAGTTCAAGGAGCTGGTGGAAGGCCGGCTAGGCCTGCGGGTTAAAAAACTTAGAACTGACAATGGTGGGGAGTTCACCTCTGGTGAGTTCTCAAGTCTTTGCAGGAAGCATGGCATCAGGAGAGAGCTTACTTGTGCCCATACTCCACAACAGAATGGCATTGCCGAGAGGAAGATCCGTCATCTGACGGAAACTTGCAAATGCTGGCTTCATGCTAAGAGTATCCCAAAGTCCTTCTGGGCGGAGGGAATGTCTTGTGCAGCTTATGTCATCAACAGGTTGCCTTTAAGTCCTATCAACATGAAGACCCCTCACGAATTGATGTTCAAGGAGAAGCCGAGTGTTGCACACCTTCGGGTGTTCGGGTCAACCTGCTATGTGCATATTCCTGATGCTCTTCGGACAAAGCTAGATGTGAAAGCAAGGAAGCTAGTCATTGTTGGGTATGATGAGCGAAAGAAGGGATGGAGATGCATGGATCCTGAGACACTGAGGTCAATTGTTTCTCGGGATGTGGTGTTCGATGAAGTAACTTCCTACAAGGGGAGTTCAGGAGTTGAACTACCGGAGAGCAGGGTTGATGAAGGAGGAAAAGCTGCGGGAAGTCTTCAAGTGGAGTTGCCTGTTTCACCAGGAGCTCCAGCTGTGTCAAGCTCTGAGATGGAGGCTTCAGGTTCTGGAAGCAGGGGGAGCGATGCTCCAAGTTCATCTGGAAGAGGAGCTTGCACAGAAGAAGCAGCTGAGGAGGTGGTTAGTCAGGAGCAACCTCTTAGGAGGTCGAAGAGGATTATTCAACCACCAGATCGATACAGAGGAGGGAACATGGTGAACTTTGTTTCATGCTTCTTCGCTGGTCCCTTGGATGAGAGGGAGCCGTCAAGCTTTGAGAAGGCCAAAGGCGTGTAGGAGTGGGACATTGCTATGCAAGAAGAGATGGCAGCTCTCGAGAAGAATGAGACCTGGTCTCTTGTGCCCAAGCCCAAGGGCACCACTCCTGTGACATGCAAATGGGTCTACAAGCTCAAGAAGAAAGCTGACTGCAGTATCGAGTGGTACAAGGCTCGCCTTGTAGCTCGCGGGTTCTCACAGCAGTACGGAGAAGATTATGATGAGACGTTCTGTCCAGTGGCAAAGATGACTTCGGTTCGATTTGTTATTGCCTTGGCGGCTTCAAGTGGTTGGGAGATTTGGCAACTCGACGTGAAGAATGCCTTCTTATACGACGAGATTGACAAGGATATCTTCATGATCCAACCGCAAGGCTTCATCTCAAAGGAGTATCCGGACTACGTTTGTAAGTTGAAGAAGGCCATATATGGGTTGAAGCAGCGCCTCGGGCGTGGTATGAGAAGATTGCAGAGTATCTCTTATTCTGTGGATTCTTTGCTTCAGACTCTGATTCTAGCTTGTTCATCAAGAAGGAGGGGGTGCTTCGGGTGATTGTGCTGCTGTACGTGGATGACAAGATTGTCACCGGGAACTCGAAGGAAGCTGTTGCAAGACTCAGGGCTGAGCTTGCTATCAGATTCGAGATGAAGGATCTGGGGGAGCTCCACCATTTCCTTGGACTCGAGGTACAGAGGCGGGAGAGCGGAGTGCTCATTTCTCAGGCTGGCTATGCGGAGCGGATTGTTTAGTGATTCGGCATGGAGGAAGGGAAGAGCAGCTCTATACCTCTAGAGCAACATCTTAAACTTTGGAAGGATGAGGGAAGAGTTCTATCTGAAACGTTGGTTTTCCGAGCTTTGGTTGGGAGCTTGATCTACTTGACGATCACAAGGCCAGATATTGCTTATGCAGTAGGCAAGGTGAGTCGGTACATGGCGGAACCACGGAAGCCTCATCTTCTGGCGGCAAAAGGCATCTTGAAGTATGTGAAGTCGACCTCTGATTTGGGTCTCCTATATAGGAGAGGGTCAAGCTTGGAGTTGCATGGATACATGGATGTTGATTATGGGGGAGACGTGGATGATCGGAGATCAACGTCTGGTTATGTCTTTATGACGGGCCCCACAGCTATCTCTTGGTGCAGCAAGAAGCAAGACTCTGTGTCTGTATCTACCACGGAAGCGGAGTACAAGGCTTCGGCCTTGGCAGCTCAGGAAGCCGTTTGGCTCAGGAGGTTGGTAGAGGACATTCATCAGGAGGTTCGAGGTCCCACTATGCTATGCGGGGACAATGAGAGTGCTCTCAAGCTGGTCAACAATCCAGTCTGTCACGCGAGGACCAAACATATAGAGATTGAACACCATTTCATTCGTGAAAAGGTGTTGGGAGGATCTCTTATGTTTGAGCATGTTCGGTGTGCGGACAATGTCGCAGACATCTTCACAAAACCGCTGGCGAAGGGACCGTTTACACAGTTAAGCAAGTTGCTCGGTCTAGTTTCCACTTCCCACTTCAAGGGGGAGTGTTGAAATTGTTGAAGTGAAGTGGAAGGGAGTCCGGCCGGTCTGAAGGCTGGAGACCGCAGAGACCGCATGGTCTCTGCACTGGTGCTCTGGCGGTTTGGTTCTGTGATCTGTCCCTGCTGTTCTGGCGATCTGCTGTGATCGGCCAGTTTGCTTCTTGGTTTGGTCGTTGGTTCTGGCGACCTGTTGTGAGTTCTTCCGGTCTTGTTCTGGGCGGCCTGTTCTTGGTTGACCGCAGTGACCGGGCGGCTTGTTTGAGCTGTTCTGGCGACTTGGATCAAGTCGTCCAGATGTTTCTCTGTTTAGGCGATCTCAGGAAGGATGGTCGCTGTGTCCGCGCGGCTTGTGCGCAGCTTGCTGCTGACTTCGGTCTTGGACTGAATATTGTCCAAGTGTTGTGTTCGCGCGGTCTGCCTTGTGAGACCATTCGTGATCTGACGGGTGGTGACTGTATCTCTTCTGTGCGGTAACGACATCCATCTACTCGCCTATAAATAGAGGTGCAGGGCCCGTCATTCCTAACAAGAACTGTAAGAACAAGAGCCCGGATTGTTTCTTGCGGACTCAAGTTTTGAGGTCGCTTGACTTGGATGTGAGCTAACCGGTTTTTGTGTTCGCAGTTTTGCGGTCAGCAGGGTGCGGTCTCCTTCCTTAGTGATTTCCGGTGGCTTGAATAAACAGTTCGTCTGCGGTCTGTCAGCGAACTGGTTTATTGTGTTCTTGTGCTGTTCGCAGCGAGCTCAGCGATCAGGCGACCTTCAGCGGTTAGGCGATCAGAGTTGCTGTCTGGCGACTACTTCAGTTCTTTGTTCAGTTCAATAAAGCTTCAATTCGTGAGGTCTGGGATTGCGGTCTGGCAGTGCAGATTGTCTGCTTTTGTTCGCGCGGTTTCAAGGTGTTTCTGCGGTCTGACTGGGCAAGCGGTCTGGGAGTACAGCAGAGCAAGCCGGGCGACCTGAGCCTTTTTGCGGTGTGTGCGGTCTCTGCTTTGGCAGACCGCCAGTTTCGTTTTTGGTGTGTTTGTTCTTCTCATCTCTGTGATTCTTATGAATCATGTCTCGCCATGTATACCTCGCATTGTAAAGCAGTTCTGTTTCAATAAAGATTTCTTGTGTTGCTGTTTTGGCATTGTGGTTGTTTGGCTATAAATCTTGTTGATACAACTCCTGCTTACTCCTAAACGGTCTTTCAAAAAATTTAACAATGCTTCCTGCAGAAGTTAATGAACGCCTTGAAGGTAAACTCCCCTCCATTTTCTGTTCTGAACCTCTTGACCCGCAAGTTGAGCCGACCATCCACCAGCTCCTTGAACTCCCCAAACCTCTCGAACTCCTCCGACTTCTCCTTCAGAAAATATACCCATGTATATCTGGTGAAGTCATCAACCAAAATCAGCATATACCGGCTACCTCCAAGACTACCAGTGTTGGTAAGTCCAAACAGATCACCATGTATACATTCCAATGGTCTTTTACATCTGCTTTGTGATTTGTCAAATGGATGACGTCGAGCCTTACCAAACTGACAACCTACACAAACATGACCATCTCCGAAAGATGACAAGCTAGGAAGACCTTTCACAAGGCCTCTTCCCGCCATAGCCTTCAACTTATCCATTCCAACATGCCCAAGTCTTTCGTGCCAGATAGCGGCGCTGTCGTTAGCCCTGATCTTATCAACATAAGAACTTGTTGAAAGAACAAACAAGTCCTTCACCCGTCTCCCTACATGAGTGACCTCAGCTTTCACGGATGAGACATTTTGGAGAAATTTCACTTCTGTTGGACCGAACAGAACGTGATAGCCAGCATCCACAACATTGTTCTCCGAGAAGAGGTTCTTCTTCATTCCTGGAACATGATAGACACTCTTCAATGTAAGAGTACCTCTATCATCGTTCAATGAAAACACACCCTCCTTCTCAACTGATGTATAGTATCATCAGCCATAATGATAGCGTTATTACCTGTATATGCTCACCATGAGAAGAACTTCGACTCATCCCCGGTGAGGTGATGACCACACCCAGAGTCCACTATCCAATTATCTTGATAGTTGATGGAAGCCATAGCCCGAACACACATGCCCGTCATGAATGCACCTCCACCACCCCAACTACCTTCAGAATTGGAACCATCCTCCTCCTTTCCTACAACATGCCCTGGCTGAAGATTGACTTGGCAGTCTCTCTTAAAGTGACCAAGCTTATTGCACCTGAAGTATCTAGGTCCTTCCTTCTTCTTCCCATCACGCTTAGGAGCATAGCTCCTCTCATGCTGATATGAAGTTGACGGACCATCATCTCCAGATGTCTTCTTCTTCTTTTCCCATCTATTCTTCTTGCTAGAAAAGAGAACCACGCCATTTCCCCCAGAGACTGACATCCCTGCCATTTGCTTATCCAAACTCTCTTGCAAAGCAAGTAAGTTCTCCAGCTCCAGCAGCGATGGCTGATTGGCCCAGCCTTGAACAAAAGTAACAAAGGCCACATACTCCCTCCGCAAGCCACGGATTATGTGCCTCTTCAGCTTAGCTTCTGAGATAGGCTCATCCGGGTCCAATGCCGATATCTCTGCGCAAAGGTTCTTCATCTTCAAGAAAAACATTGAGATAGAAAAATCTACCTGAGTTGCTTTCGCCAACTCATGCACCAAGAACTGTAGCCTAGCTACATTCTTCTTATTGAACAAGCCATCCAAGGCTGTCCAAATTTCAGCAGCTGACCTACATCCGATGATGTGATCAAATAGCTCCAGAATGATAGCTCTCTTGAGAGTGAACTCTGCCTTAACATTCGTTCTCTTCCAAGCCTTCACGAGCTCAGCATTCCATTCAGCAGGAATAACAACTTGTCTTGCTTCTCCTCCTACAACCCCCCACAAATCCTCGCCAAGAAGATAGCTCTCCATGCAAGACTTCCACTTCTTAAAGTTAATCTGCGTAAGGAGCTCAATACTAAGACCTCTAGCATATCCTCCTTCCATTGCTATCCCACTGGTTGCTAACCACCTTGAGGAACCCGAGAGAAGTAACAACAACTACTACTCAGCAACCTACCTCTGATACCATGCTAAAAAACTTGAGGTCTGGAGTTGAAGTAAATATGCGGAACACTTCACAAACTTTCCACAAGCGTAGCAACATAATGACAATGGGAAGACCGAATAGTGCTTTGACATTAACTATCTCTTTACAATTTAAGGTATACATGATGAGACATGATTCATAAGAATCACGGAGGAGGGAAGCACAAAACACAAAAGACTACAAGCTGCTGACGATCTGACAAATAGAGATTGTCAGACCGCACGAACAGACAAGCCAGACGGATAACCCCTGAGATCGCACGAACAGAGCACAAGCCGCACATATCAAAACCCAACCACAGACCCCCCGACCTGCTGCTTATTCAACTGCTAAAAACACTTGAAGAAGAAACTGCTTCCTGCTACAGACCGCACTCAAGACCGACTGGCCTTTTAAGACCGCCTGATCAACTGAGTCCGCTGCATAGTCCAAGAATACCTAAACACAGTCCGCCCAGACTGGTTTATTCAAAGCTGGAAGAAGGGAGAATGCTGACCGTGAACTGCAAGCCGCTAACCTGTGAACATACAAACCAGTCAGACAAAATCTCAGACCGCGCGACCTCAAATTGAGACCGGCACAATCAAGCCAACTTTGGTTCTTATAGTTCTTCGTTATTAATGAAAGGCCCTGCACCCCTATTTATAGGCGAGTAGACGGATGTCATCACCGCACAAACCAGGATATAATAACCGCCCATCAGATCGCCAACGGTCTCTCAAGACAGACCGCCCGAGCTCAGCAAGGCTAACAACTCCCTTATTGAACCATACAGTTATACACAAACCGCCCGGTAACCGCGGTCATCAGAACAGACCGCCCGGTCTTATTGCAAAAGTAAAGAACTTCTTCAGTAACCCGGACCGACAAAAACAAGATGTCAAACCGCCCGGTCACTACAAGAAGACATACCTACTTGAACATCTGGCCGACTTGAATAAGTCGCCAGAACAACCTGCGCGAGCCGCCTGGACACTTCGCGGTCTATCAGATCAGACCGCCCAGAACAGATCGCTGAGATAGAATCGACCAGAGCACCAGCGCAGACTGCGCGGTCTCTGCAGTCTCTAATCTGTAGACCGCCCAACACCATTCCACTTCAACTTCAAAAATTTAACAGAAGCTGCGTCGATTTCTCATGATACTTCGACATGTCCATTTCCTCTACGTCGACATCCTTTTGACGTAGCGTCGACTTGATCTACTTCGGCAGAAGGTTGAGTTTCTTAGAATTCTAGTCTAAGTAGCGTCAACATCAATTCAATGTTACGTCGATTTCTATTCGATGCAATTGTTAACTAATTCTGCTTGTCTTTGATGCAGGCTACGATCTCCGACACGGTTAATACGGATAACCACGGATTTTCCCTCTACGTTCCAATCCTACGTCTGCACAAATAATTATTCGCAGCCCACACGCTATGCAACGATTATCAATTAAAGGCTAACGTGCGGGTCGGCAACGCCCTTAGAGATCAAATAATGGCTATAAGCCAATATTCTTTCTAGCCAAATGGATCCACCAGATCCGATCGAGCAATTGTTATACCAAAAGAGATCCACCCAAAAATTATGATTCGGAAAAAGGTAGATCTCTCCCAACAAAAAGAAGACGTGGTTCGCCAATCCTCACGAACTTAAATGAAATTAAGATAAACACAAGATCAAGAGAAGAAAACCATGATAAAATCAACGCTATCGAAATCAAGGCAAAAGTATTCCACCCCAAGATTTATCTAGAGAGAATCACACAAGGTAGAAATTTCGTTACCCCGCTTGAGATGAGATTTTCTCAAGCATATAATCGCTCAAATCGCCCTTCACCGATTCCACCGGATTCACGTCGAATGGAGAGAGACTCGTCCGCCTTCCTCGCTTCATGCCAGAACGGATTTTCCCGAAGCCTCAGGATTTTGCACCTTGGTCGGAAAATCTTCAAGGATGATGGAGATTTGAGGATGGCCGATTTCTTCAAGAGAGGAGGAAGAAAATATCCATCGAGTTACACGTAATCGAGTGGAGGGAAAGGAGGGGGCGGCCTCCTTGGCCGATACCTGTAGAGAGGGAGAGGGGGGGGGGGGGGGGGGGGGGGGGGGGGGGCGGCCAAGAGAGAGAGGTGGCCGAAATTTCCAAGGAGGAGGGAGAGAGGAAAAAATTAAAGGAAGGAGGAGAGAATAAGGAGAGGAGGAGAAATTCCAAGTTTGGATTTCTAATTCAAATTTCAAATATAATCATCATTGTCCAAATCCTTCTACATCATCGCCTATTTATAGGCTTACAAATAAAAGAGGCTACATGCAGCCCAAATTAAAAACAAAACAAACATTGTCTAAATGCACACCAACATAAAATAAAGTTCAAACAATACAACTAATAATAAAGAAAACATGACAATAATTAATTAATAATTATAGTAGAATAATTATAAATATTAATTAAATATTCATGCGTCGCGGGCGGAGGTTGTAGCGGCGATGGCGTTCTTCACAATGGTGCGGCGATGGCGTTCTTCAAAATGGTTGTTGCAGCGATGGCGTGCATCATGATTGTTGTCGCGGCATCGTCCATCTGAATCTTCAAATGTAATCTTGCGGCAGCGATCAAAATAATGCGTCAAGTCGACGTCGTCAAGGAACTGGTCACGACCATGGTCACGAACATATGGAGGGGCGTCATCGCCATCAATCCTCCCCCACTCAAAATCACTCATCACCGATGAGTGGACCATCAACCAACACCTGTCAGACAAAGCAAAGGTCTGTGGAACCCTTGGAAAAGCGTTAGGGAAATAAGGAGAAAAAGTTTCATCATCAACATTTGACGTACCTCCAATGGAGACCGATGGAGAGAGCGATCCAGTAACAAGCTCACCCCCAAACCCATTAGAAAACTCAGTGGAACCAAACTGGCAGACAAACAATTCAAGCGGTGGAGAAACATAAGGCGTTAAATCCGATACATTGAAAATAGGGGAAATTCCCCAATCAGTGGGTAACTCCAAAAGATATGCGTTTTCTCCTAATTTCTTTAAGATTCGAAATGGATTAGCTCGCCGATTCGCCAACTTTTTTATGGCGCCCGAAGGCAACCGTTCAGGGATGAGACGCACCAAGACTAAATCGCTAACCTTCAAGTGAGACACTCTCTTATGCACGTTAGCATGTGATTGATAAGATGGATATTGTGTGGTTAACGCTTCATTAATGTGTTTATGTAACTGGTGAACATGAGAGGCAAAATTCTGTGCAAATTGACTGACTTATAAGATGAAGGTAATAGAATCAAGTCAAGTGGCACCGGTGTCTTATATACGTGCACGATTTCATTCGGTGCTAGACTGGTAAATCGATTTGGTGGTTCGTTAGAAACACGTGGACATGTGAGATAGTCTTTAGTTATTTTGTAAGTGAGAGCGTGCAAACGTGACCTAGAAAACGTGTTCTCCACTAACATAGTTGTTTTATTAAAATCACCAAGAAAAGAGTCACGAACACACTCCTTACGCTCAAATAAACTTAGTGCGGTATTCAAAACGATTTGCTTGCCATGAAAGTTTAACGCATAAATAATAGTTTTTTCAACAATTGTCACATTAAGATCATAAAACCATGGACGTCCAAGCAACACATGGCAAGCGGCCATCAGATTCTCACAATACTTTGGACTAGTCATAACCAGTTCGTGTCCAATATTATAATCCGCTAATCGCGTCAAAGGTTCAGGAGGGAGGGTTGGTGAAATCTTATAAATCGAACCCGGGAGAAAATTTAAGTCATATTGATTTTCCTGTAATGGTGGCAACCTCAAAACAAGTTCCTCCGGGTTTGCACCATTTAGGTCATCCAAAAGTATCATTCCCTCGCTAGCTAACTCTACCAATGTACTAGGTACGTCCTCCAAATCAGAATCATCAGTCAATTCTAAAACTGGATCAGAAGGGAGGTCCTCTTCCATATCACTAGGGTAACCAAAGTCCTCATCGTCGCTAAGATCTTCTGAAATAATGACATCGCCCTCACCAGTAGGCTCAGTCAAGGGAACAAACTCAGTATTGTCAGAAGATTCAAAAACTATATCAGGAAGTTCGGGAGGAGACATTCCCGATGCATTGTGTGTAAAAATTATGGGATGACCCTCACTATCCGGAATACTCTCACCACGCGGGCTAATGACATCCCTAACAGTAACATCTATCGAGTCTGAAACATAGGGCATAAACTGCTTATTTTCCCTAAAGGTGGAAGTAGTCACACTTTGGATAGTCCTATATTTGTGGGGAAAGGATCTAGCCTGAGGCATATGGTCACTCCTATAAGCAGATACGGGTCTAGTGCCGTAATTATACTCGCTCACAGTTGTGGTGCTATACCCACACAAGGGCTTGGAGTTGTACGCACTCACGGACTTTGTGCTAGTAGTACGGAGGTAGTCGGGGTCATATTGAGAAGTGAGAAGGCTACGCATGTGCGGCCAGGCATATTGATAATTACCCACACGGCGCTCTTCATTTAGCCAAAACACCCGGGCTTGACCATATAACCTCTCCCGAGCTATGAAAACCTTGTGGTGGTCATCCCAATCGTGACAATCAAAATAATATTCCATTCCCTTAAGCCAATCTTGAAAAATTTGTGGATTCCCATAACCATCATAAGTGGGTGTCTGTTTCTCGTGTGAGGAAAAGTGCGTGGACGGTTGGTTTTCCTATGGCATGTAGGCGAAGTTGGGGTGTGATTAGCCATAACTTTAGCATACAAATAATCTAATCGGGAAACATAAACGTCTTGAGCCATATTCGGAGTGGTAGGTGTGTACTCGGGAATAGAACTAGTGGACATGCAATTGTAGAAAAATTTTGAATCTAAACTAGACAAATTTATAAAAGATGATTTTATAAGGAGAAAATTTTTGAAATTCTAGAAAAATTTTGAATTTTCAGAAATATTTGAATTTTTAGAAATATTTGAATTTCAAAAATTTTGAATTTTACATTTTAAAATTTTGAATTTGAAATGCAAAAATTTGAATTTTGAATGTGAAAATCAAAAATTTGAATTTTGAATTTTGAATTTGAATTTCAAAAATTTGAATTTTAAATTTTTAATTTGAATTTCAGAAATTTGAAATTTGAATTTAGGATTTGAATTTCAAAAATTTGAATTTGAATTTCAAAATTTTGAATTTGACTTTTGGATTTGAATTTAAAACATTTTAATTTAAAATTTTTGAATTTCAAAAATTTGAATTTGAGTTTCCAGAATTTAAATTTTTTGTTTTTGATTTTCCTGTAGAAAATAGTACGCAAATTTGCAAAAATTGTTGTTTTTAATTTTCGCTGAAAAAAAAAATTTATGGCCGCAATTTGCAGACCAGTAATTTTAAACAGGCCAAATTTTATGAAATCTAATTTTATTCCCGCCTAATAACTAGGGTACTGAAATTTTTTTTGATTTTCTTACTGATAAAAATATGGAGAATTCCCAGAATTTTGTTTTTCGATTTTCGCAGAGAAATAAATTTTTTATGCCGCTATTCGCAGACCAGAAATTAAAAATTTTGAAATTTCGAACTTTTGAACACGAAATCGTGTGAAGATTGTGTGTGCCGGCGTTCTAAGAAATTTTTAGGAATGCGTCAATTAAGAAATTGACACGAACCTCGCTTTGATACCAAATTGATGCAGGCTACGCTCTCTGACACGGTTAATACGGATAAACACGGATTTTCCCTCTACGTTCCAATCCTACGTCCGCACAAATAATTATTCGCAGCCCTCACGCTATGCAACGATTATGAATTAAAGGCTAACGTACGGGTCGGCAACGCCCTTACAGATCAAATAATGGCTATAAGCCAATATTCTTTCTAGCCAAATGGATCCACCTGATCCGATCGAGCAATTGTTGTACCAAAAGAGATCCACCCAAAAATTACGATTCGGAAAAAGGTAGATCTCTCCCAACAAAAAGAAGACGAGGTTCGCCAATCCTCACGAACTTAAATGAAATCAAGATAAACACAAGACCGAGAGAAGAAAACCACGATAAAATCAACGCTATCGAAATCAACGCAAAAGTATTCCACCACAAGATTTATCTAGAGAGAATCACACAAGGTAGAAATTTCGTTACCCCGCTTGAGATGAGATTTTCTCAAGCATATACCCGCTCAAATCCCTCTTCACCGATTCCACCGGATTCACGTCGGATGGAGAGAAACTCGTCCGCCTTCCTCGCTTCACGCCGGAACGGATTTTCCCGAAGCCTCGGGATTTTGCACCTTGGTCAAAAAATCTTCAAGGATGATGGAGATTTGAGGATGGTCGATTTCTTCAAGAGAGGAGGAAAAAAATATCCTTCGAGTTGCACGTAATAGAGTGGAGGGAAAGGAGGGGCGGCTTCCTTGGCCGAGACCTGTAGAGAGGGAAAGAGAGGGGGGGGGGGCGGCCAAGAGAGAGAGGTGGCCGAAATTTCCAAGGAGGAGGGAGAGAGGGAAAAATTAAAGGAAGGAGGAGAGAATAAGGAGAGGAGGAGAAATTCCAAGTTTGGATTTCTAATTCAAATTTCAAATATAATCATCATTGTCCAAATCCTTCTACATCATGGCCTATTTATAGGCTTACAAATAAAAGAGGCTACATGCAACCCAAATTAAAAACAAAACAAACATTGTCTAAATGCACACCAACATAAAATAAAGTTCAAACAATACAAGTAATAATAAAGAAAACATGACAATAATTAATTAATAATTATAGTTGAATAATTATAAATATTAATTAAATATTCATGCGTCGCGGGCGGAGGTTGTAGCGGCGATGGCGTTCTTCACAATGGTGCGGCGATGGCGTTCTTCAAAATGGTTGTTGCAGCGATGGCATGCATCATGATTGTTGTCGCGGCATCATCCATCTGAATCTTCAAATGTAATCTTGCGGCAGCGATCAAAATAATGCGTCAAGTCGGCGTCGTCAAGGAACTGGTCACGACCATGGTCACGAACATATGGAGGGGCGTCATCGCCATCAGTCTTGATCTAGTCTTGTCACCCTAAGTTAAGTAAGATATACTAAGACATCTAATAACCATATTACCCTCATTATACAGTGGGTAATTAAAACCTAAGAGATAAAATCACTTTAGATAATTTGTTAAGTTAAATCCAAAGGGGTTTTCCTAACAATCTCCCCCTATTTTTTTTAAAATTTTTACAGATTTGGTTAAAGTGATTTTACATATCCCTTTTTCATAATCAGAAAATACATTCAAGATAATATAGACAATAGAATATGACAGACTAAAATTACAAGCTATTTCATTCATTTGTCAAGAGATTATATTGATCTCCACAGCTGTTTGTTTCCAAGAAGTATAATGATTACAGAATACCTGAGCTTCATTTCTCCTTCTCAGGAGTTTTTCTTTTCTTGAGAGGAATTTTGGAATAACCTTCCTTGGAGCAATCTGCAGAGGCTCATCATCTTCAGAGGACATTACTGCTTCTTCAGCAACATTTTCTTTGGGAAGGTCCCCCTGAATTTGAGCATTTAGCTCAGCAATATCAACAACTTCCTTGGTAATCTTTGCTACCTCATCCAACAGATTTTCATTCTAAGGCTCCTCCTGATCCACTACTGTACCTATAGCTGCCATTTCTTCATCCAGATTCCTTTCGGCATCTGGGACAGGCTCCCCCTGATTATCTGCAGCAATTTCCACTTGATTCTCTGGCTCTTTTTCTTTTCCTTGCTCCTCTTGATGCTCTGAAGCAGGATCCCCGTGGATATTAGGACTCTGGATGAGGGTCACTTTTGTTGTTTATTGGGTGTCAACTTATCACCTAGAGGGGGAGGGGGGGTGAATAGGTTTTTCAAATTATTTTATCCACTTTAGGTGTCCTTGATTTCTGATTAGTAGATCTATCAATTATAAAGCACAACACAGAAAAGCACACAATAATCTATAAAGGTTCCTCAAGACAGGATGTCTTGAGTAGTCCTTTTTCTCTCTACGCCTACCTAGCAGTGTGCTAGGCTCGGCAAACTCCGCCAAAAATTCAGGCCCTCAAGCCTTATAACACGGACCCACAAGTCCTACAGCCTAAGCCCGCAAGCCCCCACTGCACCCGAGCTCATAAGCTCGACACTCAGGCCCTCAAGCCCAACACAACACAGACCCGCAAGTCCTGTGCCTACAGCCTAGGCCCATAAGCCCTTACTGCACCCAAGCCCTCAAGATCGATACGATCGGACACGCAAGTCCACTGCCCTGGCCCTCAAGCCTCTCAGCTCTCCAGCCCTCAAGCTAGACAAAGTCGGACCCGCAAGTCCACTGCCCTGGCCCTCAAGCCTCACATCTCTCCAACCCTCAAGCTAGACAAAGTCGGACCTGCAATTCCACTGCCCTGACCCTCAAGCCTTACAGCTCTCCAGCCCTCAAGCTAGACACTTAGGCCCTCAAGCCTTACAAGAAATTACAGTAATAAAAGCTGTTTCTTCTGCCTGATGAAGATCGGCAACTTAGCCTGATGGAGATCGGCTTCTTGAGGTTGAAGAAGATGTTTCTGATTCAGATCTTGAAAGCACAGTTCTTCTTCAATCTCGTTTCTTAGCCTGATGATGATCGACTTCTTATCAGTCAATGGAGATGACTGATTCTTCTAAGAATGATTGATTCTTGTTCACTACTTGTTCTTTCTTCTTCTCCGCAGAATGTACTGTTGTATTGAAAAGCAATGAGGGGATTCTCTTTCGTTCTGGTTTCTCTCTCGAAGATTAGATTTTCTAGTGCATCACTATTCCCTTTTATAGGATGGAAGAGCCGCTTAACGGTAACATATAATGTCCTTTAATGTCAGACGCCCATTCCTTAAGAGCACGCGCTGATTGGACAATCAGGCGGCAACATTAATTGCTGACAGCGCGTCCGCAATATTTGAATTTCATCTCGACGATATTTCCAGCTTTATGACGATACTGATAGCTTTATGACGATATGGATTGTTGTTTATAGGGTGTCTACTTTATCACCTAGAGGGGGGTGAATAGGTTTTTCAAATTATATTATCCCCTTTTAGGTGTTCTTGATTTCTGGTTAGTGGATCTGTAAAGTAAAAAAGCAAACCACAGAAAACACACAAAAGATCTATAGGGGTTCCTCAAGACCGGGTGTCTTGAGTAGTCCTCTGTCCCTCTGCGCCTACCCAGCAGTGTGCTAGGATCGGCAAACTCCGCCAAAAACTTCAGGCCTCAAGCCTTACAACTCGGACCCGCAAGTCCCAACAGCTTAGGCCCGCAAGCCCCTACTGCCCCCGAGCCCGCAAGCCTTACAAAGATTACAGTAATAAAACTGTTACTTCTGCCTAATGAAGATTGGCAACTTTAGCCTGTTGAAGATTGGCTCCTTGAGATTGAAGAAGATGCTTCTGAATCAGATCTTGAGCGCACGGTTCTTCTTCAAATCTTTTCTTAGCCTGAAGAAGATTGGCAACTTAACAGTCGATGAAGATGACTGCTTCTTCTTTTTCTATCTTTCTTGCGCCGCTTATACTGTTCGATTCAGAATATGTGCAAGTTCTTTCTTATTGACCGATCGATACCGCGTTAGGGCAACCTCTTATCTCTTTCATAAGACTGCGTGGTCCCCAACGGTCTTCTGAAAAAGTGCCTTAAGTGTCAGACACTCCTTTCCTTAAGAGCACGCGCTGATTAGACAATCAGGCGGTGGCATTGAATGCTGACAGCGCGTCTACAACTTTTGAATCTGTCTCGATGATATTTCCATTGTTACGATGTCATGGACAATATCTCGACGACAAGACTTTGACGATGCCTTGGGCTTTAGTAGACCTTCAAGTCTTCTTACTTCAGCCACTGATGGTGGTATCTCGACGACACAAGATATCCTGGCGATTCTGCATATACAACGATAAGCTTCTCTGACTGTGTCATTGAGATCTTCTTTCTTGCTGTCTGTCTTCATAATCATGTTGTTCTCTCGACGACATGAGTGATGTTATGTCGACGCTTCAGCAGCTGCTAGTGTTCAGCTTGTCTTTCTTCAGTCGACATGCCTTCTTTAGTCTTCTCAATGACAAGGCCACTTTGTTGAAGTCGGCGATACCGCGTCTTATCTGCGTTCGACGATCTTGCCCAGTCTCAGCAGTCGACGATCTTCCTTCTGAGTTCGACGATCTTCCTTTTTCGTTCGACGAACACGCCAAGTCTCAGCGGTCGACGATCTTCCTTCTGAGTTCAACGATCTTCCTTTTTTGTTCGACGAACACACCAAGTCTTAGCGATCGACGACCTTCCTTCTGAGTTCGACGATCTTGCCCAGTCTCAGTGGTCAACGATCTTCCTTCTGAGTTCGACGATCTTCCTTTTTTGTTCAACGAACTCCCTTCTGCGTTCGACGAATCTTGTTCTTCTTGACGATATATATATAGTACTTTTAGAAATAGTTAAAGTACTTGACATTTATCAATCTCTGCAAGCATGAGCTAGATGGAGCATTAAATACAGCTTGCACTTATCATTGAGCTGAGCACTTCTTCAAATCAGGAATATTGCTGGACACTGTTCCCAACAATCTCCCCCTATTTGAAGAAGTCATAACTCACTCAATGATAAATGTCATTCACATAAAAAGGTTTAACATTTCAAGCAGATAAGCATGTAGTGATGATATTTCAGCTAAACATGAGTGAGCATAAAAATTTGGTGAATGTCACTTCATTTATAAATAGTGCCAAATGTTTTCAAAAGTTTTGACATTTCTACATTTAGCCCCCTTAAAGTTTTAGCCATCTATTTCTCCAGTGCTCTCATATCAGCAGCATCCTTTGCTTTCTTGGCACTAGCTTCCTGCACCTTATCAGCTTGCCTGATGAAGTACTCAAATGGTTTAGGATGATATTTTAAAGGTTCAGGAGTGTCAGCTGGAATACTTCCTGCTTGCTTATTTCTTCTGTGTTCTCTCCTTACTTCTTCTTGATCTTCATGTTTAGCCCATTCTTGAGGATTATATACATTGTACCTTTCACCTTTGTTAACTTTCACTTGCTCCCAAGCTTTTAGAATGATGGTCCTGGATAAAGGACTCCATCTTTCATAGTCATCCTTTTTCTCCATTTCTTCCATGCACTTTCTCTTCCTCACTTTTGTTTGTTCATCCTCCAGTGCTTCCTTTTCTTTACCTTTACCAGTAACAGGAGTATCTGTATGTTGCTCTTCAGCAGGCTCGTCATAATACAAAGGAGGGAGATTCATTGCTTCCCTGATGGTGTTGGTGGTCCAGATGGCATGATCACTACTGGCCTTTATCATTGATCTCTCCCCCTTTATTACTTCTTCAGATATCCCTCTATGGAGATTCTCCTCGGATGCCAGTATTTTGTTCTTGAGCATGTGGATACCTGCTTCCAAGTGATTCTTGGTTTCAAGCAGATGGCTGTCTAGATCTTTATTGTTTTGATCTAGACTTTCTTTGAGATCAGTTTTATGTTCATCCATCCTCTTGGTGGATGCAATGTAGACCTTTTCTATGCTGCCGACAATCATTGACTGATTAGCCCCTAGGTTAGATATACATTTGTGAGTACGGGCAGTGAATTCGTGCAGATTTTTCACATCATTACTTAGGGTTGCCGTTTCAGCAGACAGTTCTCTTCTTAGATCATTGATAGTAGAGGTGACATAACTTTCAAGTTTTAATCTTTGCTCTTCTAGGAGCATCTTTATCTGAGATAATAGTGGGAGCTCCACTGGACTAACATCTGGAGGTGAACCATCTTGTTCCTCTTCTTCATCCCCTTTAATTATTGGAGATAGAGATTTTCTTATTGGTGAGTGTTTTGGCTCATTCTCCACTTCAGGATTTTGCTGGTGTTTGCTAGTTCCATATGCAGGGTTCTCTTGGTTGTACCCTGGCATTGCTGATTCAGAATGACCAGTGTTCTCAGCTCCTATGATCTTATTGATCACTTCTTCAACTTGAGCAGGGAGCCCATTATCCTTCTCCCCATCAGTTTGAGCACAACCTTGATTTGATTTTGCTATTGTCCTGGATCCCTGACTTGGAGCAGAGCTCTGGAGGACGACATTCCTTATCTCCACAGCTGCCTCAGAGTCAGATGGAGGTGAGCTGTTGCCTGACTAACTTTCTTCAGAGGAGCTTCCTACCTTCCTTTTCACATCTTCTGCAGTCTTCAACTTCTTGGGAGGCCTAGTCAGAAATTTTTCCCATCTTTCCAGTATTCTGATATCCATCCTTTTCATGTGATGCATTTGTACTCCATACTTTTTGTTAAAATTTTCAGGGTAGGAAAGTAGAAAGTATAGTGATAAAATCCTTCCCAGATTTGGGGCTTGAAAGCTTTCTTGTATCCTCTTGAAGATTTGCTGACCCCAGTTGGTCCTTTTACTCAGGATTATCCTTGCCATCATCTCGAACATGGGTATGGATATCCTATCATGAAACCCTACCTTGCAGACGAGAGCTTTTCCCACAATGTCTCCCAACAGCTTTCCTAATTGATTTAAGCTTTTCCTTTCGAGAGATCCATAGGTTTTGCTTGAATGGCCGCACCAAGCCAGAGCCTTGACAAGGTCTTCCTGAGTAATCTTTTCGTCTTCCTCCCCCTTGGCAAAGGCTGGCAACTGAAGAGCCCTGTTCAATCTTTTGGGATTCACCTTAACCTTTATCCCATTAATTTCTTTCTTCACAGACGTTCCCCTCGAGCCACCCTTGGATTTTGAGTAGAACTCCATCACTTCTCTTTTTAATATTACTGTTGGCTCAGAGAGGGCGAATTCCAGGACGATGGTCTCGAGCAGCTTAATGGTGCCCTGGATTTCTTCTGAACCTTCTTTGAATCCGTTCCTCACAACTTCATTTCCTTCGAATAGAAAATCTTCCTTCTTTGGCGCCATCTTTTGCTTGACCCCGGATGATTTCAACACAGTCGACTCGTTCACTCTTAGAAGGCGTGGAGAACACGATGGCTTTTTAGGGCTAATGTAGAGAGTGTTTTAACCTTAAGACATTTGACCTTATTTATAGTGTCCGAGTTGGAAGTTGAAGTGTCATTTATTAAATGTCTAACTAACTCGAATTTAGCTGTAATGATTGATTTTAGACCTATTTAAGAGTCCACTGACGATTGGATATCGTCGTGACGCAGATCTTTCGACGATACCAATCATCATTCCGACGATATGGTTTTTGAAAATTACTTTTACAATGTTAGATGAAGATGAGTTTATGTGTTAAACATTAACATGGTTACCTTCACCTTGGCCTCTAAGTCCCCTTGAGCTAGTGGCTCCCCCTCGATGGAATGTCCACTTATCTTTACTTCTAGCTCCACCTAGATTAGTGCACCTTGGTATGTGGTAAGTTTTTCTTAGTCTAGAGCTGAGCCTGGAGCCCTTATTGTCCATTAGCCTTGTTTGCTTTTTAAGGGCTAAATGGACTACCCTGCAAGACAGATTTAATATCCCTTAGGAACCCAAGGTGACTTGGGTCCTAGGTTCTTGCTAGCATAATGTGGAATCCCTCTACTCACCGCAGCCCTTCCAGGAGGTCTCTCCTTTGCATTAGGCACACTAGGGTTGTGCCAACAGTCAATGGCAAAGTGTCCCACTTTGCCACAGCACCAACATTCATGGATGTTGTACCTTCTTTTCTGAACAATTTTTGAAGTATGTTCAGTAGAGAAGGCAGCATCATTCTTCCTATCTCTCTCAGCCAAGAGCTGACTAGCTGCTCTAGTATCATTGTTTCTTCTTGATTTTATCTGTTTGTCAGCAACAGGTGTCAGCTTAGTAGCTGACAGGGTGTTGATGGCATCAGATATGTTCAAGTGAGAATTGATCATACTGGGGCTACTAGTCTGCTCTTTATCTGGAAGAGATTGAGAAAATGTTGCACCTTTATCCTTGAGAGTGGGGGCTGGGACACAAAATACAAATGGGCCATGATGGGCCATTTGAATTTCCTCATGGGGAGCCTTTAATGCACTCATCCCCATGCCCTTTCTTTTTCCATAGTCAGGAGCATTTTCATGACTAGTAAAGCTTCCATTCATCCAGTGACCATGGACACTGTCCTGATCATACCTATTTGAGGGAAGCACTACCTTCTGAAAGGTGGTTTGAGGCTCTGCTTTAGTTTTGCCCCTTTCTCCATTCCCAACATCTATTGCCCCTTCATTGTAACCCAATCCCCTCCTATTTCCATAGGAGGAGAAGGTGTCAATAATGGGCAGTACAGTTTTGGGCTTAGAGAATTGAGCCACCAAGCATCTATCCTTAAGAAGGTTATTCTTAAGTTTCTTGATAAGTTCTTCCCTTCGGCTTCTTTCATCATAAAGCTTGTCTATGATTTTGTTGAGCTCATTTGGATTGGTGTACTTGCTGTAGGATATACCCAGTTTCCTATACGATTCAACCTTAAAAGGTCTGAGAGATTCTAGCTCCCTAGCTTGTTCCTTAACAAGCCTTTTGTTCTTTCTTAGAGCCTCCAAGAGATCACCAAACTGCTCTAATAGATCAGTATGATTCTTATTGTTGCAAGATGAGCAGTCTTCGGCATCATCTTCAGATGATGAACAATCACCTGATGCACTCTTGGTCTTCTTAAATGAAAATGAAGCAGGTAGTAAAGGTGTGTGAGTGATGCATACCTGATCATGATGTGGTTCATCATGATTTTCTTCATCTGATAGAGCCATCAACCCACACACTTCCTCATCCTCAGAGTCACAGTCTGTGAGAGTCAAGGGTGCTCTTATTCTTTCTCCTGCTCTAGAGCATTCTTCATCTTCTTATTCACTGTCTGAAGTGGTCAGTGGTGATCTGATACATACCTCTTCATGAGAGGTTTCTTCTTCAAAATCTTCCTCTGACCCTTCCATGAGGACTTCTAAGGAATCCCACATGTCCTTTGCTGTAGTGCAATGACTTAGCTTCTAGAGTGTTGGCATATCTACTGCACTAGCTAGAATGTTTCTGGCTTCCTTGTCCATACTGCTTAGAAGAACCTCATCTTTTATCATAGCTATTGAGGTACATGGTTCTTCTAGAACAATCAAAAACATTTTGGGATCCATTGCCTCCATGTAAATTCTTGCTCTAACTTTCCAAAGGGCAAAGTTCTCTCTAGAACAGGTAACTATTCTTGATTCCATACTTCTGATGCTTAGACACCCACTGGCAGATCTGTTCAAGCTGTTAAGCTTTATTTGAACAACCTAGCTCTGATACCACTTGTTGTTTATAGGGTGTCTACTTTATCACCTAGAGGGGGGGGGGGGGGGGGGGGTGAATAGGTTTTTCAAATTATATTATCCCCTTTTATGTGTTCTTGATTTCTGGTTAGTAGATCTATAAAGTAAAAAAGCAAACCACAGAAAGCACACAAAAGATCTATAGAGGTTCCTCAAGACCGGGTGTCTTGAGTAGTCCTCTGTCCCTCTGCGCCTACCCAGCAGTGTACTAGGATCGGCAAACTCCACCAAAAACTTCAGGCCCTCAAGCCTTACAACTCGGACACACAAGTCCCAACCGCCTAGGCCCGCAAGCCCCTACTGCCCCCGAGCCCGCAAGCCTTACAAAGATTACAGTAATAAAACTGTTACTTCTGCCAGATGAAGATTGGCAACTTTAGCCTGTTGAAGATTGGCTCCTTGAGATTGAAGAAGATGCTTCTGAATCAGATCTTGAGCGCACGGTTCTTCTTCAAATCTTTTCTTAGCCTGATGAAGATTGGCAACGTAACAGTCGATGAAGATGACTGCTACTTCTTTTTCTATCTTTCTTGCGCCGCTTGTACTGTTCGATTCAGAATATGCGCAAGTTCTTTCTTGTTGATCGATCGATACCGCATTAGGGCAACCTCTTATCTCTTTTATAAGACTGCCAGGTCCCCAACAGTCTTCTGAAAAAGTGCCTTAAGTGTCAGAAGCTCCTTTCCTTAAGAGCATGCACTGATTAGACAATCAGGCGGCGACATTGAATGCTGACAGCGCGTCTGCAACTTTTGAATCAATCTCGACGATATTTCAATTGTTACGACGTCATGGACAATATCTCGACGACAAGACTTTGACGATGCCTTAGGCTTTAGTAGACCTTCAAGTCTTCTTACTTCAGCCACTGATGGTGGTACCTCGATGACACAAGATATCTTGGAGATTCTGCATATACGACGATAAGCTTTCTCTGACTGTGTCGTTGAGATCTTCTTTCTTGCTGTCTGTCATCGTAATCATGTTGTTCTCTCGACGACATGAGTGATGTTATGTCGACGCTTCAGCAGCTGCTAGTCTTAAGCTTGTCTTTCTTCAGTCGACATGCCTTCTTTAGTCTTCTCGACGACAAGGCCACTTTGGTGAAGTCGACGATACCGCGTCTTCTCTGCATTCGACGATCTTGCCCAGTCTCAGCGGTCGACGATCTTCCTTCTGAGTTCGACGATCTTCCTTTTTCGTTCGACGAACCGCCAAGTCTCAGCGGTCGACGATCTTCCTTTTGAGTTCGACGATCTTCCTTTTTTGTTCGACGAACACGCCAAGTCTCAGCGATCGACGACCTTCCTTCTGAGTTCGACGATCTCGCCCAGTCTCAGCGGTCGACGATCTTCCTTCTGAGTTCAATGATCTTCCTTTTTCGTTCGACGAACTCCCCTCTGCGTTCGACGAATCTTGTTCTTCTTGACGATATATATAGTACTTTCAGAAATAATTAAAGTACTTGACATTTATCGATCTCTACAAGCATGAGCTAGATGGAGCATTAAATACAGCTTGCACTTATCATTGAGCTAAGCACTTCTTCAAATCAAGAACATTGCTGGGCACTATTCCTAACATGGATAACATCACGATGACAGGACTTTGTCGATGCCTTAGGCCTTGGAAGATCTTCAAGTCTTCTAGCTTCTGCCTCTGACATTGATATCTCGACGATACGAGATATTCTGACATTTCTGCATATACGGCGATATGCTATCTCTGACTATGTCATCGTGATCTTCTTTCTTGTAGACTGTCATCGTAATCACTTTGTTCTTTCAACGACATGAGCGATATCATGTCGACTGACTATGATTTAGGAACTGCTTGTCTTCAACTATCCTTGTTCAGTCTTCTCGACGTCACGCTTTTCTTTCGACGATGTCTGTTCTTCTCGACGACAGGGCTACTTTGATGATGTCGACGATACTACATCTTCTTGACGACATGGCTTCTTTGATGATGTCGACGATACTGCATCTTCTCGACGACATTCCTTCCTCTTGAATCTATCTCAGTGGTTGGGCTGAGATGGCTTCGTCTTCTCAGCGGATTCGTCGATCTGTAGAGAAGTTTCTGCGTTCGACGAACTACATTCTTCGTTCGACGAACAACATGCTGCATTCGACGAACCTCATTCTTCTGTCCCGTCTCTGCGTTCGACGAATTGCATTCTCTGCGTTCGACGAACTCCATTCTTTGGTTTCGTCTCTGCGTTCGACGAACTTCATTTTGCATTCGACGAACTGCATTCTGCATTCGACGAACTCACCAAGTCTCAGCTTTTGCTTTGCTCATCATCATGACGACAAGCATACTTTGTCGATGACATCTCCTATTCTTCTCGACGATATTGTACTTAGTGAAATAACTAAAGTACTTGACATATTGTCGATTTCTGCAAACATGAACTAGATATGACATTAAATACAACCTGCACTAATCATTGAGCTGAGCACTTCTTCAAATCAGGAACATTGTTGGGCACTGTTCCCAACAATCTCCCCCTATTTGAAGAAGCCCTAACTTACCTCAATGATAAATGCCACTCATGAAAAGATTTGTCATTTCAGATCATAGCATCACATATAAAGCAGCAATCACATAAATAGAATAAATGTTCTTCACAATAAATGCCAAGCAAATAACTAGAATAGATGTTCATGAATAAACATTAGCATTCATTTGCCCCAGCAGAATAATTAATATTTTAATTTGGTGCCCTATCAGCGTCTGCTGCTGCTTGCCCCTTTGGTTTTCTGCCTTTGCCTCTGATGGTAGTTGATGGGCAGTGGAATCTTCTTAGGAGAGGGAGGAGGACCTTGTGGGAATGCTAGCTTGTGATTCTTCCTCCTCTCCAACTGCTTAAGATGTTTCTGCCATTCAGCTGACTGGTATGCCCTCAGATAGTCCTCCTGAGGATATCCAAAATGAATCCATGATTGTGTTATTATTTCTCTTAAGACAGGACTCCACCTTCCTGATTGTGGATCCAGCTCAATTTCCCTCAGTCTCTTTTGCTGATACTGGCTGCTCTGAATTCTCTTTCTTTTCCTGGAGGCTGCTGATTCTCCGAATTCTATTCCATACTCAGCTGATTTTGTGCTTGTCGAAGGATTGGTAGCCTCATATAATGATGGGGGTTTTTGCATTGTCTGCATTATTTGATTTGTTATCCACATCGCTTGATGTGAACTGGCGTTTATTATTTCATTCTCCTCCTTTAGGGCTTGTTCAATCACTCTTTCCTCTAGTCCTTCTCTGACTAGATTCAGCTGTTCATGCATGTGTTCTTCAGTCACATCCAAATTGTTGTTTATTTCAAGCAGATGGGTATCTAAGGTATGAGCATTCTCATTGACCCTATTCAGAATTTGATTTTTGTTATTTGTAGCATCTCTTTCTATCTGCTCAAAACCATAGTACACATTGTTTGAGAATGTTTCTTACTTTTTCAGGATTGTGTGGGTTTGATGTCCCACTTTGTTGATTTCCTCGCTCATCTTCTCTATGGCCGGAGCTGCCAAAGTGTAGAAGTGAGTGCACTGAGTGTTGAGATGGAGTATGTCTTTCTTCATTTCCTGGATCTCCCCCTTCACCTCTTTTCTTAGATTATCCACAGTCTTTACTATAAACTGTTCCAGTTTTTTGTGCTGAGCTGTTAGTAGAGCTGACATCATGTGGAAAAGAGAACCTGACTTAGCCGAAGATGGCTCAACAACTTGTTCGTCTTCCTCTTCTCTTTCTTGTGGAATTTCTTTAGAGCTATTTGCAGATGATTATTCACTGATATGTGCTGTTACCTTAGCCTTCCCCTTGACATTTTTTAGTACTGTCTCACCAGGGCATGTAAGCACAATCTTACTTGCTGCTACTAATTATCGGCAGTCTGAGAGAGTAATGTCTTCCATGGGCTCATTTCCTTGATCTTCTAGGGCAGAGTACCCCAGTTGGGTCTCCCCCTCAACTTGTGCCTTACCTTGGACTGAGCCTCTTGCCGGGATCTCCCCATCTATCATCCCTACATCTTGGGCTGAGCTCCCAAGTTGGGACTCCCCCTCAGCGAGAACACTCCCCAAATTGGGGTTTCTACTTTCTTCAATAACCTCTGTGGGAGCAGGTTCTGGTACTGTTCCTGGAACATCCATTGGGGTGGAAGTCTCCCCCTCAGCCATACCAGGGATTTGTGGGGGGTGGAGGTATGTCATCAGAACTGCTTGATGAACCTTCTTCTTCCGAGGGATCTATTGGGGATGCTTGTTCCTTTTGTTTCTTTGGAGCAGGCTGGGCATCAGATGATGGTTTAGGGATAGACCTATCCCATCGATCTAGCATCTTCGCATCCAGTCTCTTGGAGTAATGTAGGGGAACTCCCATTTTCTTATTCAGTACTTTACCCTGGGTGTTTAGGAGGTAGAGGGACAGTATTCTTCCATAGGAAGGAGACTTCAGGGTGTTCTTCATTCTCTGGAAGAGGAGCTCACTCCAGTTCGTCTTTTTAGAATGGATTATCCAGGCCATGACAGAGAATATGTCTTTAGATATTCGGTCATGGGACCCAGGTTTGCACAACAGAACTTTGCCAACAATGTCGGCCAACAGCTTCCCCTTTTGATTAAATTCCGCTCTCTTAATGGATCCGTAGGTCTTCCCTGTGTGGACGCACCAGGTATAGCTTGCAGACACATTCTCCGAAGTCAGCTCTTCTTCTTCCTCCCCCCCTTGCATCCTTGGCAGATTCAGCGCTTTTCCTAGGCTTTTTGCAGATATTTTAACTTTCTTACCCCCACCGTGGACTTGATCTGGGATTCAGTGTGGTTGATTCTTGCTTCGGCGAAGAATTCTGCTAATTCACGGTGGAGAAGAACTAAGGGTTCACATAGTAGATATTCCAGCCCAGATGCCTCCACCAACCCTATTACTGACCTAATCTCATCCGAGCAGGCATTGAAACCCCCTCGCTGGAGTTCACAACCGGAGATCACCTCTTCTATCTTGGGAGCCATTGATTCAGAGTGAGAGTGAAGGAAGTACATCGGAGACGAAGCGGGGGTTTGTCGACGGAATAGCTTAGGGAAAATGATAGCGTAGTTTTTATTCTCGAGCATTCACTCTATTTATAGTGTCGGTAGGTGAAGAGGCGCGTACCTTTGAAGCAAAGAGCGATCAGACGGCTCCGATGGACCGATCTAATCCCGTGATAAATAGCTCGATTGTATTTTGACGATACGCATCCTCCCAACTCTATCCTTTGTCGTCGTTAACGTCTATTGTGTCGTCATAATATATCGACGATTATAGATTCCGAGACTTATTCAGCTAATGTCAGCTTTTTAGGCCCCTTTTGGTAGGATGACCTGCACTAAACTTGTTAGTAAATAGACTTTGCTGTTTCTGCCTGTGGGTCAGAACAGCCACCTTGTCCAAGGCCCAGATTTGCTTATGGTGGGCTCTTGGACTACCTGCAAAATGAGATTACAAGCCCTTAGGTACCCAAGTAAATTTGGGTCCTAGGAAATTGTTAGCTTTAACAGGCATACTGGATTTAACTACTCCAGGGTATGCATAGTGATAATGAACAAAGCGATTTGTAGGTTTAATATTCGTTACCCTTGGAGCAGTTGGATTGTACCAACAATCAATTGCAAAGTGCCCGGTCTTTCCACAGCACCAACATTCATACCGTTGTATCTTCTTTTCTGGCTAGCTGTGTGAGCCTGAGTCCTTTGAGTATGAATGTAGGGATATTTGAAGGACACTGATCTGTACTGATTGTGAGTGTGATGTTGAGAATCATCACCCACAACTTTCCATCTGGAGTCAGTCTTCTTTAGTGATTTCCTTGTTTCTGTAGACCCAGTGACTTCATGCCTCCTTGTGGCCATCCTTCCATGATGTACCCTTGAGATTTTTGGCATGTTCTTTGCTCCACTCATGGAGCTTCCATTCTTGAGATACCCAAGATTGGATTGCCCAGCATTCTTGTTGGAGGATGAGATTACCTTCCTCAAGCTAGCCTTCATCCCATAGGGTCTGCCTGATCTGTCTTCCTTGAAGCATCCCTGCTCCCTTCTTTGAGTGGAGCAACAACCATTTACCAGTGGTGGAGAGGTCTCTGGTTTGGAGGAGCTTGCCATAGGCTTCACTACAAAGGGGAGTTTATCCTCCACCCTTCTGATGTTGTCATTCTTAGATTTCAGGACTTTGGGCTGAATTTTGTCCTTCTTCAGAAGAACCACTTCTATGGTTAGTGAGCAGCACAACTCCTTGCTCTCAATCAATGCCTTCAGAGTTTTCCCAAATTTGCTTATCAAGTCAAGGTTGGAGCTTGACTTGAAGTCCTTTTTAAGTTGACAAAACTCTGCATTCTCTAGAGTTAGTTTTTCTGCTTTCTCTGAGGGATCAAGATTTCTTTCTTGAAGATAGGAGATCTTTGCATCCTGCTCCTTGCACAACATCTTGAGCATCTTGACATCTTCTAGAAGATTATTGTATGACTTGGACCAGTCATCATTTCTAGATGAGCTTGTCTCCGATTCTGAGTCTGAGGTAGATAGAGGAGCCCTTATGCATACCTGTTCAGGTGGGACTTCATCCTGGATTTCTTCCTCTGACTCAGATAGGACAGTCAGCCCAAACAGAGTCTTCTCTTCTGAGTCTTAACAGCTTGAGTCACTGTCACTCAATGTTCTAACTTTCTTCTTAGCTTCTTTGCTTCTTTCTTCTTTTGATCCTTCCATAAGGACTGTTAGAGAGTCCCACATCTCTTTTGCTGTTATGCAGTGAGCCAGTTTCTGAAATGTTGAGAAGTCAACTGCACCAGCTACAATGTCTTTGGCTTCCTTGTCCAAGTTGACTAGGATGATCTCATCTTCAGTCATTTTCTTGCACACAGTCTTGGAGACATAAGGCCCTTCTTGAACAATTTGGAACATTCTAGGGTCAATAGCTTCCATGTATATTCTTTCTCTGACTTTCCAAAGGGCAATGTTCTCCTTAGAGCAAATAGCTATTTTTGATTCCATAGCTATGATGAATGAACACCCAATGGCAGATCTGTTCAAGCTGTTAAGCTTTTCTTTGAACAACCACCCTCTTATACCACTTGTTGTTTATTGGGTGTCAACTTATCACCTAGAGGGGAGGGGGGGGGGGGGGGGGGGGGGGGGTTGAATAGGTTTTTCAAATTATTTTATCCCCTTTAGGTGTCCTTGAATTCTGATTAGTAGATCTATCAATTATAAAGCATAACACAGAAAAGCACACAATGATCTATAGAGGTTCCTCAAGACAGGGTGTCTTGAGTAGTCCTCTTTCCCTCTATGCCTACCTAGCAGTGTGCTAGGCTCGGCAAACTCTGCCAAAACTTCAGGCCCTCAAGCCTTACAACACGGACCCGCAAGTCCTACAGCCTAAGCCCGCAATCCCCTACTGCACCTGAACCTTCAAGCTCGACACTCAGGCCCTCAAGCCCTACACAACACAGAACCGCAAGTCCTATGCCTACAGCCTAGGCCTGCAAGCCCTTACTGCACCCAAGCCCTTAAGCTCGACAAGATCGGACCCGCAAGTCCACTGCCCTGGTCCTCAAGCCTCACAGCTCTCCATCCCTCAAGCTAGACAAAGTCGGACCCGCAAGTCCACTACCATGGCCCTCAAGCCTCACAGCTCTCCAACCCTCAAGCTAGACAAAGTTGGACCCGCAAGTCCACTGCCATGGCCCTCAAGCCTCACAGCTCTCCATCCATCAAGCTAGACACTTAGGCCCTCAAGCCTTACAAGAAATTACAGTAATAAAAGATGTTTCTTCTACCTGATGAAGATCGGCAACTTAGCCTGATGGAGATCGGCTTCTTGAGGTTGAAGAAGATGTTTCTGATTCAGATCTTGAAAGCACAGTTATTCTTCAATCTCTTTTCTTAGCCTGATGATGATCGGCTTCTTATCAGTCAATGGAGATGACTGATTCTTCTGAGAATGCTTGATTCTTGTTCTCTACTTGTTCTTTCTTCTTCTCCGCAGAATGTACTGTTGTATTGAAAAGCAACGGCGGCATTCTATTTCGTTCTTGTTTCTCTCTCGAAGATTAGATTTTCTAGGGCATCACTATTCCATTTTATAGGATGGAAGAGCCGCTTAACGGTCACATATAATGTCCTTTAATGTCAGACACCCATTCCTTAAGAGCACGCGCTGATTGGACAATCAGGAGGCGGCATTAATTGCTGACAGCGCGTCCACAATATTTGAATTCCATCTCTACGATTTTTCCAGCTTTATGACGATACTGATAGCTTTACGACGATATGGATAACATCTCAATGATAGGACTTTGTCGATGCCTTAGGCCTTGGAAGATCTTCAAGTCTTCTAGCTTCTGCCTCTGACGTTGATATCTCGACGATACGAGATATTCTGATGTTTCTGTATATACGGCGATATGCTATCTCTGACTATGTCGTCGTGATCTTCTTTCTTGTAGACTGTCATCGTAATCACTTTGTTCTTTCGACGACATGTGCGATATCATGTCGACTGACTATGCTTTAGCAACTGCTTGTCTTCAGCTGTCCTTGTTCAGTCTTCTCGATGTCACGCCTTCTTTTCGATGATGTCTGTTCTTCTCGATGACAAGGCTACTTTGATGATGTCGATGATACTACATCTTCTTGACGACACAGCTTCTTTGATGATGTCGACGATACTGCATCTTCTCGACGACATTCCTTCCTCTTGAATCTGTCTCAGCGGGTGGGCTGAGATGGCTTCCTCTTCTCAGCAGATTCGTCGATCTGTAGAGAAGTTTCTGCGTTCGACGAACAACATTATTCATTCGACGAACAGCATGCTGCGTTCGACGAACCACATTCTTCTGTCCTGTCTCTGCGTTCGACGAACAACATTCTCTGCATCCGACGAATTCCATTCTTCGGTTCCGTCTCTGCGTTCGACGAACTTCATTCTGCGTTCAACAAACTGTTGGAGTTGCCATTGTGATCTAGAAGTGGTCAAACATGTAATCTCACTGCCAACGCGATATGAGCCTGCAGGGTCGCACATAAGAGCATGTGGAGAAGTTGGAAGATTGACTGTGTTGGTAAAGGTTACCAATCACCATATATATAGAATGGGGAAGTCCAGCAAATGTTGCTGTCTGAATTCGTCGAATATGATTCGTCGGAATTCGTCGGGTTTACACGGATAGGATTCGTCGGATTCGTCGGGATTCGTCGGGTCATTCCGTGGAAACTCGACGAACTGTGACAGAGATCCTTCACTCGGCAAAATGTTGTCGTCTGTCTGGATTCGTCGGAATTCGTCGGATTGTTCCGTGGAATCTCGACGAATTATCACAGAGAGCCTTGACTAGGCAATTGTTGCCGTCTGTTGTGATTCGTCGGAATTCGTCGGATTGTCCCGTGAAGACTCGACGAATTGTTACAGAGATCATTTTCTTGGCAAATGTTGCCGTCTGATCTGATTCGTCGGATTCGTTGGATTCGTCGGATTGTCCCGTGAAATCTCGACGAATGATCTTCCGTGGAATTCCGACGAATTGTAACAGAAGCCCTTATTCTGATGTGTGGTCTGCGGATAGCGATTCTTCTAGAAGCTGTTTATCCTTTGGGTATAAATAGGACTTCGGTTTTAGGGTTCTGATAACTAACGAAAAGAAGAAGCCGACGGAAGGAGTTCCGTTCTCGCCTCACGAACCCTAGTCGACGGAAGTGTTCCGCCGTCTCTGAATCGCGTCCGCCGACCTCCTCTCCGGCGATCGTCGCCGTGTGTGTTCTTCCTGAAGCGAACCTAGCAGTTCGTGGAAGTTCAAGGTGCAGTCATTCTTCTCCCGGCTCGTGTGGATCACTGTAGAGACGTAGATATTATTCTACGTGAGGACTCGCATAGCCGACGACAGGAATCAACTCGTGGAGCATCTAGGTTGGATTTGATCCAATCCCGCAAAGGTAATTTCATACCTAGCATTTTGTTAACTTCTTGATTCAACATTCATGGCCGATCCAAAGTCTTTTTGGGTTGTTTCTCTTCATTTCCGCTGCGCCTACATTTGATGTATGGTTCTAGAAAAACCCAACAGTGGTATCAGAGGGAGGTTCTGGTCATGAATTTTGTTTCAGAAGTTTGGTTATTCCAGTACGTGCAAATCTAGGTATTTGGAAGCGTTCTAAATGTCAAGATTTCTTCTTGGAATATCACATTTGTCAGCGGGACCACCGCCAGGGGCGCTGCCCCTTGGACCCCGTTAGGGGCTCTACCCCTAAGACCACCGCCAGGGGCGCGGCCCTTTGGAACCCCGCCAGGAACGTCTGGGATTTCGTGGTAATTTCTAATTGTTAGAAATTATTGTCTCCTTAGCAGTAACCGTCCCTCAAGTGGTTAATGAACCCTTGTTCTGTTTTGGATTTTGAATCCAACAATGAGAGACGAGCTTGTCTACTGCTTTAAGTCGAGTTGTCTTTGCCTTTGTCCAATGCATGTAAATCTGAAGATTTGAAGAGTTCTAAATGTCCAGATTTAGCCCTTTCGTCTATCAAAGGTTGATAGTCTTATGTAGTGCACATAAGGGATGCATGAGGATTTTAGAAAGCTTGTTTTTCTGTGGATGTGCACTTTGATCAAATGTTGATTATGGTTAAGTGTTAACCTATTATTAAAATTAAAATCCCTTCATCAAATATTAAGTGTTCGGATGCCTTCCGATGGATGACACTCTTCCTGCCTCGATCGATGAAGTGTGGGCTTGCCAAAGCAAGGTGCATTAATCTATCTTGGTAAGGGTGCGAGCGGATAATTGTGATATCCCACTGTCGACATCGGGTCTAACTTAACTAGGTGACCTCAAAGGTTGAGTGCCTAGAGGCATAGGGTTGGCATGCACCATATGATGGATGCGAATAAGGAGTTTTTCACCAGCCATACAAGAATTGCATGAGGATGCAATTGGCAAGCGTTGCCTACCTAAATAACCGCATTATGAGAGGAACGCCAAAGCGGACTCGTGGTGTTGGTGAAATACGGATCTTGTCCACTAAGAGAGTAGCTCGCAATGGACTCTCCGAATTGATAGTGAGGGCCATCAATTTGAATAAAATAGTGGGAGTATTTAATTGAAGTCCAAATTAAAAATAAATTGTATTTTGAAATTAGGGTACTAATTAAATTCTGCATGAATTCTTGTAGAATTCCATGGCAAGTGGTTCACATTCCACCTTGTCTCTAAGAGCTATCCTTGAGAAGGACAAGCTTAGTGGGACGAATTACATGGACTGGTATAGGAACCTGAGAATTGTTCTCAGGCAAGAGCGAAAGCTCTACGTCTTGGAAGAAGAAGCCCCCGAGGTGCCGACCGGGAACTCGTCCCGTGTTGATAAGGATGCTTATAAGAAGTATACCGATGACGCCTTAGACGTCGAGTGCCTTATGCTTGCCACCATGAACTCTGAGCTTCAGAAGCAACACGAGAACATGGGGTGCAAGGAGATTGACGAGCACCTAAAGAAAATGTTTCAAGGGCAAGCTCGTCAAGAGAGGTTCGATGTCACGAAGGCCTTATTTCAGTGCAAAATGGGAGCTCGAGACTCGGTTGGTACTCACGTACTCAAGATGATTGGGTATATAGAGAACCTGGGGAGACTGGGTTTTCCTCTGGGTCAAGAGTTGGCCACAGATCTTATCCTGCAATCGTTGCCGGATAATTATGAGCAGTTTGTCTTGAACTACAACATGAATGAAATAGACAAGACACTGCCCGAGCTCCTAGGCATGTTGCGAACTGCCGAGATAAACATGAAGAAGGCCAAGCCTGCTAGTCCCATATTGATGGTACATAAAGGCAAGGGTAAGGCCATGGGCTTCAAGAAGACGAAGGTGGGACCTAAGTCACATCTTGAGCCCAAATCTTCTGCGCTGAAAAAGAAGAGCACCGTGAAGGAAGGAAAATGCCACCACTGTGGCAAGGCTGGTCATTGGAGGAGGAATTGTCCTTCGTACATTGAGGGTCTGCAGAAAATGAAGGGAGGTATGACTTCCGCTTCAGATATTTATGTTATAGAGATAAACCTTTCTGCTCCTTCATCTTGGGTATTGGATACCGGATGTGGTTCTCACATTTGTACAAATGTGCAGGAACTAGGAAGGAGGAGATTGCTGAGTAAAGGAGAGGTGGACCTACGTGTCGGCAATGGAGCAAGAGTTGCTGCTGTAGCCGTAGGGGTTTACCGTCTTTCTTTGCCCAGTGGGCTTGTAATAGAACTTGATAATTGTTATTATGTTCCGGGCATAACTAGAAACATTATATCCATTTCATGCTTAGACATGATTGGATTTTCTTTTATAATTAAGAACAATTGTTGTTCTATATTTAAGAATGATGTTTGTTATGCTGTAGCTCAATTGTTTAATGGTCTTTATGTTTTGAACCTGGACCATCCGATCTATAATGTAGATAATAATAAAAGACTAAGAACAAATGACTCAAATCCTACATATCTCTGGCATTGTCGTTTGGGCCATATAAATGAGAAGCGCATATCCAAGCTCCATAAAGATGGACTATTGGACTCATTTGATTATGAATCATTTGAGCGATGTGAGTCTTGTTTATTAGGCAAGATGACTAAAGCCCCTTTCACTGGTTATACTGAGAGGGCTGAGGATCTCTTGGGTGTTGTACATAGTGATGTATGCGGACCCATGAGTTCTATGGCTAGAGGTGGGTATTTCTACTTCGTTACATTTACTGATGATTTCAGTAGATACGGATACGTGTATCTTATGAAGTGCAAATCCGAAACCTTTGAAAAGTTCAAAGAGTTTAAGAATGAAGTGGAGAACCAATTGGGTAAAAAGGTTAAAGCACTCCGATCTGATCGAGGTGGCGAATACCTGAGTCATGAGTTCCGTGATCATCTGAAAGAGTGTGGTATTGTATCACAGCTCACTCCACCTAGGACACCGCAGCATAATGGTGTGTCTGAGAGGAGAAATCGTACTCTGTTAGACATGGTACGGTCGATGATGAGTCATGCAGACTTGCCTGTTTCCTTTTGGGGTTTTGCTTTAGAGACTGCTGCAATGACACTGAATCGCGCTCCGACGAAAACGGTTCTAAAGACACCATATGAGATATGGACTGGGAAGCGTCCTAGTATGTCGTTCATTAAAATTTGGGGCTGTGAGGCATACGTACGACGTCAAATGCCTGACAAGCTGGAACCCAAATCAGATAAGTGTTATCTGGTGGGATATCCTAAGGAAACGAAGGGATATTACTTTTACCTACCGTCTGAGGGCAAAGTGTTTGTCGCAAGGACGGGTGTCTTCTTGGAGAAAGAGTTCTTATCAAGAAAGACGCAAAAGGTAGAACTTGAAGAAGTTCAAGAACCACAAATAGTGAATGAACCAGAGTTGGATTCTGAGCCAGGACTACAAGATGTTGTAGCTAGAGAACCTGCTCACGAAACACAAGTCCTACGTAGATCTGGTAGACCAAGATTTGAGCCTGAGAGATATGGATTTCTCGTGTCTCAAATAGGTAATGTGTTGCTTATGGATCATGATGATGAACCAGCAACCTACCAAGAGGCTATGAATGGACCGGACTCCGACAAATGGCTTGAGGCTATGAAATCCGAAATGGACTCCATGTATATAAACCAAGTTTGGAACTTGGTGGAACCACCTGAAGGGGTACGACCCATAGGGTGCAAGTGGGTCTTCAAGAAGAAGACCGACATGGATGGGAATGTACAGACATTCAAAGGGCGACTGGTGGCTAAGGGTTTCAAGCAAATTCATGGTATTGACTATGATGAGACCTTTTCCCCTGTTGCCATGGTAAAGTCCATTAGGATATTGCTTGCTATTGCTGCGTATTATGACTACGAGATCTGGCAGATGGATGTCAAAACGGCTTTCCTAAATGGAAACCTCCTTGAGGAAGTGTACATGACACAACCCGAGGGTTTTGTATCCCCAAATGAAGCCACTAAAATATGCAAGCTGAATAAGTCCATCTATGGATTGAAACAAGCCTCTAGAAGTTGGAATCTTCGTTTTGATGAGAAGATCAAAGAGTTTGGTTTTGTCAAGAACGAAGATGAACCGTGTGTTTACAAGCGAATCAGTGGGAGCATTGTTGTCTTCCTGATATTGTATGTAGATGACATACTGCTGATCGGGAATGACATACCTACCCTGAAAGTTGTTAAGAACAACCTAGGGAACTGCTTTTCTATGAAGGACTTGGGTGAAGCGACTTACATACTCGGTATTAAGATCTATAGAGATAGATCGAAGAAGTTGCTGGGTTTGACCCAGAGTACGTACATTGACAAGGTGTTGAAGCGGTTCAACATGCTTGAGTCCAAGAAAGGATTTTTGCCCATGTCTCATGGTGTGAATCTCTCTAAGGACCAGTGTCCAAAATCTTGTGAAGATAAGGACCGCATGAAGTTGATTCCATATGCTTCGGCAATTGGGTCAATCATGTATGCAATGTTATGTACTCGACCCGATGTCTCTTTTGCTTTGAGCATGACTAGCAGGTATCAGTCTGATCCCGGTGAATGTCACTGGATAGCCGTAAAGAATATCCTGAAGTACTTGAGAAGGACTAAGGATGTATTCTTGGTGTATGGTGGAAAGGAAGAGCTCGTTGTAAGTGGTTACACGGATGCCAGCTTCCAAACTGATAGGGATGATTCAAAGTCTCAGTCAGGGTTTGTGTTTTGCCTGAATGGAGGAGCTGTGAGCTGGAAGAGTTCCAAGCAAGTGACAGTTGCTGATTCTACAACTGAGGCCGAGTATATCGCTGCAGCTAATGCAGCGAAGGAGGCTGTATGGATTAGGAAATTCATCGGCGAGCTAGATGTAGTTCCTAGCATTGTTGGTCCCGTAGTTCTCTACTGTGATAACAATGGTGCAATTGCACAATCTAAGGAACCTAGATCCCATCAGCGCTCCAAGCACATACTTCGGCGGTTCCATCTTATTCGTGAGATTGTCGAACGAGGAGATGTGAACATTTGCAGAGTGCCGACTGAGGAGAATATTGCAGATCCACTGACAAAGCCTCTCGCGCAGAGAAAGCATGATGGTCATACTAGATCAATGGGTATACGATACCTGAATGATCAACTCTAGTGGGAGTCTTGTGGGTTGCATGTAAAATAAATATTCTGTTGGCTGTTTAAAATTTATTCATATGATGAATTGTGTACCAATTATTTCTTTTTACGATTAATGGCAAGTTCTTTTATTACGATATACTGTTTCTATATGATAGAATAAAATTCGTGATAAATACCCTTAGAATGTTCGCTTCCATAGGACATCAAGTACGAGACTTGAATGTGAGAGCCTATGATTTCGAAGCTTCATTCTTAAAAGGTCCCTGGTCGAGGTATCATCGTAGAAGCTAAGGGTGATGATGATACATTAAGACTAGCATGTGTGTTGACTGATGACCGGTTCTCACAGGTCATGATATTATGATATCAAGTCATCACGTGGGTACTTGTTAGTGAACAAGTTGTACTGGACAGACCCAACCTGAGACTACTTTGTGGATTGTTACTTAAAAGTGTCACAAGTAGGTCTCATTTGACAATGGTGTTGTGGTCCTTTGACCTGAAGTCACAGCATTCACCGAGTGAGGAAGAGCGTGCTTTGATGTCATCTAAAGTCTTCCTTGAAGAAGGTTGATGATAAGGGTGGTCGTTGGGTACGTTACGAATCATTTGGGTGTTTGGGTATGAGCAGATATGGGATTTGTCCTCCTATATAACAGGAGTTGCATCCATGGGCCCCTTGATGGAATTGGACTGAGAAATGCATGGCCATGCTTGGTTGAGTCAATATGTGATATTGAGCTCACCATTCTCTGGAAGTCCGTTCTAGATCAAGAAACTTGGATTGAGCTATTATGAGGGTGACACGGTCCATACCTCTAGTTCTTTCCGGATGTAAGGGACAAAGGGACAAAGACAACGCTGGAACATTGGTCATAAAGGCTTATGAGTTATGAACTCTTATTGCTTGGGGAGCAATGATGCATTGCTAGATGCCGCTCATTGTTTGTGAGGTTTTTGGTTTGATACTTTCAAGATCAAGTGGGAGACTGTTGGAGTTGCCATTGTGATCTAGAAGTGGTCAAACATGTAATCTCACTGCCAACGCGATATGAGCCTGCAGGGTCGCACATAAGAGCATGTGGAGAAGTTGGAAGATTGACTGTGTTGGTAAAGGTTACCAATCACCATATATATAGAATGGGGAAGTCCAGCAAATGTTGCTGTCTGAATTCGTCGAATATGATTCGTCGGAATTCGTCGGGTTTACACGGATAGGATTCGTCGGATTCGTCGGGATTCGTCGGGTCATTCCGTGGAAACTCGACGAACTGTGACAGAGATCCTTCACTCGGCAAAATGTTGTCGTCTGTCTGGATTCGTCGGAATTCGTCGGGATTCGTCGGATTGTTCCGTGGAATCTCGACGAATTATCACAGAGAGCCTTGACTAGGCAATTGTTGCCGTCTGTTGTGATTCGTCGGAATTCGTCGGATTGTCCCGTGAAGACTCGACGAATTGTTACAGAGATCATTTTCTTGGCAAATGTTGCCGTCTGATCTGATTCGTCGGATTCGTCGGATTCGTCGGATTGTCCCGTGAAATCTCGACGAATGATCTTCCGTGGAATTCCGACGAATTGTAACAGAAGCCCTTATTCTGATGTGTGGTCTGCGGATAGCGATTCTTCTAGAAGCTATTTATCCTTTGGGTATAAATAGGACTTCGGTTTTAGGGTTCTGATAACTAACGAAAAGAAGAAGCCGACGGAAGGAGTTCCGTTCTCGCCTCACGAACCCTAGTCGACGGAAGTGTTCCGCCGTCTCTGAATCGCATCCGCCGACCTCCTCTCCGGCGATCGTCGCCGTGTGTGTTCTTCCTGAAGCGAACCTAGCATTTCGTGGAAGTTCAAGGTGCAGTCATTCTTCTCCCGGCTCGTGTTGATCACTGTAGAGACGTAGATATTATTCTACATGAGGACTCGCATAGCCGACGACAGGAATCAACTCGTGGAGCATCTAGGTTGGATTTGATCCAATCCCGCAAAGGTAATTTCATACCTAGCATTTTGTTAACTTCTTGATTCAACATTCATGGCCGATCCAAAGTCTTTTTGGGTTGTTTCTCTTCATTTCCGCTGCGCCTACATTTGATGTATGGTTCTAGAAAAACCCAACACAAACTGCATTCTGCGTTCGACGAACTCGCCAAGTCTCAGCTTTTGCTTTGCTCATCATCATGACTATAAGCATACTTTGTCGACGACATCTCCTATTCTTCTCGACGATATTGTACTTAGTGAAATAACTAAAGTACTTGACATATTGTCGATTTCTGCAAACATGAACTAGATATGACATTAAATACAACTTGCACTTATCATTGAGCTGAGCACTTCTTCAAATCAGGAACACTGCTGGGCACTGTTCCCAACAACTTTCTCAGGGGCTTCATCATCTTTCCCTTTATTAGGGCCACTCTCATCTAGTATAGGCCTTTCTTCCTCCATAAATTTTCTTCCTCCAAAATATTTCCCCCCTTCTAAACCTTGCTGGCAAGAAGGGTTGAAAACTCCTTGGACACAATGGAGGAAGACATATAGTCCTTAATGCCTTGGAGGGATCTTTTGGAATCTAGCAGTTCAGCCTCCATTTGGGAGTATTTCCAGTCAAACTTTCTGGCTTGAGTGGCTAATAAATCAGCAAATATAGAGGAGGCCAAGCCAACTGTGTTTATCCAAAAATTGGCGATCCCCTCGAGCTGGCTTTTGGCAGGTGATCGAAGCAATCCACACACTCTCACAGTGCTCAGACAACCTCTCTCGGAAATCCAGGTACTTTTTCCGGGTATCTGAGCCCTGACGATCTCCATCGCCCGGGTGGTAACACCTTTGCGCCTCGTAGAGGTCGCGCTTCGTGCAACCTCGTTTGGAGGTCGCGTCCTGCGCGACTCCTCCCCCGGGAGGTTGCCCCCTGGGTGACCTCACTTCTGTGGAGGTCGCCCCTTGGGTGACCTCCCCCTGTGGAGGTCTCCCCTTGGTCGCCCCCTGGGTGACCTCTCCCGTGAGGAGGTACCCCCTGGGCGAGCCTCTATGAAGGTCGCACCTTGGGCGACCTCTCCCCTGTGGAGGTTTCCCCCTGGCGACCTAACGTTTGAAAAGGTTGCCCCTCTGGGCGACTTGGCCTCTGTGCAGGTCGCCCCTTGGGCGACCTCTCCCCAGTGGAGGTCGCCCCCTTTGCAACCTCTCCTTTGAAGAGGTCTCCCCCTGGGCGACCTGGCCTCTGTGGAGGTCGCCCCGTGGGTGACCTCCTCCCTATGGAGGTTGCCCCTTGGGCGACCTCTCCCCTGTGGAGATCGCGCCTTGGGCGACCTTTCCCTTGAGGAGGTTGCCCCCTTGGGCGACCTGGCCTCTATGGTGGTCGCCCCTTGGGCAACCTCTCCCCTATGGAGGTTGCCCCCTGAGCAACCACTCCCTTGAGGAGGTCACCCCCTAGGAGACCTGGCCTCTATGGAGGTCGGCTCTTGGGCGACCTCCCCCCTGTGGAGGTCACCCCTTGGGCGACCTCTCACCTATGGAGGTTGCCCCCTGGGCGACCAATCCTTTGAGGAGGTCGCCCCCCTGGGTGACCTGGCCTCTGCGGAGGTCGCCCCTTGTGCGACCTCCCCCCTGTGGAGGTCACCCCTTGGGCAACCTCTCCCCTGTGGAGGTCGCCCCTTGGACGACCTCTCCCTTGAGGTCGCCCCCTGGGTGACCTAGCCTTCATGAAGTTCGCCCCTTAGGCGACCTCTCCCTTGAGGAGGTCGCCCCACAGGGTGACCTGACCTCTATGGAGGTCTCCCTTTGGTCGACCTCCTCCCTGTGGAGGTCATCCATTGGGCGACCTCTCCCCTGTGGAGGTCGCCCCCCTGGACGACCTCTCCTTTGAGGAGGTCGCCCCCCTGGGCGACCTGGCCTCTACTGAGGTCGCACCTTGGTCAACCTCCCCCCTGTGGAGGTCACCCCCTGGGCGACCTGGCCTCTGTGGAGGTCACCCCTTGGGCGACCTCTCCCTTGAGGAGGTCGCCCCCTTGGTGACCTGGCCCTTGTGGAGGTCGCCCCTCCGAGCGACCTCGCCCTATGGAGGTTGCCCCCCTAGCAGCCTCGTCTAGTCACCTACCCGGCAATCTCGCCCTGGGAGGTCTCGTGCAGTCTCTTTTTATGTGATCCCTCTCTTTAGGTGATGCAGGTCGAGACGATCTCAGCAGGTCCAGACGATCTCAGCAGGTCCAGATGATCTCAGCAGGTCCAGATGATCTCAGCAGGTCCAGACGATCTCAGCGGTCTCAGAATGATCTCACTCGATCTCAGCAGATCTAGGCAGCCCGTTACTTTTAGACCTGCCCGTTTGGGCAGGCTCTCGCGTATATAAATAGAGAGGCAGGTGTGCCAGTGTGTTTTCCCGCACTCAGCCAATGATTTGAGTGGTCTCCAATTTTTGAGACCGTGGGGACCTCTTCATCTCCCTTCAGGAGACCTCAGCTATCTATTTTCAGGAGATCTCCGCCATCTCTTTTCTCCTCCTGTCACTCCTTCACTTGTAGCTCAAAGTAACTGGCCACCCAGCAGTTCCCCCCTCATTATTCTCTTAGTGTCTTAGAGATGACCTGCTCAAGGTCAATTGGAGGGATATGCGAGGTAGATGGAGGAGGTGATTGTGGGAAGTCTTCTCGGATAGGGGAGAGAGCATGGTAGGTTTCAGGGGAGATATGAATTAGTCATTGTGGAGGAGGAGCAAACTGAGAGTTTGAGGTAATAGTAGATGGTTATTGTTGAGGAATGAGAGGTGTAGGATCTGAGACTGAAGAAGATGGAATGGATTGAGGGTTTGGTTGCTAATGTTGTAGTTGTTGTTGTTGAGGAGATGGTTGTGCTGGAGTAGCATCCTAAGGGAGATCTGGAACAGTGTCCAGTGGAGTTGGAGAGGGAGGAGGAGGAATATTATCCCTTGGAGAGGGAGGAGGTGAAGCTGGAGCTTGACCAGGCTTCAAGATCTGTCCGGTCCATTTTGAGAATATTCCTATATTTATTCTCTTTCCAGGAGGAATAGACACTCCTTTTGACTTGCACACTGCTGGGAAGTGATGGAGAAGTACTTGGCTCATAACTCTCATATATGCATTTTCTTTGTGGGCATATTTGTGCCCAATCATTTTCAAGAGCAATCTCCCCCAATTTATCTTCTTTTGAAGGTCCAAAATCCCCCTGATCTGCAGCTGTTGTTTGGGAATAGCAACATGGGCAGAGATTTTACATAGCAGCACCTTCCCTACTATGTCAGCAAGGAACCTATATTCCTCATCAAGATCAATCTTCTTTAGATTGATGGGCTTGTCCTTCTTGTATTGCATAATCTCGATGACCCTTTTAATTTCTTCTCCTGTTAGTTCATCTGAGTCATTTCCATTAGTAAAATCAAATGTTTGATTTAGGAGTTCCTCTGTGATATGTATATCTGTTTCAGAAATTTTTCCACTGAGGGAGCCATCATCTCCTATCTTCACAGTCTCTTTGAATGTTGCCAGTTCAATATCCAGTTTCTTGCTTCTTTTGGAAATCACCTTTGTTAGCCCTGCTTTGTGAAATAGGCCAAGGATGGCCTTGAAGCTTTCTGTAGCAGCATTGAAAGAATCAACATCCACATCAAAGCCTAAGGCTACATTTCAAAACACTCGCTCACATCTGTAACTGATGGTAACGAAGGTATCATAGTCTCAAGCCCTGTCGCCCTGGCCTGGCTATCCTCCTACGTCATACGCTGCTACTCCACCTATAGCCGGGTGTCTTCCTAAAAATAGTGATGTAGAAACCGTTAGTCATAAAGACTAAGTGGCTTCACATCCTCTCCCCCGTCGACTCTCAGGCACCGGACAGAAGGAAGGAGAGAGAACGCTGTAATATAATCAGTAATATACAATATAGCAAGTAACAAGGACATGTAAATCACAGTAGAGAGTCAAGAGTATAATAGTACATCTACTATAGCAGTGTAGTCATCAACATAGTATAATAGTATATTTATATACAAAATTGAATCAAACTTAACTTATAAGATTACCCATACAAGCTTATAGGTTAATGGTCCATACAAGTTTATATGATGAGGATCTTTATGCGGTGCAATGCAATGAATGTATGTATGAAGATCACCCATGATTTATGCACGCACTCTGATTTGCTATGCCGATATAGACTTTTACTTCCCACTTTTCTAGAGTAGCCAACCTCTCAGACATCACCCATCGTGGCCAGACGGTGACAGTGGATCGGGCTCTCCACTACTAGCTGGGTATGCACACTACCAGACCCAGGACTTACATACGCCTCGATGCCAAGAACACAACAACGGAGCACCTGCGTACTGGACACGGAAAGAGACATGGGAAGTAAACACCAAGAGCCCAACCCAACTGGTCAATGACACGTAAGGGGTCTTTGGAAGTAAACACAAAAAGCCCAGCCCAACCGGCCAAGATCTATCTGCCAGTTCCCATCGGTGTGCTGACTGGCGAGCCCATAGATCTGCCACAAGTAATCCTCAAATAAGGATCATTATGCAATCCTGTGAAGACTATACACACCCAAGTAATTCCCATGCTCAACCCATGCTACCAAGGACCCAAGGACTCCTAACCAAGTCCATAACATAGTTACTATTATATGTTCAATCAATTCTAATTAGGATACAAGGACCTACCAACTGGTTCCTTAACATAACACCATAGGATATTACTATATCTTATAATCCACACTAACCATCACTGCTACCCATACCCAGTTGTCATTACTCATGTGCAGTGACATGTGTATGTAAGGGAAATACTCTCCTCGATCCTATAGGACTATGTTGGGAAAACCCTGTGATTTAACTTAACAAATTATATGAAAGTGATTTTATCTACTAGGTTTGAATTACCCATTGTATAGTGAGGGTAATCTGTTCATTAGATGTCTTAGGATGTCACACTCAACCGAGGGTGTCAGGACCAGATCAAGGAAGTAAAATTGGGCTAAGTTAACATTTACGTCGAATAGAATTTGACGTAACATTGAGTCCATATCGACGTTGCTCTGATTAGAAGTCCAAGTGGTTCAACCCTTCTGTCGAAGTAACTCAAGTCGACGTTACGTCGAATAGGTATCGACGTAGAGGTCAGGGACTTGGCGGAGTAACTGGAGAAGTCGACACGGTTCTACTTTGAAAGTGGAGGTCAGATCTTAAATTACTCTAGAGAGGGGTGAATAGAGTATTGAAACTTTTTATTTAGTTTTATAGCAGAATTTAAAATACTGTTTAAGTATATGTGTAATCAGTGAGAGTTAAAGATAAAGACAGAAACAGTAAAAAGCACACAACACAAGCACACGAAAATAAGTAAGCACAGAAGACACAAGGAGCTATAGTAGTTCCCCAATAAATCTGGGTACATCTACTCTTCTACCACCCTTGGTAGGAATCCACTAGGAGGGTTGATTAGGTGCCCAGGCACCAAGGGGTTTTTGATAAGGTGTTCACACACCAATAAGCTTTTGATAAGGTGCTTAAAAACCACACAAGGATTTTTTGATAAGGTGTCTTGCCACAACTGGGTAAACTTTTGAAGGGAGAATTAACCCTGTACAAGATGAGATAAAAGGTTTAGAATGTTCTTCTCTGTCAATGATTTGAGAGAAGACAAATCGTGTTGAAGCAGAAAGCTCCCCCTGTCTGATGAGAGTTGATGACAGTTTTGTGGACAGAGCTTTCTCAACCAGAAGTCTTTGTAGCAGATTATCTGGAAGAAATTAATCTTCAGATTGTTGTTGCTCTTTGAAAGACTTTATCTTGCAGCAGATCTGAAAAATTGAATCTTGTTCTCAGAATGATGAGGATGCTGCCTTGATGAGGAAGAAAACTGGAAAGAATAGTATCTTCTCTTCTTCTTCTTTCTCTAATACTTCTTCTGTTCTCCTTGTTCTGTGATAACAGAGAGACTGAGAGATGGTGAAGTTTTTCTCTGTTCTCTGTAAGAAAATCGACTGTCTCTATTGATGATTTTCTTCTCTGATAACTTGTCTATGTTCAAATTCAAATCTTCTACATTTTAAGGAATATATTTTTCTGACTTAAATCCTTCTTGGAACTAGGTAGCCACCCAAAATGATTTTGGCAGGTCCTTTCAATTCCTTTTGTCGAGAAAGATGCCTTGGCATTAAATGTCAACGGCTATTCTTTTTCTTGGAATAGAAAGAATATAAGGATATAATAAATAAGAAAGATATCCTTACATGGCTGACTGAATACGTCCAAGGAGAAATAAATATATTCGTTATTCTGTTGATTTGTGTTCAGAGAACTGATATCCAACTGAGAATATTGATCTGAGCTTCAGAAAGGAATTTGTCGAGCGGTGGCTAGAATTCGTCGAGCGCTGTTAGCCATTTGTCGAGCACTGGCTAGTATTCGTCGAGCGCTGCTAGCCATTTGTCGAGCGCTGCTCAGAAAATGTCGAGTGCTGGAACTGGCTATATTTCTTCAGTCAGCTGGAAACAATTTGTCGAACGAATCTGATCATTTGTCGAACGTCGCTCGCCATTTGATTGAGCTTGAATTTTCCTAAGTTCTGACTAATCTAATCAGCCTAAAACTTGACCCTAAGACTATACAATGGGGTCAATACAGATCCTAATCAACATATAGTGATCCTAGCCCAAATCAGTAATAGGGTTGTTCCAACAATCTCCCCTATTTGGCTTAGGATACTATTTGACAAGTAATTGAATAAATACAACAGAGGGTATAATCAACAGAGCAAGATAAAATGAAATATATCTGACAGAATTAAATAGATCATCATATAAGATAAAAGTAAGATGCTCTGAGTTTAGACACTTTACAGTCATAAATAAGCAATGATTTAAGACTTTTTGTCCTGAGAAGATGGCTTGAATATGATCTTCCTGTTAGGATCTTCTGATTGCTTTTTGCTGATAAACAGATCTTGAGCTCCAATGATTGTCTGTTCTCTGACATGAGGAACAAAAGCTTCTGAGTGCATATCAATATATTCCCCGGCATTGAATGCTTTACATGGTTTGTACTTTTCAAGTTCTTTCCTTCTGTATTCTGACATAGTTGAGATATTTGAGAAATCTCTGCCTTCTGCTTTTGCCTTGTTAATCTGTGCAAGAGCAGTTGACTCTTTGAGTCTTGCCATTTGAAATAATCTTTCTTCTTCAGGATCTGGAGAATAATAAATATCTTCTGAATCATCTTTATCTTGAGTGACCTTTTGAGGTGCTTTGTCTCTGTGAAGAGATCCATCAGAAATATGAAGTTTGTATTCTGAAGATGTTTGAGGTGAAATAATGGATTGACTTTCTTGTAAGGCAAGTGCTGATTTCTTAGAAGGAGGAGCACTGGCTGATCCAGAGGCTTGAGAACCACTAGAACTACCTAGTCTCCCTGATTGTTGAGGGATTTGCTTCTGAGAAGAGGATGATACACCTGCTGATCCTGCTGCACCAGCTGCTGGAGGAGGAGGAGGAGGATGATTGTGCTTGACAGGTTTGTCAGGGATGTAGCCAGTCTTCTTGAATTTTTTCCTCCTGTTATTCTCATTTCTAGAGAGCTTCATCCAGTGAGGAGTTTTCTCAACAAGAGGAACATCATACAAAATATAAAGAGGAATGTCATTCTTTGGATTTGGAGGCTTGGGAACAGCCTTTGACTTAGCTGTTCTTTTCTTTCTTTTCCTTGATAATGTTTCATCAGAATCACTGTTATCACCATCATCATCTTCAGAGTCAGAAGAAGAAATTGGCTTATTATATAAATCATCAATTCTTTTGATTGCTTCAAGAGCTTTTAATCTTTCTTCTCCAGCTTTGTCAAACTCTGCATCTGCCTCTTTCCAGATTTCATCAAAACTTGGAATTGGTTCTTCATTCCATACAAGAATTGGAGGTGAGGAAACAATTTTTGAGACTGTTGTATCTGGTGGAGTAGGGTGGTCTTCTATATCATCAAGGAATTCTGCAAGATCATCTTCATATTCTGTAGAAAGGTCCTTCATCTGAATGTCTTGATCAGTGATTGAAGGAATAGAGAAGATGTAACTTTTTATGATATCAGAATGAGTCTTCTGAGGAAGGCATATCAGAGCCTTTGATAAATCCTCTATGTACACTTTTGGTGATACCCTTGAAGTATACTTGACATCAAATTTTGATAATAAACTATATAGGTCACAAGATGGATGAATGCATATGCTATTTATTTCTTCTATAACTTGTGTATCTGATACTATACAGGAATCAACCATATCTGTATCAAAAACTGAAATTGAATCTTCTTTATTTTGTTCTATATCAGAATTATCTAATTCAAAAACTGTAACTTCTGTATCTTCTGGAGTAGCTTCTGTTTCTGGAGCTTCTTCTTAGGACATCTCCCCCTGCCTAGCTTCAGGACAGCCTGAATCTAGGCCCCTAGAAGAAGGGACAGCAAGAGAGGAAGGAAGAGAAGCTATCTTAGCAGATAGTGCAGAAATTGCCTGAAGAACTGGAGCAAATTTTGCAACCAGGAGTTGGCTTATTCTAGGAAGGATATGATCAAAAATCTGATCAGCAATAGAGGTAATGTTGAGAGATAGATAATCTGGTGGATGAGTAGAGGATGGTTGTGAAGTGGATGGAGATGAGATTGGAGGAATTGGAGAGATATTGTTGAAGTTGGTAGTATGTGTGGGAATATCTGGATGGATTGGACTAGGGGGATGAGTGGGTGATTGATATTCATTATGTATTGGAGATGGAGGTGTGGTAGGTAGTGGTTCTGGAGATAGAGGTGGAATATCATTGATAGGTGATATGTCAGTTGAAGGAGGTGGTGAAGAATGAGATTGTGCAGGAGGCTGTTGAGCAGGTGGAGATGGGATATGAGAAGGAGAAGGAACTGAGGGAGGAACTTCTGGAAGGGTAGAGGGAGTGACTTGGTCAGTCCTTGTGTCCTCAGAAGTTTTCCTTTTCCTAGAGGCATCAACTCCTGTATTCTTCTTGGGGATTACCCTATCCCACTTAGCAAAGAGTGCTGAGGTCAGCCTCTTGCTGACATTTATGGTCACCTTTGGTGACACCAGAAAGTCTGGATGCCTTTCATGCAGGAAAATACCTATAACTATTCCAAAACTTACACTATCTTTAGAATTTTTCTTTTTAATCAATTCAAAAAGAATTGATCCCCAGTTGATTTTCTTCTTTTCCATCAAGGCCACCATCAACAGAAATTGGTGCCTATTGATATAGTCATGCCCAGAAGTCTTGCCCAGCAAGACTTTTCCAACAATGTCTGCTAAGAACTTGTAGTCCTGAGACAAGTTCTTTTTCAGAAGGTGGTTAGGGTTTCCAGTCAAATGACCCATTTTGACTAAAGCTTCATCAAATTCATTTGAGCTTATGTCTAAGTCATCATCACCATTCTCAAAACCAAAAAATTCAGAAAGAATGGTGGGAGAGAGAGAGACTTGATGTCCTGAGATTGTTCCAGACAAGCTTTCATCTACTGGTTTTGCAGTGTAAACCCATTCTTTAATCTCTGCAACAACTATCTTTTGCCTGGTGCTTAGAAACTTCCTTAGATGTTGTTCTTCCAGCATTTGAAGAATATCTTTGAAGATTTGGTCAGACTGTGCAAAAGAGTCCATGTTAATATCAAAGCCTGCGTCAAACTTCATTGAGTGCAGAGAGGCCCGAGGAATCGCCATTGTTCCTGCAAAGAAAATGAAGATCAAGTGCAGATGGGAACTGGAGGGAAAGATGATTTCTGTAGGCGCAAACTTAGAATAAGATAAAATAAAGCTTATATAGAAGGGTCGAAGAATGAGGGCGCATTCGTAAACCGCTGTTCGTCAAAACCTAATAAAATTAGAAGTCGAAAAGGCTTTATTTCTTTGTCTGAATGCGTTCGACGAGAACATCTTTTTCGTCGACCATCGTTCGACAAATGAGATTGCCTTAACGATTCTGAGGTTAGCAGGTTTTGTCGATTGCTGTTCGACAAATGGTTCAAATTCTTCGTTCTTCGTTCGACGAATTTATGGGATAAATAGAAATATTTAATTTTTATCAGATTGAGTCTCCATCTATCATTCCTAGTTGATTTATAAAGAAGATGTGCTTCTTTTCATCCATGGGCTTAGTGAAAATATCAATTCTTTGCAAATCAGTAGAAATGAATTGTAGGTAAATTTTGTTTTTATCCATATTATCCCTAAGGAAGTGGTGCCTAATTTCTATGTGTTTAGTCCTACTATGGAGAACTGGATTTTGTGCTATAGATATTGCACTAGTGTTGTCACAAAATATAACTGAACTATTTAAGTTGACACCATAGTCTAGGAGCTGATTTTGTATCCACAATATCTGTGAGCAGCAACTGCCAGCAGCTATGTATTCAGCTTCAGCTGTTGATGTAGACACATATGTTTGTTTCTTACAAAACCAAGACACAAGCCTATCACCAAGAAACTGACAAGTTCCTGATGCACTTTTCCTGTCTACCCTGCATCCAACATAATCTGAATCGGAGAATCCAGATAATTCAAATTCAGATGCTGTTGGATACCAAAGTCCTAGATTAGGGCAACCCTTTATATATCTTAAAATTCTTTTTAGAAAAGTAAGATGAGATTCTTTAGGGTTAACTTGAAACCTAGCACAAATACATGTAGCAAACATTATATCTGGCCTACTAGCTGTTAAATAGAGTAGAGAGCCAACAATTGCCCTATACATTTTCTGATCAACAGGTTTCCCTGATTCATCAGTATTAATAATAGCATTAGAGGCCATGGGTGTTTTCATAGTAGAAGAATCAGACATTCCAAATCTTTTCACTAATTTCTTAGCATACTTTGATTGGGAAATGAAGATTCTTGATGGGGTTTGCTTCACTTGAAGACCAAGGAAGTATGATAATTCACCCATACTACTCATTTCAAATATTGATTGCATTAGATTGGAAAATCTTTTGCACAAATTTGAATCAGTAGATCCAAAGATAATGTCATCTACATATATTTGAACTAGTAGAGTTTGATTTTTATGTACTTTGTAAAATAAGGTTTTGTCTACTATGCCTCTACAGAAATTGTTTTCCAAGAGAAAATTAGCTAAAGTCTCATACCATGCTCTGGGAGCTTGTTTGAGACCATAAAGAGCTTTATTAAGCTTAAATACATAGGTGGAATGAGTTGGAGAGATGAAACCTGGTGGTTGTTCCACATAGACTTCTTCTTTGATGTCTACATTGAGAAAAGCACTCTTCACATCCATTTGATACACCTTGAACTTTTTGAATGCAGCAAAGGCCAAGAAAATCCGTATAGCTTCAAGCCTTGCAACAGGGGCAAATGTCTGATCATAATCTATGCCTTCTTCCTGTGAATATCCTTGAGCTACCAATCTTGCTTTGTTTCTCCCAATATTGCCTTGATCATCAAGCTTGTTCCTGAAGACCCACTTGGTGCCAATAACTGGATGGCCTTTTGGTCTTGGAACCAAATCCCAAACCTTGTTTCTTTCAAACTGGTTGAGTTCCTCTTGCATTGCAAGAATCCAATTTGGATCTTGTTCTGCATCTTTTATGGTTTGAGGTTCAACTTGTGATAGGAAACAAGTATGCATCTGATTTTGGTGTAGTTGATGCCTTGTTTGAACACCTGCTGTGATATCACCAATCACTTGTGAAATTGGATGATCTCTAACTGTGATGTGGTCAACAGTTGGAGTTGGTTCAGCAGCAGTATCCACATTGGGAATTTGTTCAGCTGTTACATCCTGTGGAGGATGTTCTGCTGTTACTTGATTTAGGTTATCAACAAGATCTGGATGATCTTCTTCTTCACTGTCTTCAAGATTTTGAGGTGATGGATGCAGTGAATCTCATGTCTGTAAATTTAACCCTTTAAGCTCTTCACATAGAGCTGGTACCTGCAAAGTGTTCTTGGTAGAAGAATTCTTCTCCTTGTAAAACATGTTAGTTTCATCAAAGGAAACATGCATAGACTCTTCTATTTTAAGAGAGGATTTGTTAAATATCCTATATGCTTTGCTAACTATTGAATATCCTAAGAAGATTCCTTCTTCAGATTTTGGTTCAAATTTTCTAAGGTACTTCTTATCATTGTTATGAAGAAAACATCTACATCCAAAAGTTCTAAAATAATCAACTTTAGGTTTCTTCCCTTTAAGCAATTCATAGGGAGTTTTACCCTTAAGTTTGTGTATCAAACTTCTATTCAGAAAATAGTTTGCTGTGCTGACAGCCTCTGCCCAAAAAGATCGGGGCAAGTTAGCATCTGCAAGCAATGTTCTTGCTGATTCAATTAGAGTTCTATTTTTCCTTTCAACTACCCCACTTTGTTGAGGAGTTTTAGGAGCTGAGAAGAAATGCTTGATACCTTCCATCTCACAGAATTCTTGCATGAGAAGAGACTCAAACTCAGTGCCATGATCACTTCTGATCAATGCAACTACAGTAGAGTATTCAATCTGTATGCTCTTAAGAAAATCTGTAAGAACTTTAAAGTTATCTGACTTTTCTCTCAGAAAGAACACCCAAGTGAATCTAGAGAAGTCATCTACAATAACTAGAGTGTAAGACTTCCCCCCTAAACTCTTTATTGCTATAGGTCCAAAAAGGTCCATATGAAGCAAGTATAAGATTCTAGGTGAATCACTTTTAGATAATGATTTAAAGCTAGTTTTGGTTTGCTTACCTAATTGACATGCCCTACAAAGACCTTCTTTCTTATATGATCCTAATGGTAGACCTCTAACAAGATTGTCTTTAGATAGTTTGGCAATGGTCCTAAGGTTTACATGTCCTAATCTTTTATGCCATAATTCACTAGGTTTGCTTAACTCATTAAATAGACAAATTTCTGATTTTGATGAATTGAAATTTACCAAATATATATTGCCTTGCCTAGTACCTGATAAAACAATAATATGATTAGAAGACTTAATAATACATTCTGATTTATTGAATGTTACTTGATAACCTTCATCACATAATTGACATAGGTTACTTCCTTGAATCTCACTGCTCCAACTTTAATTTGGCCATAGCCTTTGGTTTGTCCACAGTTGGAGTCTCCAAAGATCACCTTGGGTCCAAGCTTTGCCTTGTAGTTGTTCAGGTTGGCCTTGTTCCCTGTCATATGCTTTGAGCAGCCACTATCCAAGTACCACTTTTGATTTAATCTTGGATAGCTGTGTACCTGCAACCACAAAAACATAAACTAGTTGTTTTTGACCCAGACTACCTTGGGTCCTTTTATGTTACCACAAAATTCAGAGCTAAATGACATTTCAGGCTGATCCTTATAGCCTTGTGGATGATATCTCCTTGGAGGTATAGTCCACCCAGTAAAAGAATTTTTAGTATATTTAGGATTAGAATTCTTAGAGTTTTCTGTATAGTGCTTGTTCGAAGAATTTGAATAAATTCGTCGACTGCTGTTCATATTATAACTATACTAAAAATCTGTTCACAGTTTTCGTCGAACCCCGTTTGACAGATTTGAATCTTTTTGTCGAGCTTTGTTCGACGAATTCTTCTGAATTCTCTTATCCTTAACAGACTTGCTTGAAATATCTTTATTTCTTTCTGCAGCCTCTTTGCTTTTAGCAGAAATAAATTTTATGGGTGTGGAGAGGATGTTTCTCTTAATCAGAGATGGCTCACTTGATGAAGCACCCAAGCCCAGTTTGCTATTGTTAAATCTAGCATTGACAGTGCTTGTGATGTCCATCAGTTTGATGCTTCTCCCATTGAGAGATTCTTCAAATTTCTTGGCTTCAGACAACTTATTCTCAATGAGAATAATGTGTTCTTTGGAGGCAGCCAACTCTTTCTTAAGACTTGCATTCTCTTCACTTATATTATTCATTTCAACTAACTTATTTCTGAGAGAGATTACTTCTTTCTCAGATTTTATTAAGTCTTGGCAAAGAATTTTGAAATCATCTTTGAATTCAATAGAAGTAAAATCAAAGCTAGATAATACCTGATCAACAACATCTTCTGTTTCTGATTCTGATTTCTCTTCATCAGAATTGTTGGTTGAGGCATTAATTGCCATCATGCAATTTTTTTTTTCTTCTTCATCATCACTAGAGCTGGATGATGATGCTGATTGTGACTCACTGTCTGAGTCATAAATAGCCATTAGGTGTTTTTGATAAGGTGTCCACACACCAAGTGAGCTATTGATAAGGTGCTCTAACCAAGATGCAGGTTTTTGCTAAGGTGCCCTCTCACCGGGATTAACTTTTGAAGGGAGTTATAACCCTGTACAGGATGGGGTAAGGAAGTAAAAATGAAAACAGAAATTATATTGTTCTTCTCTGTATAAGAAGACTCTTGGAGATCCAAATGTGGTGTTGAATGGATCTGGTGTTATTAGATGACTTATTGACAAAGAGGACAGATCCTAACTCAAATCAAAAGCTTAGGTTCCAACAATCTCCCCCTATTTGAGTTGGGATCCTAAATCAAATTAAAACTAGTGGCCTTGTGGTCTCCCCCTATTTGGTTTAGGATGCCGACAATTTTTATTTTTATTTTCTCCTTTTCTCTCTAACTTGGATTCTCTGAATTTCTCATTTTCTCTCTCACTTGGGCTTTTTGTTCTTAAATTATTTGAGCAACTCTGCTTTCCTAGACTTTGATTTCTAAGGATTAAAATTTTAAATTGCAGCAACCTTTAATGGATTTTTAAGGAATCTTTGTCTGATACCTTCCTTCTTAAGAATCCCCTTATCAGAAGAGACTCACACTCAGTGCTTCTGATTATTTCTAATCAATGCAACTACAATAGAATGCTCTACATAATTTGGAGAAGGTCTGTAAGAATTTTGAAGTTATCTGACATTAATATTCAAATGAGTTTTATGCTTGCTTATTAGGAATGGAGTTTATGGTGAAAAACTTTTTAATACCATTTGAAAGTTCTTTTAGAAATATATGTCTTAAGAACTTTAAAATCTGATTTTTTATACTAATTGAAAGTTTTCTTTTGTAGTCATTAAAATATATGTTTGAAATTAACTTAAAGTTATTTTTACAATTTTTAAGCAATCTATCCTTAATTGATTTATTTTGTGCTTTTGATTTTTCTTCAGTTTTATTATTCTCAGAAGTTAAATATTTTATGCTTGTTAACTTCTTTTTAATTTCTTTGTCTATTGTTATTGAATCTGTGAGTGTTAGTTTAAAAATAGTTTTAGAGGTAGAGTTATGATTTGATTTTACCTCATTTACCTTTCCTAACTCTGCTTCTGCATTTGGATTTTGGTATGATCCATTTATGGCCATCATGCAGAAAGCTCTAGCTCTGTGCTCCTTTTCTTTTACTTCTTCACTCAGATTTATTGATGGTTCTGCATCATAAATACATTTAGTTAGAGTAATGGAAGAAGAGGGTTCATTTACCATCCTAGAGAGGGAGTTCCAGATTCCTCTTGCAGAAGTGCAGTCTTCAACTCTTTGAAGAATGTCTTTTGACACTAATTGAGTTAAGATCTGCATAGATTTTGTATCTGCATCTGTTGAGTGGTCTGAAGATGGGGAAGGTTCTGTAGATGGGGAAGGTCCTTTATGTTAATCAGTCTGCCCATCATCAGCACCAGCTTTGAATTTATCTGGCTTCATTTTGCAAACACGGGCAGTGACGTCAGTTTCTCTGTTGGTAGTCTTCTTTGAAGAAGATATATCAGCACCAACATAAACAGGCCCTTTCATTGATCTCGAAGGGGACATGAGACTTGTGGAACTAGGTAATGCAGGTGTAGCTGCCTTTGATGATATGAGGGGAGGTCCTGTCAAAATAGATTTGTAAATTTCTTCATCTATAACATTCATATATAATTTAATTCTAACTTGCCATGATGAGATATTATCTAAATTACATATGGGTGGATCTGAGAACAGAAAGGTTTCTTGTGCCATTTTGAAAACCCTAAGAACTAAGAGTGATCTTTGTGATTTCAGGTGTTAGCCTGTGTGAAAAATCAACCTCCCTCTGATACCAATTGAAAGTGGAGGTCAGATCTTAAATTACTCTAGAGGGGGGGGGGGGGTGAATAGAGTATTGAAACTTTTTATTTAGTTTTATAGCGGAATTTAAAATACTGTTTAAGTATATGTGTAATCAGTGAGAGTTGAAGATAAAGACAGAAACTGTAAAAAGCACACAGCACAAGTACACAGAAATAAGCAAGCACAGAAGACACAAGGAGCTATAGTAGTTCCCCAATAAATCTGGGTACATCTACTCTTCTACCACCCTTGGTAGGAATCCACTAGGAGGGTTGATTAGGTGCCCAGGCACCAAGGGGTTTTTGATAAGGTGTTCACACACCAATAAGCTTTTGATAAGGTGCTTAAAAACTACACAAGGATTTTTTGATAAGGTGTCTTGCCACAACTGGGTAAACTTTTGAAGGGAGAATTAACCCTGTACAAGATGAGATAAAAGGTTTAGAATGTTCTTCTCTGTCAATGATTTGAGAGAAGACAAATCGTGTTGAAGCAGAAAGCTCCCCCTGTCTGATGAGAGTTGATGACAGTTTTGTGGACAGAGCTTTCTCAACCAGAAGTCTTTGTAGCAGATTATCTGGAAGAAATTAATCTTCAGATTGTTGTTGCTCTTTGAAAGACTTTATCTTGCAGCAGATCTGAAAAATTGAATCTTGTTCTCAGAATGATGAGGATGCTGCCTTGATGAGGAAGAAAACTGGAAAGAATAGTATCTTCTCTTCTTCTTCTTTCTCTAATACTTCTTCTGTTCTCCTTGTTCTGTGATAACAGAGAGACTGAGAGATGGTGAAGTTTTTCTCTGTTCTCTGTAAGAAAATCGACTGTCTCTATTGATGATTTTCTTCTCTGATAACTTGTCTATGTTCAAATTCAAATCTTCTACATTTTATGGAATATATTTTTCTGACTTAAATCCTTCTTGGAACTAGGTAGCCACCCAAAACGAATTTGGCAGGTCCTTTCAATTCCTTTTGTCGAGAAAGATGACTTGGCATTAAATGTCAACGGCTATTCTTTTTCTTGGAATAGAATGAATATAAGGATATAATAAATAAGAAAGATATCCTTACATGGCTGACTGAATACGTCCAAGGAGAAATAAATATGTCCGTTATTCTGTTGATTTGTGTTCAAAGAACTGATATCCAACTGAGAATATTGATCTGAGCTTCAGAAAGGAATTTGTCGAGCACTGGATAGAATTCGTCGAGCGCTGCTAGCCATTTGTCGAGCGCTGGTTAGAATTCATCGAGCATTGCTAGCCATTTGTCGAGCGCTGCTCAGAAAATGTCGAGTGCTGGAACTGGCTATATTTCTTCAGTCTGCTGGAAATAATTTGTCGAACGAATCTGGTCATTCGTCGAACGCCACTCGCCATTTTATTGAGCTTGAATTTTCCTAAGTTCTGACTAATCTAATCAGCCTAAAACTTGACCCTAAGACTATACAATGGGGTCAATATAGATCCTAATCAACATATAGTTATCCTAGCCCAAATCAGTAATAGGGTTGTTCCAACATACTTCAACTCGACGCAAAAGAGGTTATCTATCGAAGCCATCTAAAGTCGACGTATCGTCGACTTCATCTCGACATAGAAGTAGAAGTTCAGAACCAGGCAGATCAACTCGACGGACACGTCGATAAGATGCCAACGCAACATCGACTAGAAGAGTTCAAATAGAGTACAGATTAAATCGAAGTTGCTTATACAAGAACTCGAAGTTGCATCGATAAGAGAGGAAATCAACTCGACGCTACATCGAATACAGTCTGTAAAAGTTCAACTTTTCAGCTGTCATTTTGATCCTTCTTTCATGGCCCACACCCTTCAAGACCGTTCCCCAACGGATTAATAATTGCCTAAAATAGAAAGGAGCATTAAAGAAGGAGACAAAAAGGTTTCTTGGAAACATATTCCTTTTAGGTGGACGGGCCGAGAATTAAAAGAAAAGAAAGAGAAAGTGATAGGCAGAACACCTTATCATGGCATACCAGAAAGAGAAAGAAATTTGAAATTGAATATAGAGAATAAAAGGAGAAGAGAAGATAGAAAGAGATACAACATTAATCACCATCAGCCGTCTCTCTTCTTGCTAGGGCTTCCTCTTCTTCTCTCTCTCTCTCTGGAACCCTAACACAGAAAAGAGAAGAAAAGAAAGCCCTGATGTTCTTCATCTAAGAGAACAGAGGATCTGAAAGCTGCTCTTCATCACAATCACATAGCAGCCAGACCTAATTCAGCAGAAGTAGAAAGGATCTGACATACAAAGCACCTGCAATTCATCACTATCTAAAGCAAGGGTTAATCAAGAGCAGATCATGTGGAACATCTAATAGACTGTTCTTCATACAGTCCTCTCAAGAATTCTGAGAACAGAATTCCTACAACCTTCTTTCTTCTCCTTCTTTCTCATTTTGTAAAATGGTTTTATTAATCCCTCTTCAAAGGATTCAGTGGTTCAAGATCTCCTTATCAAAAGATCTAGTGGTTCAAGATCTCCTTATCAAAAGATCCGGTGGTTCATGATTTCCTTGTCAAAAGATCAGTGGTTCTAAGAGTCTCCTTATCAAAAGACTCAGGCACTGTGGTGCATCCCTACCAGGTGGTAGAAGAGTGGTGTACCCACATTTTGGGGAACCTCTATAAAAATTTGTGTGTCTTCTGGTTGTCAATATTCTTTGCTGTCCCAAGTTCTTACTATTCTGCACTTTATTTCTAGCACCTTATTATGCCTGTGTTCTTGTTCAACATAAAACCTTAGTTAAGTTTCTTGTTTTCACAGTTAGGTTAGAAATAAATTTAAATCTCTATTCACCCCCTCTAGAGGATTCTTAGAGGTACACTATGCACTTTCAATTGTTATCAGAGAGAGGTTGATCATTAAGAGGTTAACACCTTGATCAAAAAGTCCTCCTACTCTTATTTCTTTTCCATAAGTATATTTTATACAGAAAATGAGTACTAAGGATTATGCTTTCACAAGGCCCCCAATGTGTAACTTAAACAAGTTCACACTCTGGAAGGCCAGGATAAGGCTTAATATGAATTCAGTTGATGAAGACATATATAATGTTCTTCTCTCAGGTCCTCCTTCTCTAGTGATGGACAAAACTATGCTTGCAAACGATAACGGCAAGTGTACCGTATCGAATGTAGTATAGGTTGTTAAAACAAGGTCGTATTAGACTCGGGGCGGTTGAATACTCTTACTTCGGAAAATCTCTATTATTTTATCGAATAAAACTTGTGGTTGGTTGGTTGCGAGAAAGAGAAAGAGCTTAATTAAATTAATGAGTTAAAGGTTAGTACTCAACCTTGAATCACCTCGGGAAAATAAAATATAAAAAAGAACAACTTCTAAATCTCTCATGAAAATACTTGACCGTGGAGGTTCCCGATTTATGAACGCACCTCTCTCGAGGATACGCTCAACTGAGTTTAGTTGATCAACGAACTTTCGTTCTAGAATCAAGATGTAAAACTCGCCTTATCGTAGTTTGACTCTAATCCGGGAGAATTATGTCATCCTCGCTTGAGGGGTGCATTCAACTCTATTATTCTTGAAATGATCGATTCGAATCGAAACCTCTCGGTTATAAGATTGCGAAAACAAAGATGAGAATTATATATCGATAATATAATCTCAATCCAAAAATAGTTCTAGAATAAATCAAGATTATTCTACGGAAGAAAGAGAAGCTAAAATTTAGATCAAGAATTATATTTCCCTTGGATCATCTCGGCCGAGTACTAATAGAGTTTAGCTACTCATAGAGATGGAGGAAATGATGAGATTGAAGAAGTGCATAATGAAAATAAGAAGACAAGTAAGAGGGAAAGAACTATTTTATTACTTAGCAAAAGAAATTACAACTAGAAAATTTAGAGTTACAAGCTTTTGAAATGAAAGTGCAAGAAGAAAAGGACATACAAGATTAAAATCAGTGCAAGAAAATAGGCTGGAACTCCAAAACTTTCGTCCCCAAACATCTGGAAAAGCTACCTTTAAATAGCTGAATTTTTGGTGTTACACACCCTTGGTCACGCCCGTGACCAAGGGCGTGTAAGGGGCGTGATTTGCTGTGAGCGGAGAAGGCGCCGTCTGGCTTCAATGCAGGCGTTACGGACGTGTCACGCCCCAGGTCACGCCCGTGACCTACGGCGTGTAATCTCAATTAAGTGCTGCTGGCGGGAAGCTTCGGCGGGAAATTGGCGCGGGAAAAGTCACGCCCGTGTGCTGGATGTCACGCCCTGGGTCACGCCCGTGACCGAGGGCGTGTAATTTTAATTGACATGGCGGCGTGATCCAGATGCTTGTGGCGGGTCGTGGCCGTGACATTGGGTCACGCCCTTGGTCACGCCCGTGACCTGGGGCGTGTACTTGGCGAAAACTTCACGGAGCATCCCCGGAGTGGCAGAAGAAGGTCTGGAGTATTTCGTAGGTTACACGCCAATGGTCACGCCCGTGACCTGGGGCGTGTAATTTTAACTTTTTGCTCGAAACAGCCCAGAAAACCTGAAAACACAAAACAAACTTAAGTTAGCTTATGAAATAACAATGGAAGGATTTATATGATAAAATTCCTAAAAATAACATAATTTTATATAAAAAACATAATAAACCTAAACTAAAGATGAGTAAATAAATTACTCATCAAATACCCCCATACTTGCTCATTGCTCGTCCCGAGCAATCCATTTTTCACAAGGGTAAGAAAAATTAATGCAAGATAGAATTATGAAGACTAGAGAGTAAAATGCGTAGTATTATGCTGACATGTGTAGATATTTTAGTAAAAAGATGTTCTTGGCATAAATGCTAATTTATGAAATACTTCAAAAATGCGTTATAATTATTTATCATTACTTTAAAAATGAGTCGACGGTTAATCAAAAAGTTATGTGAAGGGAGAAAATAGCGTGATTGCTGAGATTTAAATTACTAGATATAAACGTTCGGGGTGGCCTCCAAAGAAATCCATCAATGTCGACGGCCATAGGCTTGCCCGTTTGCACTTTCTCCACTACACTTCGAACTAAATCAACTCTATGGATCTTTAGGACTTAAATAGGGTACATTTTAAGGCTTGGGTTTAAGGGTGAGGTAACAATGTTAAACATGAAGGCGCATTCCACTTAAACAAAATTTTTGAGCTAAAAGAAAATGATTGCCACCACAAAATAATGAAGCTTTACCCCCATACTCACATTTTTTCAAAGGGGAAACACTCTCATACTCTTTTATTTAAATCATGAATCTTCATAATTGGGATCATTCTAAGTATGCATGTACATACCTAGGCAGCATATCATTATGATATTATTGCTCTTTGAGATTTAAACACATTTTTTTGAATTGATACCCATAATTTTTTCATAGAATCGTACCCAAAATTTTTTTTTCAATTTAGCTCAAAATTTCAAAGTGTTCATTTGGGTTTTGGGCTTTTTTTAGCTTTGGTGCCGAAATGATGAGGGTGGATCAAATAAAGGTGTAAGGCTCAAATTTGTGTGAACAATGGTGGTAAATCTAGGTTGGGTGCAAAGGCTCAAACTATCCAAAGAAAGGCCTAAATTGTTTCCGTAAAGTTAATTTGTCTAAAGCGCACATGTTTCGAAAATAGCTTGGGGCAAGTTCTAGACATCGAGAAAGGATACCCTTTTGTTCAATTCGAGTAATAGCTTTCTAACAATCTTCTACACACTCACCTAAACTACTTTTGGATAAGACCGAATTCGAATTTAAAAGTAAAATAAATTATTACTACGCAAATTAATAAAACACAATTTTAGATCTATGCCAAGAATTTAATTTTACACCAAAACTACTCAAAGACAAGCATATGACTAGGAGCACTACATGAGTCAACAATTTTACTCAAAAGTTTCAAAAACTATTCTAGCACAAAATTATTTTTTAGTCCATATGAAAAACAGTCTACTTAGAACTTACAATTTAGCAAGTGGGAGTTTTGATGAATAAAAAGAACATTTTCTAATAGATTATTTTTTTATTCTTGGACTTCCCAAGATCTGCCCGGTGAAGGGTTTGCAAGGTACTAGAGGCTATGATGGGAATTCAAGCCCAAAGCGTCCTTTACAAGAAATTTAATTTCAGTTTTTTGTTATAAATTTTTTGGTTTTTTCAAGTAAAACTACAAAGAAAGCTATGCTACACCCCCATACTTAAAATTAAACATTGTCCCCAATGTTTAAAACTAAGTATGAAAGATAAAACTAAAAAAACATGACATTAAAGAAAAATCAAGATAAATTACTAAAGTGTAAAGAGGGCTTCCCTGAATGGTAGTCGGGGTTGCCGGTCAAACACCTGCAGAGTTAAATTAGAAAAACAAACAAGAAAAGAAGGACAAAAATAAAGAGGTTAACATTGGGTTGCCTCCCAAGAGCGCTTTGTTTACCGTCGCGTAGCTTGACTAAGTGGCGTTTTCTTAAATATTTGTTAAATGCATTGTTTTGATATTTCCGGTCGCTGGGTCGCCGGGGTGGTATAATTTCAAACGTTGTCCGTTAACCTTAAAAGATCCTTTTTCCGGGTGTTTTATAAGCACGGTCCCGTACGGCCAAACTTCTTTTACTCTGAAGGGACCGGACCATCGGGTTCTTAATTTCCCCAGAAAAAGCCCAAGTCTAGAGTTAAACAGTAGAACAAAATCTCCCGGTGAAAAAGTTTTTGGATGTTTAATTTTTTTATCATGATAGAATTTAGTTCGCTCCTTATAAAATTTATTATTTTCATAGGCGTTCGCGCGCCATTCTTCTAGTTCATTTAGTTGTAGTTTTCTTTGTTCGGAGGCTAAATCTAAATTCAAATTTAATAATTTTAGCGCCCAAAAAGTGCGATGTTCTAATTCTACTGGGAAATGACAAGCTTTACCATAGACTAACTGGTACGGCGTACATCCAATGGCAGTTTTGTAGGCTGTCCGATAGGCCCAGAGTGCGTCGTCTAATTTTAAAGCCCAATCCTTTCTATTAACGGAAACGGTTTCTTTCTAAAACTCTCTTAATTTCGCGATTCACCACCTCCACTTGGCCATTTGCTTGTGGGTGGTAGGCGATAGATAGCTTGTGTGTAACTCCATATTTTGCTAAAATTTTAGCAAGTTGGTTGTTACAGAAATGTGTGCCCCGATCACTAATTAGTGCTCGGGGTGTGCCAAATCGTGAAAATAATTTTTTTTAAAATTGTACGACGACTCTCGCATCGTTGGTGGGAAAAGCTTGCGCTTCCGCCCACCTAGACACGTAATCGACCGCAACAAGAATATATTTATTATTACAGGAAGAGGGTAAAGGACCTACGAAATCAATTCCCCACAAATCAAAAATTTCGCATTCTAGAAAAATATTTTGGGGCATTTCGTCCCGGTTACTAATGTTACCTGACCGTTGGCACCGATCGCAATTTCTCACAAAATTGTGAGCGTCTTTGAATAAGGAGGGCCAATAGAAGTCCGCCTCTAGTACCTTCCTTGCGGTCTGGTTTGCTTGATAGTGACCACCGGTTGGTCCCTCGTGGCAGTGCAGTAAAATTTTGATGCCTTCCTCGCTCGCAATACACCTTCTTACCACTTGGTCCGCGCAGACACGAAATAAAAATGGGTCCTCCCAAAAATTATTTTTCAAATCTGAAAAGAATTTCTTCTTTTGCTGACTTGAAAAATCTTTCGGTAGGACCCGATCCACCAAATAATTGGCCAAATCAGCGTACCAAGGGGTGGAAGAAGTTGTTACCTTTACGATGGCGAGGAGGCGCTCTTCAGGGAATTTGTCGTCAATTTCGGCCTCTACTAGTGCTCCTGCCGCCGGATTCTCCAACCGTGAGAGGTGGTCGGCCGCAACATTCTCCGCTCCCCTTTTGTCTTGGATCTCCAAATCGAATTCTTGTAGTAGGAGGATCCACCTTAGCAGTCGAGCCTTTGCATCTCCTTTTTGTAGTAAATACCGGAGAGCGGAGTGATCTGTAAAAACAATAACTTTTGAAAGCGTTAAATATGATCTAAATTTGTCAAACGCAAAAATTATTGCCAAAAATTCTTTCTCCGTTGTTGTATAATTTGCTTATGCGGATGTTAGCGTTTTGCTTGCGTAATAGATTCGGTGAAAATATTTATTCACCCGTTGGCCTAAAACTGCACCTACAGCAAAATCGCTCGCATCGCACATGATTTCAAACGGAAGAGACCAATTTGGCGCGATTAAAATAGGGGAATTTATTAGTTCATTTTTGATTTTGTTAAACGCTTTCAAACACTCGTCATCGAAATTAAATGCGGATTCTTTTTCCAAAAGATGAGTTAGCAGTTTCGAAATTTTTGAGAAATCTTTTATAAACCGTCTATAAAAACCTGCATGTCCTAGAAAACTTCTAATAGATTTTATATTGGTAGGAGGGGGAAGTTTTTATATGACCTCGATCATGGCCCTATCGACCTCGATCCCCTTATTGGAAATTTTATGCCCAAGGACTAATCCCTCTTGGACCATAAAGTGGCACTTCTCCCAGTTGAGTGCCAAATTCTTGTCTTCGCAGCGTTGAAGAACACGATCAAGATTATTTAAACAATTTTTAAATGAATCGCCAAAAACAGAAAAATCGTCCATGAAAATTTCCATGACGTCTTCTACAAGTTCATTAAAAATTGCCAGCATACATCGTTGAAATGTAGCCGGCGCGTTGCAAAGACCAAACGGCATTCTTTGATATGTGAAGGTGCCGAACGGACAGGTGAATGTGGATTTCTCTTGGTCTTCGGGCGCAATTGTATTTGAAAATATCCCGAAAGACCATCGAGAAAACAGTAGTGTGAGTGACCGGATAAGCGTTCTAAAATTTGGTCAATAAAGGGTAACGGAAAGTGATCTTTGCGGGTAGCATCATTTAATTTTCTATAATCGATGCATACTCGCCAACCCGTAACAGTACGGGTCGGGATCAACTCATTATTTTCATTTGTGACTACCGTTATTCCACCCTTTTTAGGCACGACTTGCACTGGGCTAACCCAAGTGCTATCAGAGATTGGGTAAATAATTCCCGTATCTAATAATTTTATTATTTCGGCCTTAACGACGTCCTTCATATTTGGATTAAGCCGTCGTTGATGCTGAATTGTACTGCGAGAATTATTTTCTAAATTAATTTTGTGCGTGCAAAAGGAGGGGTTAATCCCCATGATGTCAGAAATTTGCCATGCAATTGCATGGCGGTGATTATTTAATATTTGTATTAATTCGGAAACCTCTGAATCGTTAAGCGCGGAAGATATAATCACAGGCAATTTTGAATTTTTTTCTTAAAAAAACATATCTTAAATGTTCCGGCAGTTGTTTCAATTCCAAACTCGGTGGCTCCTCGTAAGATGTTTTTATTTTGGAAATATTTAATTTTACTTCTTCAATTTTGAGCGGCCGAGTTATTTTTTTTAGACAAAATAAGTTTTCAATTTCCGGATTTTCAAATAAGGGTGAAATTAATTCAGAAAATGACGTTATTTCTTCTTCAAAATTTGATTCTAAAGTGAAGCAAGAGTCGTCATTAGAAAACGAATTTCTCATAGAGTTGTTAATGCTAAAAGTTACTTCTTCATCCCCAACTCGTAGGAGAAGTTTGCCATTACTAACATCAATGATTGCCCGAGAGGTGGCGAGGAAAGGACGTCTGAGTATAATTGGGACTTCGACGTCTTCCTCAATGTCTAGGATGACAAAATCTACCGGGAAGATAAATTTATCAACCTTGACAAGCACGTCCTCAATCACCCATATCGGGTATTTAATAGATCTGTCCGCTAGTTGGATGCTAATATTGGTTGGGCTTGGAGTGCCCAAACCAAGCTTTTTAAATAATGAAAATGACATCAAATTTATACTAGCGCCCAAATCTGCCAAGGCGTGTTTTATTAAGAAATTACCGAACAAGCACGGGATGGAAAACTGTCCCGGATCATTTAATTTTTGCGGTAATTTATTTAATAAAATTGCCGAGCATTCAGCATTTAAAGATATACGCAAAAAATTTTCAAGTTTATTTTTATTGGAAAGTAGATCTTTTAGATATTTTGCGTATTTGGGCATTTGGGCGATTGCTTCGAAAAATGGCACGTTAATTTGAATTTGTTTAAAAATTTCAGTAAATTTTCTATATTGCTCCTCATTGCGTTCATCTTTAAATTGTGAAGGATAAGGAATAGAAGGATTTTTAAGAATACGCGGAGCTAAAGCAGAAGGAGGTGGAGTAGGAGAAGAAATAACTTGCGGAGATGAAGTTGGAACGTTTACCTTAGGCTCGGCCAAATTTGAACTTTTTACCTCCTTTCCGCTGCGGAGGGTTATAGTGTTGGCGCTCTCCCGTGGATTGGGCTCAGTATTTCCCTGTAGAGCTCCCTGCTGGCGTTCGGAGAACATCTTGGCGAGCTGTCCAATTTGATTTTCTAGACTTTTAATAGATCCGGAAAGGTTCCGGATATTGGATTCAGTAGTGGCAACGTATTTGGTGAAGACCTCTTCAAGAGAAGGGGACTTTGGTGGTTGTGGTGGAGCGAATCCGGGGGGATTCACTTATGGGGGGCGTTGAGCATTATTGGGGTTGCTCCATGAAAAATTTCGGTGGTTCCTTAAACCCGGATTATAGCTATTAGGAATATTATTATTTGGGTTATAAGAAGGACGATAAGAGTTCCCCATATAATCTACTTGTTCTTGATTATAATTATTATTATAATTATTATTATTATTAGCCCCGTTAATGGCGGAGGAAGCAGACATCTCCGCCATTTGCTTAGTAAGCCATTCTACTTGATGTGCTAAATTCGGTGTGGCCTCGACTTCAAAGAGTCCGGTCGGTTTGTTAGGACGCGACCGTGGCGCATTCCACTGATAAGCATTCATGTCCATCTCCTCAAAAAGCTCTTGAGCGACATCTGGGGTTTTGTTATTTAGAGTTCCCCCAGCTGCTGCATCAATCATTTGCCTCGTTTGGAGATTCAAACCATTGTAGAATGTTTGAACTTGTTGCCATAAAGTCAGGGCATGGTGAGGACATCTCCGCAATAATTCCTTGAAGCGCTCCCATGTGTCATAGAGAGACTCCGAGTCTATTTGCATAAACGAGAGAATGTCCGTACGTAATTTAGCAGATTTCGACGGAGGAAAATATTTAGTTAAAAATTTCTCCGTCATTTCGGCCCATGTAGTGATGGAACCTCTAGGAAGAGATCCCAACCATTGCTTGGCCTTAGTCCGCAAAGAAAATGGAAATAAATGCAAACGAATGGCGTCATCGGTGACGCCATTAATTTTAAACGTGTCGCAAATTTCCAAAAAATTCAATAAATGTAAATTTGGATCTTCATCTGGTAACCCGTCAAAGATGACGGTTTGTTGTACCATTTGAATGATACTCGTTTTGATTTCAAAATTATTATTTGCCACTTCCGGGCGAATAATACTTGATTGTGTTCCCTCCCAATTTGGCCTCGCATAATAGGACATAGTCTGTAGCGAAGCCTCATTATGGTCGGGGTAACCCATTATATTTTCGTTAGTCTCTCCGACTGACTCTTCGCGAATTATTGGTAGATCACTAAATCGGAGACGTCGCCGCAAGGTGCGCTCGATTTCTGGATCAAAACCAAATTCAAAATCAATTGAAGAGTTTCCGATTTATGAACGCACCTCTCTCGAGGATACGCTCAACTGAGTTTAGTTGATCAACGAACTTTCGTTCTAGAATCAAGATCTAAAACTCGCCTTATCGTAGTTTGACTCCAATCCGGGAGAATTATGTCATCCTCGCTTGAGGGGTGCATTCAACTCTCTTATTCTTGAAATGATCGATTCGAATCGAAACCTCTCGGTTATAAGATTGCAAAAACAAAGATGAGAATTATATATTGATAATATAATCTCAATCCAAAAATAGTTCAAGAATAAATCAAGATTATTCTACGGAAGAAAGAGAAGCTAAAATTTAGATCAAGAATTATATTTCCCTTGGATCATCTCGGCCGAGTACTAATAGAGTTTAGCTACTCATAGAGATGGAGGAAATGATGAGATTGAAGAAGTGCATAATGAAAATAAGAAGACAAGTAAGAGGGAAAGAACTATTTTATTACTTAGCAAAAGAAATTACAACTAGAAAATTTAGAGTTACAATCTTTTGAAATGAAAGTGCAAGAAGATAAGGACATACAAGATTAAAATCAGTGCAAGAAAATAGGCTGGAACTCCAAAACTTTCGTCCCCAAACATCTGGAAAAGCTCCCTTTAAATAGCTGAATTTTTGGTGTTACACGCCCTTGGTCACGCCCGTGACTAAGGGCGTGTAAGGGGCATGATTTTCTGTGAGCTGAGAAGGCGCCGTCTGGCTTCAATGCAGGCATTACGGATGTGTCATGCCCTAGGTCACCCCCATGACCTAGGGCGTGTAATCTCAATTAAGTGCTGCTGGCGGGAAGCTTCGGCGGGAAATTGGCGATGGAAAAGTCACGCCCGTGTGCTGGATGTCACGCCCTGGGTCACGCCCGTGACCGAGGGCGTGTAATTTTAATTGACGTGGCGGTGTGCTCCGGATGCTTGTGGCGGGTCGTGGCCGTGACATTGGGTCACGCCCTTGGTCACGCCCGTGACCTGGGGCGTGTACTTGGCGAAAACTTCACGGAGCGTCCCCGGAGTGGCAGAAGCAGGTCTGGAGTATTTCGTAGGTTACACGCCCATGGTCACGCCCGTGACCTGGGGCGTGTAATTTTAACTTTTTGCTCGAAACAGCCCAAAAAACCTAAAAACACAAAACAAACTTAAGTTAGCTTATAAAATAACAATGGAAGGATTTATATGATAAAATTCCTAAAAATAACATAAATTTATATAAAAAAACATAATAAACCTAAACTAAAAGATGAGTAAATAAATTACTCATCATCCAGTCAGACAAAAGGAAGGAGAACCTCAACAACTGAGGTTGTCCCAAGAAAGGAGTGGACAGAGGCTGAGAAGAAGGTCAAGGCATGTGATACCAAGGCCATAAACATTCTGGTATCAACAATGTCAGATGACATTTTCCAGAAGGTTGCTGAATGCCAATCAGCAAAAGAAATCTGGGATTCCCTCACCACAATGGTTGAAGGAAGTGGTGGTGAAAGGAAGGACAGAAAGTCCCTTCTCATATCCCACTATGAGAACTTTCAAAAAAAGGCTGAAGAATTTGTTGCTGCTATGTACGGCAGATTCAACATCATTATTAATGAGCTCAGAGGCTTGGGCAAGGAGATATCTCTAACTGAGATAAATGATAAAATTCTTATGTGCTTCCCTAGCTCATAGGATTCAAGAACCTAGGAAATCAGATAATCCAGATGCCATAGAGAGATCTCCACTGAAGCTTTGCTAGGAAAGCTTAGGTCCTATGAGATGCTACTGAAGACCAGGGCTGAGTCAGAAGAGAGGGAAACTACTCCAGCTCCTGTCCAAAGGAACTTAGCTCTGAAAGCTACTGAAGGAGAGCCCTCTACTCCAGAAGATGAGATGTTCAATCTCCTAGCAAGGAGATTCAAGAAGTGGGTCAAGACTGAAGACTCAAGGAGAAGATTTTGAGACTCAAAGCCTAGGTTTGATAAGACTCCAAGGAAGGAGATCATCTACTTTACCGGCAACAAGCTAGGGCACATTGCTCCTGAGTGCCCTCAAGTGCAAAGGAACAGGAGCAACACTAAAGAGGAGAAGAAGAAGAAGTCCTTCAGAGGGAAGGACAAGAAGAAAGCAAAGGGTTTCATTGCTGAAACCTGGAGTGATTCAGAAGTGGAAGAGAGCTCATCATCATCTGAGAGTGATTATGAAGAAGAAGTAGTAGCAGCCTGCATGATGGCTCTTGGTATGGCATCAGATGATAAAGATGACCAGGTATCAGTTTTTGATGAATTCGACTTCACTTCTGATGATTTCAAAACGTGTTTTAAAGATTTCTGCATTGAACATCTTAAGGTAGAAAAATAATTAAACACAGCTAAAACTGAATTAGAGAATCTTAAGAATGATGAAATCTACCTAAGGAATCAGAATCTAACAAATAAAATCAATAATAAAGAGTTAGAACTAGTTGAACTTAGGAAAGAGAACACACAATTAAAAGAAGAGCTAGCAAAGGCAAATGCCTTTGAGGACTCACTCAATGGGAGGAGTCAGAAGCTCAAGGATATCATAGAAAACTTCTCTGTGAGATTTAATCACCTAGGGTTAGGAGAAGACCCCTCCACAAGCACAGAACCACCTAGAAAGCCTGCCTGGAAAAATCCAGTGTCATTTGTTAGACCTAGTGATTATCAATCCAGTGAGAAGAGCAAATCAACCAAGGGTAAGGCTGGTAGCTATTCAGATAGGATAGATTATTCCAATAAAACAAATCTGAATAAGAAAGAAAAACCATCAGGTAAAAACAACATAGGGAAATTGAATAACCATAATCAAAAGGGTAAATCAAGACCTAGGATAATAAAACACTCTTCTGATTTGTTATATTCTGATACATTTTATACTCACTTCAAGTTTCAAAATAATAGGTTTGGGAGAACCATTCCTTATCATCCCAAAGGGTATCATGAAAGACCCTCCTATTCTTTCATTGAACCCTACATTGGTAAAAGCAAAGGGCCCAAGATAACCTGGGTTCCTTCTAATGTTTGAATTACTTGTGCAGGGTTAGGAAGAGTCCCACTCAGGAGAAAATTGAGTGGGAAGAATGATGTAGGTCCTGAATAAGGAACAAAAGTCAGTCAAGGGAGTAATTTCTATCTTGAATCCTCCTTAATACCTATTAAATCATATTATGATCTATTTTCAATAAATAAAATTGCTGGAAAAAACAACAAGGATTTTCTAAAGAAATAGATATGTTTATTAAGAGGTGCGTCGAATAGAAGTCGACATATCATTGACTTCTACTCGACGCCAGCATCGAGAAGCACATAGAGCAGACAATTCGAATAGAATTCGACGCAGCATCAAGTTCTTATCGACGCATACGTCGACTTAATAATTGCTGATTAAATTCGAAGTCACGTCGATTGGAAATCAACGTAACGTCGACAGGACTACGTCGACGTAGGGTCTCTGAATAGTCTCGAAGCTACATCGAGTACTAGTCGACGCAATGTCGATATATCAGTGCGCATAGAATTGCTTCTAGAAGCAATCTCGACACAGCTTTGCGTGCCAAATAATAAGTAATATTGACGGTGCGTCGACACAAACCCTAAATAGCGGCGATTCATCCGCTTTTAAGCAATTACTGCATCGAAACATTTGCGCTTTCGAATTCTCTTTCTCTTTCTCTCTTGCTCTCCAGCTCTCTCGTTCCTCTTTCTCTCTCACTTTCTGTGTCTTTGCAGGTATTCAAAATTAAATGGCTCCACCAAAGGTGAACTCAGGATTTGATGTGGACGTTGAGTCATTCAGTGCAGCAGCAGAAAGTTTCAAAGCCATTCTTGGCTTATTCCAGGAGGCAGGCCTAACCAAGCTCATTTCAATAAGATGCAAGATCCTGGACATGGAGCTAACAGAGTTCAAAGACAATGTCTAGATAGGAGATGATGGCTCTCTCAAAGGAAACATATATGTCACAGATGTATTAATAACAGAGGAATTGCTAAACCAAACATATGATCTTCAGACACGGGATGAGTCAGATTAACTAACAGGGGATGAGATTAAGAGGTCCCTGGAACTGATGAAGTTTAAGAAGGACAAGCCTATCAATCTGAAGAAAATGGATCTTGGAGAAGAATAAGATTCCTGGAAGATATAATAGGAAAGGTATTATTGTGTAAGATCTCTTCACATGATGCTGTTCCAAAGCAACAACTGCAGATTATGGGATCTTTTATTCTTAAGAAGAAGATCCATTGGGGAAGATGCCTACTAAAGATGATCGGGCATAAGAACTCTCACAAGGAGAATGCCTATATGAGGATAATGAGCCAAGTGCTCTTCAATCACTATCCAAATATCTGCAAGTCAAAAGGAGTGCCCATTCCTCCTGGAAAAGGTTTACAATAGGAATTTTTTCATAATGGACCAGGCAAATCTCAAATCCTGGTCAAGCTCAAATTTCTCCTCCTCCATCCCCTCCTCCACTAGACTCAAAAGGGATCACCCTCAGGAAGAAACCCCATCTCAATAGCAACAACAACTGCTACAACAACAACAACAACAGTTCCAATCCACCTCATTACCTGAGCCATCTCCTCTGCAAACCCATCTACCTCCATCCACTATAATTCCAGATTATCAACCTGCTCCACCTCCACCTTCATCAATTCACTTCTCACCTGAGGTGTATCATTCTCTCTCTCCCATCCAAGAAGATGTTCCTCCATCACCTCCTCCATCTACATCTTATCCACCCACATTTGATCTTGAGCAAATCATCTCCAAGGCTGTGGCCATTGCTTCCTCCACATTTGCTGATCAAGTGGCCTCTTAGGCTAGAAAATTTAACAAAAATACTCACATATTGAGGGTGAGTTATTAAATTTTCAAAAATCATTTCAGATCCTCAAAGAGTTTATATCTTCCTCCATGGTGTCAAAGGAGTTCTTAACCTCACTGGCCAGCAAGGTTAAGAAGGGGGAGAACATACTAGAGGAAGAAATATCTCCTCCTGTTGTAAATGGACAAGATCAGGGCAATGCTGATAATGAGCCTACTCCTGACAAAGTAACTACCTTTCAGGGTGCACCGTCTCAGGGGGAGCATCCAGAAAGGTTGGATGATGATGTACCGGGAAGGCCTGTAGATCAGGTGGAGTTTGCTCCAACAATATTGGATGATAAAGAAATAAATGCAACAGATGTCCAGAGGGGCCTAGATGCAGAGATGGCTTCTATAAGCACAACTGCAGCTCAAGATGAGATTCAAGATAAAGATCCATTAGATGAAGTTGTTCAGATAGCAGAGGAAGCTGTCCAGGAAGCTGGAACAAATGTACAAAGTCAGGGGTAGCTTCCCAAAGACACTACTGAAGAAAATGATGAGCCAATGAAGTTTGCCTCAAGAAAAGCCTCCTCAAATGGAAATCCGCTGTCTATAATTTCAGTTGTGTCCTTTCTGTATCTATGTTATCTTGCATGTATGTTTGATTATGCAAAGAAATGTATAAAATCACTTTACTCAAATCTGTAAAATTTGTTAAGATAAATAGGAGGAGATTGTTGGGAAAACCTTGTGATTTAACTTAACAAATTATATGAAAGTGATTTTATCTACTAGGTTTGAATTAGCCATTGTATAGTGAGGGTAATCTGCTCATTAGATGTCTTAGGATGTCACACTCAACCTAGGGTGTCATGACCAGATCAAGGGAAGCAAAATTGGGCTAAGTTAACATTTACGTCGAATAGAATTCAACATAACATCGAGTCCATATCGACGCTGCTCTGACTTGAAGTCCAAGTGGTTCAATCATTCTGTCGAAGTAACTTAAGTCGACATTACGTAGAATAGATATCGACATAGAGGTCAGGGACTTGTCTGAGTAACTGGAGAAGTCGATGCAGCTTCTTCTTCAACTCGACGCAGAAGAGGTTATCTGTCGAAGCCATCTAAAGTCGACGTAATGTCGAATTCATCTCGACGCAAAAGAAGAAGAAGTTCAGAACCAGGTAGGTCAACTCGATGGACACGTCAATAAGATGTCGACGCAATGTCGACTGGCAGAGTTCAAACAGAGCAGAGATGAAATCGAAGCTGATTTTACAAGAACTCGAAGTTGCGTCGATAAGAGAGAAAATGAACTCGATGCTACGTCGAATACAGTCTGTAAAAGTTAAACTTTTCAGCTGTCATTTTGATCCTTCTTTCATGGCCTACATCCTTCAAGACCGTTCCCCAACGACTTAATAATTGCCTGAAATAGAAAGGAGCATTAAAGAAGGAGACAAAAAAGTTTCTTGGAAACATATTCCTTTTAGGTGGACGGGCCGAGAGTTAAAAAGAAAAGAAAGAGAAAGTGATAGGCAGAACACCTTATCAAGGCATACCAGAAAGAGAAAGAAATTTGAAATTGAATATAGAGAATAAAAGGAGAAGATAAGATAGAAAGAGATACAACATTAATCACCATCATCCGTCTCTCTTCTTGCTAGGGCTTCGTTTTCTTCTCCCGCTTTCTCAGGAACTCTAACACAGAAAAGAGAAAAGAAAAGAAAGCTCTGCTGTTCTTCATCTAACAGAACAGAGAATCTGAAAGTTGCTCTTCATCACAATCACATAGTAGCCAGATCTAAATCAGCAGAAGTAGAAAGGATCTGACATACAAAGCACCTGCAATTCATCACTATCTAAAGCAGGGGTTAATCAAGAGCAGATTCTGTGGAACATCTAATAGACTGTTCTTCATACAGTACTCTCAAGAATTCTGAGAACAGAATTCCTATAACCTTCATTCTTCTCCTTCTTTCTCATTCTATAAAAGAATTTTATTAATCCCTCTTCAAAGGATTCAGTGGTTCAAGATCTCCTTATCAAAATATCTGGTGGTTCAAGATCTCCTTATCAAAAGATCTGGTGGTTCATGATCTCCTTGTCAAAAGATTAGTGGTTCTAAGAGTCTCCTTATCAAAAGACTCAGGCATTGTGGTGCATCCCTACCAGGTGGTAGAAGAGGGGAGTAACCACATTTTGGGGAACCTCTATAAAATCTGTGTGTCTTCTGGTTGTCAATTCTCTGTGCTGTCCCAAGTTCTTACTATTTTGCACTTTATTTCTTGCAATTTATTCTGCCTGTGTTCTTGTTCAGCATAAATCCTTAGTAAAGTGTATTGTTTTCACAGTTAGGATAGAAATAAATTTAAATCTCTATTCACCCCCTCGAGAGGATTCTCAGAGGTACACTGTGCACTTTCAGACTACTTGTTTGTTTAATGTCATGTTCAAGTTTACTATATACATATGCTCAAATGTGTAAACCATACCAATCCTCATGCTTGATTCACAACATGCTTTGAACGCAATTGAATTCATAAGCATTATTCGATCACGCTTAGTAATGCTAATCATCTCGAACCCGTTCTCCTAAAGGGACATCAATCGTAATCTCTACTAAGCGGTTATTGCAAATCTAACTCTCTGATAGATTATCAAGTGATAAAGATACGGATTTATGCATGTTTCCAAAATCCTTGTCTAAATGAGCACCTTAATATTTCATTTCAGCATTATAATTTACAACAACACTTTTAATTATGGGCTCATTTCAAAGACAAATCCTCTGAAACTTCTACCATAGATCATAATTAATACTTGAGTCATTCCACCAATTTTAGACCTCATTGTATTACACAGTACTTATTTATGGTACTTTACATTTATATGTTACAATAGGCAAATTCATATCAAATATGTATTCAAAAAATCTAAAGTTTAACTGTGGTGATAACAATATCACCAGACACATTTCTACCAAATTTTATAAGCATATGATAAACATTTTGGGAGAAATCGGTAAAACATCAAAACTCTATTCACATTCATCAATGTGTACTAAAATGTGATTTCTGGGAGCTATAGACCAACAAAAATAATGTGCCACCCTGATAGTTTGTTTAGGATGTAGTCTTAGTCACCTAGGGGGCGGGGGGGGGGGGGGGGGGGGGGGGGGGGGGATGAATTGGTTTGTTTTTATTTTTGGGCTTTAACCTAGCTGTTTTCTGATTTTAGGTTATAAGTATCAAGCAGCCAGAAAACACACAGGAGTTTATAGAGGTTCCTCAAGGCAGTTCCTCAAGACAAGGTGTCTTGAGTAGTCCTCTTTCCCCCCTTCACCTTTCTAACAATGAGTTAGACAAGGCCAACACCACCAAACTCAGCTCCAAGAGCTTACAACACAGATCCCTCAGGATCTCTCAGGTTTTCCCAAACCTTCCTCAGGCTCAACAACCCTACCTCAGGCTCAACAGCCATACGTCAGATCTCCCAAAGATCCTACACTCAAGCTGACCTCTCAGCTCTACTAGTCAGGCCAGACATCCCTACTTTTTCAGGCAGAGATGTCGTATAACTCAGAACAGTTAAGTTCCTACAGTAATAACAATAGATGATTATAATAGAAGATAGAATAAACTTGATCTTCTGTTGTTGAACAACTACTGTAGCAGTCTTGAATCTGGGATGAGTCCAATGCCTCAACTTTGATTATTCTGATCCTTTTCTTCAGATAAAGAGTGAGGATCAACTTGCTCTATCTTGAATTGATCAAGAGGAGCAATCTATTATGTCCTTGCAGCTTCATGAAGCAGGTGTTCAAAGCTTTCTTGGATGCTGATAATAGAACAATAACATTCTTCTTCAGTGAGTTAGAGTGTGTGAGAGAGAGGCATTTTACAAAGCCCTAATTTATTCTTTTATACTCCACTGAACTTCAACAGCTATCAGGTGTCCTCTGACACAGCATGGATAAGATTGGAACACCATATCCTGCTTTTCAGCAGCTTGCGCCAAAAGCAAAACTCGCCAGTCCTTTTGAATCTGTCTCAGATGTTGGGCGGAGATAGCTTCCAGTCTCAGCGATTTCTTCTGTCCTGTACCAGCGGATCCGCTGAGACAGACAGTTGTCTCAGTGGTTTTCTTCTATTTGCAGCTCAGCTGGCCCAGACACCTTCTCAGCGGCTCCTGACCCTGTCTCAGCAGTTTAGCTGAGACTGAGGGCTTGTCTCAGCGGTTATGACAGCAAACCTACTGAACTTACTTCACACCATGGTGTGACCTAACCCTGCATGGTCATGAGATAAAATGAGGTTTATCAAATACAACTTATACTTAGCATTTAATGTGAAGCTTCTTCAAATCAAGGGAACATTGGTGGTCATTTTCCCAACAATCTCCCCCTATTTGAAGAAGGCATAACACCCTCAAATGCTGCAGTACAAAACACATAAATGTTTGCCATGTAACTTCATATCATGATAATTATTTTGACACACTTATGTAAATATTATTATGATATTTATAATAAGATTGTAACAAGTGATATTCATGCCAGGTATGTTATTAACAAAGTCTAACAAACCAATGATATGATTGGATAAACATGATGATGTATCACATATTAACTTGACTAATATCACAGGGTAAAATTAAGGTAGCTCAGATTAGCTTAGGACATAAAATGACTAATATAACAATTCATTCATAAGCATTTCAGATAAAGTATAGTTCAACTTACATTCAGGCATTCATAAGACATTCATACATTCAATTAAAATTTTCTTTTCTTAGAAGTAGAGCACTCAGGAATGTCAGCAACCACATCTATTTCTTTGGCTGAAGCATCTTGGTCTGCTGCAGCATTCACACTTTCAGCAGCTACTCCTTCTTCTTTAGTTGAGGCCTCTGTGTCTGCTGCAACATCCATGTTTTCAGCAACCACTTCTTCTTGAGCTGGGATCTCCTTATTTTCAGCAGCCACAATCATATTTTCAGGAGATTGATGGCTATGTCTTTTTCAGCATTTGCAGCCTCAATCTCAGCTATTTTCCTTTTGTTCTCTTGCCTTTGGAAATACATATATGGCTCTGGGATATATCTAGAAGGCATTCTTCTTGGGTTATCCTTTCTTACCAGATTAGCTTTGAATACTCTTTCTCTTTTTGAGTTTCTCTCTAAATTCTTTATCCACTCTTCAGATGGATAGAGCTTGTCAATATCTTTTCCAATTTAACCATGGCTTTGCCAGGCATTTAGTATTATTTCTTTGGAGTCATCACTCCAGTACTCATAATCAGGATCTCTATTTTGCACATCCCTTTGCCCGACCATGTATTCTTCAGTCAGCAATACATGTTCTCTTTCTCTTCTCTTTTTTAATCTCTCATTCTAGGCAATTGCTTCTTGATGTGGGAAATCCCAATCTTCTGCCTTATTTACATCTAAGAGAGGAAGTTTCAGTGCCAGCCTTGTACCTTGTAGAACCTTAAGGGTTAAGTCAGAATTTATGATTGCATTTGTATCCTCCCCCTTTCTGGCTTCCTCGAACACTTGTTGATGGAGGTCTTGCTTAGCTGTTGTTATAGTGACAGATAGGGTTTGGAAAACATTTTCAAAATTAGCTTGAAGCTCATCTTTAAGTTTGCCTACCTCAGTATTCAGTTGGGTAGCAGTGACCATGTCAGCAATGGTTTGGAAGACAATGGCAATATCTGCTTTCAGCTCTTCCTTATTCCTTCCAGCTTCCTCATTCAACTGCATAGCAGTGGAGTATACATATTCGTGGATGTGATTGGCTGATTTTTCTATCACCTCATCTGTCTGGCTGACAATTTTTTGACATATGTTATGTCCTGTTCAGACAACTGGAGGTGTTTGTACATAGACCTGAAAATTGTATTCTGAGATATTACTGTCTTTTCTGCTATGTCAAACCATTTGGTCATTTGCTTGTTTAGCATTCCAGTGTCTTCCTTAATTTCCTTGACCTCAGCCATTACTTCAGTCTTCACATTCATGATGGACTGATCAATATATGCTTTAACTGTGCTTACTGATTGGTCTACATAATTCTTCATGGAAGTGAGATGAGTCTCTAGCATGAGGTGGATTTCATTTATAATGTTCTCATTTGAGGAAGTGGAGGTGGAAGCTTGTGGATCAGGGTAAATTGGGTCTTGGAGCCTTGGTGGACTTGGAGGAGGGACTACTTGAAGTACAATTTGCACTGCAGCTACCGACATCACTTGAATTGGATCATCCATCTTCTCATCAATGTGAGCAGGGTGGATTTCATCATGATCCATATCATCCATGTCATCATCAGCAATATCTGGCTCCTCCCCCTCAGAGAGAGCATCTTTGTCAGATGAGTCCAAGAAGGCTGAGACAATTATTTGAAGTTAGAGTTAATGACATAGTAATTCTAAAGATGGGTTTGTAAGGCTTACTAAGAACTTCATCTTTATCTGCAGTTGGTTCTTTCTGCATCTCCCCCTCAGATGGGGAACCAGATTGTCTTGGTGAAGGTAAAGTCCAGAGGTCTGGTTCATTATCAGGACTAAGCCTAATTCTTTCTTCAAGATTGAAATTAAATCTGTCAATCTGACCTTGCAAATCATGAGGTGAGGGCCTTTTGTCCTCACCATTATCATTAATGTTTGCAACATCTAAGGAGGCTGGTTCTTGTTGTTGCTCCCCCTTAGATGGAGCACTCAGCTGGCCTTGGGGAGCTGTGGTCCACATAATTTAAGTGTCATTAGTGACACACTCAGTTGGTTAGCTATGGGAAAATAACATTATGGGAAATGTGGAGTTTAAGGATTCATTACCAGGGGTACTATCTATGTCCAAATCCTGTGGATGGACATTGTCAGTTGGCATGTCATCATGTGTAGCATTCTTGTCAAGATTGCTGTGTGATCCAATATCAGCACCAGCCTCTTCATTTTTATCTGAGTGGTCAGACTCAGATCTTGACATGATCAGTCTATGTTTCCTTGCTGATTTGGATGAATTTTTCTCCTTTTCTTTTTCCATAGTGGGTCGACTCATGGGAAGCACCCTGGTAAACCTGTCTAATGTCTTGATATCCATCCACTTGAGATAATGGAGGTTTGCTCCTTTAGATTTGCCAAACTTGTCAGGGTAAGTTTGGAGTAGGTACAGGGAAAGAATTCTGCCCAAATTGGGTGCCTGCAAACATTCCTTGATTCTTTGAAATATAACTTCTCCCCAAGAGGTTTTCCTTTTCAGTATTATCCTTGTCATGATGTCAAACATGGATTGTGAGATTGTGTCATGGGACCCAGGTTTGCAAAGAATAGCTTTTCCCACAATATCAGATAAGAGTTTGCCCCTTTGATTGAAGAATTTCCTTTTTAATGATCCAGTTTTGGCATCATTGTATTCAGTCCATTTCATAGCCTTTTTCTTATCTTTCTCAGAGATTTCTTCCACCTCACTTGGACTGCAGGATGGAAGATGTAAGGATTTTTACAGTTTTGCAGGAGTTATCTTTCTTCCATCTTCACCTATCTTTGATTTTAGGGATGACTTGGAAGTGGATAACTTAGCATGGCCAAACCATTCCAGAACATTAGTTCTGAGAATGACACATGGTTTAGACAGAATAAACTCTTGACCCTAGTTTTCTAGGAGTAGAATCACTCCCTGGATTTCTTCTAGAGCATGGGCAAACCCATTCCTGACGATTTCATATCCCTCCAGAAGGTCTTTAGAGCATTTAGGAGCCATTGTTGCTGTAGAAGAATGCGCTGGGAAGGAAGAGGTTTCGTCTCAGTGGCTAGGAAAGAAGGGTTGTATACCTCTTACTGATTAAAGATTGTTTATTTATATGGCCTAAGTCTATGTTATGATTGACCCTAATAATTAGACTTAATTGCTCTTATAGTTGTAAGTGGAATTGGGTCAATTGGAGTTCCATTTAGACAAAGTATAATGAACCCATCCCGACTCAGTGGAACCGCTGAGACGGAGACCTAAATGCTGGGACAGTGCACTATCAGCCGCTAGGATAGTTTTAGCAGTCTCAGCGGTTCTGCTGAGACTTTTCCCAGCTGTCTCAGCGGCTCAGCTGAAACAGCCTTGTCTGTTTTAGCTGATCTTATTACCTTATCATTAATCCTTGTGATGTCAGAATGTGCTGAGACCTAATCATGTCACTAGGAGTTGATGTGATAAGATTTTGAATCCTAACTTAACAAGTATAATAACATAGAAGATTTGCAAGAAGGATTTATTCAATATTTAACATTCCTAGTTCAATCTAGAAAGAGTTAAACTTGGCTTCATCCAATGACTTTGTAAAGATATCAGCAACTTGATTGTCAGTGGGGACAAATTCAAGGCAGATGTCCTTACATTCAACATGTTCCCTTATAAAATGATATCTTATCTGTGTGTGCTTAGTCCTGCTATGAGTGACAGGATTCTTAGCAATAGAGATAGCACTGGATGAGTCACAATAGAGAGGAGATTCACTTACCTTGAGGTTGTAGTCCTCTAACTAATGTTGAATCCACAATAGTTGTGCACAACAACTTCCTGCAGCAATGTATTCAGACTCAGGAGTGGATATTGCCACACTTGTTTGCTTTTTGCTGCTCCATGATATCAACCTCCTTCCTAGGAATTGATAAGTGCTACTTGTGCTTTTCCTGTCTTCTTTGCAGCCTGCAAAATTTGCACCTGAAAATCCTGTTAGTTCAAAATCATTTTTCTTAGGGTACCAAAGTCCATGATGTAGGTTGCCTTTAAGGTATCTCAAAATCTTCTTTGCAACTGAGTAGTGAGATTCCTTAGGGCATGCCTGGTACCTAACACACACACATGTAGCATACATAATGTATGGTCTACTAGCAGTTAGATACAATAGGGATACAATAATGCACATGTACATGGATTCATCAAAGGCCTTTCCCTTCTCATCCTTGTCCAGGGAAATGTTGGACCCCATGGGAGTTTTCATGGTGGAAGCTGATTCCATCCCAAGCTTCTTGATAAGCTCCCTAATGTACTTGGTCTGAGAGATGAATATACCCTCATCAGACTGTTTTACTTGGGGGCCTAAAAAGTACTTGAGCTCTCCCATACTGCTCATCTCAATCTCCCTCTGCATAAGGTTAGCAAACCTTTTGCATAGGTTGTCATCAGTAGACCTAAATATTATGTCATCAACATATATTTGGACTAGAAGACATTTGCCCCTTGTTTCCCTAAGAAACAATGTACTATCTATCTTTCCCCTCAAGAACTTGTTCTTGATGAGATAGCTAGACAATGTCTCATAACAAGCCCTAGGGGCTTGCTTTAGACCATAAATAGCTTTCCTAAGTAAATATACATGATTAGTGATGGTTGGATGCACAAAACCTGATGGTTGTTCAACATATACCTCTTCCTTCAAGTAACCATTGAGGAAGGTTGATTTGACATCCATTTGGTATACCTCAAGTAATAGCCTAATTGTTTCTAACCTTGCAAAAGGGGCAAAAGTTTGATTAAAGTCTACTCCCTCTTCTTGTCTGTAGCTCTTGGATACCAATCTTGCCTTGTTCTTGATGATTATACCATTTTCATCCAACTTGTTCCTGTACATCCATTTGGTGCTAATAATATTGTGTCCTTGAGGTTTTTGCACCAACTTCCATACCTTGCATCTTTTGAATTGTTGAAGTTCTTCTTGCATTGCTTGAATCCAAAAGGTGTCTTAGTTTGCTTCTTCAAACTTCTTGGGCTCCATTTGTGATAAGAAGCTCAAGAATAGGGCCTCATTATGAGCTCTACTTCTAGTCAGTACACCTTGGTTCTGGACTCCAATAATTTGTTCTCTTGGATGATCCCTTAGGTGTCTTACAGCTGCAGGCAATTTGTCCTCAACTTGTTGTAATACTTCTGCTGGCAGTGTCTTCAGCACCTTGGACCTCTTCATCATCAGGAATTGTTGCATCTGTATATGCTTTGCTACTGCTGGGTATGTCTTGCTTAGAAAATTTTCCATCTCTTTTTCATTTCCTGTTAAAACAGAAGAACTAGACCAGCCCTTATAGATTAGGCTGGTCTCATCAAATACCACATGCATAGATTCTTCTACAACATGAGTTTTCTTGTTATAAACTCTATAAGCTCTACTATGTGATCTATAGCCAACAAGAACCCCCCCATATTGCACTTCTCTATAAACTTTGTTAGTTGAGATTTTCTATTGTTTAATATGTAGCATTATGATCCAAAGATTCTAAAGTATGAAATTGTAGGTTGTTTGCCTTTCAGAATCTCATAGGGATTAATTCCATGAACCTTATTGATGGAAGACCTATTAAGAACATAACATGCAGTATTGAATGCCTCAGCCCAGATGTATTCTGGGAGTGAGGAGTCACTAAGCAATGTTCTTCTAGCTTCTATCAAGGTTCTATTCCTCCTCTCAGCCACACCATGTTACTGCGGAGTCCTTGGGGAGGAGAACTCATGAGTGATACCATATTCTTGATAAAACCTTGTCATGGCTTCAGATTGAAATTATGTGTCATGGTCAGTCCTAGTCCTGACCACAGCACATTGTAAGTCATTCAAAATAGCCTTGACATGATTTATAAGGACATTCAATGTATCTGATTTCTTCTTAAGGAATAATACCCATGCATATTTTGAGTGATCAACAACAATCACCAAAGTATACAACTTCTCTCCTAGGCTCTGAATTGGCAAAGGACCAAACAAGTCCATGTGCAATAGATATAGACATCTTTCAGTGTCTTTGGAGCCAATGCTTTTAAAGGTGGCCCTTGTTTGCTTACCCATTTGGAAAGCATGACAGGTACCACTTTTAATACATTTTAAATTAGGACTATTCTTAACAAGGTTTTTAGAGAATAATCTATACATTGTCTTGTAGTTAATGTGGGCAAGTCTTTTGTGCCATTGAACACAAAGATACTCATTTTCATTAGCTACTAGACATACATATGAAAGAGAATTATTGCATATAAAATCTAAGCAATAAACATTCCCACTCCTAGTGCCTGAGAGAATGGTCTCTAAGTCATTAGACTTTTTGATCAAGCACTTGTCATTGTGGAATTCAATGACATAGCCTAGATCACATAGTTGACTTATGCTCACTAGGTTATGTTGCAACCCTTCCACATAAGCTACCCTTGTGATTGAAACTATGCCATTGAAGATCATAACATATCCCTAGGTGATTCCTCTTTCAGATCCACCAAAGATGACTTTAGGTCCATTCTTCACAGCTTTGTAGTCATGTAGAAGATTTCTGGTTCCTGTCATGTGCCTTGTGCACCCACTGTCCAAGTACCATATTTGGTTGAGGCTGGCACTTGAACCAACCTGCAAGAGGGAGTTTAGTTACCCTTAGGAGCCCAAATAATTTTGGGTCCTAGGTCCTTATTCGCATGATGAAATGACCTCACACCAGCTGCACACTTTGCAGGAAGACTTTTCTTTGCACTTGGCACATTGGGATTGTGCCAACAATCTATGGCAAAGTGTCCCACTTTACCACAGCACCAACATTCATGAATATTGTATCTCCTCTTCTGAACATTTCTTGAGGAGAGAGCATCACTGTGCTTATGTTCAGGAGGGGAGACATCAGCTTTTTCATGTTCCTTTCAGCAATGATCTGGCTGAATGTTAACCTCTGTACAATCTTGGCACCTTTTGTCTTAATGACATCAACTTGCTTTGGCTTGGAGGCCAGGAAAGATTTGATGGCATCAGACACAGAGCAAGAGGACTTATCTATAGGTTTTACAACAGCCATGTTCTTTGCTGGACAGAGCTTAGAAGAACTAGCTTCCCTACTCCTGAATGATGGGGCTGAAGTACCAAATACAAATGGTCCAGGTTGGGCCATTTGAATTTCTTCATGGGGAGCCTTCATGGCACTCTTTCCCATGCCCTTTCTTCCACTATAGGAAGGAGTGTTTTCCTTCCTATAGGAGCTTCCATTCTTCCAGTGACCATAAATTCTTTCATGATCATACCTGTTAGAAGGGAGCAACACCTTCTGAAAGGTGGTATGAGGCTTAGACTTGTCCTTGCTCTTTTCTCCACTCCCTTCTCCTACTTCCATTTTATTGAACCCTAGTCCTCTCCTATTGGTTTAGAGGAAAAGGTGTCAATAATAGGAAGTATAGATTTGGGCTTGGAGAATTGAGCCACTAGGCTCTATTCTTTCACAAGCTTCTCCTCAAGGTCCTTGATGACCTTGTTCTTTTGGGATATGGTGCTTAAGTGCACAATTGTTATTCCCTTTAGATGGCTTATTTGTATACTCATTTGAGCGACCAAGGAAGGTGACTCAGTGCATTCTTTCCTATCCATCTTAAGGGAAGCAATCTCTTGGGCTTGCCTCTTGGCCAACTTCTTGCTCTTTTTTAGAGCTTCCAAGAGAGCACTATACTTGTCAATCAATTGATTGACATCTTCCTCAGATTCTGAATCACTTCCACTAATTGATGAAGGTGCTTCAGATTCTGGGCTTGTCTCATAATCAAAAGAGGAGATGGAATGAATTAATACCTGTTTATTGTCAGAGTTGTTCTGACTATCTTCCTCATCAGCGATGACCATGAGGCCTAGCTGAACATTGTCCTCTTTGTTGAAAAACTTGAGGTCCGGAGATGAAGTAAAATGCGGAACACTTCACGAAACTTTCCACAAGTGTAATAACATAATGACAATGGGAAGACCGAATAGTGATATGGTATTAACTATCTCTTTACAATTCGAGGTATACATGGCGAGACATGATTCATAAGAATCACGGAGGAGAGAAGCACAACACACAAAGATTACAAGCTACTGGCGACTTGACGACTTGAGACCGCCAGACCGCGCGAACAGACAAGCCAGACGGATAACCCCTGAGACCGTGCAAACAGAGCACAAGCCGCACCTGTCAGACCGCAACCACAGACTGCCCAACCTGCTGCTTTATCCAACTTCTGAAAGACAACCAGTGCACACTCCTTGATCGCCCAGACCACACGGTCTTGATCACAGAAGAACCCGCGAACACTTGCCAACGAAAACTACTTCCTGATGCAGACCACAACTCAAGATCGCTTGGCCACTTAAGACCGCCTGATCAATTGAGTTCGCTGCACAGTCCAAGAACACCTAAACACAGTCCGCCCGGACTGGTTTATTCAAAGCTGGAAGAAAGGAGAAAGGCTGACCGTGAGCTGCTAGTCGCTAACCTACGAACAAACAAACCGACCAGTCAAAATCTCAGACCGCGCGACCTCAAATTGAGACCGGCACAATCAAGCCAACTTTGGTTCTTACAGTTCTTCGTTATGAATGACGGGCCATGCACCCCTATTTATAGGCGAGTAGACAAATGTCGTCACCGCACAAACTAGGATACAATAACCGCCCATCAGATCGCGAGCGATCTCACAAGATAGACCGCCCAAGCTCATCAAGGCTAACAAATCCTTATTAAACCATACAGTTATATACAAACCGCCCGATTACCGCGGTCACCGAAAACAGACCGCCCAGTCTTATTGCAAAGCAAAGAACTTCTTCAGTAACCCAGACCGACTAGAACCAAACGTCAGACCGCCTGGTCACTGCAAGAAGGCAAACCTAATTAAACATCTGGCCGACTTGAACAAGTAGCCAGAACAACCTGCGCGAGCTGCTTGGATAAACATGCTATCTCCCAGATCAGACCGCCCAGATCAGATCGACTGAAATAGAACCGGCCAGAGCACCAGTGCAGACCGCGCGGTCTCTGCGGTCTCTAACTTGCAGACCACCCAACACCATTCCACTTCCACTTCAAAAATTTAACACTCTTCATCCTCATCTATATCACTGTCTGAATGTGATAGAGGGGCCCTGATTCCAAATTTGGCAGCAGGACAGTCATCTTCTTTTTCTACTGCAAACATCCCAATATAGGCTTCTTCTTCAGCATCTGAATCTGAGGATGAGGAATCAGATTCACTCCAGCTTTTTCCCTTTCTTTGCTAGGAAGGATTTTCCCCCCTTCCTATCCTTATGGTGATGTTTCTTATCACCCTTTTCCTTTCTTTTGACTGGACAGTCAGCTATGACATGTCCAGGCTTGCTACAGCAATATCAAATGATGTTATTTGAAAAATGTTTACTAGATTTAGAATCATACCTGTCACCCTTGGGGTGCTATCTTTCAGATCTATTGTGGTCTTTCTTGGAGTGTGAGGAGGAGGAGGGCTTGTTCTTCCACTGCTTCCTCCTCCTCCTCATCTTCTTGAACTGCCTTGAGAAGCCGACAAACTCCTCATCAGGTGAAGAGCTGTCTGAAGTGCTATTTTCAGACTTATCTGATTCAACACTCCTTCTTGGAGGAGACACCATTCTGGCCTTGCTCTTCTTGGAGCTTTCAGCCTTGAGAGCCACAGATCTCTCCCTTGCATGAGCCCTTGTTGGAGTGTCCTCTTCCTTTCTTGCAGATAACTGCAACTCATAGGAGAGCAGCTTCCCAAATAGTGTATGAGTAGGAGTCTCACCAAGATTGGCCACTTCCCTGATGGCACAAGTTTTTGTGTCCCAGTCTCTAGTTAGAGATCTAAGGAACTTATCATTAAGCTCATAGTCACTGAACACTCTTTCATTGGTTCTTAGTTCATTGACTATCCTAAAGAACCTTTCATAGAAATTAGAAATGCTTTCCTGGCTCAGCTGCCTGAAAGCTTCATATTCTTGGTTGAGGAGTGATTTTCTATCATCCCTCACCTCATCTGTCCCTTCCATATATACCACTAGTGTATCCCACATTTCCATGGCAGTTCTGTAGCGTACCAAGTTCTGAAATGCAGAGTAATCAATTGCATTAACCATTATGTTTTGTGCTCTTTTATCCATAGTGAATAATGCAAGTTCATCCTTGGTCAAGTCATTGAAAGCCTTGGCCACTCTCCTAGTTGAATCAATGGTGGAGGCAGTTTGAAAAGTGAAGGGTCCTTGTTTTACTGTTATGTAGATCCTTGGGTCTGATGCTTCCATAAACAATCTAACCCTTTGCTTCCATATGCCAAAGTTTTCTTTGTTGCATATGGGCAACTTCATGGATCCCATCTCCTTCTACAATCCAGTGGAGGCAATTAGATTGAGATAAGACTACTCCTTTATAGGATCTGGTCAGACAGTTATGTCCTTCTTGACCAACCTCCCTCTGATACCACTTGATAGTTTGTTTAGGATGTAGTCTTAGTCACCTAGAGGAGGGGGGGGGGGGGGGGGGGGGGGGGGGTTAAGTTTGTTTTTATTTTTGGGCTTTAAACTAGTTGTTTTCTGATTTTAGGTTATAAGTATCAAGCACCCAGAAAATACACAGTGGTTTATAGAGGTTCCTCAAGATAGGGTGCCTTGAGTAGCTCTCTTTCCCCCTTCACCTTTCTAACAATGAGTTAGATAAGGACAACACCACCAAACTCAGCTCCAAGAGCTTACAACACAGATCCCTCAGGATCTCTCAGGTTTTCCCAAACCCTACCTCAGGCTCAACAACCCTACCTCAGGCTCAACAATCCTACCTCAGATCTCCCAAAGATCCTAGACTCAAGCTGTCCTATCAACTCTACTACTCAGGCCAGACAACCCTACTTTCTCAGGCAGAGATGCCCTACAACACAGAACAGTTAGGTTCCTACAGTAATAACAATAGATGATTACAATAGAAGATAGAATAAACTCGATCTTCTATTGTTGAATAACTGCTGTAGCAATCTTGAATCTGGGATGAGTCCAATGCCTCAACTTTGATTCTTCTGATCCTTTTCTCCAGAGAAAGAGTGAGGATCAACTTGCTCTATCTTGAGTTGATCAAGAGGAGCAATCTATTCTCTCCTTGCATCTTCAGGAAGCAGGTGTTGAAAGCTTTCTTGGTTGCCGACAATGGAACAGTAATGTTCTTCTTCAGTGAGTTAGAGAGTGTGAGAGGCAGGTCTTTTACAAAGCCCTAATTTATTCTTTTATACTCCACTGAACTTCAATGGCTATCAGATGTCCTCTGACACAACATGACTGAGATTGGAACACCATATCTTGCTTTTCAGCAGCTTGCGCCAAAAGCAAAACCTGCCAGTCCTTTTGAATCTATCTCAACAGTTGGGCTGAGACAGCTTCCAGTCTCAGCGGTTTCTTCTGTCCCGTCCCAGCGGATCCGCTGAGACAGACTGTTGTCTCAGTGATTTTCTTCTATCTGCAGCTCAGCTGGCCTAAACACCTTCTCAGCGGCTCCTGACCTTGTCTCAGTGGTTCAGTTGAGACTGAGGGCTTGTCTCAGTGGTTTTGATAGCAACCCTACTGAGCTTACTTCACACCATGGTGAGACCTAACCCTGCATGGTCATGAGATAAAATGGGGTTTATCAAATACAACTTGTACTTAGCATTGAGTGTGAAGCTTCTTCAAATCAAAGGAACATTGAGGGTCATTTTCCCAACACACCCCATTCCAAAAAGGTATTTCCAAGGGCTACAAGTTTTGTGTTGAGCGTAGGACCTGAATGTGGATGGATCATACCTAAAAAGGCTTGAAGTTTGTCGCGTACAGAAAATTGGTTTTCCCTAATTTATAAAATCTACACAGATCTCAAGACAGATGAACAACATCTGTTCATCTTCTTCCTCCAGCACCCACAAATACTATTTCGCCTTCTCACCTCCAATACTTCCTCATTAGACCACCGTTATTCACGAAATCAAGTCCTACAACTTCATATTGAAGAGAGGAATTGATTGAAGATAATTTCTCGGCGAACGACGCCCTAGAACATAAGTTTTAGCGTGGTCTCTTCTTAGAAAACTCGATTAATCTCACTGAAATTAAGTTCTCTTGAGCCCAATATCTCTCCTATTTTAGAGCTAAAGATTTAGCACCAAGGGAGAGGGGGCGGAAGTCACCTGATTTGTGGTCATGGATCGAGTTTGTCTTCTTGGCAGCATGGTGGCGGTCGGCCAAGATCCAAGTCCTCCTTCCAAGCTTAATCTCCTTTAGGAAAGTAGCTGGTCTCAATGCTTGAGTGTGGGGAAGAGGAAGAGAGTGACCAGTTCTTGGATGAGGGGGGGGGGGAGTTCACAGTTAAGGGAGGAGAGAGAAAATGGGGGCTGATTTGACTAGAAATAATGGGATGAATACTTCCCATGCTATGGATTGGACAATCCATCCACGTGTCACCCTCATATAGGACCAAATTGCGTTTTTGCCTTGAAACGAGCAAAGATTTGGCATGTGTATAAGAATTAAGGAATGTGTGTCGCATTTTGTCTGTCTGATATTGAGTCTATCTAGTCTACATGGAGTCTATCTAGTCTATATGGAGTCTATTTAGTTGATTTTGAGTCTGTCCAGTCAATTTTGACACTGTCTAGACGATTTTAACACAGTCCAGTCGATTTTGGGTCTGTCTAGTCGATTTTATTGTCTGTCCAGTCGATTTCGACACAGTTTAGTTGATTTTGACACTGTCTAGTCGATTTTTAGTCTGTCGAGTCGATTTTGACACTATATAGTCAATTTTGACATGTCCCGTCGATTTTGACACTGTCCAGTCAATTTTGACACTGCCTAGTCGTTTTTGACACTGTCCAGTCAATTTTGACACTGTCCAGTCGATTTTGACATTGTCTAGATGATTTTGACACTGTCTAGTCGATTTTGACACTGTCTAGTCGATTGTGAGTCTGTCTAGTTGATTTTGACACAGTCTAGTCAATTTAGACACTGTCTAGTTGATTTTGACACTGTTCAGTCGATTTTGATACTGTCTAGTCAATTTTGACACTGTCTTGTCGATTTTGACACCATCCAGTCGATTTTGAGTATGCCTAGTCGATTTTTAGTCTGTCCAGTCGATTTTTAGTCTGTCTAGTCAATTTTAACAAAGTCTAGTCAATTTTGACACTGTCTAGTCGATTTTGACACTGTCTAGTCGATTTTGACACTGTACAGTCGATTTTGACACTGTTTAGTTGATTTTGACACTGCCTAGTTGATTTTGACACTGCCTAGTCGATTTTGACACTGTCCAGTCAATTTTGACACTGTCTGGTCAATTTTGACACTGTCTACTCAATTTTGACATTGTCTAGTCGATTTTGTCAGCTACAAGTTTTCTTAAGTCCCAGCCCCAATTCTTAGTGCAAGTAACTCAAAGTGACACATGCCCTTCAAGGGGTCTAGTTTGAATTGGGTTGTTACATTCTCTTACCTCCACAATGGGGTTTCTTCAAAGTGGTTTAAGATCTCCCTTAGTCCAACCTCTTGCAATCCAACAATGCATTTCTCGGAGTCTTCACCAGCACGCAACTCAAGCATCACAAATCCGGACCACCAGTCGCAGATGGGCTTCGCACATCACGCCTAAATCCGCAAACCAATCAGATTTCTATATGCAAATATATGATGGGGACGGACACAATCGACCTAGTGGAGTCATGCACTTTGCTAATTAGCAATGAAGACTCTTCCTATGCAATATATCAACATAAATATAGGACAAACACGTTCTAAGATCGAAGAGAAGGATCGTTACCCTTGATGATCGCTTTGGCACCATGAATCAGAAATCCAATCGGCTGGAAAGAACCGCATCAGGCTGCTCTCCGTGGATATGAAATCAGCTTGCAAAACGGAGCTTTAGAGCTCCAACAATGGACGAAGGAAGATCTTCTTTTTCCATTAGCTAGTCCTCCAAAAAAGCTCTCCAAATCTCCAAGTCAAGATAATGACTAAAGAATTACTGCCAACCCTTCTGTATAAGAGGACAGACTAATCTGGAGTGTTTGATCACTTTTCATAAAAGATCAGACGACCACGATGCATATTTTACAAATCTATTTCTGTCAGCTACCGCCAGTGTTTGTACTACCGCACCGTGATGGTTGAAACCGTCAACCGATCTCTTAAAGAGTTCGGACCCACATGGGGTTGTAGCCTACACCTACTTCTCCCTCACTGACATAGTTGATTATTGGTGAAGAAAATAGAATAGACCCAAATCTGTAGCGAGGAGGTCCCACAACACACTCGGAAGATTTTAGAGAGCTTTCCCTCCCAAACCAATGCTGAACCGTGCACCTTGGAGGGCACTAGGAGCCAACCAAAATTATCCAGAGGAGGAGAAAGCCCCAAGATCGAATCTCCTCCAAAGGTGCCCTTAAGGGTCTATTTATAGATTTTCTAGTTTGGCCTGCCAATAGCGTAACTCCGTCTTTTGGTTTTGCTAAATGCACCCCAGAATGGTCTGCCAACATCCAAACTCCGCTGTTCTGAAGGTCTATTGGCTGTCCCCCAAGGGTATCCAGATAAATTCACCTCCTAGTCCCAATGGGCGAGTGGTCTGTGAAGGCACCACTCCCCTAACTTCTCGAACACCTGGTTCTCTAGATCATACCAGGCGAGTGGTCCGTGAAGGCACAACTTGCTGGATCCTTGGTCCTACTGGGCGAGTAGTCCTTGGAGGCACCACTCGCCAGATCCCTGCCTTTCTGGGCGAGTGGGGTCCCCCCCCCTCACTCGCCAGGCCATCTGCGCATCCGAGTTTGTAAATAGGCGAACGCCCCTCTGATGTGAGTGGTCCTTGAAGGCACCACTCACCATATCCCAGGGCGAATGCGGAACTGTCCACTTTGTTCATCCTTTTGACTGTCTTGGGCCTGGGGGCCAACTCGACGAAGACGGGGTTGTACATAATCCCCGCACTTTGCGAGCGAGTTTTACGCTCGGAAAGAAGTCCAACCCTAGTATTCAATGAATACTTGCTGACCTGGAGGGAATCTTTTGGCGGCCCCCTCCACTGTTCTATATATATCTCATGCCACTACACCGGGGATGCCTCATTTTCTTCTCACTGCTTTTTCCTACTTTCCCGTCTGAGCTCTTGCAACCTTAATGGCGTCTTTGAGGCCGTCCCTGAGACTGCTCTCGCAGGAGATGATGGACCGTCTTGCCGCGGTGCAATAGAAGAACTCCTCAAATTCCACTAGATATGCTCCATAGCTCTCGTCAAAGAGGGATCCAACCTCGCCTTACCGGCCGAAGAAGGCCAAGATGGTTTGGCGGGACCCAAAGACGACCGCATCCGCATCAAAGACTCCATCCCCTCTCACAATCATCTCGATGACCTGCCCAAGGTAATCTAATCTTTATCGTCTCGCTACTATCTCTGGTCCCATGATACCCAGATGATTGTGAACCTTTGCAGGAGATGGGGGGGGGGGTGGCCTCGAGACCATCCCGATAGATAACGACGCGCTCCCGCCGGCCGTTAGGGATATCCCACTGGCTTAGGGGTCCAGCCTTCTGGCTACTCCTGGAGGTACCATTCCTGAGCCTAGTAAGCTGTTTATTACCTTCTCATATACCTCTTTATCTTTCACTGCCATTTTCTTACCCTGCCTCCCCGCAGCCCCCACTTTCAGAACTATGGGACTATCTTCCATCCCGCGAAACTCTCTAGCTCGCGAGATCATGAATCCTCTCGCGTCAGAGCCGGAGCACTCGGCCGGAAGGGACCTCGACAACACTTATATTACAGCCGATCCAGCCGCTACCACTGCTGCCAACCAGGTACCCTCACGCCCAGCAAAGGGAAAATCATTTCTCCCCTCCTGACAGGCCGTTCGAAGGGAGACATACCCTATCTCGCCACAACCAAGGCAAAGAGCATGTACCAGGTTAGTCACTTCACTCGCTTTGACCCTATCACTTGCGCTACTAAATAAGACTAGCCAACTTCCGCTCTCGCAGGCTACCGAGAGGCCTCGACGATGGAACTTTACTTTGAGGAGAGGGAGGAGGTGGTCTCGCCGCCTTCCTCCCCCAACGATCTTTCAGACTTCCTCGACGATCCCACAAATGCTAAGACAATGAAGGAGCGAGTGACAGAAGATCTCGGTAAACTCATCTGGATGCAGTGAGACTCCTTCGGTCAGTGGGAAGAACATTGGGCTTCCACCGAGCGTAGGTTGAGCATCCTCGAGAGGGACTACGTGCACCCGTAGGGGAGATGGAGCGACAAAGAGCTGGGTGTGAGGAGACTTACCCCGGGAGGCACATCGCGTGGGAGAGGGACCAAATGCGCTCGTTCAATCGAGAACTCACCGCCAACAGCGCGCACTACTAACCGCGAGTGCCACCAAGGATGGGGAGGCAAGGTTAGGGTCGATGACAATGGATCCAGTACTGAGCTTACCGACACTTGGCCCCCGTATTCTCCTTTCCCTAATTTTATTCTGTAATGAACGCCGATCTCGACCTTATTTTGTGAACAATCCTTTACTTGAGATGTTATAACCATGATTCTGTTTCGCATGAGTTCTTTTATGTTTTGCCAAATGCTGATGTCTCGCATAATGTTTTGTTTTCGCATTGCGCTTTATCCTGCACCTCCCGCCTTAATGTGGAGGACTTTGCGCATGACACTCGCCACCTGTAGGCGAGTGGGGGGAGAAGGTGAGGCCGGCTCGAGTTCAGAGGCGCCGAGGTAGTGTGGTTACTACCTGCACCCCCGCGCCTAGGAAACTTCTCGGTTTCCTCATTTTTCAATAAATAGCCAGACTGTTGGAACAGCCCTATTACTAATTTGGGCTAGGATCACTATCTGTGGTTAGGACTCAATTTAACCCCAATGTATAGCTCTAGGGTTAAGGTCTAAGCATGTCTAAGTTAGCTGAAACTTAGGAAAATTCAAAGTTTTCGGTGTTCAACGAACGTCTTCCTGTGTTCGACGAACGTCGTGTCTCAGTTCGACGAACTCCTTATTGAGATCGACGAACTCAGTGTTCTGTTCGATGAATGAGTAACTCAGTGTTCAGTTCGACGAGCTCAGCTTTCTGCTCGACGAACCCAACTTTCTGTTCGACGAAATTCCTCTTGAGCTTAACAAATCTTGAAGAATCAGTTATCTCTTTCTCTGAACTCAGATCGACTATTCAGCAACAGATCTATTCAAATATTTGGATTTATTCATATTCAGATAAGTCAAGATTTCATCTTTCCTTTTTATATATCCATTATATTCTCTTCATTCGAGAATCTAGTCGTTGACATAAATTGGAAAAGGAAACTTTCATAGAAAAGGAATTAAAGTATTTTGCAGAATCAGAAAGTTGTTATTGCAATCCCAAGAAAGATTTATCTCAGTTTATTCTATTCCTTATCAGAAGATTTGAATTCTTAAATCAGATTATTTTATCTAAGGAAAAAGGATGACTCACTATATAAGATATATACAAGAGGATACATAAGGATATACAGATATAGAATATATACTTGTGAGATACACATACAAAAAGAGATACAAAAATCTTCATCTACAGCAACAACTTCATTCTTAGAGAACAACTGAAATCTTCTCTTGAAGCATCTGCTGATTCTTAGTCTTCTACACCCAAGATAAAGCTTCACCAAATGTCAACAAACTCTATCAGACAGGGGGAGCTTTACAACAACAGCAATCCACTAGTCTTCTCTCAGATCTTATTGAGAGAGATGAACTTCACAACCTCCTTTTTGGTTCATTCTTTTTACCCCACCTTGTATAGGGTTTTAACTCCCTTCAAAAGTTAACCTTTGGTGGCAGGGCACCTGATCAAAAACCTGTGGTTTGGTTTGAGCACCTGATCAAAAGCTCAGTGGTGATAGGAAACCTGATCAAAAACCTTAGTGGATTCCTACCAAGGGTGGTAGAAGAGTAGATGTACCCAAGTTGATTGGGGAACTACTATAGATCCTTGTGTCTTTGCTGTGTTTGTGTTATTTTCTGTACTGTGCTGTGTTTATTATTTTGTTTTTCTACTCACTCAATTACACACATATATATATCATTATTTTAATTCCGCTATAAAATAAGTTAAAACTTTGAATACTCTATTTACCCCCCCCCCCCCCCCCCCCCCCCCCCCCCCCTCTAGTGTAAATATAAGATCTAATACCTCACTTTCAATTGGTATCAGAGGTTGGTTGATTGGTTACACAGGCTAACACCTAAATTCAAAGATCAATTAGATCTTAACTTCTTCTAGGGTTTTCTTTTTCTAAAATAAAGAAAAACTCATGGCACAGAACAAAGATCACTAAAGCACAAGACCTCCTATGTGCAATCTCAACAAGTTTGCATTATGGAAAGCAAGGATCAAACTATATATGAACTCTATTGATGAAGATATTTTTAACTCCATTTTGACAGGACCTCCTACTCCATCAACAGCAACAAGCAATGAAACAACAATCAATACTAATGTTGTTCCATCTCCTGAGTGGACAGATGCTCAGAAGAAACATAGGAATGCTGATGCCAAAGCCATTAACATCTTGGCACAGACCATGTCTGATGACATATTCTAGAAGGTAGTGGACTGCACCTCAGCCAGGGACATCTGGAACTCTCTCAACAACATGGTTGATGGATCAGCATATGAGAGAAAGGATAGGAGATCCCAGCCCATCTCCCAATATGAGAACTTCAAGAAGGGAGATACTGAAATGGTTGCAGATATGTATAATAGACTCAGTCTCATCATCAATGAGCTGAAGTCTTTGGATAAAGTGATCACAATCACTAAAGTAAATGATAATATCCTACTATGCTTCCCCAGCACATGGGACTCAAGGATTTGGCCAATCAAGGAAGCCAGAAGCCTAAATGAGTTCTCACTAAGACCTTATCAGGCAAACAAAAATCCTATGAGCAGCTTATCAAGTCAAGAGAAGCTGAACAGTCTACCTCCTCACCAGCCACCAAAAAAGAAAGAAGCATTGCTTTTCAGGCAACAGAAGAGGAAGACAAAGCTCCTGGAGAAATGGAGTTCATGAGCCTCCTAGCCAAAAGATTCTACAAAATGGCTAGAAAGGACCTCAGAAAGAAGGACTTCAGATCCAAGGAGAAACCAAGGTATGACAAAACACATTCTAAAGAAATTATTTGTTATGGTTGCAGGAAGCCTGGACACATCCCACCTGATTGTCCAGAAAATCAAAATAAGGACAAAAGAAAAGAAAAGGAAGAAAAGAAACACTCCAGCAAGCCATCCTCCCACAAACATAAACACAAGGGAAAGGGCTTTGTGGCTGAGACATGGAGTGAGACTAAATCAGAGTCATCATCCAGCTCCTCTGAAGATGAAGATGATTCAAATGAAAAAGGATTTATGCATGATGGCTATCCATGTCTCAAGCAGTGATTCAGAACATGCATCATCATCCATCTCAAGTGATGATGAAGATGATGTAGATGAAAGAAGTTTTTGCATGATGGCTATCAATGCCTCAGCAAAATAATTCTGATGAATCAGAATCTGACACTGATGGTGATCAGGTAATTTCTACTTTTGATTTTGCTTCAAATGATTTTAAAAATGAATTTAAGACTCTTTGCTTAGATTTGATTAAATCTGAGAAGGAGATAATTTTCCTCAGAAGTAAGTTGGTTGAAATGAACCAACTGACTGTAGATAATGCCAATCTTAAGGAAGAACTGGCTGCCTCCAAATAACATATTGTTCTCATTGAGAACAAATTATCTGAGGCCAAAATTTTTGAAGAATCCCTCAATGGGAGAAGCATCAAACTGATGGACATCACAAGCACTATAAAGGCCAGACTCAATGACAAACTGGGTTTGGGTGCCTCATCAAGTCAGCCATACCTTCTTAAGAAAGACACTCTATCTACTCCAGTGAAATTCATTTCTGCCAAAGGCAAAGAGGCAGTAGATGTAGGTAAGAACATCTCAAGCAAGGCTGTTAAGAACAAAGGAATTCAAAAGCCTTCGTTGAATGGCGTTCGATCAAATCACATGAATTCGTCGAACGGTAGTCGACGAACGCTGAATACAGATTTTCAGTATAGCTATCCTTCGAGCGGTGCTCGACGAAATGACTTCAATTCGTCGAACGGCGATCGATGAACTCAGTCAATTTCGTCAAAAGAAAAATGTACTGCATTCCTAAAGAATTCTCATTCTCAACATACTAAGAATCCCTTTACTGAGTAGACTATTCTTCCTAGGTGTTGGGAAAATGATTTCTCTTAACCCCCAGAAATGAGTTAAAGAAAGAGTTTTTAACAATGAAAAATAAGACTAAGTAAATATGCGTCGAATAGTATTCGACGCAACGTCGAGCTGTAGTCGACGTTCCCTTCAGATTAAGTCAAAGTAACTTTAGGAAGATTTCGACGTATGTGTTGTCGACGCTACTCTGATTTCTAGTCGACGCATATAGAGAAGTCGACGCACCTTAGTCGACGCACCTTCCTTATTCTTCTCTCGACGTCCAGAAAGGATGCTCTCGACGCTTGCGTCGAATAGTAATCGACGCACGTCGATTTCCATGAAAGAATTCAAATATGCGCCAGATCTCTTTCCTTCTTTCAATAGATCTGATTTATATGGAATAAGTGTCAATATTTTATAGCCGTTCTGAATCATTCTTTCCTTATATCTGATTCTTGGCTAATTTGATTTAACTTATTTGGATATTATTTGAAATCTGAATTGGTTCTTTCCTTCTACAGAAATAAATAATATGGAAACATTTTCATCTTTCTATTTTTCTGACTGCTAATTAATTATCCTCCTATAGCATTATTTTGAATACACAGAGCTATAAATAAAGAGGAGGTCGGCAGAAAATGACAGTTGAGTGATCCACCACATACATTTGAAATAGAGGAAAAGCTCCCAAGAGAATAGAGAGAAAAGCTGAGAAAAGAGATAGTGTGCTGCAGAGAAAAAGCCTTCATCTTCTCCTTCTTCTTCAGAAGCCATTCTACTGCAAACTCTGAAAGTTCTCTCAAAAGAGAGAAAAGTTCTTACAATCTCCTTCTCACTATAGAAGAGAGATTTTCATTCACTACTTCTTGTGGTTCCAATCTTCTTGCTAGGAAGAAGATTCATTCTTGTTCTTATTTCTTTCTTTCTTACTTATAACATTGTAAAAGAGTTTTTAGAATCTCTCTTCAAAAAATTCAGTGTACTGGTTCTAAGAGTCTCCTTGTCAAAAGACTCAGTTGGTTCTAAGAGTCTCCTTGTCAAAAGACTCAGGGTGGTTCTAAGAGTCTCCTTATCAAAAGACTCAGTACAAGATAGTGAATTCCTACCAAGGAGGTAGAAGAGTGGACTACCCAAAGTTTGGGGAACCACTATATTTTCTTGTGTTGTGCTGTGATTTCTTTTCTTGCATTTACTTTCTTTACTTGTTTAATTCTTGTTGATGTGTGGGAAGCTATAATCTGTGATCATACACATATATATATTAACTTTGCACAAAATAATTTTTAATCTCTATTCACCCCCCCCCCCCTCTAGAGAATTCTAGTGAGGTAAACTGTGCACTTTCAATTGGTATCAGAGCTAGGTTGATCTAAAAAGGATAACTCCTTGATCAAAAAGATCTTACCTCTCATATATATATATATTTTTCAAAACTATTTTATCATATGGCACAAATCAAAGATTATGCTTCCACCAGACCACCAATTTGCAACCTGGAAAAGTTTGCACTTTGGAAAACAAGAATTAAAATTTATTTAAACTCTATTGATAATGAATTGTTTAATGTGATCTTGACAGGTCCCCCCAAGCCATTCAGGAAGGATTCAAGTGGAAAAGTGACTGAAACACTTGTTCCAAGAGCTGAATGGACTGAAGATGAGAAGAAAGCCCAAGGACATGATGCCAAGGTTATGAATATCCTAGTCTCAACCCTCTCAGATGAAATTTTCCAAAAGATTGCTGATTGTGAGTCAGCTAAGGAAGTATGGGAAGCTCTCACCAAAATGGTAGAGGGAAGTGCTGATGAGAAAAAGGATAGAAAGGCACTACTGATCTCCCAATATGAAAAATTCCAAAAGAAAGAAAGTGAAAGTGTTGCTGACATGTATTCAAGATTCAGCCTCATAGTCAATGAATTGAGAACACTTGAGAAGGACATATCTCTCACTGAGATAAATGATAAATTGCTGACTTGCTTTCCCAGCTCTTGGGATTCAAGAATCTGGCCAATCAAAGACTCCAGAAGTCAAAAAGAAATATCAACAGATGTTCTCTTGGGTAAATTAAAATCCTATGAACAACTGTTGAAAACCAGAGCTGAGAAAGAAAAGGCATCTCCACTCTCAAAAGAAAAGAGTATTGCATTAAAGGCTATTGAAGGTGAATCATCTACTGATGAAGAGGAACTAATCAGCTTGCTGGCTAGGAAGTTCAAGAGGTGGATCAAAACAGAAGGATCCAGAGGAAGAGACTCAAAAACCAGGTATAATAAAACTCCTACTAAAGAGATTATCTGTTACACTTGCAGGAAACCAGGACACATTGCCCCTGAATGTCCTAAGGAGAACAACAGCAAGAAAGATCTGAAAAGAACAGATCTAAAGAATAAAAAGAAAGAACCTGGAGTGATTCATTGCTCAAACCTGGAGTGATTCAGAATCTGAAGGAAGCACCTCATCAGATAATGATCAGGAAGAGGTCAAGCAAAAGGAAACATGTCTGATGGCCACTGAGAAGCTTGATGCTACATCTATGGTAAATATACTTAATGATTTTTCCTCTACTGATTTCAAACAAAATTTCAAAGAACTATGTTTAGATATAATTAAATCTGAAAAAGAATTAAAAGGATTAAGAATTGAATTAGGAAATCTAAAACAGGTAAATACAAACCATAAAAATTATAAGCTCAATCTAGAACTCTCAGAAGAGAAATTAAACAAAATCTATTCGGACAATCTAACACTAAGAAAAGAGCTAGCAAAGGCTAAAGCCTTTGAAGACTCTCTAAATGGAAGAGGCCAGAAGCTCAAGAATATTTCTGAAAATCTCACTGATAGATTTAGACAACTAAAACTGAATACTAATGAAGCATCTAAAGCTCAATCATCCAGCAAACCTGTCTGGAAACATCCCATTCACTTCACTAGGGAGAATCATCTAACAGGAGTAAGATCACAAGTAAGTCCAGAAATAACCACTGTTTTTAATAAACCAAATCCCATTACAAATAAAGGAATCGTAGGAAAATATCCTCACAAAGAATTTGAACATGCGTCGAATACTATTCGACGTGCGTCGAGTTCTAATCGACGCTTACACCAAAATGTGTCGACCTATACTCAACACAACCTCTCTCATACTTCGACTGAGAAAAGACTCAGAATGAAGAAAGCGTCGACTTCATATCGACGCAACCAGAAACCTACGTCGAATTTATATCGACGCAACCATAAGTATACGTCGAATCCCTATCGACGCAATGAATCAGACAGAAAATCTTCTGTTTCCAAACAGATCTCTCAATTCATGTCCTTCTATTATGAACATTATTTCTGTGATATCATCCAAGAAGATTGGTATGATAAGCCAGTACCCCATAAGAGGGAAGGATATCCTGAAAAACCCACTTATTCCTTTATTAAATCTTTTACTAATAAAAGAGAGGGACCCCAGCTCAGCAGGGTCTAAACCAATGTTTAAACTCTTATGTGCAGATGTATCACATCTCCAGGATGGTGTGGTACTTGGACAGTGGATGCTCCATGCACATGACAGGTTGCAAAAACTTATTAATCAACTTTGAGGAAAGACTTGGACCATCAGTAACCTTTGGAGACTCTAGCTGTGGCCAAACCAAGGGATTTGGAGATTTCAAAGAAGGGAAAGTCACCTTCAAGAATGTGGCAGTAGTCAAAGGACTAAAACACAATCTGATTAGTATAAGTCAGATATGTGAGAGTGGTAAGTATGAGGTAAAATTTACTACACTATTCTGCCATATTATAGATATCAAGACTGGTGCTACAGTACTAAATGGAATTAGAAAAGGGAAAGTATATGTAGTGGACTTTAGCTCTTCACCCACAGAAGTTTGCTTATTCAACAATATTATTGATAAAAATGAATTATGGCATAGGAGACTAGGTCATCTAAACTACAAAACAATCAGTAAACTAGCTAAAAATAACCTAGTCAGAGGCTTACCAAAGTGTAGGTACTCTAAGGATTCTCCATGCAGACCTTGCCAACTAGGAAAGCAAACCAAATCATCCTTCAAACCCATTGGTAAGGATGACTCTCCCAGGTCTTTATACTTACTACACATGGATCTCTTTGGTCCCATATCCACTCAAAGCTTAGGTGGAAAATCCTATACCTTGGTCATTGTTGATGATTATTCTAGGTTTAGCTGGGTATTCTTTCTAGGAGTTAAATCTGAAACCCATAAAATTCTCTCAAAATTCATAAGACAGATTCAATCTGAGTTCAACACAAATGTTTCAATTATAAGAAGTGACCATGGGACTGAATTTGAGAATCAGATGATTTGTAGTTTCTGTGAGGAAGAAGGTATTAAATAAAGCTTCTCAGCACCCAGAACTCCCCAACAAAATGGAGTTGCTGAGAGGAAGAATAGAACCTTAATACAATCAGGTAGAACCCTGCTTGCAGAGTCAAGATTACCAAAAACATTTTGGGCTGAAGCAGTTAACACTGCAAATTATGTTCTAAATAGAAGCCTCATACACAAAACTAAATCAAAGACTCCATATGAGCTCCTGAAAAATAAAACACCCACTGTTAAATATTTTAAAATTTTTGGATGTACTTGCTTTATTCTAAACAATGGGAAAGATCATCTTGCCAAATTTGACAAGAAGTCTGATGATGGAATATTTCTGGGATATTCATCATCTAGCAAAGCCTATAGGTGTTACAATAGAAGAACTCTTAAGATTGAAGAATCCATGGACATTGTATTTGATGAATCTAACATGCTGCTTAAGGGGGAGGAAACTCCCACCAGTTCTGTTTCACAGGAAAACAACAGCATAGAAACCCAGCTTGAGCAACTAGCTCTAGAGAACACAGAAAATGGAAAGGAAAACCAGTTAGAGGAACCAAGTGAGGAGTCTGAACAAGAAACCTCAGAACTGAGCACTCAAGACCCTCCTCCACAAGAGGACATGGTTCAGGAAGAACAATTGAACAATGATCCCATTGAGAATGAAGTACAACTGACAAATTCAGGCAGAACAGGAATCAATTTGAAAGATCATCCACAAGCTCAAGTGATTGGAGATCCCAATGCAGGAGTAAGAACAAGACACCAAGTCTCCAATGGGATGATGCTCCAATGCTTCCTATCACAAGTTGAACCAAAGAAGTTTGAGAAAGCAAATTGTGATCCTCACTGGATTATGGCCATGCAAGAAGAACTAGGCCAATTTGAGAGAAACAAAGTATGGAACCTAGTTGAAAGACCAAGAAACTACCCTGTAATTGGTACAAAATGGGTATACAGGAACAAACTAGATTCCACTAGAGTAATTGTGAGAAATAAGGCAAGACTTGTAGCACAAGGATATAGACAAGAAGAAGGGATAGACTACAACCAGACCTTTGCTCCAGTAGCCAGATTAGAGGCAATCAGGCTCTTTCTTGCCTATGCAGCCTTCATGAAGATGAAAGTCTACCAAATGGATGTCAAGAGTGCTTTTCTAAATGGAGATCTGCAAGAAGAGGTATATGTGGAGCAACCACTAGGTTTTGTTAATCCTTCTTCTCCTAACTTTGTTTATAGACTTAACAAAGCATTATATGGTCTTAAGCAAGCACCTAGAGCTTGGTATGAAACTCTATCAAATTTTCTTTTAGAAAATTCCTTTGAAAGAGGAAAAGTAGACAAGACACTATTTACTAGAACCCATAAAAACCAACTCCTTCTTGTTCAAATATATGTAGATGACATCATCTTTAGCTCAACCCATCCTAAACTATGTAAAAGATTTGCTAATCTTATGCAATCTAAATTTGAGATGAGTAGTATGGGTGAACTCTCCTACTTCCTAGGACTACAAGTAAAACAAAGTAGTGAAGGAATCTTTATCTCACAATCAAAATATACTAAAGAGCTAATCAAAAAGTTTGGTATGGAATCAGCATCTACCATGAAAACACCCATGACAACCAATGCCATTATAGAAAAAGATGATAAAGGAAAATCAGTAGATCAAAAGACTTATAGGGCCATCATAGGATCCCTTCTATATCTAACAGCTAGCAGACCTGACATCATGTTTGCAACTTGCCTATGTGCTAGATTTCAGGTTGATCCAAAGGAATCCCATCTCACCTCTGTAAAAGGGATTCTTAGATACCTAAAGGGAACCCCTGACCTAGGACTATGGTACTCAGCAGAAACTAACTTTGAATTAATAGGTTTCTCCGATGCAGATTATGCTGGTTGCAGGGTTGATAGAAAAAGTACATCTGGTACCTGCCAATTCCTAGGAGACAGATTGATCTCATGGTTTAGTAAGAAACAAACCTCAGTCTCAACCTCAACAGCTGAAGCTGAATACATAGCTGCTGGGAGCTGTTGTTCACAAATCCTGTGGATGCAAAATCAGCTACTTGACTACAAATTGGAAATACATAACTCTAAGATATATTGTGATAGCTCTAGTGCTATATCCATAGCATCCAACTCAGTCCTTCATAGTAGGACCAAACATATAGAGATTAGTCATCACTTCCTTAGAGACAATGTTGAGAAGGGTAAAATAACTTTAGAATATATTTCCACAGACAATCAAAGAGCAGACATTTTCACAAAACCCTTAGATGAAACTAAGCATAACTATTTCATAAACACCTTAGGAATGCTTGATGGAAGCTTGTAACCACCACTGATAGGGAACTCTAAAGAAATCAGACAATCTAAGAAAATATTTTGAAGATACGTCAAATACATATCGACGCTCCGTCGAGACAAAATCGACGTTGACACCGACTTCCACCAGATAATGCTACGTCGATCCTTTATCGACATACCGTCGAGTTCATATCGACTCAAGACTATGAACACGTCGATTAAACACCAGGCTGGCCACTCTCCACGCAAACGTCGACATTCATTCGACGTATCGTCGACTTCAAGACAAAATTAGAATCGAATCCTTACTTCCTCTTTTTGACGATTGGATTACCTTGATTTCTGTTTCCTTTCTCGACGTTTCATCTCCTTTAAATAGTACTTCGTATTTCATAACAAATACCTCTTGGAACCCGCCAAAACTGCGTCTTCTACCTCTCTCTCTCTTCCTGCGTCAATGGCGCCTATTCCTGTTCAAACTGACCTTATCAAAGCAATGAACGATGCTCTGGAAAATCTCCTCAACGACTTCCAGACACGTCTACAAAACTTCTCCAATGAATGTGCCAATATGATCACCACCTGTGAAGCCAAATTGGACACCCTATCTGCATCTCTTCCTGAGCTTCATACCCTTATTCGAGAAGAACCTCTGTCGCCACAAAGGTTTACATCCTTCCTAAAGGATATAAACCAGGGGGAGAGTTGCTCCAGAAACCCCTAATGCCAGGTTTTTGATCTCAACTAAAAGCTCAGGTTTAAATCTCTTCTCTCCAACACTAAGTATTCCCTCTAACTCTTTTATAGGCTCCACTCCTCTCAAATCACTCTGACTACACTTTCATCAAACACTTTGGTGAATCCTCCTCTTACAACACTGGAGGGGGGCATGCTGTGGATTCAGCATTCAGAACTGATGATCCTTATAACCAGGGGGAGATTCCTGTAGTAAAGGACCCAGTAATCCAGGGGGAGGAAGAAGCAGCCACCTCAGATGATTGGAATGGCCAGGAATGGATTAATGCACCCTTCTGTGATGAGGAACAGCAACATCATTCTCCTGGCTTCTCTGCCAGTTACATCAAGCTAAAGACACCTCTGCTTGAGGACATCCATGCAACAGAGCTTGGAGAAGACAATCATCCCTTCACAGAAAATACTCTACCAGAAATCTTTCCTCCCTCTACTACAGAACATCTAAGAACTCTTCTTAAAATAGCTCCCTCTCCACCCAAAGAGAAAACTCCTCCTTCTTCTCTACCTCCTCTGCTACCTCTACCTCCACAAGCAGCAAGACTCCCTAAACAGATCATATCTAGGCAAAGTCCAGGAGGACAGATAAAGAGAAAAAGGGAAGTCACTCCCTACTGGCAAAATTTTTCTAAAGAAGAAAGGAAGGAGTTTGCAAAAGAAAAGAAGTATAGAAAAGCATGTGAGCAAATAAAAAGATTTGAAAAGATGCCTAGTATCTGTCCTAACAGTCCTGTCAAGGAGTACCATGATCCTGACATGGAAAAGAGGCATGAAGAGATAAGAGAAAGAGAACTGTATGAATATGAAGCAGCTAGAAAAGAAGTGGAAGATAAAAGGAAAGCTTGGATGGAAAAGATTAACAGGGGAATGACTAAGGAACAAATCCTTGCTGAATCTTCTATCAAAATTCCAAATAAGTTGTTTGATATTGAAGCTTATCAAAAGAAAAATCCTCAGGCAGGGATTATCCTGGATAAGGGTCAAAAGGACAAGAAGGGTATAGGATGTACAGAAGATACATACAGTCCCTATAAAAAGCCATCAAGACCTGCAAAGTTAGATTCCTGGAAAGGGAAAGGAAAAATGACTGAGAGTCCTATGAAACAGGAATCAGAGAAGAAAACAAAGTTTAGGCCAAAGGTTGATAACAAAGGACCTCCTGAGCCCAAGCCTGCACAAAAAGAATCTCACAACATTACCATTGAGATGATTGATGAAAAGGCAGCAATCATCATCAGCAAAGGCTACTCCATAAATGACACTATTCCTGATGGTGATAAACTCTTGGAAAAACTGCATACAATCATCAGGAATGTTCAGGAAAGACCTGATAGAGCCAGGGGATACATTTTTGATGCCATTCATGACTTATCTAGGAAACTTTATTCTGCTTTTGTCAACTTTATGTACAAAAAGAAGTTTCTAGTTTAATTCTTGTGAAAGACAAATACTTGACATGTGCTTTCTTTTCTTAATCTCTTTCCTTCTACTCAATATATTTCTTATCTTTACAAATGCTGTGCTGGGTTAATTATATGCTAGTACAATTTCCCTCTAAATAGGGTTAAGACAAATAGGGGGAGATTGTTGGGAAAATGATTTCTCTTAACCCCCAGAAATGAGTTAAAGAAAGAGTTTTTAACAATGAAAAATAAGACTAAGTAAATATGCGTCGAATAGTATTCGACGCAACGTCGAGCTGTTGTCGACGTTCCCTTCAGATTAAGTCAAAGTAACTTTAGGAAGATTTCGACGTATGTGTTGTCGACGCTACTCTGATTTTTATTCGACGCATATAGAGAAGTCGACGCACCTTAGTCGACGCACCTTCCTTATTCTTCTCTCGACGTCCAGAAAGGATGCTCTCGACGCTTGCGTCGAATAGTAATCGACGCACGTCGATTTCCATGACAGAATTCAAATATGCGCCAGATCTCTTTCCTTCTTTCAATAGATCTGATTTATATGGAATAAGTTTCAATATTTTATAGCCGTTCTGAATCATTCTTTCCTTATATCTGATTCTTGGCTAATTTGATTTAACTTATTTGGATATTATTTGAAATCTGAATTGGTTCTTTCCTTCTACAGAAATAAATAATATGGAAACATTTTCATCTTTCTATTTTTCTGACTGCTAATTAATTATCCTCCTATAGCATTATTTTGAATACACAGAGCTATAAATAAAGAGGAGGTCGGCAGAAAATGACAGTTGAGTGATCCACCACATACATTTGAAATAGAGGAAAAGCTCCCAAGAGAATAGAGAGAAAAGCTGAGAAAAGAGATAGTGTGCTGCAGAGAAAAAGCCTTCATCTTCTCCTTCTTCTTCAGAAGCCATTCTACTGCAAACTCTGAAAGTTCTCTCAAAAGAGAGAAAAGTTTTTACAATCTCCTTCTCACTATAGAAGAGAGATTTTCATTCACTACTTCTTATGCTTCCAATCTTCTTGCTAGGAAGAAGATTCATTCTTGTTCTTATTTCTTTCTTTCTTTCTTTCTTACTTATAACATTGTAAAAGAGTTTTTAGAATCTCTCTTCAAAAAATTCAGTGTACTGGTTCTAAGAGTCTCCTTGTCAAAAGACTCAGTTGGTTCTAAGAGTCTCCTTGTCAAAAGACTCAGGGTGGTTCTAAGAGTCTCCTTATCAAAAGACTCAGTACAAGATAGTGAATTCCTACCAAGGGGGTAGAAGAGTGGACTACCCAAAGTTTGGGGAACCACTATATTTTCTTGTGTTGTGCTGTGATTTCTTTTCTTGCATTTACTTTCTTTACTTGTTTAATTCTTGTTGATGTGTGGGAAACTATAATCTGTGATCATATACATATATATTAACTTTGCTCAAAATAATTTTTAATCTCTATTCACCCCCCCTCTAGAGAATTCTAGTGAGGTAAACTGTGCACTTTCACTAGGAGATATCATCCACAAGGTTATAACGATCAACCTGAAATCTCTTACATTTCAAAATTTTGTTGTAAGACAAAAGGACCCAAGATAGTCTGGGTCAAGAACAACTAGTCTATTTTCTGTTTTGCAGGTACAAAGCTATCCAAACATAGAGGAACATTGGTATTTGGATTGTGGCTGCTCTAAGCACATGACAGGAAATAAGGCCAATCTAAGTAACTACAAGGCAAAGCTTGGACCCAAAGTAATTTTTGGAGACTCCAACTCTGGACAGACTAAAGGATATGGAAAAATCAGAGTTGGAGCAGTTACCTTCAAAGAGGTAGCATATGTCAAGGGTCTCAAGCATAGACTCATCAACATAAGCCAGCTATGTGATGAAGGTTATCAGGTAACTTTTGATCATTCCTTATGTCTTATTACCAATAATAAGAACATCAATGTGTTATGTTGTATTAGACAAGGAAATATATATTTAGTCAATTTTGATTCTGCCAATTCAGACATTTGTTTATTTAATTCAATAACTAAAACAAATGAGTTATGGCATAAAAGGCTAGGACATATTAACCTTAGAACTATCTCTAAGCTTTCCAAGGACAATATGGTAAAAGGACTGCCTTCTTGTTCATACAAGAAGGAAGGACTCTGCAGGGCTTGTCAACTAGGAAATCAGATCAAGAGTAGTTTCAAATCTTTATCCAAGAGTGATTCACCTAGGATTCTGTACTTGCTGCATTTGGATCTCCTTGGACCCACCACAATATAGAGTTTAGGAGGGAAATATTACACTTTAGTTATTGTAGATGACTTCTCTAGATTCACTTGGGTGTTCTTTCTCAGGAACAAGTCTGACACCTTCAGTGTTCTGACAGAGTTACTCAGGTCCATCAAGATTGAGTACTCTACTCTAGTTGCATTGATCAGAAGTGATCATGGCACTGAGATTGAATCTCTTCTGATGAGAGAATTCTGTGGAAAAGAAGGGATCAGGCAATGTTTCTCTGCACCTAGAACTCCTCAACAAAATGAGGTAGCTGAAAGAAAAAATAGAACATTACTTGAATCAGCAACTACATTGCTTGCTGATGCTCACTTGTCACTCTCTTTTTGGGCAGAGGCAGTGAACACAGCAAATTATGTGTTAAACAGGAGTATGATACACAAACTTAAGGGTAAAACACCCTATGAATTGCTTAAGATTAAAAAGCCTAAGGTTAACTATTTTAAGATTTTTGGTTGTAAATGCTATGTGCATAACAATGATAAGAAATATCTAAGGAAATTTGAAGCAAAGGCTGCTGAAGGTATATTCCTTGGATACTCTCTTTCTAGTAAAGCATATAGAATTTATAACAAATCAACTCTTAAGATAGAAGAGTCCATGCATGTTTCTTTTGATGAAACTAACATGTTGAATGAGGAGAGGAGTACCACCTCTACCAAAGATATTTTGCAGGAACCAACTCTATGTGAAGAGCTTAATGGATTGGATCTACAGAATAAAGACTCACTACTCCCATCAACTCAAATTATTGAAGACAGTGAAGAAGAAGATAATCCAGAAGAGCTTGCTGATAATTCTAATCAAGTGACAACTGATCAAATCCCTCAAGAGGATACTCTTGCTGAACCCATTCCAACTGTTGATCACATCACAGTTAGAGATAATCCAATATCCCAAGTTATTGGAGACATCTCAGTAGGTGTTGTAAGACCCCCCTCCCGGAACACAAAACACGGCCGAGGGAAGTCTTATACCCAGGACAGCCGCCTTGCGGAAGCGCCAGCTCACGGGCTAGCCACCTCCACAAGACGCCTATCCCGCCGGCTAAACCAACTCAACAGCGCCAACCCATCAATTAACTAAAACAAGAAGCCACATATAGATATATAAAATTCGCATAAGTAGAGTCCATAATTATACAAAAAGGGTAGCTCCACGAGCTCCTGCAAAATATATCAGAGTATCACAAAAGATGCCCAAAGGGGCTACATCTCAAAACTACTACTCACGTCAGCCACTGCCGGTACTGAGGGTATCGCTGTCTCCGGCCCTGTCGTCCTGACCTGACTGTCCTCCTCCTGCGCCGTGCGCCGCGACTCCAGGGCGCACTCCTAAAAAGAGGGACGTAGCAACCGTTAGTCATAAAGACTAAGTGGCTTCACATCCGCTCCCCCGGCGACTCCAAGGCACCGGGCGGTAGAATTGAAAGAAAGCTGCAATATTAGCAATAGTATACAAAACAGGTGACAAGAAGGGTTGTTCATATGTTTCGGTTGTATAAGTACCCAAGTACTTGCAATGTTCCTAACTAGCATGTTCATAGTTATATATATATATCAGCAGTGACTATCCAAGCAAGTGTAAGCACAACAAACATAAGCTGAGTATTAAAGAGCTGAATTGAACTTAACTTATAAGGATGCCCATACAAGCTTATAAGTTAAGGTTCTGCATATAAAGGTAACTCATCATATAAAGATGCCCATACAAGTTTATATGATGAGTATCCATTGCTGTGCAATGCAATGATTATGATATGAATGCAGTGCAATGATTATGATATGAATGCGGTGCAATGATTATGATATGATGACTTCTCCAAGCGCATTTGCTATGTCGACACAGACCTTTAGTTCCCACTTTTCGAGGGTAGCTAACCACTCAGGCACCCCCCGTCGTGGCCAGACGGTGGCAGTGGCACGGGCCTCGCCACTACTAGGAAGGTATGCACACTACCAGTCCTAGGCCTCTGTACGCCTCAACGCTCTTTGTTCATAGCGGAGCCCTGCGTACTGCTCGCATTTCTGCAGAGTCTTCAGGAGTGGAAGGGGGCTTTGGGAGATGAGCACCAAGAAGACGAGCCCTTACAGTCCGAGTCTGACTGCCAGCTCCCATCGGTGTGACGATCGGCGAGCCCGTAGACCCGCCACCAACTATCCTCTACCGAGGATCACTACACCACCCTGTGTGAAAACCTGCACATTCATACTGTCACGTCCTACCCGTAGGCCCATTCACAACCTGTGCTCACAAGCACTCATCATATTTACTCGTTCTGCCCGTAGGCTCATTCACAACTTGTGCTCTCTAGCACCCATCATATTAACGCGTTCTGCCCGTAGGCTCCGTTCGCCACAAGTTCAACCTAGTTGAACTATTCACATTCTTGAGAGTTTACTAACAATACGTATCATCCCGTTGTTTATCTAGCGAGGCGATCATTCATAGAAGCACGTCTTCCAAACATGCGCCAAGAGTCCCCTAATATAACGTTCGTGATTTCCAAGCATATCTCACATGTCATCGACATTCACTTCTCGTACTCAATTTACAGCTCACTCTATCACGATGAGATCCTTATCGCAATTCAAACTATAACGATGCTGATTAACAAAACTGAGATTCTGGGAGTTCTACTCCACCCCAAATTATGTGCCACCCCATTTTGGAAAGCTCTCTCCAAGGGCTACAACATTCATGTTGAGTCCTAAACCGAGATCCAAGTGGATCCTACCTAAAATCTGCTCCAAAGTCAACTGCAGAAACCTGGACAGCAAAAACAGCACGCACTTAAACAATTTCCCGCTTCCTGGACAGTCCACTCGACTGGACCGTTAGGGAGCTACAGGTCACTTCAGGAAACGGGTAACCTATCGTTGGAAAGCTCTTTCCGAGGGCTACAACTTCCTGGTTGAGCCCGAAGTCTAATTCCAGCGGGGTCAAGCCTAAAAACTGGCTCAAACCCAGCTGCGCACAATTTCCTTAATAACCAAGAGCAAGTTAAGAATACGTTTATCCCATATAATTATCAATCCTAATGACAGAGAATTATTCATCACACTTATGCAAGTTATAATTAACAAATCCTATAACAGGAAAACTATTTCTCAATTCTCAAACCTTTAATGACATATATATATATATATATATATGAATATATAATTTGAAATCCATAACAAGAACTATTTCTGAATTCCCCTAAATCCATAACAGGGATCATATATATATATATATATATATATATATATACATTAGAAATCCCATGACAGGGAAACTATTTCTCAACCCTTGAGCATTAATTGATCATATATATATACGTATTTATATAATGAATTCCCTTAACAGAGAACTAATTTCTCCACTCTTAGGCATTACATGATCATATATATATATATATATGTATTTATATATTGAATTCCCTTAACAGGTACTATAATTGCAATATTTACAACCTATTTCGAGCAGCACTATTCATCGTCATCCCAAATTGAAATTAGGGCATACCGCCTTCTCTCCTCCCGTACACCCTCACGAGGCCACCACGTCTCACGAAACCGACGTCCCACGTTCGTATTGAAGCGGGGAGTTGATTGGGGGTATTTTCGCGGCGATCGGCGCCCTACGACGAAAACCCTAACGCGGACTTTTTCCTACGGAGCTTCATCACGCTCGCAAATCGACTCAATTGAGTTCGATATCTCGCCTAGCGGATCTAAGAAAACTAGCACCAAGGGAGAGGGGTCGGAAGTCACCTGATTTTTCGGTCGCGGTTCGAGCTCGTCGTTGCGGCGGCATGGCGACGTTTGGCCGAGCTCCATCTTTTCTCCGAGCTTCACTCCTTCAAGCTCCACGGAGAGAATTCCTTCACGGATCCTTTGCCAACTCTTATTGTGGGGGAGAAAATGTAGAGAGAAAAAGAGAAAAGGGAGGGAGAAGATGAATTGTTCGGGAGAGGGAATGATCAGAATGGCTCTCATCCTATTAGGTTTAAGAGGAAAGAGAGAGAGAGAGCTAGTGGAAAAAGAGGGTTATCATTAAATGCGCTCCACTCCTCCCAAGCTTAATCAGACATCGAAAAGAAAACTAAGCATCCAAGCTTTATCGGGCGACGGGAAGAAAAAGGCTCAGAATTCGTCGAACGCTGCTGCCTCCTTCGACGTTCGTTGAACGCTGCCCTTCAACTTTCGTCGAACGGAGCCCTTCAATTTTCGTCGAACGCAGCGCCTTCGACTTTCGTCGAACGCTACCCTTCGACTTTCGTCGAGCGCTACTATTAAAACATACGACTAATTAGTCGAACACTTCCCGTTCGACGTTCGTCGAACGGGAGCTTCCCGTTCGACGTTCGTCGAACGGAAGCTTGCCGAATGCTAATTCTGCTATCGGCACACCAAATTCATTTCATTGTTTTAAATCTCATCATAAGGGCCTAGTACGAATAGGGATGTTACAAATCCAATAAACGAAGAAACAATTTCGTTCCCGAAATTTAAGTTGGGCTTATGTGGATCGAAGATCGGATTACGAAAATTGTTCTTCCGAGCACACACCGAATCTTACCCGTCTCAGGTGAGGGCCACAACTCGTCCTTCCTACCTCACCTCAATTTCTCCCCGGTGTGCTCTCGTCATACTCCACGCACTTGGTATCCCAAGTTTCTCAACCTCAACGAATCAACTTTGCTATACCTTTGTCAAAAGCCGTCAGGTCAGAGAGCCTAACACGCACGATGTTATCACTCGTCCTCTCAACCTTAACCGATCAACATTCTTCGCACCTTGGATCTGAATCATTCTAGGTTCAGTGAACCTGTTACGCACGAGTTTACCACTCGTGCTCCCGCACCAAATCCAGATTCCTCCTCTCAAGGAGTCATGTGTTTTAGATTTGCAAGAGTAAGTTGATTCTTCCAACCTCAGGCATCGTTATCCAAATAACGTGCAGCACCCTTATCGTTATCACTTGAATGTATTCAACAATTTAGCTTTCAAAGAAATCGGCCTCAAAGTTAGGCGGGTAGTCTACCAGGTAAGGTATGGGGTCACGCACATGCTTGACACAGCCTAGGTGGCGGCTTTGGGAATGAACACCAAACAATAGCCCGGATGACGGCCTTGGGAATTAACACCAAAGGGCTCGGACCATCCAGTTGGTCATCTAGCGATGCGAGCAGTAATATAACAAAGCTCCCAACATCTTCATTTAACCACCACGTTGCAAAACCTTAGCACTATGAGTGCTATGATTTAAACTAATTATCCTAAATATGTCACTTTATGCACAACTCTTTGATCAACAATCGAATACGACTCCCACTCAACAAATTTCAAGGCGTCCCCCAAAATTTGTCATGCAGTCGTCTAACCAACTATTGATCATTGAGAAGCACTACCACACTAACAAGAGGACCCAAGCTTTCGCTTAACAACACCCATGAGGTTCTAATGATGACACTCAGGCTATCGGAACCTAAGGACTACCACCATGTCCTTATGCCATCCAAACACTTGCAGCATAATAAATTACCTCAATCCCTTAATCAAACAACCTCTTAGAACCGACTTCTCTAACGCTCTCACCACGGATCATACATATACAGTACCCGTCTTCCCACACAACACATAATCATCCGATGAGGCTTATCAACTGGTCCTGGTGATGTTGAGGATCAATATCGTAGGCTCAAGGCAAGGTGATTCTATGACTCTACACCTTGCGTAAGTGATGATCACCTTACTTCCTTTCTAAAAAACATGAAACCCGAGTCTAGTGTCCTTTTTGTCTCACCTAGGTCTTGCTTAGGCTTACACAAGATTCAAAATTAGTGGCGAAATTTCTCGCATGAGCCCGACCAGTCATTGAATGGCTCTTTGGTCATAAACATAAGCCTTATTCAGCAGTTGGGTTACGATTCAAGCCTCTACAAAATTGCCCTAACGGGGCAACACGAGCACGCATACTCATATTCGTGCTAACATTCTTCCAAACATAACAGACTAATTCACATCAATTCCATACGCCCTACAATCTCTGCCAACGATCATTTATGGCATGCCCATTTCATGAGAATCTTTCAAGAGTTTCAGATCAACAACCGAGTCGTACTAGTCTTGTTGACTCCGCCACCCAATGCGTATTGTTCTCCCAAGGTCACGCGACCACAGTCGTTAAAGGAAATGTTCACCAAAAATTTCCAACTTAGGGGCACTTACCGTCATACCACCATTCATGCGTAAAATTTCCATCAACTTCCAAGCTATAATCATATCGCGATATAGATGTATGTGGAGAATTATTATCCTCAACTTGCTCTCTTTTCTCATTCCACTAAATCAATTTCTATCATCCCAAACATGGCGTTTGCCGCCCATCTTGCTTACGGCGAGTTAATTATTCAGAGATCACAAGCTTCCGAGGTTAAAATTACAAGGATTTAAAATCCTCAAAGAATTCCAAGACGGTACCTCTCTAGCCCAATAAACGAAGAGATAAGCCCCCATATCTCTTCGGCTGATTTTCTTTTTCCCGTAGATACTACGTTCATGGCTTCTTCAATCTATGTTCGAATACTCATCCAAATTTTCATTCATCATAATAATCGCCTACATCTCTTTCAACTGAAATGCGCATCTAACAGTTCTACACGGCAGGGGCGACTTCAACGGTAGGCTTACATCAACTATCCTTATCATAGGCTCATTCCCCAAGTAATCGTATTCGTGTAACCATTTATAAGAAATTATTGAATCAGGGGATTATTTCGAGCTAAAACCTCCTAATTTTTTTTTATCGCAACAAATAATCCCCCTTTGAACATTTTCGCCAAATTTAAGTCTCACCCATTATTACCATAAATATACAACCCAACTCATAAATCTAATTTGGGGTGATCTCAATATCATCGGGCATATATCCACCAAACTTTAGGGAAGGGTAATCCTCCAGCCTATATGGAAAATACTCACCCGAGTCTTTCAAACTTCATGGGAACGGTTCGTCGTCATTATAGTCGTGCACATACAATATCTCTTCTACTCCCTGCCATAAGGTTATCGTCTTTGAAATATTCTCTTCTCTTGTTTTACTAACTAAATCCCCGACGGTTAAGATTGACAATGACAGGTCGCACCGCTCAAGATGAGTTAAATCCTCAGAGTCATCAACTCTAAGTGTCGAAGCATTCTGACGACTCATTTGGGGACAGGCTCACCGCAACACAGCTAAGTGAAGCAATTTGTGAAGGTTTCTGAACTCTAGGACGAACCAAGTCGACATCCACTAGTCCCAATAAACGAAGAAACAAGATCAGCCCCCATACCTCCCGGGCTGAGTTTCTTCCATCGCCAATACGGTACATTCACCCCATGAATGCACACAATCCTCAAAACACACATCTATGACTTGGTTTTCTACTACAACCCCTCGCATCCATGTACATGTATGGCCATTTCCTAAGACTTATTGACACCGTACATGCTTAGCGGTCTTTTACTAAGCTGATAACTGGCGACCGACACCAATCTCATCGCGATTTCCCTAATATTTGGGTAGGGGTGACATCATTACTCCATTATCCGAGGTAGAGACCTTGGAGTGTGAGTCCTTTCACTTACACTCACGCTAAACTCTGAGCCATCCCGAAGGAGCATCCTTCTGATGACTCCAGTGAAATGTTACATCCCGCCCCAATCATCTACAAACTCTTCTGACACAATTGAATAAGTGGCACTCACATCACAAGTGAAGGTCGGACCTAATACAACCTAGCACGGTACTGCGGATTTTAAATTGTGCGTACTAAGGCTAGACCATGCAAATGACTAGTTAAGCATACTAAGGTATAATAGCCATAAAAGATGTAACTAAAATGCATGGGTACCTGCAATGGCCTCTTGCAGGTCCCTCTCCTGAGCTATGGGGCGATTATGAGCGTCCCTTTGATGCTGCGCACAATAACGCCGAATGTGGCCCGACTGGTCGCAATGATAACAAATCGCTCGGAGAGGCGCTCTTGGACGCTTCGGAGCCTGGCCCTGTCGTTCTTGTCCTCGACCTTGCTGCGCTCCCGGAGGAGCCATGGGGCGATTCAGAGCGTTTCCTCGATGCTGTGGGCAGTTGGCCCGAATATGGCTGGGCTGTTGGCAATAATAGCAAAGTCTGACACCTATTTGCGGCAGAGGCGCTTGATCCTGGCGCGGTGGGGGCAACGGTAGCGGTCGAGCAGGCTGCTCCACACGAAAGTTAGGGCGAAAATGCCCACCACCTCCTGTATCCATGATGTTCTTCCTCCTCGCGAAACTGCGTCTTGACTCCATCACACCCCTAGTAGGCCTCTCGCTCCTGACACTGGGTCCTGCTTCCGCTAAGCTCACGGCAGCCAAGACGAGAAGAGACCTGGAGGCATCCAGGATTGCCGCTAAAGTCTGGCCCAGCTCCGACTGCTGGAACAAGGTAGGTCCTGGAGGTACTGGGGTGCCAGCTACTGGCTCCGAACATACCGAAATCTACATATGAGGTAGATTTTTGGGTTAGGTTGGCTACTTAAAGGGAAAAAAATGGACATACTTAATGCGAATCCCCTATGGGCACACCACCGCTTCCGCTGATTCAGTTTGTCCTCAAACTGAAGAGTTGAGTGGGGTGGCACCATAAGGCTATGTACTTCTTTATCTCAGGATCGTTGCAAGCTGATACCATTTGTAAGACCCCCCTCCCAGAACACAAAACACGGCCGAGGGAAGTCTTATGCCCAGGACAGCCGCCTTGCGGAAGCGCCAGCTCACGGGCTAGCCACCTCCACAAGACGTCTATCTCGCCGGCTAAACCAACTCAACAGCGCCAACCCACCAATAAACTAAAACAAGAAGCCACATATAGATATATAATATTCGCATAAGTAGAGTCCATAATTATACAAAAAGGGTAGCTCCACGAGCTCCTGCAAAATATATCAGAGTATCACAAAAGATGCCCAAAGGGGCTACATCTCAAAACTACTACTCACGTCAGCCACTGCCGGTACTGAGGGTATCGCTGTCTCCGGCGCTGTCGTCCTGACCTGACTATCCTCCTCCTGCGTCGTGCGCTGTGGCTCCAGGGCGCACTCCTAAAAAGAGGGACGTAGCAACCGTTAGTCATAAAGACTAAGTGGCTTCACATCCGCTCCCCCGGCGACTCCAAGGCACCGGGCGGTAGAATTGAAAGAAAGCTGCAATATTAGCAATAGTATACAAAACAGGTGACAGGAAGGGTTGTTCATATGTGTCGGTTGTATAAGTGCCCAAGTACTTGCAATGTTCCTAACTAACATGTTCATAGTTATATATATATAGCAGCAGTGACTATCCAAGCAAGTGTAAGCACAACAAACATAAGCTGAGTATTAAAGAGCTGAATTAAACTTAACTTATAAGGATGCCCATACAAGCTTATAAGTTAAGGGTCTGCATATAAAGTTAACTCATCATATAAAGATGCCCATACAAGTTTATATGATGAGTATCCATTGCTGTGCAATGCAATGATTATGATATGAATGCGGTGCAATGATTATGATATGAATGCGGTGCAATGATTATGATATGATGACTTCTCCAAGCGCATTTGCTATGTCGACACAGACCTTTAGTTCCCACTTTTCGAGGGTAGCTAACCACTCAGGCGCCCCCCGTCGTGGCCAGACGGTGGCAGTGGCATGGGCCTCGCCACTACTAGGAAGGTATGCACACTACCAGTCCTAGGCCTCTGTACGCCTCAACGCTCTTTGTTCATAGCGGAGCCCTGCGTACTGCTCGCATTTCTGCAGAGTCTTCAGGAGTGGAAGGGGGCTTTGGGAGATGAGCACCAAGAAGACGAGCCCTTCCAGTCCGAGTCTGACTGCCAGCTCCCGTCGGTGTGACGATCGGCGAGCCCGTAGACCCGCCACCAACTATCCTCTACCGAGGATCACTACACCACCCTGTGTGAAAACCTGCACATTCATACTGTCACGTCCTACCCGTAGGCCCATTCACAACCGGTGCTCACAAGCACTCATCATATTTACTCGTTCTGCCCGTAGGCTCATTCACAACTTGTGCTCTCTAGCACCCATCATATTAACGCGTTCTGCCCGTAGGCTCCATTCGCGACAAGTTCAACCTAGTTGAACTATTCACATTCTTGAGAGTTTACTAACAATACGTATCATCCCGTTGTTTATCTAGCGAGGCGATCATTCATAGAAGCACATCTTCCAAACATGCGCCAAGAGTCCCCTAATATAACGTTTGTGATTTCCAAGCATATCTCACATGTCATCGACATTCACTTCTCGTACTCAATTTACAGCTCACTCTATCACGATGAGATCCTTATCGCAATTCAAACTACAACGACGCTGATTAACAAAACTGAGATTCTGAGATTTCTACTCCACCCCAAATTATGTGCCACCCCATTTTGGAAAGCTCTCTCCAAGGGCTACAACATTCATGTTGAGTCCTAAACCCAGATCCAAGTGGATCATACCTAAAATCTGCTCCAAAGTCAACTGCAGAAACCTGGACAGCAAAAACAGCACGCACTTAAACAATTTCCCGCTTCCTGGATAGTCCACTCGACTGGACCTTTAGGGAGCTACAGGTCACTTCAGGAAACGGGTAACCTATCGTTGGAAAGCTCTTTCCGAGGGCTACAACTTCCTTGTTGAGCCCGAAGTCTAATTCCAGCGGGGTCAAGCCTAAAAACTGGCTCGAACCCAGCTGCGCACAATTTCCTTAATAACCAAGAGCAAGTTAAGAATACGTTTATCCCATATAATTATCAATCCTAATGACAGAGAATTATTCATCACACTTATGCAAGTTATAATTAACAAATCCTATAACAGGAAAACTATTTCTCAATTCTCAAACCTTTAATGACATATATATATATATGAATATATAATTTGAAATCCATAACAAGAACTATTTCTGAATTCCCCTAAATCCATAACAGGGATCAGATATATATATACATTAGAAATCCCATGACAGGGAAACTATTTCTCAACCCTTGAGCATTAATTGATCATATATATACGTATTTATATAATGAATTCCCTTAACAGAGAACTAATTTCTCCACTCTTAGGCATTACATGATCATATATATATATGTATTTATATATTGAATTCCCTTAACAGGGACTATAATTGCAATATTTAAAACCTATTTCGAGCAGCACTATTCATCGTCATCCCAAATTGAAATTAGGGCATACCGCCTTCTCTCCTCCCGTACACCCTCACGAGGCCACCACGTCTCACGAAACCGACGTCCCACGTTATTATTGAAGCGGGGAGTTGATTGGGGGTATTTTCGCGGCGATCGGCGCCCTACAGCGAAAACCCTAACGCGGCCTTTTTCCTACGGAGGTTCATCACGCTCGCAAATCGACTCAATTGAGTTTGATATCTCGCCTAGCGGATCTAAGAAAACTAGCACCAAGGGAGAGGGGTCGGAAGTCACCAGATTTTTCGGTCGCGGTTCGAGCTCGTCGTTGCGGCGGCATGGCGACGTTCAGCCGAGCTCCATCTTTTCTTCGAGCTTCACTCCTTCAAGCTCCACGGAGAGAATTCCTTCACGGATCCTTTGCCAACTCTTATGGTGGGGGAGAAATTGTAGAGAGAAAAAGAGAAAAGGGAGGGAGAAGATGAATAGTTCGGGAGTGGGAATGATCAGAATGGCTCTCATCCTATTAGGTTTAAGAGGAAAGAGAGAGAGAGAGTTAGTGGAAAAAGAGGGTTAGCATTAAATGCTCTCCACTCCTCCCAAGCTTAATCAGACATCGAAAAGAAAACTAAGCATCCAAGCTTTATCGGGCGACGGGAAGAAAAAGGCTCAGAATTCGTCGAACGCTGCTACCTCCTTCGACGTTCGTCGAACGCTGCCCTTCAACTTTCGTCGAACGGAGCTCTTCAATTTTCGTCAAACGCAGCGCCTTCGACTTTCGTCGAACGCTGCCCTTCGACTTTCGTCGAGCGCTGCGATTAAAACATACGACTAATTAGTCGAACACTTCCCGTTCGACGTTCGTCGAACGGAAGCTTGTCGAATGCTAATTGTGCTATCGGCACACCAAATTCATTTCATTGTTTTAAATCTCATCATAGGGGCCTAGTACGAATCGGGATGTTACAGGTGTTCAAACAAGGCATAAACTCAACCAAAATCAGATGCATACTTGTTTCCAATCACAAATTGAACCTCAATCCATAAAAGATGCAGAACAAGATCCAAATTGGATTCTTGCAATGCAAGAGGAAGTCAATCAATTTGAAAGGAACAAAGTCTGGGATTTGGTTCCAAGACCAAAGTGCCATCCAGTTATTGGCACCAAATGGGTCTTTAGGAACAAGCTAGATGTTCAAGGCTTGATAATCAGAAATAAAGCCAGATTGATTGCTCAAGGATACTCTAAGGAAGAAGGGATTGATTATGATCAAACCTTTGCTCCTGTTGCAAGACTTGAAGCTATCACGATATTTCTTGCATTTGCTGCTTTCAAGAAGTTTAAAGTCTATCAGATGGATGTGAAGAGTGCATTTCTAAATGGAGATATCAAAGAAGAAGTATATGTGGAACAACCACCAGGTTTTATCTCTCTAACTCACTCTTCCTATGTGTTTAAGCTTAATACAACTCCCTATGGTCTCAAGCAAGCTCCCAGAGCTTGGAATGAGACCCTAACTAATTTTCTGTTAGAGAACAAATTCTGTAGAGGCAATGTTGACAAAACTTTATTTTTCAGGATACATAAAAATCAAACTTTACTAGTTCAAATTTATGTAGATGATATTATATTTGGCTCTACTGATTCAAATTTATGTAAAAGGTTTTCTGACCTAATGCAATCCAAATTTGAAATGAGTAGTATGGGTGAGTTATCTTACTTTCTTGGTCTTCAAGTGAAGCAAACTCTTAATGGCATATTCATATCACAATCCAAGTATGCTAAGTACTTAGTGAAAAGATTTGGTATGTCTGATGCCTCTTCTATGAAAACACCCATGCCCTCCAATGCTGTTGTAGACAATGATGAATCAGGGAAACCTGTTGATCAAAAAGTGTATAGAGAAATTGTTGGCTCTTTACTTTACTTAACAGCTAGTAGACCAGACATAATGTTTGTTACATGCATTTGTGCTAGGTTCCAAGTTAACCCCAAAGAATATCACCTTATTTTATTAAAAAGAATTTTGAGATATATAAAAGGTTGTCCAAATCTAGGACTTTGGTATCCAACTGCATCCGAATTTGAATTAACTGGATTCTCATATTTCGATTATGCTGGATGCAGAGTAGATAGGAAAAGCACATCAGGAACTTGCCAGTTCCTTGGTGATAAGCTTGTGTCTTGGTTTTGTAAGAAACAGACATCTATGTCTACATCAATAGCTGAAGCAGAATATATTGCTGCTGGCAGTTTCTGCTCACAGATTCTATGAATACAAAATCAACTCTTAGATTATGGTATCAACTTAAATAAATCAATTATATTTTGTGACAATACTAGTGCAATATCTATAGCACAAAATCTAGTACTCCATAGTAGGACTAAACACATAGAAATCATGCACCACTTTATCAGAGATAATGTGGATAAAAATAAAATTTGCCTATAATTTATTCCTACTGAATTACAAAGGGCTGATATTTTCACCAAACCTTTGGATGAAAAGAAGCACATCTTCTTTATAAATCAGCTAGGAATGATAGATGGAGATTTAATATATTAATATTTTTTTACTTATCCCCTCAATTCGTCGAACGGAGATCGATGAAAATTAGTCGTTCGTCGAACGGTGATCGACGAAACCTATTAGATCCAGAGATCGACGAAGCCAGCGCATTAGTCGAACAGAGATCGACAAAAAATTATCTTTCTTCAAACGCAGTTTGACGAAACCCCAGACTCTTCAACTTCTGTTTTTATTAGGTTTAGGCGAACCCCGTTCAACAAAAATTTGCGCCTTCTCCGAACCCTTTCTTTATAATCAAATTTTGATTCCATTTTGTTTTTGCGCCTACAGAAGTTGCTCGTGCCTCCATCCAGTTCCTTTGCAGTTGATCATTTTTCTCTTGCAGGTACTCATGGCAATCTCTCAGTCAGTGGTTTCTTCAATGAAGTTCGATGCCAGATTCGATATAGACAAGGAATCCTTTGCTCATTCTGGTCAGATTTTCAACGATATTCTTCAACTCTTTGAAGAACAACAGTTGAAGAAGTTTATGACAACAAGGATAAAGCTTCCAGTTGCTGAGATTAAGGAATGGGTACACACTCTTCAGACACAGAATGCAACATCTGTCTCAGGAACTATTTCAGGCAATCAGGTTCCTTTTACCCCTGAAATTTTAACAAAAATTTTTGGTTTGACAAATGGTGATGATGAACTGGACATCACCTCTGATGAATTCAATATTCAATTGGATAAGATCGGTCACTCCACTGGAAACCCTAACCATCTTCTGAAGAAGAATTTGTTTGTTGAATACAAATTCTTAGCTGATGTTGTTGGCAAGGTTTTGCTGGGAAAAACCTCTGCACATGATTACATTACAAGGCACTAATTTCTGTTGATGGTGGCCTTAGTGTAAAAGAAGCAGGTTAACTGGGGAATGATTCTTTTTGAATCTATCAAGAAGAAGCCAAGCAAAATGAGTGTTTGCTATAGCAAGGTTTTAGGAATTGTTCTTCAAGAGAAATGCCCAGAGCTGCTGGTATCACCAACAGTTTTTATCAATGCAAGCAAGAGGCTAACTTCAGCACTCTTTGGCAAATGGGAGAGAGTAATTCCCAAAAGGACTCCAAGGGCAGAAACATCCAAGAAATCTTATGAGAGCACAAGGACTGACTCAGTCACTCCCTCAACCCTACAGGAAGTTCCTCCCTCTGAATCTTCAACTCCTATCCCTTCTCAACCTCTTCAGACCACTACTGCTGAAGAAGTTCTTCCTTCCAACACTCCCATAGACACATCTTCCTCAATGCCTTATTCTCCTCCTCTACAAACAAATCATTCTGCAAAATTTCTATCCTCATCTATTCCAGATGATGCTTCTCTTCCCCCATTCATCCCACCTCCTTCATTTAAACTTTTGTATCCTCAACAATATACTCCACCTCAATCACCCATCCATGAGGATAATCATCCACCCATCTCAGATGCTATAAACATCTTCCCACCTTCCTCCGTGTGTACCAACCAGGCTCATACCTCTATTCCCTCTTCTTCCATTCCAGCATCCACATACTCTCAACATACATCTGACTATGCGTATGTTGATTTTTCCTCCATTGCTGATCAAATCTTCAATCATATCTCTCCAAGACTGACAACTCTTCTGGATGAGAAGCTAGCTCCAGTTCTTAAAGCCATCTCAGAACTAACTTCCAAACTTGCCTCCATCCCTACCTCCTCATCACTTGTCCCTTCTTCTAGGGGCCTAGTTTTAGGTCTCCCTGAACCTAGGCAGGGGGAGATGCTCAATGAAGAAGCTCCAGTTGATACAGATTCAGTATGGTTATCAGATATGGTTATTGATACAGTTATAGATTCAGTAAATGATATTCCAGATATGGCTATTCCAGTTATAGATTCAGTGAATGATATTTCTATTAATCCTCCAATAGACATTCTCTCTTTATTATCAAAATTCAGTTTTGTTTTCAGTTGTCTGCCTAAGCCTCAAGCTAGTTCAAAGGCTATAGTTCCTTATTCAGCTCCTATAGATTCAGTTTTGCTGAAGCAAATCATCAAAAGTATTCAAGTTCCAGTTGCAGTTACAGAGGAAGTTGGCTTGGTACATTCACCTCCAACATTTATGTATGATGATTCCCCTCTACAAGAGGATATTGAGCAAGATGTTGATAATGCTCTTCAAGAACTTGATGACTTGTATAATAATCCTGCACATCCTTCTGATAATGATGATGATGATGATGATGATTCTGATGATTCTGATGATTCATCTTCAAAGAAAAGGAAATAAAGAAGCCAAGCTAAGGCTGCTCCCAAACCTCCTTCTTCTACCAATGACATTCCCTACTACATTTTGAAAAACATCACTCTCACCAAAGACTCTCCAGCCTGGATGAGATTCTCAAGGAATGAGAATAATAGGAGAAAGAAAATGAAGAAAACAGGATTCTATTCTGACAAACCAGTCAAGTTTAATCCTCCTCCTCCTCCTTCTCCGGCAGCTGGATCTGCAGGGATGTCCTCCTTGATGCGCAAATCTAGCACACCGCTATTGGCGGTAGCGAGACTGCGACACGAAATGGCAGTGTACCGATCGTTCAAGTAATATAAAATATGGGAGTGAATCCCCAAGTATCGATCTCAAAGGAACACAGTAAGGTGGAGTTAACTATTATGGAAGGACTTGAGATCGAAGTCCTTTTGGTCGGATGGGTGCGAAAGGAGGTGATTTGGTGTGTGGAAATAAAAGAAAATAACTAAACTACTCCTATGCAATGCCACTATGTAATGCTTCGCTTGGCGGGATGGAGACTAGGCAGACCTTGAGCGCGCTGCTTCGCAAGGGCGGATGGACGAGTAGGCAAGCGGAATCGAACTGTGCAGGCCTTGAGCTTTGTGCTTCGTTAGGCGAATGGATTACACGGGCCGCTATGCCACGCTTCACTAGGCGGATGAAAGAGTAGGCTTGCGGATGAGGTGGATCGCACTGGCCGAATTGAGGGTCGCAAACACCTCGTCACAAAGCTCAACCAAGATCATAGGCGTATCATTCTATAGTGATTCCACACACCAAGCATAAACACAATGAACTTTCATAAAAGCATAATGAAAGCAAATAGCAATCAAAATAGGTTTAAGCAAGGTTCATAATCAAAGTATAGGTGATTTCATACCATACAACCTTAAAAGAGGAAAATAAGGGTAGAAATACAAACAACGATCGAGACTATGCCGTAGAAATGGGAGGATGCACTGGGTTGTCAATCCATGCCCTACAGTCCATTCATTGGTTGCGTCCGGGATCTCTGAAGCTCTCACCACCTCTAGCCCGTCTTCTCGAGTGTCTACGTTGTCCACGTCAATGCCCTCATTCTTCCTTGCAATCCGGCTAATATGGAGTGGAGATCACCTTCTTGAGAGCTTAGGATGACCGGGAAACACTATGGAGTGATACCCTCCCTTGGAAGAAGAAAAACGGAGCAGTCGCCCCTTCCGGCGGAAGAAATCGCGGAACAGAATCGGCCCTTAAAACCAAAAAAATCACATTTTAAATAGAAAAGTTGCAGAATTTTGTTCATGCATGACCAAACGCACGACCGTGCGTAAAAACACACGACCAAATTCAGAATGCTGTTTTGGTCCACAAACGAACGTGCACGATCGACCAGATCATGCATGAAGGATAAACGCACGACCGTGCGATCTAGAAAATTGCAAAATGACATAAATTCTTAGATAAAAGACGGAAACTTGTGCGATTTTGCTCATGCACGATCAAAACTGACCGTGCGCGAACAAAACGCATGAGCCGGGGCAGATGACCATTTATAAGTACTGTAGGAATCGCACGGTCGCTGAAATCATGCGCCAAGGAATCGCACGACCGCGTGATTTATCCAGGTTATAATTCCCATAGAATGAAGATCTGCCCACCTGCAATAAAAACCAACAAGCTGGGGAACATACCACCAGCACACAGAAATATATAATAACAGCAAAATAAAGACATGGGGAGCATCATGTGCTTACCCCCAGCAGAATAGTGCGCAATTGCACACCAAAATGGGATCAAAGAGTGCACTTTGTGAAGAAATGTGTTCAAGTGAAATATAAGCAATAAAGGACTAAAAGTGAAGTGCATATGCATGAAAATAAGCCCAGAGGAGTCCAAATATGTGTATATAAATTAGACTCATCACACCCCCAGGCTTACCTATTTGCACGTCCCGAGCAAACTACTCTCGGCGGACGGGAAAAACAAGGGTTAGAAAGATGATTGTGGCTAGGAGTAAGATGCGAAATCAAATAATCATGTGCATAAAACTCTCGTAGAAGAAATTTCTACTATGCAAAGTAATTTACAAATATCTAAAATATTAAAAAAGAGATTAGTTTACTCAAAAGCTGAACCAACTGTGATCTGCCAGTCGTGTGTAGGGAGAATGTAGAGACGCGCTTAGACGAGTATTTCGAAAAATATGGGATACAGAACTAACTCCACCGAAATCCATCGGTGTCGGGAGCCATAAGCTTGAACTTTCACACTCTCTCCACAGCATTAGGTAAAACTACACACAAGTCAATAGGGCTTTCGGGTAAATATATGGCTTAGGTTGCGGTAGGATATACAATGATAAACTCGGAGGCTAATGCACCTAACACATTTGAGCAATACAATTTGTAAACCCCGGCAACAAATAAAGCTGATGTATTCATCGCCAACACCCAATATAAAGTAATTCCTATCAATCAATTCAGAATTTCTGAATTAGAATATAAAGCTCAGATTTTTTTTTCTTATTTTTTTCTTTTGAAGCGCTAATCTTTTCAATTTTCAGCTCACAAATATTTTTTTTTCTTCAACTTAAGCAATCCAAATGTGTATCCATAAATAACAGTACAGCACAATAATCAGTTATACTATAAAGCTCGAAACACGTGCGCATATAGGTTTGGTAATCTTGGCTTAAGCGAGAGCGGTGGAGCTAAATAGAAAAGGTGGGATAGGCTCAAAATTGGTTAGCAAGGGTGAATTTCTGGTTTTGGCTCAAAGCTCAAACGGTCCAAAGAATGGCCTACATCATGCTAATGCGTTAGAACTACCCGGTGCCTATGTTTCGAGAGTCGCTAGGGGCGAGTTCTTAGCCACCGAGAAAGATAACTCTTTCTCCTGACTCGAGAAATATGAATCTAGCGTTCGATACCAACTCACATACACTACCGGTAGATCGACACAAGGTTCATGCTTTTAGTAAAATAAAACTCTAATTACTAGATTAGATAAGAATAAAGATACAAAGCATGAAAATAGAGATAACTTCTACACAAAATTCTATGCAAAACATGAGTATTCGATTAGAACACTACTGGAGTCAACATCGTACTCCAAACCACAATTCCTAGCTAACACAATTGACTCCCGGCTCCATTCCAAAAGGAAATTTGGCACAGTAGCACTCACAAGTAAGTGCGTGCATAGTGGGTGTAGTGTGTGCGTACCACATAAAAAATTGATAAACTGAAAAACTCTGAAAGCTAAAATAATAACACTACCAGAATGCGTGCGTGCGTGCACATGCATGGTTCTCACTCTCCCGCGGACTTACATGAAATCATAATCTAAAATATGATTCTTTAAACATTAAACTAAGGAGAAAAGGGAGGGTGTACCCCATGCTCAGAAGTGAGCATACCAGAAGAATTGGCGTTAAGAATCTCTTCTGCAACAATAAACTGAGCTCCTGAAAGGTTAGCCAGAATAAAACACAAGAACATCTGGAATAATAAACTAAGCAAGTGGAACTAGGAAGTTCCATTGGGTTGTCTCCCAAGAGCGCTTTTGTTTACCATCCTTAAGCTGGACTTAATACCTGTATTATGCAGTTTTATAGGATTGTCTAATCATAAAAGCAGAAGTTAATAAAGTCTACTAATTATTATTACACAACCAGCAGAGAAATCAACTATATGTTGATTTAAAGTAGTAACTAAAAATGAATGAAATGGGTCCAAAAACCCAACAGCAGCAGTCCAGAAGATCAGGAGCTTTCCATCTCCATATTTCATCTTTCTTCATCCTCTTCCTCTCCTCCAATCGGCGGTCATGGATGAAGTAGCATTTACCACCCTGCACCCAGTCTTTCAAGGAAAAATCAGGCAATGATGATGAGGTGGAATAGACGATTGATTTCATCATTGCCATTTGCTTTTCCTTCCAAGACTGCCACTCAGAATTACCCAAAAATGGGTCTAAATATTCAAGCACCTGCAGAGGGATAACTGAAATATCAGACATTAAAGAAGGCAGGGAAGTAGGAAGGATGAACTTATCAATATCATTATTAAAAGAAAGAGGATTAGGAAATAAACTGGATGAAGAACTAAAAAAATGAAACAAAGGAGGAGTGATCTCGGTCTCACTCCTGGCAGGTTCCCAAGCCTGATCACAGTCAGTGTCATAAGAGTCATAGCGAGGCGCATCTGAAAACTCAAAGGCATCAGTGGTGCGACAAATCTCCTTCATAATTGAGGAGGTGTACAACTCCTCATCAGAAAGGTCTTCCTTATCATCCCACTTAGGCGCAGCTTGGAGGTCCAGAACATCACCCTGCAAACAATCTTCGACAGGATCATCAAAAATATGTGTAGAAATTTTTTGCAAAGAAGCTGGAGGAACATAATCAATGTCAAAATCAGAAAATAAGAGATCTGGTTCCTCCGCAAAAGGATCCGCAGACACCTCCCCGCTGTAGAGAACACTCTCCTTACCCCACTCCGATGCATCTAGGAGCTCCCAATCCTCTCCATGTTGGACATCAAATGAGTGATCGTCATCACTAGGAGTAAAGCCATATACAGGGAGTGAAGAGTCCATGCAAGAAATAAGCTCGGGGGTTGAGGGCTCGATTCCCTCCACGGTTAAGGACTGAGCGATAGGGACTTTGTCATCAGGATGTGAAGGCCTACAATTGGGAATTGGAATAGGTAAAAGACTGGGGCAATCCTTCAAAACATGATTTTCACTTTTACAAATTAAACATACAAAGCCCCTAGGATACGTAGCATTTAATTCCCTCATTTGATCTATATAATAGCTCATCTTGTCATTAATGCTAGGTTCAGTCCAGGAATACTTTTTTTTAAAAGGATGCAGATATAACAAAAATTGAAATTCTTTGCAAGAAAATTTACACAATCAATTAAAACTACTTGGAAAAACTTGCTTTATAAGTGTAAAACAGAATGGAATAAAAACAATACTAACAATATATACTTAAGAAGCAGAATGAAAATAACAAATAGGCTATACACACTGGAAGGAACCACTATCTCTTATCTCCCTCTACAGCAAACTCACATGTCTGTGTTCCCTGGCAACGACGCCAAAAACTTGATGCGCAAATCTAGCACACCGCTATAGGCGGTAGCGAGACTGCGACACGAAATGGTGGTGTACCGATCGTTCAAGTAATATAAAATGTGGGAGTGAATCCCCAAGTATCGATCTCGAAGGAACACAGTAAGGTAGAGTTAACTATTGAGGAAGGACTTGAGATCGAAGTCCTTTAGGTCGGATGGGTGCGAAAGGAGGTGATTTGGTTTGTGGAAATAAAAGAAAATAACTAAACTACTCTTATGCAATACCGCTATGCAATGCTTCGCTTGGCGGGATGGAGACTAGGCATGCCTTGAGCGCGCTGCTTCGTAAGGGCGGATGCACGAGTAGGCAAGCAGAATCGAACTGTGCAGGCCTTGAGCGCGCTGCTTCGTTAGGCGAATGGATTACACGGGCCGCTATGCCACGCTTCACTAGGCAGATGGAAGAGTAGGCTTTCGGATGAGGTGGATCGCACTGGCGGAATTGAGGGTCGCAAACACCTCGTCACAGAGCTCAACCAAGATCATAGGCGTATCATTCTATAGTGATTCCACACACCAAGCATAAACACAATGAACTTTCATAAAAGCATAATGAAAGCAAATAGCAATTAAAATAGGTTTAAGCAAGGTTCGTCATTAAAGTATAGGTGATTTCATACCATACAACCTTAAAAGAGGAAAATAAGGGTAGAAATACAAACAACGATCGAGACTATGTCGTAGAAATGGGAGGATGCACTAGGTTGTCAATCCATGTCCTACAGTCCATTCATCGGTAGCGTTCGGGATCTCTGAAGCTCTCACCACCTCTAGCCCGTCTTCTCGAGTGTCTATGTTGTCCACATTAATGCCCTCGTTCTTCCTTGCAATCCAGCTAATATGGAGTGGAGATCACCTTCTTGAGAGCTTAGGATGATGGGGAAACACTATGGAGTGATACCCTCCCTTGGAAGAAGAAAAACGGAGTCGTTGCCCCTTCCGGCGGAAGAAATCCTGGAATAGAATCGGCCCTCAAAACCTAAAAAATCGCAGTTTAAATAGAAAAGTTGCAGAATTTTGTTCATGCACGACCAAACGCACGACCGTGCGTAAAAACACATGACCAAATTCAGAATGTTGTTTTGGGCCGCAAATGAACGCGCATGATCGACCAGATCGTGCGTGAAGGATAAACGCACGACCGTGCGATCTGGAAAATTGCAAAATGACATAAATTCTTAGATAAAAGAGGGAAACTCGTGCGATTTTGCTCACGCACGATCAAAACTGACCGTGCGCGAACAAAATGCACGAGCTGGGGTAGATGACCATTTATAAGTACTGTAGGAATAGCACGGTCGCTGAAACCGTGCGTCAAGGAATCGCACGACCGTGCGATTTCTCTAGGTTACAATTCCCATAGAAGGAAGATCTGCCCACCTGCAATAAAAACCAACAAGCTGGGGAACATACCACCAGCACACAAAAATATATAATAACAACAAAATAAAGACATGGGGAGCATCATGTGCTTACCCCCAGCAGAATAGTGCGCAATTGCACACCAAAACAGGATCAATGAGTGCACTTTGTGAACAAATGTGTTCAAGTGAAATATAAGCAATAAAGGACTAAAAGTGAAGTGTATATGCAGGAAAATAAGCCCAGATGAGTCCAAATATGTGTATATAAATGGGACTCATCACTCCTCATCTCAGAATCCTTCCCCTCAGCACTCAAGAAAATCAGGGGAGAGTCATGGAAGTTCCAGTGGCTCTTATTGTTCAAGATCAGCCAGAGCTCCACCCTCAGGATATGCTAGAGCTCCATCTTCTGTATACAAATATCATATCTCTGATGGATCTATGCACATGAAAAGAAGTTCTCAAGATCAACAATCTTCTTATCAGACTAATGAACTTGATGAAATACCTTCATCTCCCATTAATCCAGACTCAGAAAAGAATGCATACATGGCCATATATAGAGAAACAATTGCTACTGCTCAAATTAACAAAGCCAAAGCTGAAGGAAAAGATTATTCACAATTTACAACTATGTCAGAATATAGAAGAAAAGAGTTTGAAAGATATAGTTCAAGGCATCTCTTCAATGCTGAAGACTACCTGAAGTTGCACCCAGCTGCAGTTGTTCCTCATGCTTCATCTCAAACCCTGCTGGGAGCAAATGACCTATATATGAGCAAGAGAGAATCTGAAAATCCCTACAGAGAAATCATATTCAAACATTCTTCAAAGAAAGAGAAAGACACCTGATTGTTTGGTTTTACTAATTTCTGCTTACATTATAAAACATTCTAAACTCAGATTGCTATATTTTTTATCTGCTAAAATGAATTTTCAATTCTGTCAGATATATATGCTCTGTGTTTATTGTTGTTTGTTTTTATTATTTTTGTCAAATAGTATCCTAACCCAAATAGGTGGAGATTGTTGATGAGTCCGAGAATTACACTGTTTTCAGGACTCATCTGGGCTATTTTTCACGCTTGTGCACTACACTTTTAGCTACTTTTCGTTCATATTGATCTATATAGGATTTCACGCACGAGTGCACTATTTTGCCAAGTGTTTAGTGTTATTAGTAATTTCTTAAGTTTTTATTGTTGAATGCCTTATTTCTAGAATCCTTGGGAGTTTTCATTACAGCCTGGAGGCATTTGGGAGAGATAAGGCATTTTTATGCACTTCTGACCAAACACACGGTCGTGCGTTTTTGAACGCACGGTTTGTCGTCCGTGCGCGAAGAAGGGCTTAAAAACGGGGGCCTGTCTTTACCCGTGCAATTTTGTTCACGCACGGGCACCTGCACATGCGCGAAGGAGAACGCCCGTGCAATTTTTACGTTTCATTTCATATAAATAGGGGCTCACCCTAATGTCACTGCAGCCATCTCCACCCCATAGCCGCCCATCCATGGATATTTGGGAGTTTTTCTCCCCCCATTCACCTCCCTTCGTCCATCCATCCTCCATTCAAGATCCGGTCATCGATTCGTCATCCAAACGCTCTGCTTCCTCCACTCCGGCGAGTTCTCAACCATGCAATGCTATTCCGGTGAAAAGACGAAGAAGACTCAGAGATTCGGTGCAAGTTTCAGAGGTTCAAGTGAAGAAGACGGGACGTTAGCGGGGGATTGACAACCCTTCGAGTATCCCGGACGTTAGCCGAAGTCGTGCCCGAATCTGGATTGACGACCCGGAATTCTGGCCGAGAACGACGGCGAGTCTTCATCCTTTGGTGACAAAACCTCTATCTCTCGTTTCCATATTATTATTCGTTGTGTAATTTCTGAGATTTTGATGTATTGAACAATTAATTTTGATAATATAATCATGTCTCATTATGTTATTGGTTGATGATCTCGTTGTGATAATCGTTCCATTTCATTCACATTCACAATCCACGCTATAGCAAAAGTGCTATCAGCATTTGCGAAGAGGTGTGTTCGACCCTCAATCGTCACAGTTACTTTCCATCCACGCGCTTTCTGAAGCACGACATCGCGGCCGTTGCATCCATCCCACCTTGCGAAGCGGAGTTTTGACCCGCATCTCATTTCTGTGTAGTAATTTAGGAAACCAAAATCAAAGCTCCGATTTTTCCTTTAATTTACTCTCGTAATTATTTTCTCAATCCGAAAAGTCAAACTAACCACATGCATTCCTTGAGAGACGATATTCGGGGATGTACTCCCAACTTTATTACTTGTGCGACCGGTGCACTTGCCGAACACGCATCAAGTTGTTGGCGCCGTTGCCGAGGAATGCAGGCGTAGTTTGATTTTGGTGTTTGAGTTAATAGTTACATGAGTTGTTGTTTTTTGTTTATTTCTATTGTTTTCGGGTTGTGTGTATCCAGGAGCGATGTCATGTTCTTTACTGGATCTGTCACAACATGATGAGGATACAACCTATTTGGAGGAGAAATTCTTCAAATTTGCTCAAAGTATAATTCAATGCCTTGAAACGCAGCAAGAGTATATTGATAGATTAACTATGCAGGTTGAGACTTTGTTATCTCTTGCCTCGGCCGTGTTGCAAGAACCTCCTCATGATGTGATAGTTGTACAATCAGAACCTGCAGGGAGTGAAACCGGGATCACTCCCTCAACCAATAATTCTTTATGTTCTTCATCTAGTTTGTTTCTTGACCCTCTTTCATTGGTTATAATTCAACAGGAAGAGTTAGTGTTGGTCATCTAGGTGGAATCTGATCATCTCTCACGGGAGGATGTCACTTGTGACATTTCTTCCTTCTTCTTTGCTCCTACGGATGTTGATTCTACTCTCGCTCCATCTCTTCCTGTTATTTCTAACATCGTTTCATTTATGCCCCCGCAGAATTTGGAATATGCTGACCCATTTTTGGGCAGTCGGATGATGCATTCCTGGCCGGATAAGCATGTTGCAGTGGCAGACGATATTGCTTTGTCCACTCCAGCGTCACCGCATGTGCTTCCCCTAAAGGACTGGATGCAGGGGGAAAGCAATTTTTCCTTGAAGAAATACTCTTGGAAGAGAGAAAGAGAGCAAGAAAAGAGGAGACTTAGGGATGGAGGCTAAACCTCTTACTTCGTTGCCATCAGTTGTGGGTCTCCGGACCTTTTTCTTCTATCTGCAGTTACTATTTTAAATCAACGTATAGTTGATTTCTCCGTATGGTTGTGTAATAATACTACGTAGACTTGGATGACCTCCTCTCTTTAATATTGCGTGAACAATTCTATAATCTGTTAATACAGGTATTTGGTCCACCTTAAGGACGGTAAACAAAAGGGCTTCTTGGGAGACAACCCATGGGAACCACCAGGTTCCGTTTGCTTATTTAATTTCTATTATGTTTTGTTTGTCTATTTTTATGCTAACAATGCAGGTGGGAACTCGCTTGGAGGAAGAGGAGGGAGAACCTTAAAGATGGAATTGACTGCTCTCCTGGTATGCTCTTATGAGCATAGGTACTCCTAACCTAGCTTTATTTTTGCTATGAAATGTTATATTTGATGTGTTTTTCAAATCAAGTCTGGGGGGAGTGGGCCTTTGCTTATGCTACACGCACATACATGCTAGAATGTTGTGTCAGGAAATTTATATTGATTGTCTCATTGCATAACACACACCACACGTGTTTTATTTTTTACTCGTGCATAATTATCGTGTAAGTGCTTGATGTATATGTTTAGAAGTTTGATTGTTAGTTTAGGATTGTGTGGCGGAACAGGATGTGACCCATGCGGTGCAACTAGTAGAGCGCTCACGCAACATAAAAATTCACGTAGAATAGATTTAATTACAAAGTTATAGTTTTATTTACTTCATTTGTGTAATTACTTAATACTCTACTCAAACGGTGAATTTGGGGAATCTAGCGGTAGCCCTAGGTCAAGTGTGGAAGAGCTGTTAGCCTCGTGTTGTTTGAGTTAGAAGGAGAGGAGACCTCGCTCGGTGGTTAAGAACTTGCCCCAAGCTATTTTCAAAATGAGTGCGTTGAATGATCTTGTTGGGAGCATGACGTAGGCCATCATTTGGTCCGGTTGAGCTTTGATTTCCCAACCTAACGTCATCCTTTGCTAGCCTCGTTGAGCCTTACCTTTCCTATTTGTTATACTCCATTAAACTTTCACCAAGGCCACATATCCAAACCTAATACGCACTAGAGTCAAACTTTGGAATTTATACATATTTATGATGATTTTGCGTTGCGGAGAAATATTTGTGTGCGCGCGAAAAAAATGAGAATGAGTTAAAATTTTGATTGATCCCAACTTTTTATGGATCTAGAAAAAAAGAGAGTAAAAGAACTCTAAAAAGAATCGAACCACAAGTATGGTAGTCTTGCGCGCACCATCGTGCTTAAATGATGTCTGGGGGAGTGTGCTTCAAGGTGAAGATGTTGAGGTTGAAATTTGTTATTTACCGGAGGATGAGTGCGTTTAACCTACGTTCTTCTACTTCATTACCGTACCTCAACCCAAGCCCTATGTCTAGCCTAAAAGCCCTACCGATTCTTGATAAGATCGTCTCATGCAGTGGAGAAGGTGCGAAAGGGCAAGCGTATGACCACCGACCTTGATGGATTTCTTGGAGAGCTCTTCCTTGAGATCCAATTTGAGCAACGCTCACCTCAGCAGTTCACTCTATTTTCCCTAGGGCGCGACTGTTCGATTCACCAGTGATTCACCTCAGAGTAGTAGTATTTTGTATTTTACACTTGTAGAAGTTCTTAAAATATAGTCTTTGTTTTAAAATCTTTTCTACTTTATTTTTATGCTCGTTAGTTCTTTACTTCCCATCATGTTTTGCCTGCACAGTTGCTTCTTTAACATCAATTTTTCTATCATAGGATTGAGTGTTTGCCCGAGACGTGCAAATGAGTAAGTCTGGGGGTGTGATGAGTCCGAGAATTACACAATTTTCGGGACTCATCTGGGCTATTTTTCACGCTTGTGCACTACACTTTTAGGTACTTTTCGTTCATACTGATCTATATAGGATTTCACGCACGAGTGCACTATTTTGCCAAGTGTTTGCTGTTATTAGTAATTTCCTAAGTTTTTATTGTTGAATTCCTTATTTCTGGAATCCTTGGGAGTTTTCATTACAGCCTGGAGGCATTTGGGAGAGATCGGGCCTTTTTGTGCACTTCTGACCAATCGCACGGTCGTGCATTTTCGAATGCACGGTTTGCTGTCCGTGCGCGAAGAAGGGCTTAAAAATGGGGGCCTATATTTACCCGTGCATTTTTGTTCATGCACGGGCACCTGCCCGTGCGCGAAGGAGAACGCTCGTGTATTTTTTACATTTCTTTTCATATAAATTGGGGCTCGCCCTAATGTCGCTGCAGCCATCTCCGCCCCATAGCCGCCCATTGATGAGTCCAGATCATATACACTTTTATGGACTCATCTGGGCCATTTAGTTAGTCATTTCACTGCACTTTAGCCCTGTTATTGTTTATATTTGATATTCCATGCTAGGTGCACCTTTAGGCCCATTTTGGTGTGTTTTCATGTTTATCTTCATTAGTAGTTTTCATGCACTGTTAGGTGCCACTTTCAGTAGCTGGATTCGTGGTTGTACGCTGGAATAGGAGTCGTGCAAGTGTTCCCGGTGCAATTCTGCACAGGAACACTGCGCACGATCACTGGTTCTATTGCGCACGACCACTGGTCGTGCGCCACTGATCGTGTGCAGTTAGCCCTTTTTATGAGTTCTGTTTGGTGTAGTGCGCACGACCACCAACGCTAGTGCGCACGACCACCGGTCGTGCGCCACTGTTCGTGCGCACTCATCATTAAATTTCTGAGTTCTGTTTGGTCTAATGCGCACGACCACCGACGATAGTGCGCACGACCACCGGTCGTGCGCCACTGGTCGTGCGAACATGTTATTTTATAATTTCTGTCTTTGCAGGTTCCGTCCAGGCAGAGCGCACGATCACCGAATGCTAGTGCGCACGACCACTGGTCGTGCGCCAATGACCGTGCGCACTGTTTAATTCCAGCGCCTATAAATTCCCTGCTCGTGATTTTAGGTCGGACTCTCGCCCGACTCCGCCGTTTTCTGCTCCCGTTCGCCCAGTTTCGCCCCTCCATCGCCGCCCACCTTAGGGAGGATCTCCGGGCTTGCTCTTCACGCCTATCTTGAGCCGGAGTTTCCTCTCGGCCTCCTCCTTCATCCAAGAGCTCCAAAGGAAGACCTAGCCGCTATCTCCATCGAGCAAGAGGAAGTTGGCAACCTCCACCGGATCGTGACACGAAGAAGACGGGTCCATTGGAGAGTCGTGACAGCTCTCTCTACCCCGGACGTAGTTGCGGACCGAGCTTGGACGCGGATTGACAACCCGGCGATTCCAACCGTGAATCTTCAACGAGCCTTCGGATTCGGTCGATTTCTTGCCTTGTTCTTCTTTTATTGATGTATTTGCAACTAGATCTAACATTATGATGAAGTGTATTTTGATTAAATAGCATTTTTACTTGATTATGTCTATGTGATTGAGTATTTTTGTTTATATTATTGAGGTGCGCCTTGTGGTGTGGTTTGTTGGTTGTCCGGTGCCGCACTAGCAATTGCTAGTGGCGTGCTTGTCGAAGAGGTGCTTGCGACCCTCATTTCGCTAGCCTACTCGCCCATCCGCCTACCGAAGCGTGGCATCGCGGCCCGTATTCCATCCCGCCTAACGAAGCAGCGCGCTCAAGGCCTGCATTGTTCGATTCCGCTTGCCTTCTCGTCCATCCGCCCTTGCGACGCAGCGCGCTCAAGGCCTGCCTAGTCTCCATCCCGCCAAGCGAAGCATTGCATAGCGGCATTGCATAGGAGTAGTTGTTAGCTTTTATTTTGTTTTCCAAAAGCCAACCCAACTCCCCCGCAATCCATCCGATTTAAGGACTTCGATCTCAAGTCCTGCCTCAATAGTAAACTCCACCTTATTGTGTTCCTCAAGAGACCGACACTCGGGGATTTATTCCCAACATTTATTACTTGAACGATCGGTACACTGCCGTTTCGTGTCGCAGTCAAGCTACCGCCTATAGCGGTGTGTGAGATTTGCGCCATCAAGTTTTTGGCGCCGTTGCCGGGGAACACAGTCGTGTGAGTTTTCTGGAGAGGGAGAACCTGAGGGAGAAGCCCTTTCATTTGTAAATTGCATTTCTCTGTTTTATTTCTTCGTATTCTATTTTCTTATTGTATTTTAGGTTGCTTTAGTAATCATTGTTAGGTGTAGTGTTGTGCACAATAACTTTTTCCTTTTGAATCGTTTTATCTTCACGCTATGTGGGCACATCTCAATTTCCGTTGCCGCTGGTGTGGAGCTACTTCCCACTCTAGTGATGAATGCCCTACGGAGAATAGTAGGCATAATTCTTCTCGCCCAGCATATAGAGCATCGACTCCGTCTGATACTCCATATGGTGTGCGTAAGTCTTATGGCTGCTCTGCTGAGCCATTACCGTCTTACTTCTTTTCGGCTTCAGCACCCGCTGTGCCAAAGAAGCCTGCTAGGCAGTGCCAGTTTTGTCGGAGCACAGACCATGCCCTGAAGGATTGTGCTGCTTTTCGTTGCCAATTGGATGAGGATGACGAGCCGGATATCCGGATCGTCCCGAATCCTAACTCTGGCGGCACACCTTCAACATCCGGTTTTGTGTCTTTGCCACCTTCACATCTTGAAGGGTATGGCGTTGACACAGTCACCAGATGTGTGGCTGATCTGGGCACCGATATTGCTGAGCCCATTCTCCCAGTGCATCCACCACCTCTAGTGGATTCGATTCTTTGTGAGGAATCGGTGCTCGACTTTTATCCGAGCACTACTCCTCCCCCTATTGTGCATACTATACTCGTCTCCGACGACATTGTTGAGGATGTGTCGCAGGATGAGGCTGGCGATCTGAGCATTGTGCCTATTCCTATGGAGGAGGACAACCTTCTAGGTGAAGAGGAGTTTTCCTCAGCACCGGTGGAGGAAGCCCAAATCTCTAGCTTGGCCACTGTTGATCCCGCCGAATCTTGTAGCATTGATGACAATGCAAACATTATTTTACTTCCCCAACCTGATGGGAGTGAGTCCGGGATCACTCCCCCGATTTTTGATTATTTATGTTCTTCATCTTGTTTACTTCTCGATCCCCCCTCTTCACCCGAGCCTGTGCAGGTTGAATCTTCACAGGTACTTCAGGAGGACTTGGAGCTTTTTGCTCAAGTCAATGATGAGAGTATCCTCTCATGTGAGGAGATTTATTCCCCCTCCGTTGAGGAAGCTCCACTCATTGCCTTCTCCTCCTGCGAACCTGCCGCAGACGATACCTTGCTGGGCAAGGATATTTTTGGTAAGATGAGTGAGGACCAGGCCTCCTCCTCTTCTTACTTTCTTTTCCCTCTACCTGTGATGGGCAGGTTTTATCTTTATGCAGGTAGAGGGGTGACTGTTCTATCACCGTATCGGTACCCGCTACCGATGCGCATATTAGAATAGTTACCTGTGCACTTTTCTTTTCATAGGCCTATAAGCTAGAACTGTACAAAATCTGAATAAGTCGTGTTGGGATGACAATAACCCCAGTAGTTATCTTACTTTTCATGCATTTTATTTTATGCAATCCTGTTTAGTTAGCTGTAGTATTGTAGTTTATCTTTTTCTGTTTCTTTTGTTTTTGCGGAGCTGACCCCTGCAGGTACTTCTTCTGGATGGCGGATGCTGCAGCTTAGTCGTGGTTTAAACGCCAATCTTCTGGTATGCTCACTTGCTGAGCATTGGGTACTCTCTTCCCCTAGCTCTATTTTGATTTTCCTGTCATATATTATGCGGATTGTTTAGTTTAAGTCTGGGGGAGAGTAGTTTGTTTACCCGCTCACGTGCACTATTGCACTGCATACTAGAAGATTCCATTTAAAATGTTTTGTTTATTTTCATTGCACACCACATCACCCACTTGAGCGCGTACTCATCTGTTTGCCTGCTCTGTTGTGAATTTAATTCTTCTGCTTATTTGGGAAAGTCTAGGTGATGGCTTAGGACTATGTAGCAGAGTAAAATGTTGACTCTAGTAGTGCTCCTAGTCGAGTGCTCGGTTGCATAGAAATTTGTGTAGATTAGACTTCTTTTTATACTATGGTTTTATATTTTTCTTATTAGTGTAAATGTTGTTTACTTTACTCAAATGGTGAATCTGGTGGAATCAAACGGTAGCATAAGGATGTGTGTAAACGATCGCTAGATTCGTATTGCTTGAGTCAGGAGAAAGGAGAATCTTTCTCGGTGGCTAGAACTTGCCCCAAGCGATTCTTGAAGCATTGGCATAGGATAGTTCTAGTGCGTGAGAATGACGTAGGCCATTATTTTGGCCCGGTTGAACTTTTTATTTCATGCCTATCGTCTACCCTTGCTAGCCCCTTTGTGCCTACCCTTTCCTTGATTCAGCTCCACATGTTTCTCACCAAAGCCTAAAAGCCTAACCTAGTCGCACACCCAAATCTGAGCTTTAGTTGTAATCTCATTTACATTTTGGGGGGTGTTGATTGTGGTGTTTACTATGAGAACCTGTGGTTATGCTCCTTTGAAAATTTGCTGAAAGAAAACGACAAGGAAAAGAAGATTTAAAGAAAAAGAAAAAAAAATTGAAAAGGAAAAAAGAGAAAAAGAAAGGCGAGTTTTATTGAAAATCATGTAGAAGAATTGTGTATTGGGAGTAGGCGGTGCACACACCTATGTTGCAAATGTCCAAGTCTGGGGGTGTGATGCACTTGCATTCGATTTTGGTGCGTGGGTAGTTATTTTTAAAGCTCATTTGGGTTATGTGTTTGAGCCATTTTGTGTATCCTTGTTTACCTCACCGTAACCCAAGCCCCATCTCTAACCTAAAGTCCTACCGACTCACGCTATGAACCAATCTAGTGTCGTGGAGAGAATGTGACCGGGCAAGCCTATGGTCACCGACACTGATGGATTTCAGTGGAGTTTTTCCCGCACCCCAATCTTGAGCAATGCTCATCTCAGCGTTTAGTTTACTTTCTCCGTATGCGTGACCGAATGATTCACCGTTGTTCACCATTTTGAGTAGTTGTAATATGCTTTTACTCTTTTAGAAATTTATAAACTGTTTTTATAATCAGAAATCTTTTCTACTAATTCTCTTATGCACGTGAGCATGCGACTTCGCATGGTACTTTGTAGTGTAATCTTAAGCCATCTACTTTTCTTTCCCCGTTCGCGCAGAATTTGTTTACTCGGGACGCGCAAACAGTTAAGTCTGGGGGTGTGATGAGTCCAGATCATATACACTTTTATGGACTCATCTGGGCCATTTAGTTAGTCATTTCACTGCACTTTAGCCCTGTTATTGTTTATATTTGATATTCCATGCTAGGTGCACCTTTAGGCCCATTTTGGTGTGTTTTCATGTTTATCTTCATTAGTAGTTTTCATGCACTGTTAGGTGCCACTTTCAGTAGCTGGATTCGTGGTTGTACGCTGGAATAGGAGTCGTGCAAGTGTTCCCGGTGCAATTCTGCACAGGAACACTGCGCACGATCACTGGTTCTATTGCGCACGACCACTGGTCGTGCGCCACTGATCGTGTGCAGTTAGCCCTTTTTATGAGTTCTGTTTGGTGTAGTGCGCACGACCACCAACGCTAGTGCGCACGACCACCGGTCGTGCGCCACTGTTCGTGCGCACTCATCATTAAATTTCTGAGTTCTGTTTGGTCTAATGCGCACGACCACCGACGATAGTGCGCACGACCACCGGTCGTGCGCCACTGGTCGTGCGAACATGTTATTTTATAATTTCTGTCTTTGCAGGTTCCGTCCAGGCAGAGCGCACGATCACCGAATGCTAGTGCGCACGACCACTGGTCGTGCGCCAATGACCGTGCGCACTGTTTAATTCCAGCGCCTATAAATTCCCTGCTCGCGATTTTAGGTCGGACTCTCGCCGGACTCCGCCGTTTTCTGCTCCCGTTCGCCCAGTTTCGCCCCTCCATCGCCGCCCACCTTAGGGAGGATCTCCGGGCTTGCTCTTCACGCCTATCTTGAGCCGGAGTTTCCTCTCGGCCCCCTCCTTCATCCAAGAGCTCCAAAGGAAGACCTAGCCGCTATCTCCATCGAGCAAGAGGAAGTTGGCAACCTCCACCGGATCGTGACACGAAGAAGACGGGTCCATTGGAGAGTCGTGACAGCTCTCTCTACCCCGGACGTAGTTGCGGACCGAGCTTGGACGCGGATTGACAACCCGGCGATTCCAACCGTGAATCTTCAACGAGCCTTCGGATTCGGTCGATTTCTTGCCTTGTTCTCCTTTTATTGATGTATTTGCAACTTGATCTAACATTATGATGAAGTGTATTTTGATTAAATAGCATTTTTACTTGATTATGTCTATGTGATTGAGTATTTTTGTTTATATTATTGAGGTGCGCCTTGTGGTGTGGTTTGTTGGTTGTCCGGTGCCGCACTAGCAATTGCTAGTGGCGTGCTTGTCGAAGAGGTGCTTGTGACCCTCATTTCGCTAGCCTACTCGCCCATCCGCCTACCGAAGCGTGGCATCGCGGCCCGTATTCCATCCCGCCTAACGAAGCAGCGCGCTCAAGGCCTGCATTGTTCGATTCCGCTTGCCTTCTCGTCCATCCGCCCTTGCGACGCAGCGCGCTCAAGGCCTGCCTAGTCTCCATCCCGCCAAGCGAAGCATTGCATAGCGGCATTGCATAGGAGTAGTTGTTAGCTTTTATTTTGTTTTCCAAAAGCCAACCCAACTCCCCCGCAATCCATCCGATTTAAGGACTTCGATCTCAAGTCCTGCCTCAATAGTAAACTCCACCTTATTGTGTTCCTCAAGAGACCGACACTCGGGGATTTATTCCCAACATTTATTACTTGAACGATCGGTACACTGCCGTTTCGTGTCGCAGTCAAGCTACCGCCTATAGCGGTGTGTGAGATTTGCGCCATCACCCATCCACGGATATTTGGGAGTTTTTCTCCCCCCATTCGCCTCCCTTCGTCCATGCATCCTCCGTTCAAGATCCGGGCATCGATTCGTCATCCAAACGCTCTGCTTCCTCCACTCCGGCGAGTTCTCAACCAAGAAATGCTATTCCGGTGAAAAGACGAAGAAGACGCAGAGATTCAGTGCAAGTTTCAGAGGTTCAAGTGAAGAAGACGGGATGTTAGCGGAGGATTGACAACCCTTCGAGTATCCCGAACGTTAGCCGAAGCTGAGACCGGATCCGGATTGACGACCCAAAATTCCGGCCGAGAACGACGGCGAGTCTTCATACTTTGGTGACGAAACCTCTATCTCTCATTTCCATATTATTATTCGTTGTGTAATTTTTGAGATTTTGATGTATTGAACAATTAATTTCTATAATATAATCATGTCTCGTTATGTTATTGGTTGATGATCTCATTGTGATAATCATTCCGTTTCATTCACGTTCACAATCCACGTTATAGAAAAAGTGCTATCAGCATTTGCGAAGAGGTGTGTTCGACCCTCAATCGTCACAGTTACTTTCTGTCCACGCGCTTTACAAAGTACGACATCGCGGCCGTTGCATCCATCCCGCCTTGCGAAGTGGAGTTTTGACCCGCATCTCATTTCTGTGTAGTAATTTAGGAAACCAAAATCAAAGCTCCGATTTTTCCTTTAATTTACTCTCATAATTATTTTCTCAATCCGAAGAGTCAAACTAACCACGTGCATTCCTTGAGAGACGATATTCGGGGATGTACTCCCAACTTCATTACTTGTGCGTCTGGTGCACTTGCCGAACACGCATCAATTGTTGGAACAACCCTATTACTAATTTGGGTTAGGATCACTATCTGTGGTTAGGACTCAAGTTGACCCCAATATATATACCTAAGTTCAAGGTCTAAGCATGTCTAAGTTAGCTGAAACTTAGGAAAATTCTAAGTTTTCTGTGTTCGACGAACGTCTTCCTGTGTTCGACTGTCGTGTCTTAGCTCGACGAACTCCTGATTGAGATCGACGAACTCAGTGATATGTTCGACGAATGAGTAACTCAGTGTTCAGTTCAACGAACTCAGCTTTCTGCTCGACGAACTCAACTTTCTGTTCGACGATATTCCTCTTGAGCTTGACAATTCCTGAAGAATCAGTTATCTCTTTCTCTGAACTCAGATCGACTATTCAGCAACGGATCTATTCAAATATTTAGATTTATTCATATTCAGATAAGCCAAGATTTCACTTATTTTCCTTTTTATATATCCATTCTATTCTCTTCTTTCAAGAATCTAGCCGTTGACATATATTGGAAAAGGAAACTATCAAAGAAAAGGAATTAAAGTATTTTGCAGAATCAGAAAGTTGCTATTGCAATCCCAAGAAAGATTTATCTCAGTTTATTCTATTCCTTATCAGAAGATTTGAATTCTTAAATCAGATTATTTTATCTAACGAAAAAGGATGAATCAGTATATAAGATATATACAAGAGGATACATAAGGATATACAGATATAGAAGATATACTTGTGAGATACACAGACAAAAAGAGATACAGAAATCTTCATCTACAGCAACAATTTCATTCTCAGAGAACAACTGAAATCTTCTCTTGAAGCATCTGCTGATTCTTATTCTTCTACACCCAAGAGAAAGCTTCACCAACTGTCAACAAACTCTATCAGACAGGGGGAGCTTTACAACAACAACAATCCACTAGTCTTCTCTTAGATCTTATTGAGAGAGAAGAACTTCATAACCTCCTTTTTGGTTCATTCTATTTACCCCACCTTGTGCAGGATTTTAACTACCTTCAAAAGTTAACCTTTGGTGGCAGGGCACCTGATCAAAAACCTATGGTTTGGTTTGAGCACCTGATCAAAAGCTCAGTGGTGATAGGGCGCCTGATCAAAAACCTTAGTGGATTCCTACCAAGGGTGGTAGAAGAGTAGATGTACTCCGGTTGATTGGGGAACTACTATAAATCCTTGTGTCTTTGCTGTGTTTGTGCTATTTTATATACTGTGCTTTGTTTATTATTTTGGTTTTCTATTCACTCAATTATACATATATATATCATTATTTTAATTCCGCTATAAAATAAGTTAAAACTTTTAATACTCTATTCACACCCCCCCCCCCCCCCCTCTAGAGTAAATCTAAGATCTAATACCTCACTTTTACAGACCCTACCCACCATATTTATTACTATTTCATTCCTACCTTCTTTCTCTCCTTATCGCACTCGCTCTTGCATTCGCACCTCTCTCTAGGCTTTCATGTGACTCAACTTATACCCCCACCCTTACACGATGGTTGTCAAACCCGATGGTAGGGACAAGTGCACCCAAGCATTCACTACCCATGACTTCGTAAATTGTGACCTATCAGAGGATGGGTTCACGATGGAGATCACAGATTACATCTCGCCCGGGTTCGTTGTGCGCCGACCCGGAAGTCGTGACTGTGTCAACCAGTTCTCGCCCGACATGCTTGCCATCCCCCTGGATCACTTTGAAGTAAGATTCTGCCTCCCCATCTAGATGGAGCTCCACCAGACCTTCTGCTACTTTGAGTTTGTTCCCGCAACTCAACACCAATTCCATAACCATGCTGATAGCATTCGCTTGCTACCTGCGCGCGGAGAGGATCGAGTTTAGCCTCCCGTCTTCCGCAAACTGTTCAACTTCTGGGCGAAAAGTGGGGTCGCCTTCTTCTCTGGCCAGCACCCACTCAAGGTTGCCGGTCTTGCCAACAAGGACCACGATTGGGTTTGGCACTTCATCTTCATCACCGGTAACTTCAAAAACACCCTTCTCGCTCCCGTGCAGGAAGAAGAATCGACCTACAAGCCTCCGTCGCTGGGAGGTCATTAGGCAAAGCTCCACCAATACATTATGGAGCATGGCATGGACGTCGTCCACCTGCAGAAGGATGTCAACTCACTCCCCCTAGTTCTACCGGGAGATGGTAAGGCGGAATACTTCAGTCCTAGCTCTCGCTTGTCTTTCTATCTACCTTTCTTACTTAGTCAAAAAACTTGATGCAGGTCGCGGGATCTTCCCCTACATCCGCCGCACGTGAACGAGGAAGCTCCCGGCTCCTCCCTAGCTCTCGCACGATCTGCCGCCAAAGTCTGTTAGAAAGATTTGGCCCCCTCCAAGCCCAGCAGCTAGAAGCGGAAGCCTGAAACTGCTCCTGCCTCTCCTCCTTCCAAATGGTCCAAATCCTCGGCACCTGCCAAAGGTAAGGAGGTCACCGCCGAGGCTCCTGAGGTGGGTGACATTGCGGATGGGGCTGTCGGGTCCTCAAATGAGTTGGTGGAAGCCTCCAATAGACCGATACCGAGGGGGCACCAGAATTTTGGCCTAGGCGAGAAGTACATTGATGAACATGTGACCCCCTGCTTAAGTGGGACCGAAAGGCCAACCGGGCCTCAATTTCCACTCTCCTCCCATCCTGGATGGAGCAAGACACCACTAGAGGCAAGGCCTATGCCCTCTCCTTCGTGCTCTACAGCCAAGAGGATGCCACGATCATCGATGCTGAGACCACTGGGGAGCTTGCGCACGAGGACGCGCGGGGACAGTTGCATGCTCTCGAGCTCACGCAGATGTCATCGCGACGCATCATCAAACTCACGCGAAACCTCACTGAGGTTGAAAGAATGCGGACCCTTGCTTCCTCCGAAGCTGTGTCCATGACACACAAGCTGGAGGCCGCTAACACCCTTCTCGCTAAATGCCCGGCCAGAGTAGTAAGCTCAACCCTTCACGGATGCTTACGCTTTCTGAAAATGCACAGTGTGACTCTGAGTATTCTCTAGAGGGGGGTGAATAGAGTTTTAAAACTTTTATAACCTAGTTATGCACACAAAATAAAATAACAAAGTACTATGCAATCACCAATACCAAAACAGAATAGTGTAAGCACATAAAATATGAAGCATAAAACTGGACAACACAGAAAATCAATGCAGAAGACACATAATTTTTATAGTGGTTCCCCAAAATGTATGTTGTCCACTCTTCTACCTCCCTGGTAGGATTGCACTAACAGTGCCTGAGTCTTTTGATAAGGAGGCTCTCAGAACCACTAAGTCTTTTGATAAGGAGACTCTTAGAACAACTGAGTCTTTTGATAAGGAGACTCTTAGAACCACTGAATCTTTTGAAAGAGAGATTCTTATTACTCTTTTATAGTTGGAAAAGGAGAACAGTAGAAGAAGAAGAAGAGAATATGATTCTTCTGTTGAATCCTTCAGCAGCTATCTCTATGGATGTTGTTGCTTCTATATATTTAAGGATCTGAATATGATGGTCCCTTGATTAAGATAGTGATGATTGCAAGGGATATAAGCTTTGATCCTCACCCACTCTGCACTTCTGTTGGATTGCTGCTATAAGATGTAGAAGGAGCAACTGTCTTGTTGTGATCTTTTCTTGTGCAGAGCAGTTGTTCTTCAGTTCTGTCTTAGGGTTAGAAGAGGGAGAAGGAGAAGCCCTATTCGACAAATAGAGTAATGAGTGAGAGAGTTCTGTTTTCTTTCTTCCTCAACATACTTATTCTCTATTGATTTCCGTTTGACTTTCTTTCTTCTTCTAGACAATCCTTAGAAAGAATGACCATTGGACAATAAATTGTTTCCTTCTATTTTTGTTCCCGACCCGCCCATCTGATTTGAATAACTTCCAAGAATGTCTTTGTTGTATCTATGAACTACTCCATTCCATTCTTAACAATAAACGAGCCGTTAGAGAACAAATTTCAGCCTTATAGATCATCTGGAAAAGCACCAGAAAGTACAGCAGGAAACCTTCCATTTCTGTCTGTATTTGATGCCGCGTCGACTTCTTCATTCATCATATCGACACACATCTGAGTTCTTATAGAATTAGCATTGAATTTCTTCTTAGCTCTCACTGAACTCAGATGTCGATGTTGCATCGAGTACTTGTCGACTATCCGTCGAGTTGAAGACTTGGACTTGAACTTTATCTTCTGCGTCAAATTGAAGTCGAAGTTACGTCGACTTCTGAGATGTCTTCGACATACTCTTTCTTCTGCGTTGAGTTCCTTTTGACGATGCGTCGACTTGACTTGATACTTTGTCAGGCAGTTTGAGTTACTTTGACTTTTGGTCAGAGTTGCGTCGACATCTAGTCAAAGTTGCGTCGACCTCTATTCGACGCAAGTTTTAACTCAACTGAATTTATGCTTCTCTTAGGCCTGGTCTTGACACTCTAAGTTGAGTATGATATCCTATGACATCTAATGACCATTTTACCCTTTCTATACAATGTGGGTAATACACCCTAACTGATGAAATCACTTTAAGATAATTTGTTTAGATAAATCAAAAGGGTTTTTCCCGACAATCTCCCCCTATTATCTTAACAAATTTTACAATTTGATTACGTGATTTCAAACATACTTTGACATAAAATTAAATACAAACACATATACACAGATAATAGACTGAAAGATATGGTAAACTAAAAAACATCTGATTGATATATATAGCTGTTTATCAGAGTTAGTTACCCAAGAAATGATCTACTTTCTCTTTTTGAGAAATGTAGATAAGGACTCATAAACCTTTCTAAACTTTCTTTTACATACTTGAAGTTGGCTGGAATGGCCTTCTCTGGATGTTTCTGAATTCTCTCATGTCCCTTGAAGAGCTTCTCTATATCAGCTTCATCTTTAGGAAAGACATCATTTAGCTTTAGCCCCAGAACAATAACTTTATCAGACAACACATTTATTTCTTCTAGGTCTAGCTCTTTTGCATCAGGATCTGGTACAATGAATGTTGATTGTGGATTACTAGAAGTTGGAGTTATCTTGAATACAATCTTCTTTTTCTTTTGAAGTTGCTGTTATGCTTCATCCTTATCACATCCTAGACCTCCTCTGTGAAGTTGCCCTGTATTCTCAAGAAGTTTTGCTTGAGGGTTCCTGGCAACATACTTTGTAGGGTCAAAGAGTGTGATTGGGATTTGAATTGCCTTCTTTAGTTGTTCCTTTTCTACAACATCCTTTCCTTTCTTTAACCTTTCAATAAATAACCTTCTCTGTTCTTCCAGGTCTCTTTGAGATGCTTCATACTCATGTAGATCCCTTTCTCTGAGTTCATCTAGGACTTTATCAAGACCTGGATCAGTGCATACTTTAATTTTTTTTTGGGGGGTTTCAACCTTCTCATAGGTTTTATAATAGGACTTTTCTTTCTTGAATTATATTCTTTGTTCTTTTGTATATTTCTCCCAAATTGGTATCCTTCCTCTAGGCCCTCTTAACCTTCCTCTGTAGTTCCCTCCATATCCCCTTCCTATGATTGGAGGTCTTCCTCTGAAGGCTGGTTCAGGGACAATTGAAGTGTGTGCTAAAGTAGGATCATGAGGAAGCTGAGCTTGTACTGGAGAGGATGGAGCAACTACATGAACTTGATTAGCAATCTTGGATGGTGATGTTGTCGATTCTTCAGAATGTGTCCAGAACTCTTGTGTCTCGGGGATAAATAACTCAGCGGGCTCATTGTACTCTTGCACACTCTTCAGGTAGCCATTATCATCTGAAAATAAATCAATCTCCCCTAGTTTTTGATGACTCCCCATGTATTGAAGGCAGAATCCCTGGGGGGAGAATGATGAAGGTTCTAGAAGGAGCTTGTAGGTGATAGCTGGTTCACCTTCAGAGACATAGGGAGAGGGAAGAAACGTCGTATATACCAAATCTGGAGGTGTCCTAGGCATGCTGTCAAACTTTTCCCCCTGCTTTATATCTTGTATACAAGATATAAAGACCTCAGCAGGCAGTAGGGATGATTTCAATTCCCTTTCAAGATCCTTCGTCTGGGTAGTGAGGCCCTGCAACCTCCTGTGTTGAGTACACATCTTCGTGTAACAGTCGTCAGGTAATTCCAGATAGAGAGATGAGAAATGAGACAAGAGTGTTGTTGGATCGGTAGGCGCCCTTAGAGGGGGGGGGGTGAATAAGGGTATTAAAACATTTAATATATTTTGATATACTTGATATAATAAGAGATTAAAATAGAGATAAATCAAGTAAAACAATTGAAACCAAATAGAGACATGATTTTATTAATTTGAAATGAAGGATTGCAAAACATGATTTCTTATAACGCTAGAAATCGAAGGCGAATAATAAAATGACTTTTTCGTTTTCTATCCCGACTTGTATCCCCACAAACTAGTGGCTTTAGCCTATCCTCCCCTAGATATGGCCTCAAGCCACTCTAGCCAATCCTCCCCCGGATACGACCTCGAGCAACCCCTAGATCTATACCCTAGACCTAGTCTCCAACATGAGGCAAATTCCTCCCTAAGTCCTACCCAGACCTAGTCGCCAATAGGAGGCAAATTTACTACACGATTACAAAAGAAAATAACAACAATATTAAAAACTCCCTCTATATGGATCTCTGAAAAAGTAGATGAAGGCCCGCAGAGTATGATCGTAGTCGATGTGGTTTTTCACACGATGATGAAGTGTGTTGAAATCTTATCCACGGATTTCATTTAGCCTTCATGGATTTATGGGAGTATCTCTCTAAACCTTCCTCTATATGATGTGGCTCGAAGCTCTGGAATTTAAGAGTACGAGAGAATGAAAAATACAGAGCCAAGGGGTCCTTTTCATAGCCTTGGAGCTAGCGTCTGCGCTAGAGCTATCGTCGATGCTATCCCGGATTAGGAAACCTTTCTAAAAATCCGCGCTATCGACATCGCTATCCGCTACCGCCTGACGCTATCGCCTTCTATACTTTCCGCCTGAACTTGCCTAATCAGAGCTAGCGCCTATGCTAGGTGCTACTGCCGACGCTAGTGGACATGTTGGAATTCCGTCTTCAAATTTGGGGACAACCTTCATATGTTATCCTTGAGTTATATGACTTTGTTTCCTGCACACTTAAACACACAAGATCAAATACACATATAATTTGTTATTCTCAAACCTAGGAGATGCGGAAGACCATATTCCAACAAACTCCCCCTTTTGATAATACAAATCCATTAATGATAAATCAGAGCATTAATATATAAGCATGATGAAACCTACTTGTGTGTATGTGAGAGTGATGACTTAGGATAATTGTCGTTTTTAGTATTTAGAATTGCTCCACCTAAATACATGCTCCCCTTATATGTAAGCTATCTTCTTAATCTTTAATCAAGTTAGTTTTCCCTTCTAATAGCGATTATTATTTATCATGTTAGTTCTCCCCCATTTGTTATTAGCAAAAGTGGGTAAGGAAGCAAGAGACATAAAGAGAGGTTTTTGATAAAAAGATAAGGCATGATCGAGCTTTTAGAGGAAATGAAATGATAAGGAGTTTTTAGCATAAAAAGGTAATGATTTCCAAGTAACCAATCTACCTAGACAATATGTCTACACCCTAGCCCAGTACTAAGTAATAGATGGTCAAGAGGAGCTGCATACATGCTGTAGGTTGGGGTGTTAGTTTCATATGCAAACACTAGAAACTACTCAACCTAGCACTCTGTCCCCCCAGTGCCTCGCAAGGCCCCACTGGAACGCTCCCCGGTTAAGGACAAGACATGACTTAGTGGTTAGGTTATCTAATGACTACAGCCCTACGCCCTCGCTATGGTGAGATATCATGAGATAATAATCATTGGAAACATTAAGCGTTTAAATCTAATGATAAGTTCATAGCCTATGGGTTTATATATTTAGTTGAATTTTTGAAAAAAAACTCACATAGCTATTTTGAAATCCATTAATGAATCAGAGTTTTTAGTATAAAAATGATATTCGTGTTAGAAAAACCAATATAAATTCTACCAAGCAAGTTAACCAATTATTGAAAAAAGAATTTTGAGATTTTGGACTTTGATATAAGCATGAAAGCGCAAGGCAAAAAATATATGGTGATGATGCGGAAGACTTATAGAAATACAAGAAACATATTTTTGTAATCTTGACTATTCATAAGAAGAAAATATGAGTTAAATTCCAAAATGAGAAGATGTATTTGTAAATCATTTTTCTTATAAATTTTTTAAGGTTTACAATAAAGTAACTAAGCATGAATGAAATATATCCAAAAGAGACTACTACAATGTTATTGTAATTCACAAATTCAAGACATACCAAACATTGTAGAGAGTATGCTAGGTTATCTAGTGCATTTATATATAAAGAGTAATATAGAATTAGCATTAGAATCAAATACTCATGAGAAGAAGTGTTGTGGAAGATAATTATGTGCACATAATTGTATTTTGAAGAGAGTAAACAAATGATTTAATCAAAAATACAAGACATATGTAGAGTAAAGTGCACAATACAACACAAATAATTTTACTTTCACACACTTTAATGCACATAAAAAATGCTTTGCACACACAATGCTCATTAAGACTTATCAGGGTGCAAAGTAGTGCTTGGGGGATCACACACATTATTTTTCAATATTGATTTTTTTTGTGATCCGGTGTACTTAAGAATAAGTGGTGTAAGGAAAGAACTAAGGTTTGCACAAACCATTTTACTATTCTTTCCAAGGTGCTTAACCTCACAATGCTCATTGAGACTTATCAGGAGGTTCAAGTAGTGCTTGGTGGAGTTATCTTTGTCAATTTATTTCATGATTTTTTGTTTTGTACAAAGATCTCTGAATACATTTGTTTTGCAAACCAATTGAATTTTGAAAACACACCCATTTTCATTATATTAAAAGTGCAAATAAAAGTAGTGTGTAACGTCCCGATTCGAGCTAGACCTCTTGTGCGCATTTTTGAGTCAAGCGAGTTGACTCGAGCTCGGGGTGTACTGAGGGCCAGGCTTGCAACTGAGCCGGGGAAGTGCACTCAACGAATGCGGCGAGTACCATTTCTATTCTTTGTCCCGATGTTTGCTGTATCAGGATCCAAGCCGTCCGGAGAGCATAATTTGAGCAATAAAACTCGAAGGAAGCATGCCGCCTTGAAGGAATTATAGTGCGTACGTTAGCTCAAATGACATGGTTTTCAAATAGCGTATCTATTCAAGAAGGTGATATGTAACAAACGACCTCGCAACCCAGTCAGCCTTATTAGACTCGTAATTATAGTACGAGTTCAATGAATCTATCCATTTGCGATTCCGACTTCGTTTGAAGGAGTTTTCACGTTTAAGTTAAATTAGGCCACAAACGCTCCGGGGAACGTAAAATGAGCAAACAAATTTGAAATTCGTCGTGGATCATTTTGATGGGTGTGTATAGACGAGACGGTCATAACGAGCCCATCCGGGGCAAATTCCGAGCCCTATAGAGCGAGATACAAGCATTTGAATCCATTATCAATAATATAAATGATAATAATAATAATATTATTATATAATTATGTATTATATATATACACACACGCGCAATGCTAGGTTAGAAAAGGGGAACTTACCCAACCCTTCTTCCATACAGCTGACGGCGGAAAGAGATCGAGCTCCCCTTCCTCCCTCTTCTCCGGCGCACCCCTTCAGGGCAAGGTTGACGACGCCCAAAGCACCTTCCGGCGAGCTCTCAACTCCGACGTCCATCTCTCTCCCAAACACACTCCATCTTCTCTCTCTCACTCTCTAACCCCCCTCCATGGCCGAACCACATCCACCTTCTCCCTCAAGGCCGGCAACCTCCGGATCCGGCGAACTCTTCTCCAAAACTGAAATGGCAGCAGGTCCGCAAGCTCCTCCACCTCTCCACTCTCTCGCAGAACTCTCTATTTCACTCTCTTATATCTTGACCTCTCTCTCTCTCTACAATCCCCATGGCCGAAACCTTCAGATCTACTTCGGTGAACCTCCTCCGGCATGCTCTCCAACTCCAGATTCTTCTCCAGAACTGCCGGCCTACTCACATTTACGGTGGTCTCCAAGCCGAGTGCTGCCTAGCTCAGTTCTTTGGCGAGATCTCCTCTTCCAAAGATCGAAAACAGCGAGCCCTCACTCTCCAAACCAAAACATCCCACTCGAGGGGCCGACTCCTCTTCGATGACGTCCGACGAGATCCGGATCGGCGAGATCTGGCCATGACCGGGAGCGACAGACAAATGCCGCGTACGCGACTATTTGGTAGCATGCATGGACACTCAGTGAGCTTCTTCCCCTCTCCCTTGGTGCTAGTTTCCTAGGTCTGATTAGGCGAGACATCGAGCTAAATTGAGCTTGATTGGACAGGAAGCCATGGAGGAATGGACAAATCTATGTTCCGATTTGTTGTTCCGGCAATCTCCGACCACCGATTCACGCCCGGCGATGCACCTTATAGGAGGAAGGGGCGTTGGTGTTGGTTGGTCGGACGGGAAAATATGGTGGCCGATGGGAGAGTTATTTTTATTAGGCTCCAAGTCGGGCAAATCACAGTCCCAGGCTGGAGGAAAAGATGACCGGATGTTATCCGTTCAGCTTTTAGATCCGTGCAGATTATAATGCACACAAAATTTGTCTAATGCGTGCGGCTGGCTTCGAGCCACTTTTTAGGCATGTTCCAGACAGATTTGGTCCTCGGGCTCAACATGAAAGTTATAGCCCCTGGAAAGGCCTTTTCGTAGAGTGGTTGTGCATTTTTTGGGGAGCCCCTTGGCTCCCTAAAACTCAAATCGAAATTGCTATCCTAAAAATAATTATTATTTAAGTACATGACAGATTCTATCCAGGTTTGAGGAGCCGGGTTAAAACTCGATTTTAGACATGATAGACTTAGATTTGGACCTCGGACTTAACCCGAAAGTTCTAGCCCTTGGAAATACCTTTCCCGAAGGGGGCAGATCATTAATTTTGGTAGACTGTAGCTCCCAAAAATATTGTTTTAGTGCGCAGGGAGGCAAACGTACGAATTCATAATATTTTGGTGATTTACCTCATTTTACTTATTCAGAAGCATATGAAACTTGATAGAAATATATTTGTTGTAGTTATCAATACCCCCATTTAATCTTATAACTTTTGTGTTAGAAATGCTTCTTAGATTAAATATTTCATCATAAATACTTATGCTAATTGTGAAACACTAGGATGCTAGTGAAGAAAGAAATATGGAGTCATGCTTTATAGTAAAATTCCAGTGCACTTTTGGCAGAGGTATTCATGCGATAATTATGTCTTGATGTAGCAAGTTCGATGTTCAGTTTTGGTAAAGTTATTCCACTAGTATATTTGCTACAAATAGATGTGCTGACCTAGATACGACAATGATATTAATAACAGGAGGTTGCATATTGGGAATCATTCTCATGTTGTAGTGTAATAATGTTATTGATAGAATACGATTGAATAAAAATGCATCCCTGAACTTGTGGTGAAATTAGCCCGAGGATGAGAAAGGTCAGGAAACATATTGGGTAACCCTTCTAGTGATCTGATACGCGACAAGGTACACAAGTAGTCCTTAGGATCACATAGAGTGTAATCCCATGACTTATACCTTCCACTGTGTTAGAGTTATGATAACTCCGTAGGTGAAGCAGTGATGGTTGGTGAGGCTTCTAGGGTATGGTTATATCCTGAGAGGTGAGGAACCCGGTTGGCGAGTCCTTGGGTTCTTGATAGAATGGGTGGTGCATGGGAATTTCATGAATGTGCATGGTTTGCTCATGGTGGTGTGATGATCCAAGTTGGAGGATTACTTGTGGCGGGTCTACGGGCTTGCTGGTCGTGACACCGACAGAAGCCGGCGGGTAGACTCTAGACCGGTTGGGTTGGACTCTTGGTGCTCACCTACCCAAGTCCTCTTCTATGTTAGTAGGAGAAATGGAATAAGGCTCCTTACGCGAGTCCTTGGGTTCTTGATAGAACGGGTGGTGCATGGGAATTTCATGAATGTGCATGGTTTGCACATGGTGGTGTGATGATGCTGGTTGGAGGATTACTTATGGCGGATCTACGGGCTTGCTGGTCGTGACACCGACAAAAGCCGGAGGGTAGACTCTAGACCAGTTGGGTTGGACTCTTGGTGCTCACCTACCCCAAGTCCCCTTCTGTGTCCTTGAATGCTCAGCATGATGCGAGCAGTACGCAGGGTCTCCACTGTGTGTTCTTAGCGTCGAGGCGTACAGAGGCCTAGGACTGGTAGTGTTCATACCCTCCTAGTAGTGGAGGAGCTCGTTCCACTGTCTTCGTATGGCCATGACGGGAGATGCCTGAGTGGTTAGCTACCCCTCAAAAAGCGAGAATTGTAGGTCTATGTCGACATAACAACTTTGTATGGGTGAGTATCATTACATAATCATTGCATTGCATTCATCATTTCATAACCATGTCATTGCACCGCATCGGAATGCATCATATAAACTTTTATGGGCACCTTTATATGATGGGTTACATTATGCTCGGATCCTTAACTTATAAGCTTGTATGGGCACCCTTATAAGTTAAGTTCAAATTCTGTTATTATATGCTCGACTGCTTATACACAGTCGTTGATCATGCTCTCTTTGGTGCACTTTCTTATACATATATTATTACATGCTCGACTGCATATACACTATGATGGCGACGGCCTCCACGACGGCCAACTTGGTGATGAAGATGACGTCCATGGAGCACTTGATGATGATGTTGAACCGCCGGCCAAAGACTTGCGGCGCCGTAGCGGTCACGACTACAATCTCCGCTCACGCAACAAGAAATTAATTTAGTTTATTTTGCTAATTTATGGTCTGCAATTATCTATTTATGGGGTTTGCATTTAATTATTTATTTCTGACATTTTTAATTTCTGGTGTGCGTTTAACCTCTGTTTAGGCTGCTATTAAACTTTTGGATGTACGCCTTATATAAGGCAAAGAACTCTACCTATGGTATTAGATTTTGATGAAATTAAGAATTATTATTCTCCCCTCCAAAACCTAAACTACTCTCCCTTTTCCTCTCTCATTGCCGCCGCCCCCCTTGAGGGATTCTTCCAAGGTTCAGCCGCCCCCCTCTTTCTCTTCTCCCCTTCTCCATATTCTCTCCTCCACACTATTCCTCCACCACCTTTCATCTCACTATTTCCTCTTTCATCCACGGTTCCAAAATATCTTGTGCAAGAAGTAAAGGTTGTGGTGATCTTCTACGGCGTGAAGCGGGGAAGACGGACGTGTTCTTTATCCTTGGAGCACTTCTCATGGATCTCGACGGAGGGCGATCTTTTCTTGTGGATCCAACATCTCGGATCTACCTTTCCGAGAGGGGTAACGAAAAATACTACTCAAGAGATCTTCCTTTCTTTGATAGTTCTTGTGGTGGATGATTTTTGCGTGGATTTTCGAAGTTTTAATTATCGCCGTAGTTTTTATAATAGATCTGTGGTTTTCGTTTGGTTTTCCGATAACTCTCGAGAGGATTGGCAACCCTCGTTCTTTTTTCTAGTTGGGATAGATCCTACCACTTTCGAATCGTGCTTTATTTTTGGTGGATCTGTTTTGGTACAACTCCAAGCTCGCCGGAATCAATATTATTCCTTTTAGCCGGAGCGGATTTTGGCCTATAGCCATTCTCCGAACCAAGTGCGGTGTGGCTACCCGTATGTTAGCGCGAAAGATAAATAAAAATAATTGTGACGGCTGCGTTTCGTTAGTGTGTGGTAAGGAGGGCGTAGAACGTAGCGAGAGACGCTGCGTCGTCCGTGTAGGATCGATTTGGTCGGCCTACATCAATTTGGTATCAAAGCGAGGTTCATGTCAATTTCTAAATTGACGCAATCCTTAGGTTGTTGTCAGTTGTGGTTGTCGTAGAACGCCGACACTCACAATCGTCACACGATTTGGCATTCAAAATTTAAAAATAAAATTTCGTTGGTCTGCTAGTAGCGGTCTAAAATTCTCATTCTTTTGTGAAATTCTAAAATAAATTTCTGGATATTCTACTTATTATTTTCTGTAAGAAAATCAAAAAATATTTTTACTTACCTTAGTTATTAGGTGGGAATAAAATTATATTTCGTAAAATTTCTGTCCTGATCTAAAATTCTGGTCTGCATTTAGTAAAAAAAAACAAAACAAATTTTCTGCAGAAAATTTCAAAAAAAATCACTTGTCCTGTTGTTTATGCGCACTAGGCGTGGCACGGAATATCTCCCAACCACTTCCACCATGGCAGACGACCATGATGACGAGCACGCTCCGACAACGATTGCGGAGCTTCGAGACGAGTTTAATGCTAAGTTTGATGCACTCACACAATTAATACAAGGGTTAGCATTAAATCAAGCGGTGCCTCGAAATACCGTTGCCAACCAACGAGATGAGAGACCAAACCATCCCCGTAATCAGAATGATGAGCAAGCGCCTCGAGCTCCTCATGAGTTCGATGTAACTAGAGCCGTGAAAATTGATCCACCGTCATACGATGGTATGGGTGAACCCCAAATATTTTTAGACTGGATTATGGAGATCGAGTGTTACTTTGAGTGGAAAAATCTGACGGATGGTGAGAAGGTGCGGGTTGCACTGATGATGCTTCTAGGCAGGGCCAAAACGTTCTGATTGAACGAAGAGAGGCGTTTAGGTACCATAAATGGAGCACCCCCAATTGGGTGGGATGTCATGAAAGCACTACTGTCTGACCAATATGTCCCTGCGTATCACTGAACCCAATTGTTCGATGAGTTAGCCACCCATCATCAGGGGAGCAAATCGGTAGCGGAGTACATGGGACTCCTGAAAGATATGATGGTACGGTGTGACGTACGGGAAATGCCCGAAGTTACACTATCTCGTTTTCGTAAGGGACTCAACCCAGGCATCGAAGGCAAGCTCTTGCGTTATGGTCATACGGACCTTAACACGACATTCAATGCTGCCTTAGACATAGAGAAGCACAATGCTTACAAGTCCAAGGGACGAGCATTCCAGAAGGGAATGTCCCTTTTAGGAGCCCCACCTCCGTCCTACATGAGGGACAAAGGAAGGTTTCGATCGACTGATTCAAATTCTGTAGTCATTAAGGCTAGGAACATTAGGAATCCCACTGGTGAGAGAGTTCCGGTAGGACGGATTAATAAGATTAATGCCACATGTTATTCTTGCGGGATCCAAGGGCATTACTCTAGTGAGTGCCCCACTAAGAGTAAACCACTAGCACTATTAGACTCCACGTCTGAACCCGCCGAGATCGTCTATGAAGCCGACAATGAATCTGATGCCGAGCCGAGTGATATTGAAGATGAATCTTATATGATGGTTATGAGGTGTATTTTGTCCACACCGCGTGCGTCGGATGAGTATAATCGGATGAATATCTTTTCGTTGAATTTTAAAAGTGGTGAGAAGTGGTGTAAACTAATAATAGATAGCGGTAGTAGCATGAACGTCATTTCGGAGAACGCTATCACTCGCATGCATTTAGTCACTGAGCCGCACCCCCATCCGTATAAAATAGCGTGGGTAAACAAAACGTCTATTGCGGTCTCTAAACGTTGTCTAGTGCCGCTTACGGTGAAGAGCTATATCGACAAGGTGTGGTGTGACGTCATCCCCATGGATGTTTGTCATGTACTACTAGGACGACCGTGGCTTTATGATTATGACGTGACCCATTACGGATGAGACAACACATACGAGTTTAAGTTTAATGGTAAGACCATTGTATTGAAACCCTCACCGCCTAAGGATCCGTCGATTGCCTCCAAAGACACAATTGTGTCTGCGGAAAAGAAAACAATAGATTTGATAAGTAAGAAGGAATTAGAGCGTGAGACCTTCTTGAATGGCGTCATCTATGCTTTAGTATGTCTACAAGCTAAGGATGATTCACTATCTTTAGAGAACCTACCGTTATCTCTGCGAACACTTCTGGAAGAGTATAAGGACGTCTATCCGGTGGACTTACCATCTAAGTTGCCTCCCATAAGGGAAATCCAGCACGAGATTGATTTCATCCCGGGCTCATCATTGCCTAATCTCCCCCATTATCGACTCAATCCCACCGCACATAATGAATTACAAACTTTAATTTCAGATTTATTAGCAAAGAGATATATCTGCCATAGTAAGAGTCCATGTGTCGTCCCTGCACTTTTGGTCCCAAAAAAAAATAAGTCTTAGAGATTGTGTGTAGATTACCGGGCCATAAATAAAATTACTGTTAAATATAGGTTTCCCATCCCACGTTTGGACGATTTATTTGATATGTTATCTGGAGCCACCATATTCTCAAAATTGGATCTTAAAAGTGGTTACCACCAAATAAGGATACGGGAGGGAGACGAATGGAAAATGGCATTTAAGTCTAAGGATGGGCTCTATGAGTGGTTGGTGCTTGGAGAGGGGCTCACCAACGGACCGAGTACTTTCTCGCGGTTAATGACCCAAATATTTAAACCATATATGGGTAAATTTGTAGTGGTCTATTTCGATGACATCTTAGTATTTAGTCTCTCGCCGATGGACCATGAAGAACATTTGAGGACGATCCTTACTACATTGCGCCAAGAAACATTATTTATTAATCTTAAAAAGTGCGCATTTGGAGTGACTTCTGTAGAGTTTCTAGGATACATAGTGAGTTCCGAAGGTATTCATGGTGACCCTAACAAGGTCCAAGTTATTCGAGAATGGCCGGAACCTAAAAATATTTGGGAGGTTAGAAGTTTTCATGGATTGGCCACGTTTTATCGAAGGCTTATTCGCAAGTTTAGTATTATCATGGAACCAATCACTGAATGCATGAAGAAGGGTGAATTTAAGTGGACTAAAACGGACACTACTGCATTTCAAACGATTAAGGAATGGATGTCTGAAGCCCCACTACTACGGTTGCCGGATTTTAGAAAGGTGTTTGAATTATCATGTGACGCATCTGGGATAGGAATCGGAGGAGTTTTAAGTCAAGAGGGACATCCGATAGGTTATTTTAGCGAGAAGCTTGAGGGCCCAAAATTAAATTACTCCAATTATGATCGTGAGTTCTATGTCGTAATACGTTGTCTTCAACATTGGCGACACTATCTTATATCAAAAGAATTTGTAATCTTATCCGATCATGTGGCGCTAAGATTTGTAAACTCCCAAAGTAAAATCAGCCATCGGCACGCCAAATGGGTGTCGTACCTTCAGGAGTACGCAGTCATTATCAAGCACCTTAAGGGTACGTTAAATCGTGTGGCGGATGCTCTTAGTCGCGTCACACTATTAATGTCTACAATGGAAGTAACGGTCAAAGGATTTGAGAGAATTAAGGATGAATATGTTCAATGCCCAGATTTTAAGGATATATATTTAGCCGCTCAGGACAATGCCCCTTCTACTATCTCAGCATACTACATCCGTGATGGTTATTTATTTAAGCATACGCAATTATGTATTCCCCGTTCCTCGCTACGCCATTTCATTATATGGGAGTTACATAGTGGAGGGTTAGGTGGACATTTTGGTCGGGATAAAACTATCACGCTAGTTGAGGACAAATTCTTTTAGCCAGGCCTCAAACCAATGGTCAATAAAATCGTTGGGAGTTGCCGTGTATGTCAATTAGCGAAAGACAACAAGTCCAATGCGGGTCTGTACACACCACTGCCGATTCCGTCTGTCCCATGGGAGGACGTTAGCATGGACTTCATATTGGGCCTACCCCTAACATTTAGGCGACACGATTCCATTCTGGTCGTAGTGGATAGATTTTCCAAAATGGCCTACTTTATCGCATGCAATAACACCAACGATGCATCACATGTTGCTAAACTATATTTCAAGGAGGTCGTGGCTCATCGGGGCGTCCCCAAAACGATAGTGACTGATAGGGACGTTAAATTTACTAGCTATTTCTGGAAAACACTTTGGAATCTTTTGGGAACTTGACTTATGTTTTCGTCGGCCTATCATCCCCAAACAGATGGGCAAACAGAAGTGGTTAACTGAAGCTTGGGTGGTTTGCTTCGTTGCCTCATGGGTGATCATAAAGGTACGTGGGACCTTATTCTTCCTCATACTCAACTAGCTTGAAATAATTCTAAGAATTGGTCCACTGGATTATCACCAAATGAGATCGTACATGGATATAAGGCGCCCGTGCCTCTTGACTTGGTTCCGCTACCACCATCTTTTAAATCCAGTCAATTTGCACAGGACTTTGCCTCGCACGTTGACACTCTCCATAAGCACATTAGCGAGACGTTAGCTAAGCAATATTCTATTTATCAATCGAATGCTAACGTACATAAGCGAGCAGTCCCCTTGAATATTGGTGATTTGGTAATGGTTCATCTTATCCCGGAACGGATGCCGTCAGGCACCGTAAAGAAATTGGCGAATAGGTGAGCCGGTCCTTTCGGGTTTTAAAGAAGCTAGGTGAAAATGCATATCTATTAAAGTTACCCGCTGATTGGGGAATTTCCCCTGTTTTTAACGTTTCAGATTTAACGCTTTATGTCACTCCACCACCTGAACTGTGTGTCTCTCCGTTTAATATTTCCACTATATCTTCTAATGGGGTGGGGGGGTAAGATTGTTTCTGGATCGCTCTCTCCTTCGGATTCTACGGGAGGTATGTTGCCTACTGGTGATAAAATATGTTTTTCTTCTTTGCCTAACGCCTTTCCAAGGTTCCCCCGGACCAATTTCTTGCCTGACGGGATTTTGCAGGATGCAGTGTTTTCCACTCCCGATGGTGACATTCACAGGTTTTTGATCTGGTGGAGAGGTCGCCCTGCTTCAGACGACTCTTGGCTCTCCGCCTCGGAGGTGGATCTTCTGGACGCGGATCTCCTACGCAGCTACTTACCCGCACACTCATCGGTGTTGAGTCCTTTCGAGCGGAGGAGGATTGATGGCGATGGCCTCCACGACAGCCAACTTGGTGATGAAGATGACGTCCATGGCGCACTTGATGATGATGTTGAACCGCCGGCCAAAGACTTGCGGCGCCGTAGCGGTCACGACTACAATCTCCGCTCACGCAACAAGAAATTAATTTAGTTTATTTTGCTAATTTATGGTCTGCAATTATCTATTTATGGGGTTTGCATTTAATTATTTATTTTTGTCATTTTTAATTTCTGGTGTGCGTTTAGCCACTGTTTGGGCTGCTATTAAGCTTTTGGATGTACGCCTTATATAAGGCCAAGAACTCTACCTATGGTATTAGATTTTGATGAAATTAAGAATTATTATTCTCCCCTCCAAAACCTAAACTACTCTCCCTCTTCCTCTCTCATTGCCGCCGCCCCCCCTTGAGGGATTCTTCCAAGGTTCGGCCGCCCCCCTCTCTCTCTTCTCCCCTCCTCCATATTCTCTCCTCCACACTATTCCTCCACCACCTTTCATCTCTCTATTTCCTCTTTCATCCACGGTTCCAAAATATATTGTGCAAGAAGTAAAGGTTGTGGTGATCTTCTACGGCGTGAAGCAGGGAAGACAGATGTGTTCTTCATCCTTTGTGCACTTCCCGTGGTTCTCGACTGAGGGCGATCATTTCTTGTGGATCCAACATCTCGTATCTACTTTTTCGAGAGGGGTAATGAAAAATACTACTCAAGAGATCTTCCTTTCTTTGATAGTTCTTGTGGTGGACGATTTTTGCGTGGATTTTCAAAGTTTTAATTATCGCGGTAGTTTTTATAATAGATCTGTGGTTTTCGTTTGGTTTTCCGATAACTCTCGAGAGGATTGGCGACCCTCGTTCTTTTATCTAGTTGGGATAGATCCTACCACTTTCGAATCATGCTTTATTTTTGGTGGATCTGTTTTGGTACAACTCCAAGCTCGTCGGAATAAATAGTATTCCTTTTAGCCGAAGCGGATTTTGGCCTATAGCCATTCTCCGAACCAAGTGCGGTGTGGCTACCCATACGTTAGCGCGAAAGATAAATAAAAATAATTGCGACGTCTGCGTTTCGTTAGCGTGTGGTAAGGAGGGCGTAGAACGCATCGAGAGACGTTGTTGTGTCGTCCGTGTAGGATTGTTTTGGTCGGCCTACATCACACTGTCGTTGATCATGCTCTCTTTTGGTGTACTTTCTTATACATATGTTATAACTGCCATGATTACATCTACTCTTGTCACCTATTTTTGCTAGTACTGATTATATTGCAGCTCCCCTTTCTTCCCTTCCGCCCGGTGCCTTGGAGTCGCGGGGGGAGAGGAAGTGAAGCCACTTAGTCTTTATGACTAATGGTTGTTGCACCCCTCTTTTTAGGAGCGCACCCTGGGGCAGCAACGCATGGTTCTGGAGGTGGATAGTCAGGACAAGACGACAGGGCCGGAGACCACGATACCCTCACTACCGTCGGTGATCAATGTGAGCGCAGTTCGAGAGGTAGCCCTTGGGGCATTTAGCTTGATACTCTGATACTTTTGCAGGAGCTCTCAGAGCTTCTTGTCTTTTGTACTTATTTGGACACTTACTTATGTGAATATATTTATATGGCTTCTTACTTTTACATTATTGATGGGTTGGCGCTGTTCAATTGGTTTGGCTGGCAGGATAGGCGTCTTGTGGGGGAGGCTAGCTCGTGTGCTGGTGCTCCCGCAAGGCGGTTATCCTAGGCATAGGACTCCCCTCGACCGTGTATTGTGTTCTGGGAGGGGGGTCTTACAAATGGTATCATTTTGCAATGATCCTGAGATAAAGAAGTCCATTAAACCACTAGGCCACCCTGTTAGCTAAATCAGTTTGAGGACAAACTGATGCAGCGGAAGCGGTGGTGTGCCCATGTGTGATTCACATTAAGTATGTCCACTTTTTCCTATAGGAAGTGCCAATCTAAGCCAAACTCGTACCCTTACGTATAGATGCTGGCTCATTACGAGACAGTAATTGGTATTCCCATTCCAACAATTAGAGTTTGTTTGGCATAGGATTATGCCAACCTAACTAGGATACCGCTTGGGTCGACTTAGCAGGATATGTCGTGACATACCCCTACCTTATACCGATCTCAGGGATGATGTGGCCAAGGAATAAGTGACCGCAAATGACTAAGGGAAGAGTTTAACGTGGGTGTAAATGCTAGAAACTCACACCCTGAGATTTCTATCTCAGATATGGAGTGATATTATCACCTTACCCAAAATATTAGGACAATCTCAATGAGATTGGTGCATGTAGTCTATTATCAGCTTAGTAAGAGACCACTAAGCATGCCTTCTATACTGTATGTAGATACCTCTCACTTGTATTTATGTAGAAGGTTTTATATGGAGAAGATATGATAAGAATTTGGATCCAGAGAAGGCCCATTTTTGGACGAATGTGTTATATTGGTGGTAGAAGAAACTCAGCCGAAGAGATACGGGGGCTTATCTCTTTGTTTATTAGGCTAGTTATGTACCGACTTGGGTTCCTTGAGGATTTAAAATCGTTGTAATTTTTGACATGGGAAGTGGGAACCCTTGAAGGGTTAATTCACCTTAAGCAAGACGGGCTGTTAAGGCCATGTTTGGGTTGATAGGAATTTTAATAGCGTAACCCAACTGAATATTGTTTATGTTCTCAATTGGCAAGGCTCATTAAATAAAGTTATCTAGGTCACAAGAGAAAACTGACGAGAATTCTGAATTTGGTGCTATTCTAAGTAGGATCTAGATTAGATAAGTAGTACTTGACTCAGGTCCTCATGTTCTTAGAAGATAATGATGTGATTATAACCCATGCGAGGCATGGAGTCAAGATTCACCTCCTATTTAATCCTTAGACAATGGTTCGTAATATCATCAGGTCAAATTGTTAAACATCACAGGTCGAACAAATATTGATTTTTGGAATCATTGAAAATATACAATTTACTAAGCTTAAATCTTTAAGGCAATAACATCATGTTTGAGAATTTGTGGATTGAAATGAGATAATGTCATGAAAAAATGAGGTGGTGTGAATGCGAACTCGATTGTTTTATGAACTAAAAGATAAATGGTGAAAATTCTTGATGATTAAACACATGAATATTTCGCCATGACATGACATTGGAAGTATCCTTACCCCCCCCCCCCCCCCCCCCAAAAAAAAAGTTAAAAGTTAGCCAATCACTTGCTTAATTTGGAAGATGTATACTATATGTATGAATCCTTTTTACTATAAATATGATGATATAGAGAGTCAGAACACATAAATCAAAAATATCATGACCGCCTTTAGAAAGATTCATGATTTTCGGAAATAAACTTTAATTATCAACAGTAGATATAGTGAAATCACATGATAGATGTTAAGACCCCACTTATAGTGAGAGCAACTCGTGACTAGTATCACGGTTAGAATTAGTGCTTATTATCTACTGTTGGGGCAGTAAGAGAGTTCTAAGTTTGATGTTCGTACCCACAATATGATGCTCCTCACTGTAGTTTACATCCAATAAGACTGCGAGTCTAGAAAGTGACCATTTTGTAGACGGGAACATGTCGACCCCTAAAAGGGTTTTTGAAAATGGTAGCCTTGAGGGCCTAGAACACTCTAATAGGTCCCAGGAACTATTGTTCAAGTGCCTTGTGGCAAGTGGTTATATGGTAGAACTCCTAATTGAGGACAGCATGCCATAGGGCCGGTGTGCATACAGGGGGTGAATGTACCATACTGGTGGTCGAAGAAACATAACTCAGGTGTATGGGGGCTAACCCTATTTCTTCGTTTATTGTCCTAGCTAATGGACCAACTAAGGTTTCACCGGGAGTTAAAAATCTTTGTAGACTGCTTCACTTAGCCTCGCTATAATGAGGTTTTCTCATCTAAATCGTTACAAGTCGACGATATTAGAATTAGGTACTCCTTGATGAATGAGTCATTTTAAGTAAGGTGGATGGTTAAACACCAAGTTTTGGATTACGTTGAGTCCCCTACCAGAATAACAGAGGTGAGTACCTAAAGGATGGTTATGTCTTCGCTCTGATCAAAGGTTATGCGGAGAAGTAGACCAAGGAGAAATGGTGATCTACAACTTTTGGGATATACACCGAGATTGTCGAGTTTTCATACATAAACTCCTGGATAAATCATATAGCTGGGTAATCAAGGATATGAATACATCCTGCTATTTACCAATTAGGACCTTTGTGGGTAACGTTGAGTAAAATTTAGCATGGTTTCTGATGGATGTCAATACTATGTGAAGGATGCGATGATATCCTGATGTGATGGTAAGGACTTGAGTTGGCAGTCCTTCAGTGCTGCTATGCACTAGTCAGATCCTGGAAAGTGCTTGGATGACAAAAGGACGTGGTGGTAGTCCTTGGGTTCTGATAGCATGAGTTCCATCATTAGAACCTCATGGGTGTAGTTAAGTGAAAACTTGAATCCTCTTGATAGTGTTGTAGTGCCTCTCTGTGATCAATGGTTGGTCAGACGACCACGTGACAAATTTTGGGGGACGCCTTGAAATTTGTTGAGTTGGAGTTGTATTTGATTGTTGATCAAAGAGGTGTGTTTAAAGGTGACATATTTAGGATAATTGGTTTAAATCGTTGCACTCATAGTGCTAAGGTTTTGCAACATGGTTGTTAAGTTAACAAATTTACAATAGTGGTAGCCTGTTCCATCATGGTTTTATAAATGAGTAGCCTGCTTGATGTTGTTCACACCAAGTCCTTGCTAAATGCTCTCTTGTATGTTGTGGGCTTGAGATTAAATCACAACATAATCAGTTAGACTGATGTAGTGATTATTGAAATAGTGTGTCATTATTAGTTGGTATGACATCATAAGGAAAGAGTGTGCATGCAATCTAGTTTCTATGTATAAACCACAACAATTGAGAATGCATATATAAGCTTGAAATTATTATGGATGAGGTGCCCATGAATGAATATGATGAGTATATTTTACTCTCATCCAGAAAATCTTCATAGCCTCAACCTAATAATTGGGGATGAAATTGTTTCTTCGTTTATTGGATTTGTAACGTCCGGATTCGAGCTAGACCCCTTGTGCGTGTTTTTGAGTCAAGTGAGTTGACTCGAGCTCGGGGTGTACTGAGGGACAGGCTTGCATCTGAGCCGGGGAAGTGCACTCGACGAATGCGGAGATTACCATTTCTATTCTTTGTCCCGATGTTTGCTGTATCGGGATCCAAGCCATCCGGAGAGCATAATTTGAGCAATAAAACTCGAAGGAAGCGTGCCGCCTTGAAGGAATTATAGTGCGTACGTTAGCTCAAATGACATGGTTTTCAAATAGCGTATCTATTCAAGAAGGTGATACGTAACAAACAACCTCGCAACCCAGTCAGTATTATTAGACTCGTAATAATAGTACGAGTTCAACGAATCTATCCGTTTGCAATTCTGACTTCGTTTGAAGGAGTTTTCACGTTTAAGTTAAATTAGGCCGCAAGCGCTCCGGGGAGTGTAAAATGAGCAAACAAACTTGAAATTCATCGTGGATTATTTTGATGGGTGTGTATAGACGAGACGGTCGTAACGAGCCCATCCGGGGCTAATTCCGAGCCCTATAGAGCGAGATACGAGCATTTGAATCCATTATTAGTAATAGAAATGATAATAATAATAATAATAATAATATTATTATTATTATTATTATATAATTATGTATTATATATATACACACGCGTAATGCTAGGTTAGAAAAGTGGAACTTACCCGACCCTTCTCCCATACAGCTGACGGAGGAAAGAGATCTAGCTCCCCTTCCTCCCTCTTCTCCGGCGCACCCCTTCAGGGCAAGGTTGATGACCCCTGAAGCTCCTTCAGGCGAGCTCTCAACTCCGACGTCCATCTCTCTCCCAAACACATTCCATCTTCTCTCTCTCACTCTCTAAGCCCCCTCCATGGTCGAAACACCTCCACCTTCTCCCTCAAGGCCGGCAACCTCCAGATCCGGCGAACTCTTCTCCAAAACTGAAATGGCAGCAGGTCCGAAAGCTCCTCCACCTCCCCACTCTCTCGCAGAACTCTCTATTTCACTCTCTCATATCTTGACCTCTCTCTCTCTACAATCCCCATGGCCGAAACGTTCAGATCTACTTCGGTGAACCTCCTCCGGCATGCTCTCCATCTCCGGCTTCTTCTCCAGAACTGCCGGCCTACTCACATTTACGGTGGTCTCCAAGCAGAGTGCTGCCTAGCTCAGTTTTTTGGCGAGATCTCCTCCTCCGAAGATCGAAAACAGCGAGCCCTCGCTCTCCAAACCAAAACAGCACACTCGAGGGGCCGACTCCTCTTCGACGACGTCCGGTGAGATCCGAATCGGCGAGATCCGGACATGAACGGGAGCGACAGACAAATGCCGCGTACGCGGCTATTGGGTAGCATGCATGGACACTCGGTGAGCTTCCTCCCATCTCCCTTGGTACTAGTCTCCTAGGTCTGATTAGGCGAGACATCGAGCTCAATTGAGCTGATTGGAGAGGAAGCCATGGAGGAATGGCCAAATCTATGTTGCGATTTGTTGTTCCGGCCATCTCTGACCACCGATTCTCGCCCGGCGATGCACTTTATGTAGGAGGAAGGGGCGGTGGTGTTGGTTGGTCGGACGGGAAAATATGGTGGCCGATGGGAGAGTTTTTTTTATTAGGCTCCAGGTCGGGCTAATCACAGCCCCAGGCTAGAGGAAAAGATGACCGGATGTTGTCCGTTCAGCTTTTAGATCCGTGCAGATTATAATGTACACAAAATTTGTCTAATGCGCGCGACTGGCTTCGAGCCACTTTTTAGGCATGTTTCAGACAGATTTCGTCCTCGGGCTCAACATGAAAGTTGTATCCCCCGGAAAGGCCTTTTTGTAGAGTGGTTATGCTTTTTCTGGGGAGCCCCGTGGCTCCCTAAATCCCAAATCGAAATTGCTATCCTGAAAATATTTATGATTTAAGTACATGACAGATTCTATCCAGGTTTGAGCAGCCGGGTTAAAACTCGATTTTAGACATGATAGACTTAGATTTGGACCTCAGACTTAACCCGAAAGTTCTAGCCCTTGGAAATACCTTTCCCGAAGGGGGTGGATCGTTAATTTTTGTGGACTGTAGCTCCCAAAAATGTTGTTTTAGTGCGCAGGGAGGCAGACGTACGAATTCATAATATTTTGGTGATTTACCTCATTTTACTTAATCAGAAGCATATGAAACTTGATAGAAATATATTTGTTGTAGTTATCAATACCCCCATTTAATCTTATAACTTTTGTGTTAGAAATGCTTCTTAGATTAAATATTTCATCATAAATACTTATGCTGATTGTGAAACACTAGGATGCTAGTGAAGAAAGAAATATGGAGTCATGCTTTATAGTAAAATATCAGTGCACTTTTGGCAGAGGTATTCATGCGATAATTATGTCTTGATGTAGCAAGTTCGATGTTCGGTTTTGGTAATGTTATTCCACTAGTATATTTGCTACAAGTAGATGTGCTGACCTAGATACGACAATGATATTAATATCAGGAGGTTGCATATTTGGAATCATTCTCATGTTGTAGTGTAATAATGTTATTGATAGAATACGATTGAATAAAAATGCATCCCTGAACTTGTGGTGAAATTAGCCCGAGGATGAGAAAGGTCAGGAAACATATTGGATAACCCTTCTAGTGATCTGATACGCCACAAGGTACACAAGTAGTCCTTAGGATCACATAGAGTGTAATACCTTGACTTATACCTTCCACTGCGTTAGAGTTATGACAACTCCGTAGGTGAAGCAGTGATGGTTGGTGAGGCTTCTAGGGTATGGTTATATCCTGAGAGGTGAGGAACCCGGTTGGCGAGTCCTTGGGTTCTTGATAGCACTGGTGGTGCATGGGAATTTCATGAATGTGCATGGTTTGCTCATGGTGGTGTGATGATCCTGGTTGGAGGATTACTTGTGGAGGGTCTACAGGCTTGCTGGTCGTGACACTGACAGAAGCCAGCGGGTAGACTCTAGACCCGTTGGGTTGGACTCTTGGTGCTCACCTACCCAAGTCCCCTTCTGTGTTAGGAGGAGAAATGGAATAAGGATCTTTACGCGAGTCCTTGGGTTCTTGATAGCACGGGTGGTGCATGGGAATTTCATGAATGTGCATGGTTTGCATATGGTGGTGTGATGAACCTGGTTGGAGGATTACTTGTGGCGGGTCTATGGGCTTGCTGGTTGTGACACCGACAGAAGCCGGCGGGTAGACTCTAGATCGGTTGGGTTGGACTCTTGGTGCTCTCCTAATCAAGTCCCCTTCTGTGTCCTTTAAGGCTCGGCATGATGCGAGCAGTACGCAGGGTCTCCCATGTGTGTTCTTAGCATCGAGGCATACAGAGGCCTAGAACTGGTAGTGTTCATACCCTCCTAGTAGTGGAGGAGCTCATTCCATTGTCTCCATCTGTCCACGACGGGAGATGCCTGATTGGTTAGCTACCCCTCAAAAAGTGAGAACTGTAGGTCTATGTCGACATAGCAACTTTGCATGGGTGAGTATCATTACATAATCATTGCATTGCATTCATCATTTCATAACCATGTCATTACACCGCATCGGAACACATCATATAAACTTGTATGGGCACCTTTATATGATGGGTTACATTATGCTCGGATCCTTATCTTATAAGCTGGTATGGGCACCCTTATAAGTTAAGTTCAAATTCTGTTATTATATGCTCGACTTCTTATACACTATCGTTGATCATGCTCTCTTTTGGTGCACTTTCTTATACATATGTTATTACATGCTCGACTGCTTATACACTATCGTTGATCATGCTCTCTTTTGGTGTACTTTCTTATACATATGTTATAACTGCCATGATTACATCTACTCTTGTCACCTATTTTTGCTAGTACTGATTATATTGCAGCTCCCTTTTCTTCCCTTCCGCCCAGTGCCTTGGAGTCGCTGGGGAGAGGAAGTGAAGCCACTTAGTCTTTATGACTAATGTTGGATCTTGTGGCGCCCTTAGAGGGGGGTGAATAAGGGCCTTTTTAAAATACGATTTTTACTTAAAATTTTTAAAACAAATTTTACTTTTCTAAAAAATCACTTATAAAAATTTCTAATCAATGTAAATTTAAAATTAATTCAAACACAAATTTCTAAGTTAAAGATTAAGCAACCATATTTGCAATTAGAGAAAAAAGTCATAATTTTATAATCATGAAATTTGCATACAAATAAAATGATCTTAACAATGCTTAAGATCAAGGCACAAATATGATAATAAACCTTTTACAATTTGTGTTTACCAATCCTTCTCCCAAGGATCGGAAGGCTATCACTTGTCTCTCCCTAGAACAAGCCCAAGCCTATCCTCTAGAAGAAGATCTAGACGTAGCACACAAGGCCACGATTTCCCACCAAGCCACGCAAGGACTTGGACGCTCCGCACAAGGAAGCGATTTTCCCCTAAGCCACGCAAGGACTTAGACGTCACGCACAATGAGACAATTTCCCTACCAATACAAAATGTATATAAATGAAAATTCAAAATGAAAAGAACAACTCCCTAGAAATTCAGATCTCTGAAAAGAAGGTTGAAGCCTCGAGATGATCGTTGATGTAGAAGCGCGTCCGATCTCGTCTTCAATCTCAAAACTTCTAAGCACAAATGGGAGTTGATGAAGTTCTGGAGCTCTCTGGTTCGTATGCCCTCAGGAAGGAACTTAGAATTCTCCAAACTTGCAATGCACGAATAGAAAGAACCATTTTATAGATTTTCACTATCGCCTGGGCGACATAACTGTCGGAATTCCGACAGCGCAAAACTGCCGCTCGTAGTGCTGTCGTGCGGGCAGTTGCGGTAACTTCCGAGCTGTCGCCTGGGCGACAGTAGCTGTCGGAAAATTCTGACACCGCCAAACTGCTGCTCGTCGTGCTGCCGTGCGGGCAGTTGTTGTAACTTCTCTGCTGTCGCCTGGGCTACATTGACTGTCGTAAAATTCCGACAGCTCCTCTTTATTTTTGTCATCCGAAACTTCTCCAGACTTTAGATAGAGTCGTTCTCATCTCTGAAATGGGGTGGCACGTTCCGTAACTCTTCCTGGATTGAAAGTTATTGTCGTTTGAAGTTTAACATACAAAACTCGTCATTTTGTCTTTTTGATCCATGAACGAGGACGTGTTTCCTAGACACTATAAACACACAAAAGACTAGATCAAATACAACACGGTATTTGTTATTCTCAAACCAAGAGATGCGGAACATAGGCTTCAACAATCTCCCCCTTTTGATAATAACAAATACCCGTATGAGAAATTAGTGAGATTAAGACAATTTGTGTTTATAGATAAGTGCGGAAATAAGATATGCATGAATAACATATTATGAGCGTGATATAATTGATAGTGATAATGCCTACTCTTTCTATATCATGTCCTCCCCCTACATTAGTGTTCTCTTATAAACTACTCCCCCTAAATATCTATTTTTCTAGATTTCTCAATTTCTTTCCCCCTAAATATCTATTTTACTAGATTTCTCAATTTCTTCTCCCCCTTTGTTATTAACCAAAGTAGGTAGGGATGAGTGTATATCTTTTAAGATAGGTAAGGAACCACTTATTGAAGGATTTTCATGATCGAGCATATGATAGTGTATGCACCTCCTATATGATTACCCCCCCTACAAATATACCCATTTTTTGAGTTTAATATCATTATAATGCACTCCCCCTAAATATTAGATTTATGTAATTTAATCTCCCCTTTTGGTAGAATCAAAAAAGAGGGTTTAGGAGTGAGTATGTATAATAAGGAGTAATATATTTTATGTCGAGAAGAAAAATAGGATGTAAACAAAAGCTTGTTAAATACTATTTGTTGAGAAAAATATAAGCATGATGTAACATAAAGTAGTAAGCAACATACTAACATGATAAATTAAGCATTCTATTTTAAGATACCACTTGCTTAAAGGAAAATATGGTGTTAAAAATAATAAGCACTGTTAAACATAAACATCATTTTAGAAGATAAAACCATATAAAGGATAACGAGTTTTAAATTTGAAAAGTTGATGTTTGAGTTAAAGATTGAAGAGATGCTATTCCATTAAGATAAAAAATTGCAAGCATGATTTCATAATATCAAGAAAAGATACACAAACTACAATGTAATAAAATTTGCATTTCAAGTAAACATAAATATTGTAGCGGTCATGCTTTGCTATCTAGTGCATTTACTTAAGTTTATAGAGATTTGAGTAGATGAGCATTAGGATCCAATTCTCATGAGTAGAAGTTTTATGAAAGATAATGATATGTACAAAGTAGTGTTTTGATAAAGTATACAAGTGAATCAATCAAAAACACATGGCATATATATTGAAATAAACACAATATTAAAATACACAAATAATATTACTTCCACACTATTTCAATGCACATGAATAAATAGTACAACTATCAAGGTGCTCTGCACACACAATGCTTATTAAGACTTATCAGGGTGCAAAGTAGTGCTTGGGGGATCACTTTTATACTTTTTAGCTTTATTTTCAATTTTTTGTGATCCGGTGTACTATAGAGAAGTGGTGTATAAATTGTTTGCTACAAGACACTTTACAATTCTTAGCCAAGGTGCTCAACCTCACAATGCTCATTAAGACTTATCATGAGGGTGAGTATTGCTTGGTGGAGTTTTCCTTGTCATTAATTATTTGCTTTTTAGTTTAGTGACTAAGGACTCCGAATTCACTTGTTTTGCAAACATAGCATTTTAAATCACATTTCTCTAAAGAATAAGTGCATGAAAGACAAAGAATTGTAATAACCAATTCAATGTTGTGTAGGTAATCTATTTAGGCATTTTAATTATTTATGTTATTACACTACACAGTCATGTAAGAATAAGATTGTAAACACATGTAGGTTATCAAAAATAAGTGAGTGAATGAATCATTATCAAACATAATACATTACTCATACTTAGAGGCATTCTAAACATTTCTACACATGTTTATCTACAATCAATTTCATTGCACATAACAAGATAATTTTCAAGACATGACAAGTACAAAACAATGTTTTTTTAAGAAACTTGAAGGTTAAATTAAACATTGTATGTAATCTTTAATTGATATAATTAATCATCCTTGACAATGGCAATGAATACAAAACAGCTTTTTTTTGAATTTTTTTAATATATGCACAAAACAAAAAATACACATAAAGAAAAACATATTTTTGTTCTTTGAAATTGTTTTGTAATTTTGTATTTGTTTTTTTTATATATATTTTCTGGAAATCATAGAAGTCTTTAATAGCCCTTTCAGTAAATGATATTCTATGCCAGAGAAATAAACAAAAATAATGTATGAAAAAATACATATATTTTTTTTAAAAGAAATAAAATTTTGTTTTAAAAAGAATAAAAAGATAGAAAACTTTTTACAAACACACAAAATATTAAAATAATACCAGAAATAATTCAAAACAAAAAAATATATATTTTGGAGCAAAGGAGCTAACGCCAGGCATTAACTTCTTAACGCCAAAACAGAACTGCATTTCTTGATGTTTTGAAAAATATTTTTCTCAATTCATTTGTATTATAAAGAGACCTTCCTTCAGTTGAAATTTCAGAGTATATTGATTAGATTTGAAGGCTCTTTTAGCATGTATTTGGTGATTTTTCAAATACTTGTGTTTGGTAAAATCATTAAAGCTCGAAATATTAAAACATGCAAACACATGATGCAATGTTAGAATAAAAAAAACAAATATGCATGATTTATGTATAAAGAGTGAGATAATGTTCATGCAATGAATATAATATAAGTATATCTAAGATCAAGATACCTTAACTACATGACTACACTCTAGCCCCGTACTAAGTGATGGATGGGCATGAGGAGCTGCACACATGCCGTAGGTTGGGGTGTTACTTACTACCCCTCACCCTACCTTCTTTTGATAATACCAAAAGGGGGAGATTAATTGAAGAAATCTATATAGGAGAAATATAGAAGATAAAGGGTAGAATATTTCATATAATCTATCATTTAGGGGGAGTAAAATATAAATTGCATTTATATAGGGGGGCATTAAGATAGGGGGAGAATGCACATTATCATGCTTATCATATACTATAGTTGCACTATCATCTGCTTATCATATACAATAAACACTATTGTTGATTTCTTGCTATGTGGATTTGTTATTATCAAAAGGGGGAGGTTGATGGACATGTGTGTCATATCCATTTGTTTGAGAATAACAAATCCCAAATTGTATTTGATCTTGCATGTCGTGTGTTTATAGTGTGCAGGAACTATAGGTGCAATACTCCACAGGTAGAAAGCAGCTTGGAATCAACAAACTGAACTGGAGCACTACCGCCAGCGCTACCACTACCGACTGGCGCTATCTAAAGTTCGTACAAAGCACCGCGCCACCGACGGTTTCACAACCGCTCCACCCGAGCGCTACTGCCAGCGCTATCTCAAGTTCGTGCACAGCGCCATGCCGCCGACGGTTACGCAACCGCTCCACACGAATGCTACCGCAGGCACTAGGAGCTACCGCAGGCGCTATCTTCAAGTTCTATAAATTGATGGGTTCTCTCTCATTTCAGTGAGTGCTTCCAGAGAGATTACTTGTGCCAAATTTCCAGAGCTCCTACTCTGCCGAAAGTTCATCTCCCACTCAAAGCCAGTGAGGATTTCTTGAGAAGGTAGCCACCACGGTGCATCCGAAGAACGATCACTTCAACCTCTCATATGCTACAGCGATCCTTCATCCTCATCTTCAGAGATCTCATATAGGGAGTTTCATTATTGTTATATTTATTTTCATTCCATATATTTTCTTTTAACCGTTTAGAGAATTCGCCTTGTGTTGGCTACTAGGTCTGGGTAGGACTTAGGGTGGAGTTCACCTTGCGTTGGCGACTAGTTCTAGGTGATTAGATCTAGGGGGCTCGAGGCCATATCCGGGGAAGGATTGGCTAGAGCGGCTTGAGGCCATATCCGGGGAAGGATAGGATAAAGCCAACCGGTTTGTGGGGATACAAGTCGGTATAGAAAAGGAAAACTTGTTTTACTTTGTACGCCTCCGATTTCTAGCGATATTGAAATCAAATTTATGTAAACACTTTTTTATATAATATAATCATGTCTCTTTTTGTGTTTACTTGATTTCTATCATTTGGCATAATTTATAGAATTGCAAATTACAATTGTTTTCCTCCTTTAAGATAAATGGTTATTTTGTTCCAACTATCTCTAAACAATTTAGTAAAAATTATCAAAGAATTTTATTCCCTTATTCAACCCCCCCCCCCCCCCCCCCCCCCGCCCCCCCCCCCCCCCCCCCCTCTAAGGGCGCCAATCGATCCAACAACAGGGACACCAAAAAAAAGCTAAAATGAAGTGGTGGACGAATAAAAACCATCACCCCTAAAACTCTTCTTTTTGCCAACGCTTTTTACCCCTTTTCCCTTAGCCAAATTATTGTTTCTAGTTTTAATTCAAAAAATCATTTGAGAGCATAATTAGTAACTTATATTGTTCCTTCATGTTTCTTTAAACAAAGGTTATTATAATGTCGATCTAATCTCGTTTACTAATGATTGCAATTTTGTTTGCTATTTGGTTAATTAAGAAGTCTTTTGGCTAGGACATTTCTTTCAACTTAAATCATTTGCATAATTTAGGACTTAACTGTTATTACTCCGAATTTTTATTATTCAGTCTCTTATGATTAAAATAAAACGATAGCTAAAAATTAGAACTTATGTTAATCCCGTATAGATCTCACTTAATTTTGCTCTGGAATAGCAAAAGCTTAAGTATGGGGGTATTTGATGAGTAGTAAAATATATGTATTTTTAGTATAGTTATTAGTATAGTTTTAATTAATATTTTAAATTTTTATGTAAATTAATAAATAAATTGCTTGTTTTATTATTTTTGTTACTAACCTAGCTATATTTTTTTTGCAGATTTTGGCAATTTTTGTCAAGTCACGCCCGTGGCAACAAGTCACGCACGTGACCCAAGGGCGTGTAATTTTAAGACGCCAACTTTTCAGCTGTTAGGCGAATGGCGAACTCTTTCTGTTCGGCGTTCGACGAATCCCTCTCAGCATTCGACGAATCCCTCTCAGCGTTCGATGAAAGGCTCTCGGCATTCGACGAACTCTCTTCGTCACAACATTTGACGAATCCCTCTCAGCATTCGACAAACCCTCTCAGCGTTCGACGAACTCTCTCCGTCTCAGCGTTCGATGAATCCCTCTCAGTGTTCGACGAACCCTCTCAGCGTTCGATGAACTCTCCGCGTCTCAGCATTCGACGAATTCTCCCAGCGTTCGATGAACCCTCTCAGCATTCGACGAACTCTCCGTGTCTCAGTATTCGACGAATCCCGACCTGTGATCCATCAAAGTCGCGCCCATGCTGCTGACGCCTGCCGCCCAATGTCATGCCCCAGGGTCACGCCCGTGACCACGAGTCACGCCCGTGATAATCAAATCCACGCCCGTGTATAGCCTTATTTTGACGGCGGATCCTTCGAGAAGACGGTCGTTAAGACGGATCAAATGTCACGCCCCAGAGTCACGCCCGTGACCAGAAGACACGCCCGTGACCCAGGGGCATGTAAAAATAAAATTTCGGCTATAAATAGAGGGACTCGGCTGAAGGAATTTTCATCCAAATTTTGAGGGTTTGTTTAGTTCTTTTAAGTGAATGTGAGTTTTGTTTATGCAATTAAGTTTAAGTTCATTTGTAATTTTCGCCTTCTTAGTCTATTTGTAAAGCTTATTTTAGAAATAAAATGTTGTTTTCTCATTTGGATCATCTTCTTTTTCAATTTATGTTAGTGTGTGTGTGTATGAGAATAGTTTATTGCTTTCATAATTTAGGTTTATTGCTTTCATAATTTAGATTTACTGCTTTCATAATTTAGGTTAAAAGCTTTCATAAAACTAGGTTATTGCTTTTCTTTTAATGCTTTATTTATCGCTTTCGTTTAAAAGCTTTCTTTTGTTTTTCCTTTTTCTTTTTTTTTAACATAGCTTTATTTCAGTCTTTATATAACTGCTCTATACCACCCCCGTCCCGGATGAGATGCTAAGTTTCTTTAGCGCTGGATTAAGAGGGTTGGGACGGATACTATTACTGTTTTTATATAAGTCTTTTTATTTCCCGTTTTATCCGCTTGTATCTGCGTAAATTATTAAACATGTATTTTCTAATTATTAATGTTGTCTCCATTCCGATGAGTGGCTAATGTCCTTTGGCACACGATGTCGAAGAGCATTGGGACACAAAAATAGTTTTTCTAAAAATAAAATATCTCTTTCTAAAATAATTAAGGAGCTTAAGGTTTACCCGAGAACAACGTTGAGTGGAGCCACATAATCGATGTGTGGTTTTCATTTCTATTTTCATACACTAGTTAGCCGAAAGGCTCGTGTGTACGGACTGATCGCTCACGGGTAAAGAGAAGTGCACTCTACCCTCGAGAGAGGATGAGGTAAGTCTCCTAAATTGGAAGTAAAAACCCAATAGCGGGGTTCACAACATAAAGCGAGTATTAAGAAGATTTGATTATAGAACGAGAGTTCGGTCGAATATTCATAATCTCAGGTGGGCGTACCTGACGCACAGTTTCAGCACCGCTAATTAGCAAGCACGAAAATGCGGTACTATGGCAGTGCACCGGTCGTTGTCAAGTAATAAAAGTAGGGAGAGATTCCCCGAATATCGTTCTCAAAGGACCGCAAGTTGGGTAGTATGATTTGCTTATTTGGAAATTAATTATGAGGATACTAAGTTAACAAAAAGGAGTTTGGTTGGTTTTGTAGATACAAGAAGAAGAAAAGCTATATTAACTATGCGGGTCACAATCACCGCTTCGCTTGGTGGATGAGGTAACTGCAGGCTGCGATGTCGTGCTTCGTTTGGCGGATGGACGGTGAGCAAATGGGGGAAGTGAGTGTAAATGGTGTTTGAGGGTCGAAGGCACCTCTTCACTCTCACCTCTAGGTTTTGCTAGAGTGAGCTAGCTAGAACGCGTGTGTGGAAGTGGAGCGGGGGCGGAGCGCATCACAGCAAAGCATCAAGCGAGAAATAAAACAAGAGTAGGCTTCCATTCATAGACAAATAGAGATTACCCTAGTCCAATACAACAGTTTAAGAGTATATTTCTAAAAGAGAGAGAGGATAGAGGAAACCACGAGATGAGAAGCCTCGTCGTAGATCTTGGCCGGAATGGGGGTTGCCAAGCCTCCTCCGAGCTCAGTCCTTGGTTACTTCCGGGGTTCAAAGGCTGTCACTACCACCAAACATCATCCGTCTTCTTCTCAGAGCTGGGTCTCTTCCACTTAGCCCAATGGAGATGCCAAACCTTGAAGTACTTGCTGTAGATGGCGGGGAATGCTTCCGGGACCCTTGATGGAGCTTAGGATCGATGGATGAATCTTTCCCAAGCTAGGAGATGGATGGATGGAGCTGGGAGAAGGAAAATGGCGGAGCTTGCGGAAGAATTCCCGCCCAAAACTGTGCTGAATGCCCTAAAATTGCGGAGCCGGTCTTTAAATACGGAGCAGAGCAAACACTGCGCACGATTAGTGGCGCACAACCAGTGGTCATGCGTGAAGAAATGCTTGTGATCGTGCGCGGTCAACCTGCAGCAGAGGTAAAGATAGGGAAATAACGCACGGTCAGTGGTGCACGACCAGTGGTCATGCGCGAAGAAGTCCTCTGATCGTGCAAACCGCTCTGTCTGGTAAGGGGAATTAATGCATGACCAGTGGTCATGCGCCTGATCGTGCGCGAAGGAAAACGCATGATCAGGGGCTTTTTAGGCCAAAATTCGCCCCAATCCATTCTGAGCGTTCACATGATCCATGTACCTGCATGAAAGACATATAGACCACTGATTTGTGCACACCACAGGATCCACAGAACAGGCATAAAGTAAAATATAATAAAATCATGCCACGAAGAGGGTAGGGAATGCACTATAGTTAAGAATATGAACTGATATCAATATAAGCATAGATGAGCAATAAATGAAGTTCATAGGAAAGATAAACAACCCAGATGAGCCCGGAAATCACTATATAAACCGGACTCATCACACCCCCAGACTTACCTGTTTGCGCATCCCGAGCAAACAAATCCGGCGGGGTGAGAAACAACATAGCTGGTCTGGAAATTGTGAGGGCAGAGTAATATGCGAAGTCGCATACTCATGAGCATAGAAATCTAGTAGAAAGCATTTTTAGTTATACAAAAATAGTTTACACAATTCTAGAAGCGTAAAGATATATTATTTCTACTCAAGAGTCGAATCACGGGGAATCACCTGGTCACGCGTAGGAAGAAAGTAAAATGAATGCTGAGGCGAACATTGCTCAACATCGGGGTTCGTAACAACCTCCACTGAAATCCATCAATGTCGGTGACCATAAGCTCACCCGTTCGCACTCTCTCCACGGTATTCGTTAGGTTCGATGCGTGAGTCGGTAGGGCTTTAGGTTGAGATAAGGCTTGGCTTTAGGTGCGGTAAACAATGATAAATATGAAGGCTACACACAACCCAATTGAGCTGATACTAAATAATTTATCCAAGCATCCACTACGAGCGTGGGTGCGTCATACCCCCAGACTTGAACCTTAACACACGGGCATGTGCACCGCCTACTCACAAATATCAATTTCCAACAGATTTATTTTCAATTCTACCTTTCATCATTTTTTTCAAATTCTCTTTTCTTTTTTCTCTTCTTTTTTTCAAATTTTTATTTTACTTTCAGCACATGTGCAAGGAAGCGTAACCACATTTATTCAATTTGCACCACATCAACACCCTCAAACTGAAAATAATTAAACTCGAGCTTGGGTTTGGGTGTGTGATTAGGATCGGCTGTTTGGCTTTGGTGGAATGAAAGTCGAGCTGAATCAACAGGATCAGGTAGGCACAAAGGGCTAGCAAGGATTGTATGATAGGACCGGTATAAAAGGCTCAAGCTGGCCAACATGATGGCCAACGTCATTCTCACACACTGGACCACGTCATACCTATGCTTCGAGAGTTGCTTGGGGCAAGTTCTTAGCCACCGAGAAAGATAATTCTTCCTCCCGACTCAAGCAATGCGAGCCTAGCACCCGTCTACACACATCACTACACTACCATTTTGTTTGCACTGAATTCACCACTCTTGAATAGAATAAACTAAAATTACGCCGAAAGAATAAAATGTAAAACTAAAAGCATAAAGAAAAATTTCTTCTGCACTGATTTCTATGTGATACATGAACAATTGACTAAAGCACTACATGAGTCAACAAAGTACTCCATTTCGCAATCCTAACCCAGCACTGTAATTTCCCATTCACACAATCGAGATGAGTTAGACTCGTCGTGCGCCTACAGTCAAGTGTGCGCTCAAGTGGGTGTCGTGGTGTGCCATGAAGATGAACAATATTACAATACATAAATTAATTTGTAAATCCTAGTATGATGTGCACTATGCATGTGCACGTGGTAACGACACTCACATTCCCTCAGACTTAATCTAAGCGCAAAATATGTTTTTGTAGCAGCATACGCTTAAGAAGGCTAGGGTGAGAGATTACCCCATGCTCAGAAATGAGCATACCAGAAGATATTGCGTTTTGTTCTGAATGCGGTTGTTCCGCCTTGCTCCAAGAAATACGGACCTGCGATTAAAAAATTCCCCAGGCAAAACAAAAATATTATAAAGAAAATAAAAAAGAACGATTGAACGGAACCAAGCGGTCCCCAATGGGTTGTCTCCCAAGAGCCCTTTTGTTTAACGTCCTTAAAGGTGGACCAAATACCTGTATTAAAGTTTGATAACAGTAGTTATGATGATTGTTCAAAACTAATTCAAAAGGTGCAACACAGCATAGCAAAATAAAGAAGTCCAAAATCAGAACAGATGACACAACACAACAAAGCCCGAAGACCCCGTCACGCATCAACTACATGCTGATTTGTGGTGGTTCTCCCCAGGGACCTGGGAAGGAGGTGAAGGCTTTAGGGCCCAAGGAAGATGTCTCCCCCTTGCCCCTAACCTCCTCCTTCTCGCACCGGAGAGCAGCAAAGCAGGTCGCGTGCAGGATTCTTTCCTATTTCAGCTTTTCTACATAGGGAGAGCGCCAACGAGCACCTTGCACAGGATAAGTGTTAGAGTTTGACGGATTGGGATCTGTCGGGGGCTTCATTTCTGCACCCTCAGTGTTGGTTTTTCAAAATACCATTCATAATGATATGAACACATCAAATGCGCGCAGCGGAAGAAGAAAAACTAGAACAACTCAAAGAGTAAGGATCTTGCGGATCACATGAATCAAAATATTAGGAAAGCAAAATGCAATATACCTTCGCGAGATTGAGTCAATACTCAGCCAAGGTGCTCCAAGAAGAAATCCGGTAGACTAAATCTGAGTTCCAAGAACCGAAATGTATCGGCTCCTCTACAGCGATCCACACGAACGATAGATAACCCCAAAGCCTTGTCGAACAAGTAATGGTCGGAGTAGGAAGCTCTCAGCGTCCCCACAGACTGCTAGGTCCAAGACAGGGGAGGCGGCGACCATCGGCGGCGGAACTCGGCGGACGGGAAGAATGAGAAGCCCTCTTGCAGAACTTTTCCGGACGGCTGTTCTCATCTAAAATCGCAAAAAAAGGTTCGGTCTCATTAAACCTAAAACCGTATGCCCTTTTATACCAAATAGCATAAAACAGGCTATCTGCAGACCCAGGAAAAACAGAACTGTTCTGTCACGATTTATACATTCTCCGAATTTGACAATTCGACTGAACAGTATAACCGAATTCGACTATATACAATAACCGAATTCGACTATATGCTATAGCCGATTCGACTATATGAATTCGGTTATATGATTTCGTCAAAACCATTTCGTCGAACTAACACATTTCGGCTAAACCCTTTAGTCGAATTTGTTACTGTTCGGCTAAACACTTTAGTTGAATCAATATCGATGAATTTGATTAGTCGAATCAACATAATTCGGTTAAACACTTTAGCCAAATTTGACACAGTTCGGTTAAACCCTTTAGCCGAATTTGTCTAGCATAAATCCATTCGTTTAAACCCTTTAAACGATTTCCCGTTGAGACATTCTCAAGTTAATTCCAAGCAGTCACAGGGTTGGTCCTCCACTCAAATCCAATATGAGTAAGGCCAACACAATCCTTTCTCTAACTTCTCCAAACGCTTTTATGTGTGACCCTATAGGCTCATATTGCGTTGGCAGTAAGACTAATTGTTGATTGCTTTGAGATCACCTCAGAAACTCCAACAGTCTCCCACTTGATCACAAAATATCAACAAAAGTCTCACAAACAATGAGCGGCATCTAGCAATACATCATTGCTACCCAAGCAATAAGAGTTCATAACTCAATAAGCCTGTCTTAACCAATGTATCAGTATTGTCTTGTTCCTTTGTCCCTTACATCCGGATAGAACTAGAGGCATGGACCGTGTCACCCTCATAATTTTTCAATCCTAGTTTCCTGATCTAGAATAGACCTTAAGAAAGTGGTAAGCTCAATATCATATATTTGCTCAACCCAGCATGGCCATGCATTTCTCGGTCTCATTCCATCAAGGGGGCCCATGGATGTAACTCCTGTCATAAAGGAGGACAAATCCCATATCTGTCCACACACAAACACCCAAATGAATCGCAACATACCTAATAACCACCCTTATCATCAACCTTTCTCAAGGAAGACTTTAGATGGCATCAAAGTACGCTCTTCCTCACTTGATGAATGTTGTGACTTCAGGTCAAAGAACTACAAACACCATTGTCAGATGAGACCTACTTGTGACACGTTCATATAACAATCCACAAAGTAGTCTCATGGTGGGTCTGTCCAGTACAACTTGTTCACTAACAAGCACCCATGTGATGACTTGATATCACAATATCATGACCTGTGAGAACCGGTCATCAGTCAACCCACATGCTAGTCTTAACATATCATCATTGCTCTTCAACTTCGATGATGATACTCCGACTAGGGACCATTTAAGAATGAAGCTTCTGGTTATACATAGGCCCTCACATTCAAGTCACGTACTTGAATTCCTGTGGAAGCAAACAGACTAAGGGCATTTATTATGCTAATTAATTTATCAAATAAATACTATTGACATAATATTAAGAACTTGCCATAAATATAAAATGAAAAACACAGTATACATTACAATTCATCAAATGAATAAACAACCAACAAACATACAATCCACAAGGCTCCCACTAAAGACGGTCATTCAGGTATCTAATACCCATTAATCTAACATGACCATCATGCTTCTTTTGCGCAAGAGGCTTTGTCAGTGGATCCGCTGTGTTTTCTTCAGTCTGCAAATGTTCACATCTCCTCGATCGACAATCTCTCGAATAAGATGGAACCGCCGAAGTATGTGCTTGGAGCGCTGATGAGATCTAGGTTCCTTAGCTTGGGCAATTGCACCGTTGTTGTCACAGTAGAGAACTACGGGACCAACAATGATAGGAACTATATCTAGCTCGCTGATGAATTTCCTAATCCACACAGCCTCCTTTGCCGCATTTGCAGCAACGATATACTCATCCTCAGTCGTAAAATCAGCAACTGTCTCTTGCTTGGAATTCTTCCAGCTTACAGCTCCTCCATTAAGGCAAAATACAAAACCTGATTGGGACTTTGAATCGTCCCTATCAGTTTGGAAGCTTGCATCCGTGTAACCATTTACAACGAGCTCTTCCTCTCCACCATACACCAAGAACATATCCTTAGTCCTTCTCAAGTACTTTAGGATATTCTTGATAGCTATCCAGTGACAATCACCAGGATCAGACTGATACCTGCTCATCATGCTTAAAGCATAAGAGACATCGGGTCAAGTACACAACATTGCATACATGATTGATCCAATTGCGCAAGCATATGGAATCAACTTCATGCGGTCCTTATCTTCTAAAGATTTAGGACACTGGTCCTTAGAGAGACTCACACCATGAGACATGGGTAAGAATCCCTTCTTGTACACAAGCATGCTAAACCATTTCAACACCTTCTCAATGTATGTACTCTGGGTCAAACCCAGCAACTTCTTCGATCTATCTCTATAGATCTTAATACCAAGTATGTAAGTCGCTTCACCCAAGTCTTTCATAGAAAAGCAGTCCCCTAGCCTGTTCTTAACAGCTTGCAGGGTTGGAATGCCATTCCTGATCAGTAGTATGTCATCTATATACAATATCAGGAAAACGACAATGCTCCCACTAATCCTCTTATAAACACAAGGCTCATCCTCATTCTTGATGAAACCAAACTCTTTGATTTTCTCATCAAAACGAAGATTCCAACTTCGAGAAGCTTGTTTCAATCCATATATGGATCGATTCAACTTGCATGTTTTAGTGGGTTCACTTGGAGATTCAAAACCCTCGGGTTGTGTCATGTACACTTCCTAAAGGAGGTTTCCATTAAGGAAAGTCATTTTGACATCCATTTGCCAGATCTCGTAGTCATAATACGCAGCAATAGCAAGTAGAATTCTGATGGACTTGACCATGGCCATAGGGGAAAAGGTCTCATCATAGTCAATACCATGAATTTGCCTGAAACCTTTAGCCACCAGCCGGCCTTTGAATTTCTGTACATTCCCATCCATGTCGGTCTTCTTCTTGAAGACCCACTTGCACCCTATGGGTCGTACCCCTTCAGGTGGTTCCACCAAGGTCCAAACTTGGTTTGTGTACATGGAGTCCATTTTAGATTTCATGGCCTCAAGCCACGTCTCGGAGTCTGGTCCATTCATAGCCTCTTGGTAGGTTGCAGGCTCATCATCATGATCCATAGGCAACACATTACCTATTTGAGTCATGAGAAATCCATATCTCTCTGGCTCAAATCTTGGTCTACCAGATCTACGTAGGACTTGTGTTTTTTGAGCAGGCTCTCGAGCTACAACTTCTTGTAGTCCTTGCTCAGGTTCCAATTCCGGTTCGTTCATTGTTTGTGGCTCTTGAACTTCTTCAAGTTCTACCTTTGCAGTCTTTCTGGATAAGAACTCTTTCTCCAAAAAGACACCAGTCCTTGCGACAAACACTTTGCCCTCAGACGGTAAGTAGAAGTAGTATCCTTTAGTTTCCCTAGGATACCCCACTAGATAACATTTATCCGATTTGGGTTCCAGCTTGTCAGGCATTTGATGTTGCACGTATGCCTCACAGCCCCAAATCTTAATGAACGACATACTAGGACGCTTCCCAGTCCATATCTCATATGGTGTCTTTAGAACCATTTTCGTTGGAACTCGATTTAGTGTGAAAGCAGCAGTCTCTAAAGCAAAACCCCAAAAGGAAATGGGTAAATCTGCATGACTCATCATCAATTGCACTATGTCTAACAAGGTACGATTCCTCCTCTCAGAAACACCATTATGTTGAGGTGTTCCGGGCGGAGTGAGCTGTGATACAATACCACACTCTTTTAGATGATCATGAAACTCATGACTCAGATATTCGCCACCTCGATCAGATCGGAGTGCTTTTATCCTTTTTCCCAGTTGGTTTTCTACTTCATTCTTAAACACATTGAACTTTTCAAAGGTCTCGGATTTGTTCTTCATAAGAAACATGTATCCGTATCTACTGAAATCATCAGTAAATGTAACGAAGTAGTAGAACCCACCTCTAGCCATAGAACTCATGGGTCCGCATACATCACTATATATTATACCCAAGAGATCATCAGCCCTCTCATTACAACTAGTGAAAGGAGCTTTCGTCATTTGGCCCAATAAACATGACTCACATCTCTCAAATGATTCATAATCAAATGAGTCCAGTAGTCCATCTTTCTGGAGCTTGGATATGCGTTTCTCATTTATATGGCCTAAACGACAATGCCAAAGGTACGTAGGATTCGAATCATTTGTTTTAGCCTTTTAGTATTTTCTACATTATAGATCGGATGGTCTTAGTTCAAAACATATAAACCATTAAACAATTGGACTACACCATAACAAACATCATTCATAAAAATCGAACAACAATTGTTCTTAATTATAAACGAAAAGCCTTTCATGTCAAGACATGATATGGATATAATGTTTCTAGTTATGGCTGGAACAAAATAACAGTTATCTAATTCTATTACAAGCCCAGTGGGCAAAGAAAGACAATAGACACAAACGGCGACGGCAGCAACTCTTGCTCCATTACCGACGCGCAGGTCTACCTCCCCTTTACCCAGCATTCTTCTCCTTCTCAGTTCCTGCACATTTGTACAAATGTGAGAACCGCATCCGGTATCCAATGCCCAAGATGAAGGAGCAGAAAGGTTTATCTCTATAACAAAAATACCTGAAGTGGAAGTCACACTTCCCTTCTTCTTTTGCAGATCCTCAATATAGAGAGGACAGTTCCGCCTCCAATGCCCAGTCTTACCGCAATGGTGGCACTTTCCTTCCTTCGCCAGACCTTTCTTTTTCAGTGCAGAAGATTTGGGATCAAGATGAGACTTACATCCTATCTTCGTCTTCTTGAATCCCTTAGTCTTGACCTTGCTTTTATACACCATCAATATGGGGCTAGCAGGCTTGACCTTCTTCATATTATTTTCAGCAGTTCGCAACATGCCTAGGAGCTCGGGCAGTGTCTTATCTATTTCATTCATGTTATAGTTCAAGACGAACTGCTCATAACTGTACGACAACGATTGCAGGATCAGATCTGTGGCCAACTCTTGGCCCAAGGGAAAACCCAGTCTTTCAAGGTTCTCTATATACCCAATCATTTTGAGTACCTGAGTCCCTACTGAGTCTCGAGCTCCCAATTTGCACTGAAATAATGCCTTGGATATGTCAACCCTCTCTTTCCGGGCTTGCCCCTCAAACATTTTCTTGAGGTGCCTGATTATCTCATAACCACACATGCTCTCGTGTTGCTTCTGAAGCTCAGAGGACATGGTAGCAAGCATGAGGCATTCCACATCCAAGGTATCATCCTGATACTTCTTGTAAGCATCTTTATCTGCTCTCGGAGCATTTTTTGTCGGCTCTGTGGGGGCTTCACCTTCCAAGACATAGAGTTTGCGCTCTTGCCCGAGAACAATTCTCAGGTTTTTGTACCAGTCAAGGAAGTTCGTCCCTTTGAGCTTGTCCTTCTCAAGAATAGCTCTCAGGGACAGGGTGGAGTGAGATCCACTTGCCATGGAAATTCTAGAATGAATTCGCAAAACTTTTAGTACTGTATTTTGAAATACATTTTATATTAATAAGGACTTTTATTACAAGCTCCCACTATTTTTTAATCAAATCGACAACCCTTAATTTCGATTCGGAGAGTTTAAGCGAGCTACTCTTTTAGTGGACAAGATTCGTATTTCACCAACACAACGAGTCCACTTTGGCATTCCTCTCATAATGCGGTTATTTAGGTAGACAACATTTGTCAATTGCATCACTATGCAACTCTTGTATGGTTGGTGAATATCTCTTTATTCGCATCCATCATATAGAGCATGCCAACCCTATGCCTCTAGGCACTCAACCTTTGAGGTCACCTAGTTAAGTTAGACCCGATGTCGACAGTGGGATATCACAATTATCTGCTCACACCCTAACCAAGATAGATTAATGTACCTTGCTTTGGCAAGCCCACACTTCATCGATCGAGGCAGGAAGAGTGTCATCCATCGGAAGGCATTCGTATACTTAATATTGGATAAGGGATTTTATTTTTCAATTGATAAACATTTCATCGTGATTAACATTTAATCACCATGCACATACACAAAATAGAAATACCACATTCGCAAAACAAATGCATCCCCTATGTGCACATAAAAGGATTATCAACATTTTGATAAAAGGGGCTAAATCTGAATACTTAGAACACTTCTAAATCTCCAGATTTACATGCATTGAACACAAGCAAAGCAACTCCACTTATGCAGTAGACAAGCTCATCTCTCAATGTCAGATTCAATATCCACGACATTTGGTTTCACAAAACATATCGAGGGATGGTTACTGCAAAGGAGAAACAATCTCCGAAACAATGAAATCGCAACGCAATCACATGCGTTCCTGGCGGAATTCCAAGGTATCGCTCCCGACCAAATTTTTGAAATCCCACCACCAGAAACAACACAAAACACATCCAAAATGATGTTCCAAGAAGAAATCTATACATTTAGAACGCTTCCAAATTTCTAGATTTGCACGCACTTGATCGCAACCTCGCTTTGATACCACTGTTGGTTTTTCTAAATACCATTCATAATGATATGAACACATCAAATGTGCGCAGCGAAAGAAGAAAAACTAGAACAACCCAAAGAGTAAGGGTCTTGCGAATCTCATGAATCTAAAGATTAGGAAAGCAAAATGCAATATACCTTCGCGGGATTGAGTCAATACTCAACCAAGGTGCTCCAAGAAGAAATCCGGTAGACTAAATCTAAGTTCCAAGAACCAAAATGTATCGGCTCCTCTACAGCGATCCACACGAACGATAGAGAACCCCAAAGCCTTATCGAACAAGGAATGGTCGGAGTAGGAAGCTCTCAGCGTCCCCACGGACTGCTAGGTCCGAGATAGGGGAGGCGGAGAACGTCGGCGGCGGAACTTGGCGGACGGGAAGAACAAGAAGCCCTCTTGCGGAACTTTTTCGGACGGCTGTTCTCGTCTAAAATCGCAAAAAAAGGTTCAGTCTCATTAAACCTAAAACCGTATGCCCTTTTATACCAAATAGCATAAAACAGGCTATCCGCAGACCCAGGAAAAACAGAACTGTTCTGTCATGATTTATACATTCGCCGAATTCGACAATTCGACTAAACAATATAACCGAATTCGACTATATACAATAACTGAATTCTACTATATGCAATAGACGATTTGACTATATGAATTCGGTTATATGATTTCGTCGAAACCATTTCATCGAACTAACACATTTCGGCTAAACCCTTTAGTCGAATTTGTTACAGTTCGGCTAAACACTTTAGCCGAATCAATATCGCCGAATTTGATTAGTCGAATCAACATAATTCGGTTAAACACTTTAGCCGAATTTGACACAGTTCAGTTACACCCTTTAGCCGAATTTGTCTAGAATAAATCCATTCGTTTAAACCCTTTAAACGATTTCCCGTTGAGACATTCTCAAGTTAATTCCAAGCAGTCACAGGATTGGTCCTCCACTCATATCCAATATGAGTAAGGCCAATACAATCCTTTCTCCAACTTCTCCAAATGCTTTTATGTGCGACCTTATAGGCTCATATTGCGTTGGCAGTAAGACTAACTGTTGATTGCTTTGAGATCACCTCAGAAACTCCAACACTCAGAAGGGAGTAGATCAGCCCAATGAACCTGTTTAGATTGTTTACATTTCTCATTAGGAATAAAAAGACTGTTTGTAAGGCTCATTGCTCCGCCTTTTCCCTGATCTTTCCACACTTCGGTCTCGCTGCTTTCCTTCACTATCTCCGTCTCTTTGTTCATGATCTGCTTTGCTCTTTCTTACTTCAGAGTGATGTTTTCCTCCTCCCTTCGATTCTCCACATCCATGGCTGATTTCATGTCACTGGACCTGCACTTACTCTTATTTACAGAGATGTTAGAGAGATTGGTGATACCGCACAAATCATCGGTAGCTACGGATGGCCCTGGAAGGTCTATCCCGTTGGAAGGTAGGGTGACGCAACCCTTGGCGATGTGGAGGATTGCGCCACTCTCTTTCAGGAAAGGGACCCCCAGAATCGGCATGGAATCATTTTCCAATCGGCCTAAAACCTGAAAGTCGGTGACCACAGATATCCCATTAAGGTTGACCTTGACCTCACGGATCTCGCCCTCAGTTTTGACTATTATACCATTAGCCAACACTAACGACTTCCGGTCCTCAGAATTCATCGTCAGGTGCAATCTCTCAACATCTTGCAGCGCAAGAATGTTGCGGGATGCCCCAGAGTCGCATAGTACGGAAACATCATTATTATTAATAGTACATCCAATGATACATGGGCTCACTTGGCCACCATCAGCATCAGCAATGCGTTTACCTTGCTCCCGCGGGTTCTTTTATGTATTGCTTGGGAGAGCGCCTTGCGTACGCTCGGAGAGCACCTGGGACAATTGGCCTAGCTGTGTCTCCAAGTTTCGCATTGAAGCCATTTGATTAACCATATTTGTTTGAACCAAATCAACAAACTTCTCCATCATTTCTTCCAATGCGCTCTTCCTTTGCGGTGGTGCATTTTGCGTATAACCCAGTTGTGGTGGCCGCGGTTGGCTACCGGAGTCTTGAACATCGAATTGTTGCGAGCCTCCTTACCATCGTTGGCCAGGAACATTTTGTTTCCACGAGAAGTTCGGGTGACTCCTCACACCCGGGTTATAAGCATTATTAAATGGTGCTCCTTGATTTTGATCATTCATATAATTTATACTTTCATCATAAGATAATTCAGTAGGTTGCTCACCTGTGGGACACTCATATGCATAATGCCCCGGGCTTCCACAACCTTGACATGAGATGGCCATTACTGGGGCAGGAGGAAGGGCAGGCTTCTTAAGCAGCATGACATTCTCATAAGGTGCTGATGCCATCTCAACAGATGCACCAGATGTGTTCACCTCAAAGAGTCCCCGAGCATTCCTTGGAGCGTTTCTTCCAGCAGTCCAGAATAAACTATGAATGGCAGTGTCCTGGAGAATCCACAATGCGTCTTCAGGGGTGTTGTTCATCAGAGTTCCGCCTGCAGCTGCATCTATCATGGCCCTGTAGTTGGGCTCGATTGCAAAGTAAAAATTCTCCACTAGGCTCCATGGTTGCAGCTCATGCTGGGGGCATTTCCGGAGAAGGTCCATGAACCTTTCCCATGCTTCTGCGAGAGTCTCCTGATTGTGTTGTAGGAAGGTTGCGATTTCACTCCTCAAGTTTACAACCTTGTCAACAGGGTGGAACATTGCCAGAAATTTTGTTTGCAAAGCGCCCCAAGTGGTAGCTGTGCCAGGCGGTATCGTGTGGAGCCATGCTTTCGCCTTGTCACGAAGGGACAATGGAAACAACCTGAGTTTCACAGTCTCATCGGCAATCCCAGCATATCGAAATGTTCCGCATATTTCTACGAATTCAGCCAAATGAAGATGGGGGTATTCACTGACTAACCCAGAGAATTGGGCATTATTGTGGATCATATTCAGGATGGCCGGCTTTATCTCGAAATTGTTGTTAGTGATGGCCAGGCCAAATCCGGGGTACACACTCCCAACAGTGGGCGTAGTGTAGTCTCTCATGGTCCTGGGTCTCGGCCTAGCCACTTCATTTTCGTCGGCTACCTGACCACCGTCTGGAGCATTTCCCATCCCGGGATTGACCTAAATCTCATTGACATCCATGGTGGCAGCAGCATGGAGACGCGCCCGTAGGGTACGCTCTATTTCAGGTTCAAATGCTGCAACATCACCGGGATCTCGTCTATCCATACACACGCTACAACACAAAAGAAAAAGCTCAAAAACATAAATACCTTTAAACTAATATCCCGAGAAGGACAAATCATACACGCTTGCAGTCCCCGGCAACGGCGCCAAAAACTTGACGCACAGTTTCAGCACCTCTAATTAGCAAGCGCGAAATGCGGTACGACGGCAGTGCACCAGTCGTTGTCAAGTAATAAAAGTAGGGAGAGATTCCCCGAATATCATTCTCAAAGGACCGCAAGTTGGGTAGTATGATTTGCTGATTAGGAAATTAATTATTAGGATACTAAGTTAACAAAAAGGAGTTTGGTTGGTTTTGTAGAGACAAGAAGAAGAAAATCTATATTAACTATGTGGGTCACAATCACCGCTTCGCTTGGTGGATGACGTTACTACAGGCTGCGATGACGTGCTTCATTTGGCGGATGGACGGTGAGCAAATGGGGGAAGTGAGTGCAAATGGTGTTTGAGGGTCAAAGGCACCTCTTCACTCTCACCTCTAGCTTTTGCTAGAGTGAGCTAGCTATAACGCGTGTGTGGAAGTGGAGCGGGGGCGGAGCGCATCACAACAAAGCATCAAGCGAGAAATAAAACAAGAGTATGCTTCCATTCATAGACATTAGAGATTACTCTAGTTCAATACAATAGTTTAAGAGTACATTTCGAAAAGAGAGAGAGGATAGAGGAAACCACGAGATGAGAAGCCTCGTCATAGATCTTGTTCGGATTGGGGGGTTGTGAATCCTCCCCCGAGCTCAGTCCTTGGTTGCTTCCAGGGTTCAGAGGCTGTCACTACCTCCAAACATCATCCGTCTTCATCTCAGAGCTGGGTCTCTTCCACTTAGCCCAATGGAGATGCCAAACCTTGAAGTACTTGCTGTAGATGGCGGGGAATGCTTCCGGGACCCTTGATGGATCATAGGATCGATGGATGAAGCTTTCCCAAGGTAGGAGATGGATGGATGGAGCTGGGAAAGGGAAAATGGCGGAGCTTGCGGAAGAATTCCCGCCCAAAACTCTGCTGAATGCCCTAAAATCGCGGAGTCGGTCTTTAAATACATAGCAGAGCAAACACTGCGCACGATCAGTTGCACACAACCAGTGGTCGTGCATGAAGAAATGCTTGTGATCGTGCGCGTTCAACCTGCAGCAGAGGGAAAGATAAGGAAATAACGCACGGTCAGTGGCGCACGACCAGTGGTCGTGCGCGAAGAATTCCTCTGATCGTGCGAACCGCTCTGTCTGGTAAAGGGAATTAACGCACGACCAGTGGTCGTGCGCCTGATCGTGCGCGAAGGAAAATGCACGATCAGTGGCTTTTTAGGCCAAAATTTGCCCCAATCCATTCCGAGCGTTCACATGATCCTTGTGTTGGAACATGGTCTTCCGCATCTCTTAGGTTTTAGAATAACAAATCCTTTGTGTATTTGATCTTGTGTGTTTAAGTGTGCAGGATAACAAAGTCCACATGACTCAAGGATTACATAAGAAGGTTGCCCCCAAAGTTGAGCCATCAAATCTAACACTCACACTAGCGCCGGCAGTAGTCCTAGCGCAGGCGCTAGCTTTCGCTCGACGAACTGTAAGCGGTGCTCGACGAAATTCTCATCACTGCGTTCGACAAAAATTCACTCAACGAACAGTTAGCTGCGTTCGACGAAATTTCGATCGATGAAATGAATCCTTAAGCGCTTATAGAAGGAGATAGCGCCTGGCGGTATCCGATAGCGCAGGCGATAGCGAGGAGCATAGTAGGCAAGGGAAAAATGTTTCCTCGGATTGAAGATTCAACCGCGCAGAATATGTCCTAAAATGGGATAGCGTCGGCGGTACCACTAGCGCAGGCTCTAGCGCTGTGGCTATAAAAAGGACCCCTCTTCTCTTATTTCAGAGATATCAGAGAGAGAGATTGAGTGCTAGAATTCCAGAGGCTGCCTTGGCCGAAAGTTGATGTCCTACCAAAGTTCTACAAACTTCTGAAGGAGAATCTCATCACGCCGGATCCAAACGAAGTCCGCTTCTACAATGCTTATTCTACAGTGGATCTTCGTCTCCAACTTCAGAAGTTCATCAAGAGGGAGTTTTTAATTATTTTCATTTCTTATTTCTTGTAAACGGTTAGTGAAATTGCCTCGTGTTGGCGACTAGGTCTGGATAGGACTTAGGGCGGAAATTCACCGCGTGTTGGCGACTAGATCTAGGCTAGGTCTAGGGGGTGCTCAAGGCCATATCCGGGGAAGGGTTGGCTAGAGCGGCTTGAGGCCGAATTCGGGGAGGATAGGCTAGGGCCACCGGTTCGTGGGGATGCGAGTCGGGATAGAAAACAAAAAGAGTCTACTATTCATCGCCACCGATTTCTAGCGTTATAGAAGTCAACAATTGTAAAACCTTATTTGATATTAATAAAGCATGTCTCTACTTTATTTCAATTGTTTTACTTGACTCCTTATTGTCTTAATCTCGCATTATTACAAAGCTTTTCAAAATATAACTTAAGTTTTTGAAAACCCTTATTCCCCCCCCCCCCCCCCCCCTCTAAGGGCGCCTACCGATCCAACACCTTGTACCTGCATGAAAGACATATATACCACTGATCCGTGCACACCACAGGATCCACAGAACAAGCATAAAGTAAAATATAACAATATCACGCCACGAAGAGGGTAGGGAATGCACTATAGTTAAGAATAAGAACTGCTATCAATATAAGCATAGATGAGCAATAAATGAAGTGCAAAGGAAAGATAAACAACCCAGATGAGCCCGGAAATCACTATATAAACCAGACTCATCAGTACCCTCGAGAGAGGAGCGTTCATAATTATGGAACCTGCACGGCCAAGCCGTTTTAATATTTTGAAAAGTCATCACTTTTATTTCTAAAAAAAGACTATTTTTGTCTCAAGGTAATTCGACATCGGGCGTTATTTATTATCATCGTTAAGAACTCTAGTTATACGCTTATTATCGTTTGCTTTTAAAAACCCACACTAAAAACTTATTCCGATAAAATAATAGTTCGTTCCTCAACGTAGGTATAATCAACACGATCCGCGGAAATATACGACCTCGATATTTTCTAAAACAAAATATCTTGTATTACTCATGATAAGGTATACTTGCCTTTATCATATGATTAGTTTGGATTAAAATTTAAACAAAAGCTTTTCAAATCCAAAACTTGCAAAACTCTCCTTTTGTTATTTAAAAAAATCAATAGAATTTGGCATTGTAGTCGGGGTGTAATCGTTAATATTTCGAAATAAGAAAAAGACCGTTACATCTATCTTTCGATAGGATAACGGTTAGTTTCTCAAAGTATGAGTGAGTACTTGCGAAACTCTTCGAAAACACCCGCCTAATTCTAATCTCGTTATATAAAGGTTAACCAAAATAATAAAAAGAAGTCTTCCAAAATAATCTTCACCCCCATACTACCTTGTGATAGAGTTAGCGGTTCGGACTGAGGAGTGGGTGGATATCATGTACGAAATGTTGGCAGGGATACAGTGCCTGACAGAGATGGAAGTACCGATGGTGGTCTCATGTTTGGAGTCTCATGCGAAGAGATAGTGGAAGTCATTGCTGGACACCACCTATGCAGGATTGGAGGTTGCGAGCATTTTGTGGGATGATTTCAAGGCAGCACTGCTGGAGCATTTCGTGCCACAGTCTGCTAGAGATGAGTTGGAGGACAGATTCCTGCAATTGAGGCAGGGGAGAAGGACAGTTCTGGAGTACCATCGGGAGTTTACCCACCTGGCCTAGTTTGCGGACTCCTATCAGCTGGATGATGTAGGGTATGCAAATAGATTCTACAATGGCCTCCATGACGATCTGAGGCAGGCCCTCCTTTTTGTTTCTGACGGCAGCATGGCCAGGATATTGGAGATGGCCAAGAAGCTGGAAGCAGACCAGCACACCATTCGAGGAAGGAAGAGACTGACAGAGGACCAGGGTCGGGCGGTAGGAGCGACCAGTAGAGGTCACGATGTTGGAGAAATAAGGACAGAGGGCCGACCCCGCTAGGAGGAGAGATAGGAGCAGAGGGAGTCGGTAGTGTTGGCTCCTCAGCCTCTATAGGCATGAGAGGTGCCGAGGCTAGAAGGTGGGCCACCTCCCCCACAAAAGTGCTACCTGTGCAACCAGACGGGCCATATCCGGAGGAACTGACCACAGAGAAATGCGCCACCGGCACTATAGGCTGCCCCACAGGCCCAGCATTTCGGGGGCCCGGGGCGGGGACGAGGTCGTGGATTACACTGATGGATCATAGGCAGGACAGGGACCAGATGTATGCCTTAGACCTGGCTCAGCTCCGGAACCCTGAAAGGGTCATCACAGGTACTTTACATTTTTACAATTATTAGTACCTTGAAAATCTTAGCTTTACCTTAGCATTGAACCAAACGAACAAAAAATCACCCAGGAATAGTATTCATCTGCGGCAAACCTGCATACACTTTATTCGATATGGGTGGCTCGCACTCGTTCATCTCGGAATAATTCGTGGACGATCTGGACCAAGTCCAGCACTTCGAGGGCATCCACAGGAGGGTGCGATTCCCGGACGGATCAGAGATAGTAACGAGTGCCAAGTGCAATATGAACGTGGAGATTGGAGGAAAATTATTCGCAGCACCGGCGACACTCTTGAAGATGAAAGACTTCAAGCTGATCTTGGGCATGAACTGGTTGCACGGGAACCATGCAAGGATCGACTGCCCGGCAAGGAGGATTGTTCTATGGCATGAAGACTTGGAAGTGGTAGTCGAAGGTATTAGACCCACCTCCCGTCTTTTAGTATCGTCTATTCAGGCCGCCAAGGCCCATCTACAGGGAGACGATGTATATTAGGTATTGTTCGAGGCAATCGAGGCAAAGGATTATGTGGCCAGTATCCCGGTAGTGCGGGCTTTTGCGGACGTATTTACAAAGAAGCTACCCGGGCTGCCACCGCACCGAGAGAAGGATTTTCAGACCCAGCTAGTGTCGGGGGCTAAGCCAATATCTAGAGCTCCTTATCGGATGGCCCCGAAGGAGTTAGTGGAGCTTCGGAGCCAGTTGCAGGAACTGGTGGAAGCTAGATTCGTTAGATAGATTTCCTCGCCTTGGGGAGCTCCGGTGCTATTTGTGAAGAAAGACGGGACGCTCAGACTGTGCATCGACTACAGAGCACTAAACAGGATGACAGTTCGGAATATGTATTCGCTACCTAGAATCGATGAGCTGTTTAACCAGCTAGTGTGGAGCCCACTGCTTCTCGAAGTTAGATTTTGAGGTTGGGATATTATCAGCTAAGGATACAGGAGGAGGATATCCTGAAGACCGCTTTTAGCAGCCGATACAAACTATATGAGATCACTGTGATGCACTTCGGGCTCACAAACGCGTCGTCGGTATTTATGAGTCTGATGAACCAGGTGTTCGAGCCATATCTCAACATCTTTGTCATCGTGTTCTTTGACGACATTCTAATCTACTCGAGGACGGAAGAGGAGCATGCGCGACATCTGGCATTAACATTGGAGAAACTTCGAGAGCACAGTCTATACGCGAAGTTCAGCAAGTGTCAGTTTTGGCTGAAGGAGTTGGCCTTCCTGGGTCACATTATCAGTGGAGCTGGACTAGCAGTGGATCCAGCGAAGAACCAGGCAGTACGGGATTGTCCACTGCTGAAGATGGCCACCGACATGCGGAGTTTCTTGGGACTTGCCGGTTATTACTAGAAGTTCGTGCAGGGTTTTTCTCAGATAGCCCTCCCACTCACATCCTCGACGAAGAAGGATACCTCATTCACTTGAACGCCACAGTGCGAAGCGGCCTTCCAAGCGATGAAGGGTCGGCTTACATCGGCCCCCATCCTTTCCCTCCCATTGGGGAAGGAAGGATTCCAGGTGTATACTGATGCGTCTTATCAGGGGATGGGTGTCGTTCTGATGCTGAATGGACACGTGATAGTATACACCTCCCGATAGTTGAAGAACCATGAGCGGAACTACCCGGTGCATGATTTTGAGATGGGAGAGGTTATATTCGCGCTGAAGATCTGGTTGCACTACCTCTACAGTGTTCACTGTGATATATTCTCAGATCACAAGAACCTGAAGTACGTGGACACGCAGGAGTTGAACATCCGACAGAGATGATGTGTGGAGTTCTTATCGGACTATCAGTATATATACAATGCACTACCACCTAGGGAAGGCGAATGTAGTGGCGGACGCACTGAGCAGGAGAGCTACCACCTCAAGAGTGGATCCCAAGTTGATGGCTATGGAGCTGATACGGATGCTCGAGGACATGTAGATCTCGTTGGTGTCTGAGGATGACCTTGAGCTCTATGAGGAGTACTTGGCGGCAATGAGTGCCACAGATGACATTCGATACCGCATCGGTTATGGGCAGAGGCAGGATGCCAAGTTAGAGCCGATATTCAGGGCCTTGGAGGAAGGTACGGAAGGGGACAATTCACTGAAGGACGGGTTACTGTGTTTGAGTGGTCAAGTTTATATACCAGCAGGAGGCAGGATTCGGGACGACATTATGACCGAGGCTCACTGCAGCAAGTATTCAGTGCACTCGGGTACCACAAAAATGATGGTGGATTTGAAGAGGACCATGTATTGGACAGGCATGAAGAGGGACATCACTTATTTTGTGACCCACTGCGAGTCTTGCCAGCTCGTGAAGGCGGAATGCAAGAGCCCGACCAGATTATTACAGCCACTTCTGATGCAGGAGTGGAAGTTCGACGACATCGCGATGGACTTTATACATGGACTTCCCGGATCACATGTGGGGAATGATTCGATATGGGTGATCATCGACAGGTTAACAAAGGTGGACAGATTCATTCCGGTCAGGAAGGACGCTCCGATCAGAGATTTGGTACGGAGATTTATGGAGCAGTTTGTCCTGTATCATGGTGTGCCTAGGACGATCATGTCGGATCGGGATGGACGATTTACGTCCCAAGAGTGGAGATCGGTCCAGGCTTATTTAGGTACGCAGTTGACATTCAGCACAACATTACACCCACAGACAGACGGGCAAACGAAACGTACCAACCAGATGCTAGAGGATCTATTACGCCTATGCATTTTGGACCGTGGAGAGCCATGGGAGAAACTATTGTGGCTTGTAGAGTTTTCTTACAACAACAGTCATCAGTCCAGCATAGGCATGGCCCCTTATGAGGCGTTATATGGACGAAGGTGCAGGACTCCACTGTCTTGGATCCAGAATGAGGATCATAAGGCACTCGGCTCGGAGTTCATGGAGGATACTGACGCTCGGGTGCGACTGATCTGAGACAGGATGCTGGAAGCCCAGAGCAGGCAGGCCAAGTATTACGATGCACGGCATCATGCAGTAGAGTTCAAGGTTGGAGACTGGGTGCTTCTAAAGATACGTCTGATGCATGGAGTGTCGCGGGTACGCGAACGGAAGAAGCTCATTCCTAGGTATATGGGGCCTTACAGGATCCTAGAGCGGATCGCCCCCATGGCGTACAGACTGGAGCTGTCGCTGGAGCTAGCGGGATTGCACGACGTCTTCCATGTCTCCTCCCTTAGGAGAGCTCTATTATGGCCGGAGCAGCATATATCTATAGCGGATGGGCCAATAGCTACTGATCGATCGGTTCATCTGGAGCCAATCCAGGTAGACGACACCGAGATGCGAGTCCTATAGCGCAAGAAGGTTCTGCTGGTCAAGGTCCTATCGAGGAACCATGGGCAGGAGGAGCACACCTGGGAGCCACTAGACCTGATGCAGCAGAGGTATCCGGAGCTCTTCGCGCCAAGTATAATTTAAATCCTCTAGGGATGTTACCTTCGAGCACTTGCATTAGGAACCCCGTAGGCTTAACCTGAATTTCGGGGACGAAATTTTTATTTTTATGTATTGGGATTTGTAACATCCCTCAAATGACTAGACCCCTAGGACGGTTTTGTCATGACTAGGTCATGACAAACCCCAAGGATGCGCAAAGAGAACATAAGAGCTTAGGCTTGAGGCGAAAATCACCATGGTCTGCGGATAGTGATTTCCAGTTACCAAGTTTAGGGTTGGCCTTAGGGCATCACTGTGACCCATGGCCCCACCATAACGTGCCTAACCCGGTAAGGGGGTCCCCTCGTAATACCCCAATTATCCAACCATAGAAAGAAGGAGGTGAATTTAATGCGGCGCTAGCATTGGCGGTAGTGGTGATTTAGGTGAACCGCTCATACAAACACTGAACTGCTGAGACGAACACTGAACCGCTGAGATGAACCAAATACTGTCGAAACACTAGCGTAGGCGCTAGTGCTAGAGCAGGTGCTAGTGCTAGCGCTAGTGCTGGCGGTAGCAGTAGCGCCTGACGGTTGCCGAACCGGCGAGCGTTACACCGTTGAGACTTTAGCGCTGGCGCTAGTACTAGCGTCGGCGGTAGCTCAATCGACGGGAGGCGAACGTGACTCATTTTGCTGGCCAAATTCATGGCCAAGGGAGACCAAAAATCCTCCCAATTGATGGGGGTTCATTCCCCCTATCAATTGGAAGAGTATTAAGAGGTTTTCCAACTTTTAAGGAGGGTGAATCTAGTGACCTTTGGGGATGGACGAAATTTTCACAATGTATTGTGTTAATGGAGGAATCCCAATCTTCATCTCCTCCCCCACCAGGATTTGGTTCTATAAAAGGGCTCAAGGGGTGGAGGGAATGAGTTTCCCCCATTTTTCTAGAAGAATTTTCCAACCTAAGCACCTACCGGCATGGCACCAAAGAGCTCTCGACCAACCATGGCTGATCGGCGATCGGCACGTCTACAAGCTTCAATTCAGGTCCTCCCCTCTCATCTATTTCTTAGTGGGTAGATCTCATCATTTTGGCCCCTAAATTTAGGGCCAATTGGTCTTGGATCGGCATGGCCTGAAGCTTGTGTTCAAGCTTTCTTCCCTTATTTAAATTCCTGATTTCGGCCACCTCCGGTCGGCCAACCACCATACATCGCCCGCTGCCACCTCAACAGAAGTGTTGGAGGAATTGGCCAATCGGGAGAGCGTCTAGGTGGCCGGGAAATCACCTCCTAAGTTTCTACAGGACGGGCCAACCGTGGTCGTTGGCTGATTGGAGAAGATGAAGGGATGCCCTTCGTTTGTGCTTTAAGATCTGTGCAAGTTTATGTAATAATATTTGATATTCCTATTTCTGTCCCTTTACTGGCAGTATTTAAAAATAATTATAGAAAATACTTAAAGCCGTCTACTAGAAAAGTGATTTATACCAAACTTGTAGCCCCTGATGTCTACTTTAATTTAAAATTGATTTGAGCCGATTTGGCCCACAGGTTTGACTGCAGCACTCAAAACGGTGCAACCTGTACATAGGGTTGACCAGAGCTTGATTTGTGTGCCCCCATTAATCCAGACATCCAAATGCCTTGAAATTTTGAGCATTGGTTAGATTTACCATTACCCTCAACATATCCAAAAAGGAGAATTTTTGGAGAAATGTTTTCTATAATTTTTGTAGAAATGTAATAATTCATGTAATAATTAATTATATCGTCTAATGACATCCAAACCCTTCCAAATTTTGGTGGGTGGTCCTTAGGGTCATTTCATGTCTCTGGTAAAAATTTCATTCCATTAGGAATTGATTTGGTTGAGTAATTGAGTAACCCAAGATTGGTCAAACTAGGGGTATTTTAGATCAAAAGTGCACTTGATGGATTTGGGAGATCAACCCTCATCCCGCTGTTGTGAAACTTTGACCACAGACTTGATGTCATATAAAATACCCCCACAAGTTTTTTTGGGTGGTTTAGGGTGGATGTGCCCAAGAACCCTAGTTCAAACCTTAGGGTTGTATATTGCACCTATTGAAGGTCATAGGTCATATGTCGTCGGATTGACTTGAAATTTGGTAGAGAGGTTAATAGGGTGGTGTAGAGCCCTAGGTAATTTATTTGGAATTTTTGGGAGACTTTTATTCTCTCAGATTTAATGAAGAATCATTTAGGGCTCTTTTGAAGTATCTAGTTGCTAACCTAAATCACCTAGAGGGGGGTGAATAGGTGATAACTGCGTCTTTTGCGGAATAAAATTACTGTAAAGAAATAAACACACAGCATACAAATCACAAACACAGATGGCACAGAGATTTATAGTGGTTCCCCGATCTTGGGTACTCCACTTGTCGGCCTCGCCAATCTAGCACCACAGCTAGACTTGACTACTTCACTAAACCTCGAATCAAGAATGATCCTACAAACTCGGAGTCAAAACTCCTACAATCTCGGAGACAAATCTCCTACAAACTCGGAGAGAAAACCTCTCTACACCTCGGAGAACAACCTCTCCTACAACTCGGAGAAAACCTTCTCCTACAACTCAAAACAATAAGGTAATGATACAAATTACCAATAATTTTCAGATCTGATTATCTTCCTTGAAAACTTCTTCCTTCTTGATACTTGGAAAACATTGCCTTGAGAAAGTTGAGGAAGAACAAAAGGATTTCAGATCTGACCTTCCTTTGATCGAATGATCCAATAGAACTTGTCGATGAGGAGATAGTAATCAATCGATCCTTCACTTCAGTCGGAGATGAACGATTTCGAACACCAAAATGATCTCCGACACTTGCAGGAGGCGGCACGGCAAACTCGCGATTCTTGAAACGACGATTAGGTTAGATCGCGATTCGAATGATAAGGAGTTGTTTTTTTAATCATTGAGAGAAGGGCCTTATATAGGCAGAGGTTAAACAGCCATTAAAGGACAAGAATAACCTTAAAAGAATCGAACCAAGCCGTTAATGGAAACAGCGACCCGTCAGAACAGATAACGGAAAAATCAGAATAAAACTGATTTCTCGAGAAATAGGATTTCTGACAATCAAAGCACTTCTCGAGATAAAGGATACTTCTCGAGAAACAATCAGGAAAACCGACAAAAGAGGTTTCTGAAATAGCAGAGAGACTTCTCGAGAAATAATGATTTCTCGAGAAATGACTTCTCGAGAAAAGGTGACTTCTCGAGAGATCGATTTTCCGAGAGAAAGATATTTCGAGAGAGAGACTTAGAAAAGATAATCTTGAAGATAAAAGAGAGACAAAAGGATTTCTCGAGACATACACGGAAGGTCTCGAGAAATTGACTTAACATCTCGAGAAAGAACTTAGACTTCTCAAGACAAGGAATATAGCTCTCGAGAAATAAAAAAAGACTTCTCGAGAAAAAGACTTATGTTCTCGAAAAACACTTAGAACACTTGGGAAAAATTCTTTTCTTCAACTCATCCAACAGCATCAGCTTCCTCCTAGCTTTTCCTTAGTGTTTGAATCAAAAGTACATCCCAATAGAGAGATTTCACATGAGTCAACACCATGGACCATACAATGAGGAATTACATTGCATGGGCCTGTGTTTGGTGACCCATTGAAACCTGACATTGGTTTGTACTTACTCATTTGAAAACCTGCAAACACCATACTAGAAAGCAATATCAAATACAAACTCAATTCAACTTTGTTTAAAGGGGACTTCTTCAAATCAAGGTAATTGTGGATACAATTCCCAACAATCTCCCCCTATTTGTAGAAGTGAGAACCCTAAAGACTAAGATGAATTATCACAAGATAAACCAGATATGCCACAACATATAAGAGAAAGAAAATGAAAACAGAATAAGCAATAGAATCAAAAACTATATTAAGATTTATATTGTTCAAGGATGACTTAATATCCATACAATCTGAATTATCAAAAAGTAAGATGATTCAAAAACTTGCTTCAGAATCTGTCTCTCTTCTTCTGCTCTTGTCTATTGAAATAGGCATATGGCTTGGGATGATACTTAAGAGGAGCTTCTGGGGCTGATGGATTATTGTTACCATGAGTTCTGTAATGAATCCTTCTCTTTGTACAACTAGTCACATACTTCTTCCATTCAGCTGCACTGTAGATTTCAGACACTGGCACACCACCATCTTCAACAAGTTTGAGAGAGTCAAGAATAATCAACTTGGAAGTTGGACTCCAAACTTCAGGAAGTACTTCTTCCACTACAGCTTTACCAGAAGCAGCTGAGCTGGATCCTGGATTTGATCTTCTAGCTGAGGGACCTTCACCATACTTCCTCTTCCTGGAAGTAGGCTGTACATAAGGACCTTCTGAATGATCAGAAGCATGCTGAGGCTGATCATCAGGCCTTGGAGAAAACTGAGAAGGAGGCTGAGAAGGAAACTGAGAAGGAGGTTGATCATCTTCAAGGTCTATCCCTGGTAAGATTTCATGATGCAGCCATACTGCAGTTTTGAAAGTGTAAGAATTCACATCAGCAACCTGCCTTTGAACACCAGTATTCAACTGTTCAAGCTGAACACCAACAACCTGTTGAAGCTGAGATGCTTGAGATTCCAAGAGCTCTGCCACTTTATCCTCCCCCTTTCTGACTTCTACAGATAGGGTTTGGATGACAGACTCCTTGAACTGACCAACTTCATCAATGATTTTGAAAGCAGTCTCATCAGCTTTTTCATCCTGGTCAACCTACTTCTTTCTGACCTGAACTATCTCATTCAAAACAGTAACTACACCCTTAAAGGTGTGATCCATAGCCTTGCCACCCTGAATCATCTCTTCTCTGAGCTTATCAGAACTTGACTTAAGCTCAGCAAACTTTCTGTTGACTTACTTTTCAACATCAGTAATTCTGGCATGAACTTCTCTGAAGGAGTAATCTATCTTTGCACTTTGCTGATTAAGTAATCTTTCAATCTTACCAAGAAGTGAGTCTTCAGAATACTGAGGAGGAGGAGGAGGAGGCTGAGGTTCCTCAGGAAGTTCTTCAAGAATGACAGAACTTGCCTTCACAGGAGAATAAACCTGAGGCTAAATATTAACATCACCAACTATCTCCTGTTGAGCATCCTTGTCAGTGTTCATAAAGCCTTGCTCCCCCCTCAATGTTTGCTGGATGAGGAGATGAACCATGAATAGAGTTATCATCTCCATCATTGCAGAAGTCAAAATCTGCTCCAGACCCACCTCCTTGTCCACTAGGACTGAGTCTTTCAACATCTTGATGTTGTAAATCAGTGAGAACATCATCAATGGCCTTGTTAACATCTTCAGAAGGAGGAAGAGGAACTGCATCCTCTTGATGAGGAGAACTTGCTGGAGGAGGAGGTGATGGAATGGCATTACTGGGGGATTTTGGATGATTCCTTCTTGTATAGAATCTCTTAGAGGAAGGAATGGCATCTGCCTGAGGAATGGAATCAACTGTATCAACTTGAGATGTAACAACACTTCCTTGAAGAGGTGCATCAGAGGGAGGAGATGGAGGTGAAGTCCTTCTTGGAGAGGGAACTTGAGGCACAACCCTTGATTGCTCATCAGCATGAAGTTGATGCTCCCCCTGACCACTTGAACCTTCTTGGCCTGGCTTCACTATCATGATATCCCATCTCTGAATTGTAACCACATTAAGCTTCTTCAAATGATGAAGCACAACCCCTTTTGACATGTTGAAAACTTGAGGATTCATTTGATTGAGAAATAAAGATAAAATCCTGGCATAGTTGGGAACAAGAATGCTTGCTTTGATGGACAAGAAGAGTCGATTAGCCCAATCACACTTCTTTCCACAAACTATAGAAGTGATTAAGCAGAAGATATCTTCAGAGACATGGACTTGGCTGCCTGTCTTGCACAGAATGACCTTAGACACAATGTATACTAATAGCTTCCCAACTAGGTTCATTTTCTGTCTTCTGATTCTACTGCGACCCTTTTCCAAACCACAAAATACCTTTGCTCTGTCCCAGTCCACATCTTCAAATTCATCCTCTGTATCAATGACTGGAAGTTGAAGGAATTTGGTTAAAGATTTAGGAGAAATCTTTACCTTTATACTGTCCACGAACGAAACTAACATCCTTCCTTCCTTGATTGCCTTGACATTTACAAAGAATTCCTCCACTTCCCTAAACAAGATTCTTCAAGGGTGCTCTAGAAGGAATGACAGCCCTGCAGCATCTAGCAAGTAGAACATGTTTTGAACATCGTCTGAAAGTGCGATTAAACCTGACCTTTCGACTTCACACCCGACACCGATCTTCGCTCTAGGGCAAGGAGCCATCGATGCACTGTAGAATTGATCTGCGACAACTGAGGAGATCGCGAGAACTGCTTTGGCTGGACGAAATCGCGTGAGCAGACGCGCGAGAAACGGAGGTCGCGAGAGGAAGATGAACAGTAAGAAGGGGGTTTCGAGAAGAAGGAGGGTTTTCGCGTGGATTTTAAGTCATCCTCCAGATCTTATATATAGTTTTTGAATTTATTTTAAAAAGAAATAAGAAAATAATAGTAAAATAGAATACCTGGCAGTTCGACTTCTCGAAGAGAGGATTTTAAGAAATTTAAGAAGACAGACCGATTTCTCGAGAAGTCCTTGATTTCTCGAGAAGTCTCATAACTCGCCAAGAACTTCAATTTTTCGAGAAGTTCTTCTGATTTCTCGAGGGATTTCCCATTTATCGAGAGGTAGAGTTCAGTCTTTGAAGGATGTAATCTTTAGCTTGTTTCAACTGATATCTCGAGAAGTTGGGATATTTCTCGAGAACTTACCTGGATTTCTCGAGAAGTAATGTTTTGACTTAGAAAATTTTCTGAATCCTTCATTTCTTCAAGTCTTCATCTATTATGACTTAGAGAATAATTTGCCTCCTTAAGTATCTGAACAGTTGAAGTCTTCATCTCTTCATGACTTCATTCCCGACTTGATTATCACTCCATGTTGAGCATGCCCAGTTCTGTCTTGAAGAAAGAGAACTTGGTCTCATCCAGCGGCTTCGTGATAATATCCGCTATTTGCTTATCCGTTGGAACATAACTGAGGTTGATGTCCCCATTCTCCACATGCTCCCGGATGAAATGATATCGTAATTCGATATGCTTTGTCCGGATGTGCAAGACTGGATTATTAGCAATAATAATAGCACTAGAGGAGTCGCAAAACATCGGAATGTCTTTGAACTTTAGGTTGTAATCTTCTAGCTGATTCTTTATCCAAAGCAATTGTGCACAGCAACTGCCTGCGGAGATATACTCCGATTCAGCGGTTGATATTGCTACAAAATTCTATTTCTTGCTGCTCCATGAAATTAGACTTCTTCCTAGGAACTGACAAGTCCCGGAAGTGCTTTTCCTATCGTCTCTGCTGCCTGCAAAATCTACATCTGAATAACAAATTAGCTCGCTATCATTACTTCTTGGGTCCATAAGCCAAGATTTGGTGTACCCTTAAGATATCTCAAAATTCGCTTTGCAGCGGTATAGTGAGATTCCTTAGAGTTCACTTGATATCTGGCACATACACATGTAGAAAATATTATATCAGGTCTGCTAGCAGTAAGGTAGAGCAGAGAGCCAATTATGCTTCTGTACTTGGTTTCATCAAAAGGTTTCCCTTTCTCATCCTTGTCCAGAGACATAGCTGAGCTCATTGGAGTCCTCATAGAGGTTACACTCTCCATTCCAAATTTCTTAATTAACTCCTTGGTGAATTTCGTCTGTGAGATGAAAATTCCATCTTCAGATTGTTTCACTTCAAGTCCTAAGAAATATTTCAGCTCACCCATACTGCTCATTTCAAACTTTCCTTGCATAAGTTTTGTAAACTTTTTGCAAAGATTGTCGTCTGTAGAGCCAAAAATAATGTCATCGATATAGATTTTCACTAGCAGAATCTTGCCTTTTACTTCCCTAAGAAATAATGTTTTATCTATCTTTCCTCTTGTGAACTTGTTCTCAAGAAGAAAGTTAGACAGCGTTTCATACCAAGCTCGTGGAGCTTGTTTCAAATCATATAAAGCTTTTTGCAGTAAATAGACATGATTAGGAAGTTCAGAATCTACAAAATCTGGAGGTTGTTCAACGTATACCTCTTCTTTTATATTACGGTTAAGAAAAGCTGACTTGACGTCTATTTGGTATACGGTGAATCCTTTAAATGCAGCATAAGCTAAAAATAGCATAATCGCTTCGAGTCTTGCTACTGGAGCATAAGTTTGATCGAAGTCGATTCCTTCTTCTTGTCTATATCCTTTTGCTACAAGTCTGGCTTTGTTCTTTATTATTGTTCCATCTTCATCCAACTTGTTTCTATATACCCACTTTGTTCCAATGATATTCTTATCCTTGGGTTTTGGAACAAGTGTCCATACCTTGCAACGCTTGAACTGATTTAGTTCTTCTTCCATTGCAATTATCCAATGAGGGTCTTCATTTGCCTCTTGGCTTTTCTTTGGTTCAACCTGCGAGAGAAAGCTTAAATACATATTTTCATTAGTAGTACCTCTTCTGGTTCTTATGCCTTCATGAAGATCTCCTATGATTTGATCAATCGGATGATCTCTCAAATGTCTTAGTCCAAGATTCCTTGCATTAGTAGGAGCATCAGGAGCTTCTTCTATTACTTGAATGTCTTCTTCTTCCACTTGTACTGGTTTTCATCAATATGATCTTCTTCTTCATTTGAGATTGGGGAAGAGATCTTGACGAAGGTTTGAGCGTCAACTTTGACTGGCTCATCTAAGCTTATATCTTGTGTCTTTGAACCTGCAACTTCAATAGAAGCACTAGAAGAGATTCTATGTAGCATGCTCGTTTCATCAAATACAACATTGATAGACTCTTCTACAACCAGGGTTTTCTTATTAAATATTCTATAAGCTCTACTATGGTTGCTATAGCCTACAAAAATACCTTCAAAACACTTTTCGCTAAACATGGTTTTGTAATGCTTTCCATTATTAAGTACAAAGCATTTGCAACCAAAGATTCTAAAATAAGAGATGGTTGGTCTCTTGCCTTTTAGTAGTTCATAAGGAGTCTTTTCATGGTTTTTGTTTATGAGTGCTCTGTTTTGCACGTGGCATGCAGTGTTGACTGCTTCAGCCCAAAGATATTCGGGTAAAGAAGTGTCACTCAACATCGTTCTGCAAGCCTCAATGAGTGTTCTATTCCTTCTCTCAGCTACCCCATTCTGTTGTGGAGTTCGAGGAGAGGAAAACTCATGAAAGATACCTAGACTTTCACAAAAATCTGTCATGGCCCCAGATTCAAATTCTGTTCCATGGTCACTTCTGATTTTGACCACTGAACATTCAAATTCATTCTGGATTTGCTTGACAAACTTAGTGAAGATGTCAAATGTATCTGACTTGTGTTTTAGAAAGAATACCCATGCAAAACGTGAGTAATCATCTACAATAACTAACGTATAAGACTTACCTCCTAAACTTCTAATTTGTAAAGGACCAAACAAGTCCATATGAAGTAGGTATAAGCACCTAGTTGAATCTTTGCCTATTATGCTTTTGAAGGTAGCTCTTGTTTGCTTACCTTTTACACAAGCATGACAAGGTCTATCTTTAATGCATTTAATATTTGGCGCATCACGTACTAAGTTTTGTGAAAACAACTTATTTATAGTTTTGAAGTTTATATGTGCTAATCTCATATGCCATTGGTCAGCAAGAGATGCACTATCTTTTGCTATAAGACACACTGGTGCGAAGGATGATAAATAAAGAAAATTTAAACAGAACATATTTCTACAACGAGTGCCAGATAAAATCATTTCTAGATTATCAGCCGATTTTATGAAACACTTATCTCTACGAAAATCAACTATGTATCCTTTATCACAAAGTTGACTTATGCTTATCAGATTATGTTCTAATCCTTCCACATAAGCTACATCTGAAAAGGATACATTACCGTTAGAAATCATACCATAGCCTTTTGTTATTCCTCTGTCAGATCCGCCAAAAATAACTTTTGGACCGTTCTCAACTGGAATGAAATTTTGCAAAAGGCTTCTTGTTCTGGTCATATGCCGAGAACAACCACTGTCCAAATACCAGATAGGATTTTTGTTGGCCTTTGGACATACCTGCAAAAACAAATTATTTTGCCTTAGGAGCCCAAACAACTTTGGGTCCTTGGTCCCTTGTTAGTTGAGCACCACGATGAACATTAACATTGCGAGCGGTCTTTCTTGAATTGTTAAGTTGTGGTCTCTTGGAATATGTAGAATTGAACCAACAATCTACGGCAAAGTGACCTATTTTTCCGCAACACCAGCAGTTAAACCTGTTGTACCTTCTTTTAATATTTTCCTGCTTAACTCTTTGAACATTGGTTTTGGCAGGAGCAATCCTTCTAGATGAGGATGCTTCATGAGTACAACACACACATGGTAGTGCTTTCTCCTTTGGCTTAGGTACAATAGTCTTTACTATTGGTGCTCTAATAGCACTTGGACCATGAACATAAGGACCATAATCTCTCATATTTACTTCTTCATAAGGTGCTTTGAAAGCACTTCGACCGAGGTATTGAGGACGAGCCCACCCCTTATAGTCATTGACAGGCGCAAAATTAATTGGTCGTGTCAAGTGACCATAAGAGCTTTCCATGTCATAAGCATTTGTGGGAAGTAGAACTTTCTTAAATTCCACTTGTTCTAGATGAGCTTTCCCTTTTTCTTCGATGGTAGCTTTCTTAGCATTCTTATTTTTCTTCTTGGCAAGGATGCCCTTAGAAGAATTACTTGGCCCAGCAACATGTCCTATTCCACTGCTACTTGCTTTAGCAGAGAAAGTATCAATGATTGGAAGAATGGTTTTCGGTTGTGAAAACTTTTCAACTAGCTTCTTCTCAGCGGCTAGCTGTTCTTCCAGAACTTTGATGGAGTTCTCTCTCCGATCAAGGAGCTCATCTGAGCTTTTGATCTTGTCTTTCAAGACTTGGTTTTCCTCTTTGAAGGAAGAAAGTTGTTCAACTTCCTTTCTCAAATTGGATTCCATTTCTTTGAGAGACATGATCTCCTTGGCCTGAATTTTGACTACCTTTCGGCATTTGTCAAAGCTTTTAAGCATTTCAGTATATTGGGTCATGAGGTTCGAGTCATCATCTGAAGGATAATCCTTTTGTTCAGCTGAGGCATATTCAGAATCAGATAAGATGGTGTGAGAATTTACCTTCCCGATATATGGAGGTTCTTCTTCTTCATCAATCATAGCCATTAGCCCGAAGTAGGCTTCTTCTTCACTACTTGATTTCTCCGAGTCACTGTCGCTTAAAGTTTTGGTCTTTTTAGCGACTAGACTTTTTTCAGTCTTCCTTTTTACGTGGGTGGATTTCTTTTCTTCTTTTCTTCCACCCTCTTTCTTTTTATAAGGGCATTCAGCAATCATGTGTCCTGGCTTATTGCAACAATAGCAAACTATGTCAGAAGAAATATGTTTACCAGTTTTAGATTTATACCTGTCATGATTGCTAGAACCCTTTTTGTGATGTTTACCATCACGTCGAGAATGTCTATATTCAGAGGAAGACCTATTCTTCATGTGTCTTCTTTTTGTTTAGCAGTTTCTTAAACTGACGAGAGATTAGAGAAAACTCCCCATCAGACATTTCAGAACTGGAGGAGCCGACTTCAAATTCTTTTTCATCATCAGATTCTTGTGCTCTAACTGGAGACAAAGCTCTGCTTTTTCTGGAACTCTCAGCCTTCATAGCCAAGGTCCTTTCCTTGCTAGAAATTTTATTCCCATCTTCTTCTGTTTTGCGAATGTTCATTTGCAGCTCATGGGATAATAATTTCCAAAACAGATTCTGTGGGTCTAGGTTTGGTAACTTTCCAAACTCTCTGATTGCAACTATCTTGCTATCCCAGTCTTTCGTTAGGGATCGCAGGAATTTGTCATTTAGTTCACCATTAGTAAATTCCCGACCATAATTCCTTAGGCCGTTTACAATTTTAAAGAATCTTTCGTATGCATCGGCAATGCACTCCTTTTTATTCTGCTTGAAGGCCTCGTACTCTTGATTTAAAAGAGATCTTCTATCATCTCTTACTTCTTCAGTACCTTCCATAAGAACTATTAAAGATGTCCACATTTCTTTGGCAGAATTATAGTGAATCAAGTTTTGCAACATCGAATCATCCACTGCACTTGCAATTATGTTCTTTGCCTTTTTGTCTAAAGCAACGAGAGCGATTTCATCCTTTGATAAATCCATCATTTTCTTTGGCACTTGAACTGTAGGGTTGATTGTTGAGGCAGCCATTGGCACATGAGGGCCTTCTTCTACGACTTGAAATATTCTCGGGTCTGCGGCTTCCATGTAAAATCTGACTCTTTCTTTCCACATAGGAAAATTAGCCTTAGTGCATATTGGCAATTTCAATGAAGACGATTCTTTGCACTTTTCCATGATTTGCTGGCAACTAGAATGGATAGATCCTGTTCAAGGTGTTAACCTAGAAACGAACAACGACCCTCTGATGCCAATTGAAGTATCTAGTTGCTAACCTAAATCACCTAGAGGGGGGTGAATAGGTGATAACTGCGTCTTTTGCGGAATAAAATTACTGTAAAGAAATAAACACACAGCATACAAATCACAAACACAGATGGCACAGAGATTTATAGTGGTTCCCCGATCTTGGGTACTCCACTTGCCGGCCTCGCCAATCTAGCACCACAGCTAGACATGACTACTTCACTAAACCTCGGATCAAGAATGATCCTACAAACTCGGAGTCAAAACTCCTACAATCTCGGAGACAAATCTCCTACAAACTCGGAGAGAAAACCTCTCTACACCTCAGAGAACAACCTCTCCTACAACTCGGAGAAAACCTTCTCCTACAACTCAAAACAATAAGGTAATGATACAAATTACCAATAATTTTCAGATCTGATTATCTTCCTTGAAAACTTCTTCCTTCTTGATACTTGGAAAACTTTGCCTTGAGAAAGTCGAGGAAGAACAAAAGGATTTCAGATCTGACCTTCCTTTGATCGAATGATCCAATAGAACTTGTCGATGAGGAGATAGTAATCAATCGATCCTTCACTTCAGTCGGACATGAACGATTTCGAACACCAAAATGATCTCCGACACGTGCAGGAGGCGGCACGGCAAACTCGCGATTCTTGAAATGATGATTAGGTTAGATCGTGATTCGAATGATAAGGAGTTGTTTTTTTTAATCATTGAGAGAAGGGCCTTATATAGGCAGAGGTTAAACAGCCATTAAAAGACCAGAATAACCTTAAAAGAATCGAACCAAGCCGTTAATGGAAACAGCGACCCGTCAGAATAGATAACGGAAAAATCAGAATAAAACTGATTTCTTGAGAAATAGGATTTCTGACAATCAAAGCACTTCTCGAGATAAAGGATACTTCTCGAGAAACAATCAGGAAAACCGACAAAAGAGGTTTCTGAAATAGCAGAGAGACTTCTCGTGAAATAATGATTTCTCGAGAAAAGGTGACTTCTCGAGAGATCGATTTTCCGAGAGAAAGATATTTCGAGAGAGAGACTTAGAAAAGATAATCTTGAAGATAAAAGAGAGACAAAAGGATTTCTCGAGACATACACGGAAGGTCTCGAGAAATTAACTTAACATCTCAAGAAAGAACTTGGACTTCTCGAGACAAGGAATATAGCTCTCGAGAAATAAAAAAAGACTTCTCGAGAAAAGACTTATATTCTCGAAAAACACTTAGAACACTTGGAAATATTCTTTTCTTCAACTCATCCAACAGCATCAGCTTCCTCCTAGCCTTTCCTTAGTGTTTGAATCAAAAGTACATCCCAATAGAGAGATTTCATATGAGTCAACACCATGGACCATACAATGAGGAATTACATTGCATGGGCCTGTGTTTGGTGACCCATTGAAACCTGACATTGGTTTGTACTTGCTCATTTGAAAACCTGCAAACACCATACTAGAAAGCAATATCAAATACAAACTCAATTCAACTTAGTTTAAAGGGGACTTCTTCAAATCAAGGTAATTGTGGATACAATTCCCAACATCTTTTTTATTAGAAGGAATTACGTGTTCATATAGCTTAGGATGTTTATGAAACTTTGGCAGTGAGTTTTTATTGATGGTATTGTTCTCTGATAATTTTGTCAAGAATTGTGTAGTGTTATTTATGGTATGATGAGTAGTTTATTCACTCATCTTTTAGTTTAATTTAATTATAATTCTTATATTAATCTATTTAAATTATATGCATTTTCCTACATAAATTGCTCCCTTACATTTCTATGAGTTAACTTAAATTTATTTTATGATTTTATGTTTTTCTGGACAAATTGGACCAAAACCTCAAGTACACACCCAAGGTCACGGGCGGACCAAGGGGCGTGACAGCCCCAGAGGTGTTCCAGACTTGTTTCCGCCACCGCAATGCCATTTCGTGGTGTTTCGCCAAGTACATGCCCCCATGTCAAGGGCGTGACTAAAGGGCGTGACCCAGTGACACGGCCGTGACCCGCTACCAGCATCCAGAGCAAGCCTGCCACGTCAATTAAAGTTACATGCCCCCAGTCACGGGCGTGACCTTGGGGCGTGTCGTCTAGTTCACGGGCGTGACTCACCCCGCGCTCCTTCCCGCCGAAGTTTTCCCGCCAGCAGCATATTTTAAAGTTACACGCCCCCAGGTCACGGGCGTGACCTAGGGGCGTGACACGCCCATAAAGCCAACAATTACTCCAAAAGGCGCCCTCTATGGTGCTGCTTCGATCACGCCTGTTACACGCCCCTTGGTCACGGGCGTGACCAAGGGCGTGTAACCCAAAACTTTCAGCTATAAAAAGGCAGCTCCTCCAGATGATCAAGGACGTTGTATTGGAGTCCAAGCCTCCATTTCTTGCATTATTTCCGTATTTTTAAGTATTCTAGCTTTACTTTTTCTTGCACTTGTAATTTCCCTTTCAATAGTTGTAAATCCTTTTTTTGAATTAATAAAATTTGTTGTTGTTTTGTTCATCCATTCTCTTTAGTCCGTCCACCCCTCTTTTCAATAGTTATAATTTTCAAGTTGAGTTATCTTTCTTATTGCAACCAAATCAAAGCACTTTTTGATAGAACAATAGAGATCTTCTTGAGTAAGAGTAATCAACACGCCCGAATTTTTATACGACCTTGGTTTTTATAAGCCTATACTACATTCGACACGGTACACTTGCCGTTGTCGTTTGCAAGCATAGTTTTGCTTATCAAGTTTTTGGCGCCGTTGTCGGGGATCTGAGATGATATTTCGAAAGAGAATATCTATTGGCTTTATCGTTTCCTTTCTTCTCTTATTTTTTTTATTTTTCAGTTCTACTAGGTGCAACTAAATTCCTGGAAAGGACTCTTTGGGCTTTAATTCCCATCACAGCCTCTAGTACCTTGCGAGCCCTTCACCGGGTTGACCTTGGGAAGTCCAGGACTAATCTTAAATCACCTAATTAAAAAAAAATTATAATAAATTTTTATAAAAAAAAATATATAATAAATATATTTTTCTAAATTTTTTTTTTTTCACCTCTCTTTCTCTTTTTTTTTTTTTTTTTCTTTTTGGTTTATGACCCGACACAACTCTCCAGCTAATTTTGAATTTGATTTTGATCTGGAAATCGAGCGCACCTTGCGGCGTCGTCTCCGATTTAGTGATCTACCAATAATTCACGAAGAGTCAATCGGAGAGACTAACGAAGGTTTAATGGATAACCCCGACCATAATGAAGCCCCGTTACGGACCATGTCCTATTATGCGAGAGCAAATTGGGAGGGTACACAATCTAGTATTATTCCCCCGGCAGTGGCAAATAATAATTTTGAAATTAAAACGAGCATCATTCAGATGGTACAACAAACCGTCAATTTCGATTGTTTACCGGATGAAGATCCTAATTTACATTTACTTAATTTTTTGGAAATTTGCGACACATTTAAAATAAATGGCGTCACCGATGATGCCATCCGTTTACGCTTATTTCCTTTCTCTTTGCGGCCTAAGGCCAAGCAGTGGTTGGGATCTCTTCTTAGAGGTTCCATCACTACATGGGCCGAGATGACGGAGAAATTTTTAACTAAATATTTTCCTCCGGCAAAGTCCTCTAAATTACACACGGACATTCTTTCGTTCACGCAAATAGACTCGGAGTCTCTCTATGACACATGGGAGCGCTTCAAGGAACTTTTATGGAGATTTCCTCATCATGCCCTTCCTGTGTTGCAACAAGTTCAAACTTTCTACAATGGTTTGAATCTCCAAACAAGGCAGATGATTGATGCGGCCGCGAGGGGACCCTTAATAACAAAACCCCCGAGGATGCTCAAGATCTTTTTGAGGAGATGGCCATGAACGCATATCAGTGGAATGCGCCACGGACGCGCCCTAACAAGCCGGACGGACTCTATGAACTCGAGGCAACCACTAATTTAGCATTACAAGTAGAAATGCTTACTAAGCAAGTGACGGAGATGTCTGATTCCTCCACCACTAATTGGGCTAATAATAATAATTTTAATAATAATAATAATAATAATTTTATTCAAGAACATGTAGATTATATGGGGAACTCCTATCATCCTCCTTATAACCCGAATAATAATCTTCCGTCAAATAATAGTTATAATCCTGGTGTAAGGAACCATCCAAATTTTTCATGGAACAACCCCAATAATGCTCAACGACCTCCACAAGTGAATCCTCCTAGATTCGCTCCACCACCACCACACAAGCCCTCTTCATTTGAAGAGGTCTTCACTAAATACGTTGTCTCTAATGAGTCCAAGATCCGGAACCTTTCCGGGTCTATTAAAAGCTTAGAAAATCATATTGGACAGCTCGCCAAGATGTTTTCTGAATGCCAACAAGGAGCACTTCCGGGCAACACTGAGCCCAATCCGCGGGAGAGCACCAACGCAATCACCCTCCGCAGCGGAAAGGAGGTAACTTCTTCAAATTTGGTCGAGCCTGAGGTAAACGTTTCATCTTCTCTCCCTACTGTACCGTCTTCTACTTTACCGCAAGTTCTTTCTTCACCTACTTTACCGTCTTCTACTTTAGCTCCGTGCATTATTAAAAATCCTTCTATTCCTTATGCTTCGAAATTTAAAGATGTGCGCAATGAGGAGCAATATAAAAAATTTATTGAAATTTTGAAACAAATCCAAATAAATGTACCATTCTGCGAAGCAATTGCTCAAATGCCCAAGTACGCTAAGTATCTACAGGAGTTACTTTCAAATAAAAAGAAACTTGAAAATTTTTCGCGTATTTCTTTAAACGCAGAGTGTTCGGCGGCTTTATTAAATAAATTACCACAAAAATTAAACGACCCGCGACGGTTCTCCATCCCGGGTATGTTTGGTAATTTATTAATCAAGCACGCCTTGGATGATCTAGGAGCTAGCATAAATTTAATGTCTTTTGTGTTATTTAAAAAGCTTGGTTTGGGCAACCCAAGCTCAACTAACATAAGCATCCAACTAGCGGATCGGTCAGTTAAATACCCAATAGGGGTCATTGAAGATGTGCTAGTGAAGGTTGATAAGTTTATCTTCCCGGTAGACTTTGTCATCCTCGATATTGAAGAAGACGCCGAAGTACCCCTAATACTTGGTCGACCTTTCCTAGCCACCGCCCGAGCTATATTAGATGTAAGTAACAGAAAACTTCTCTTGTGAGTTGGAGAGGAAGAAGTTATTTTCAATGTTAATCAAACAATGAGAAATACACTTACTAACGACGATTCTTGCTTTATTTTAGAATCAAATTTTGTAGTAAGATTATCAACTTTTGTGGAAAAAATTTCCCCTCTTTATGAAAATCTGGAGTTACAAACTTTATTATGTCTTGAAGAAATGACCCGGCAGTCAAATTTTGAACAAACAAATTTAAATATTTTTAAAATCAAAACATCTTATGAAGAGCCGTCGAGTCTAGAATTAAAATGACTATCGGATCATCTAAAATATGTATTTTTAGATGAAAATTTTAAATTACCAGTGCTTATTTCTTCTACGCTTAATGATTCGGAAATTTTCGAATTAATTAAACTTTTAAATAACCACCGCCATGCAATTGCACGGCAAATTTCGGATATTAAGGGTATAAATCCCTCATTCAGCACACATAAAATAAATCTAGAAAATAATCCTCGCGGCACTATTCAGCCTCAACGACGCCTTAACCCCCATATGAAGGACGTCGTTAAGGCCGAAATTATAAAATTATTGGACGCGGGAATTATTTACCCAATTTCTAATAGCACTTGGGTTAGCCCTGTGCAAGTCGTGCCTAACAAGGACAGAATGACAGTAGTTGAAAACGAAAATAACGAGTTGATTCCAACCCGTACTGTTACGGGTTGGCGGGTCTGCATCGATTATAGAAAATTAAATGATGTCACCCGCAAGGATCACTTTCTGTTACCCTTCATTGACCAAATCTTAGAACGTCTATCCAGTCACTCGCACTACTGTTTCCTTGATGGTCTTTTTGGATATTTTCAAATCCCAATTGCACCCAAAGACCAAGAGAAACACAACTTCACTTGCCCCTTCAGCACCTTTGCCTATCGGAGGATGTCGTTTGGTCTATGTAACGTGCTGGCTACATTTCAAAGGTGTATGCTCGCAATTTTTAATGAATTAGTTGAGTACGTCATGGAAGTTTTAATTTCATGGATGATTTTTCAGTCTATGGCGATTCCTTTCAAAATTGTCTAAAAAATCTTGATCGTGTTCTTCAACGCTGCGAAGACACGAATCTAGCACTCAACTGGGAGAAGTGTCACTTTATGGTCCGTGAGGGATTAGTCCTCGGACACAAGGTTTCCAGTAAAGGGATCGAGGTCGATAGGGCCAAGATCGAAGTCATAGAAAAACTCCCTCCGCCTACTAATATTAAATCTATTAGGAGTTTTTTAGGACATGCGGCTTTCTATAGACGGTTCATTAAAGATTTTTCGAAAATTACAAAATCGTTAACGTATCTTTTAGAAAAAAAAACCACGTTTATCTTTGATGAAGAATGTTCTAAGGCGTTCATTAAAATTAAAAACGAACTTATCAAATCACCTATTTTAATTTCGCCAGATTGGTCTCTTCCATTCGAAATCATGTGCGATGCAAGCAATTTTATCGTAGGTGCGGTCTTGGGCCAAAGTGTGAATAAATACTTTCACCCAATTCATTACGCATGCAAAACGCTTACATCCGCCCAAGATAATTATACAACTACGAAAAAAGAACTTCTAGCGATTGTTTTCGCCTTTGATAAATCTCGTTCTTACATAACGCTATCAAAAATTATTGTATTTACAGATCACTCCGCCCTCCGGTACTTGCTTGATAAAGGGGACGCCAAGCCCCGACTATTGAGATGGATCCTACTCTTGCAAGAATTCGATTTGGAGATCCGAGACAAGAAAGGAGCGGAGAACTTGGCGGCCGACCACCTCTCAAGATTGGAGAACCCGGCAGCAAGAGCACTAGTGGAGGCCGAGATAGATGATAAATTCCCTGAAGAGCGCCTCCTCACCATCACTAAGGTTATAACTTCTTCCACCCCATGGTACGCGGATCTTGCCAACTATTTAGTGGCACGGGTCCTTCCAAAAGATTTTTCAAATCAACAAAAGAAGAAATTCTTTTCGGACTTGAAAAATTATTTTTGGGAGGATCCCTTTTTATTTTGTGTCTGCGTGGACCAAGTGGTAAGAAGGTGTATTTCGGACGAGGAGGGTGAACAAATTCTGCGGCACTGCCACGAAGGTCCAACCGGTGGACACTACCATGCAAACAAGACCGCAAGAAAGGTGCTAGAGGCGGGCTTCTACTGGCCCACATTATTCAAAGATGCTCACACCTTTGTGAGTAAATGTGATAATTGTCAAAGGTCAGGTAATATTTCTAACCGAGACGAAATGCCCCAAAATATATTTCTAGAATGCGAAGGTTTTGATTTATGGGGAATAGATTTTGTAGGCCCGCTACCTTCTTCCCATAATAATAAATATATTCTTGTTGCGGTCGATTACGTGTCAAGATGGGCGGAAGCACAAGCCCTTCCCACCAATGACGCGAGAGTCGTCGTAAAGTTTCTAAAAAAATTATTTTCACGATTTGGCACACCCCGGGCACTAATTAGTGATAGGGGCACACACTTTTGTAACAACCAGTTTGCTATAATTTTAGCAAAGTATGGAGTTACACACAATCTTTCTACCGCCTATCACCCACAAGCGAATGAACAAGTGGAGGTAGTAAATCGTGAATTAAAAAGAATTTTAGAAAGAACTATGTCTGTTAATAGGAAGGGTTGGTAATTAAAATTAGACGAAGCACTATGGGCTTATCGGACAGCGTACAAAACCGCCATCGGATGTACCAATTAGTCTATGGAAAAGCGTGTCATTTACTGGTGGAATTAGAACATCGCGCACTCTGAGCGCTTAAATTTTTAAACTTAGATTTAAACTTAGCCTCCGATCAACGAAAGTTTTAACTTAATGAATTAGACGAATGGCGCGCAAACGCCTATGAAAATAATAAATTTTATAAGGAGCGCCCTAAGTTTTACCATGATAAGAGAATAAAATTTCCTATATCTTTTTCACCGGGAGATTTAGTCCTTCTATATAATTCTACACTAAAACTCTTTCCGGGCAAATTAGAATCCATCAAGGACTTCCACCATCTCTTAGCATGGGCATCCAAAGCAGTAGTCGCCAAAGAGACTGTCGTGCTGACCGGGCAATCGTTGCTTGCGAGCATCTCCTGTATAGTGTCCAGCCATTCCTCTGTCTTGACCGCATTCTCTATCTCGTGGTACATCGGAGGGGACAAGCTCTTGAATGCGCTCAACCAGTTAGATCTCGGGTTCGGCTGTGAGGCCAGACCGAGCTCTGACTGCTGGAAGGGAGTGGCAGCCGGAGGGAAAGGAGCGGTATCTTTTGGGCCGGTACTCCTCGGGGGCTACAAAAATGTAAGGAAATTATTAGAATCGGCCTATGTCATTGTTTAGATGGACTATATATGTGATTTCACACATGGGCACACCATTGCTTCCGCTGCATAGTTTGTCCGCAAACTAATGCTCGAGCGGGGCGACCCAGTGTTTTGTGGACTTCTTTCTGATACGATCCTTGTAAAGTGATGCCAGTTATAATATCTCCCTCCTCCTTACTGGAGAGTTTCCCGGACCTTATGACCAGAACCGTCGTCTTACGGTGACCCCAACTCATGGGTTAGTTGTCACCGTTCAACGCCGATCCTGCCAGCTAAATCGATCATATCACAGGCCAATTGCAAGAAGTAATAAGTACAAATAAGACCAGTCCACAACCACATCACGAACATATGTATATATGTAAGAGAGTGCAAATAGTCTACAATGAAAACAACTAAAGAGAGTGCAAGGGCTTAATCCGGGTAAAGATCCAAAAGTAACTAATAAGGGTAAATCACTAGATCACTCTACACAATGCAGAAGCAACACAAGATACTCTCCAACCTGCCGCCGTGTGGAAGTAGTGATGCGCAACATCTACTCCTCAGGGTCTGTCGTCACGTCTTGCCTGACATACTGATGAGTCCCAATTATATACACATTTTTGGACTCATCTGGGCCGGATATCTAGTCTATGCACTACACTTTAGGCATGTTTTCGTTCATATTTGATATTCCATGCTAAGTGCAATTCTAGGCCCATTTTTTGTGTATTTTCATGTCTATCTTTATTGCTGTGTTTTGTGCCACTTTCAATGGTTTCGATCAGTGTTTATGCTGGAACAGGGGTCGTGCAGGTGTTCCCGGTACAAATTTGTGCAGGAATACTGCGCACGATCACTGGCTATACTGCGCACGACCACTGATCGTGCGCAGCCGATCGTGCGCGCTCATTTGCAGCCCAAAGTTGCTTTGTGAATTTGGTCGTGCATTTTTACGCACGGTCGTGCGTTAGATCGTGCGCTTTATTATTTTCTGTAGTTTTGTTTTGCAAGTTTTTGGGCACAGCGCGCACGATCATTAACTTTCAGTGCGCACGACCACTGGTCGTGCGCCACTGATCGTGCGCCCTATTTTCTATAAATATACAGCCCGCGAAATTAGGTCGGACAATCAATTCCAGCGCCGTTTTCCCGCTCCAGTGCGCCAGTTTCGCCGCTCCATCGCCGCCCAGCTTCAGGAGGTGCTCCGGGCTTATTCTTCACGCCAATCTTGAGCCGGAGTATCCTCTAGTCCTCCTCCATTGTCCGTGCACCTCAAAAGCTCCATTTCAAGATACAACTTGCTGCATCCTTAGAGTTCTCCGGCGAGATCGTGGCCAAAGGCGATTTACGAAGAAGACAGGTCAACTAGAAGGAAGTGACAGTTCCTCTCCGTACCCCGGATGTCAGTTGTGGACCGAGCTCAGACAAGGCATGACAACCCTTGATTCTGACCGTGAATCCCGACAAGACTTCGTGCCTTGGTTGTAATCTCACCCCCTCTATTTTGTAGTATTTTATATCTTAATATTGTGTGTGTATGAACTATGATTGCAAAACCCTTATATTGCATTTTAGTACATTTCATGTCTATGTGAAATTATCTTGTGGTTTATGCAAGTGAGAAGCGCCGCCATCCATTTTCTACTCCGCCGTCACGTTCGTGTGTCGCACTAGCAATTGCTAGTGGCGTGCTTGTCGACGAGGTGCTTGCGACCCTCACTCTGCATGCCTACTCGCCCATCCGCCTAGTGAAGCGTGGCATAGCGGCCCGTGTAATCCATTCGCCTAACGAAGCAGCGCGCTCAAGGCCTGCACAGTTCGATTCCATTTTCCAACTCGTCCATCCGCCCTTTCGAAGCAGCGCGCTCAAGGCCTGCCTAGTCTCCATCCCGCCAAGCGAAGCATTGCATAGCGGCATTGCATAGGAGTAGTTTAGTTATTTTCTTTTATTTCCACCAACCAAAACCCCCGTTTCCGCAACCCATCCGACTTAAGGACTTCAATCTCAAGTTTGTCCTCAATAGTTAACTCCACCTTACTGTGTTCCTTCGAGATCGATACTTAGGGATTCACTCCTACATTTTATATTACTTGAACGATCGGTACACTGCCGTTTCGTGTCGCAGTCTTGCTACCGCCTATAGCGGTGTGCTAAGATTTGCGCATCAAGTTTTTGGCGCCGTTGCCGGGGAACACAGACGTGTGAGTTTTCTGGAGAGGGAGAATCTGAGATTAAAGCCCTTCCATTTGTGTATTGCATCCTTTCTTTATTTTATTTCTTGTTATCCCTTTTTCCTGTATAATATTAGGTTGCTCTAGTAAATTTTTGTTAGGTGTAGTATTTTGCGCAATAGTGTTTTTATTTTGAATCATTTTATCTTCACACTATGTGGGCTTCATTCAATATTCGTCGTCGTTGGTGTGGAGATATTTCTCATGCTAGATATAGATGCCCATCGGGAGATAATAGCCCTAGCACTCAAGGCCCATCATATGGAGCACCGACTTCGTCTGGTACTCCATATGGTGCGCGTAAGTCCTATGGCTATTCTACCGAGCCTTTACTGTCATACTTCTTTTTGGCTTCAGCACCTGTTGTGCCAAAGAAGCCCGCAAGGCAGTGCTTGTTTTGTCAGAGCACGGATCATGCCTTGAAGGATTGTGCTGCTTTCCTTCGCCAAATGGACGAGGATGACGAGCCGGATATCCGGATCGTCCCGACTCCTACTTCTGGCAGCACACCTTCAACATCTGGCTATGTGCCCATTTTACCTTCAAGTTTTGAAGGGTATGATGTGGACACAGTCACCAGATGTGTGGCTGATCTAGGCTCCGACATGGCTGAGCCCATCTCCCCTGTACATATATCACCATGTGTTGATTTGATTCTTTGTGAGGAATCGGTGATTGACATTTATCCTAGCACTATTCCTCACCCTGTTGTGCATACTACATTCGTCTCTGATGACATTGTTAAGGATGTGTCGCAGGATGATGCTAGCAATCTATGTGTTATGCCTGCTCCTATGGAGGAGGACAACCTTCTAGGTGAAGAGGAGCTTTCCTCAACACCGGTGGAGGAAGTCCAACTCTTGGGCATGGCCACTGTTGATCCCGCTGAACCTTGTAGCATTGATGACAATGCAAACATTATTTTACTTCCCCAACCTGATGGGAGTGAGACCGGGACCACTCCCCCGATTGATTTTTATTTATGTTCTTCTTCTTCTTTATTTCTTGATCACCTTTCTTCATCTGAGCCTGTGCAGGTTGAGTCTTCACAGGTTCTTCAGGAGGACTTGGAGCATTCTTCTCGAGTCAATGATGAGTGTATCCTCTCATGTGAGGAGGTTGATCCCCCCTCCATAGAGGAAGCCTCATTCATTGCCTTCTCCTCCTGCTGCCTCCCTGGAGATGACACCTTGCTGGGCAAGGATTTATTTTGTGGTGAGACGAGTGAGGACCAGCTCTCCTCCTCTTCTTACTTCCTATTCCCGCTACCTGTGCTCAGCAGGTATTTTTTATTTAGGTAGGGGAGTAACTGCTCTATCTCCGTATCAGTACCCGCTACCGACACGCATATTAGAACAGTTACCTGTACATTTCCTTTTTCATAGACCCATTAGCTAGAACTGCTTTAAAGTTGAATAAGTCGTGCTGGGATGACAATAACCCCAGTAGTTATCTTACTTTTCCTGCAATTTTGTTTCATCTAGTTTAGTTTAGTTAGTTGTAGTTTATTTTAGTTTGTCTTTTTCTTTTGTTTTTGCGGAGCTGACCCCTGCAGGTATTCTTCTGGATGGATGCTGCAGCTAGGTCTAGACTTAAACGCCAATCTTCTGGTATGCTCACTTGCTGAGCATTGGGTACTCTCTTTCCCTAGACTTCATTTTGAATTTCATGGTTCTATCTTGTGCTGGTTCGTTTAGTTTAAGTCTGGGGGAGAGATATTTATTGTACCCACTGCACGTGCGCATCTTAGTGCATGCTAGAAGTATTTTATTTTCAATTATATATGATTTTGTTGCATTTTCTGCATACACCACAGCACCCACATGAGCGTGTACTTAGTTATTGGCGCGTCATGAGTTGAATTCATTTCCTCTGTGTGATTGGGAAAATCATTGTGCTGGCTTTTAAATTATGTAGTGGAGTAAAATGTTGACTCCGCTGTTCCTAGTCAACTACTCATGTGAGTATTGGGATTTGTGTAGATTAGATTTTTGTTTATACTTTTAGTTTTATGCATTTCTTTTAGTGTAAATATTGTTTACTCTACTCAAATGTTGAATCCGGTGTTAATCAAAAGGTAGCATAGGGATGTGTGTAAAGTATCGTTAGATATGTATTGCTCGAGCCGGGAGGAAGGATAATCTTTCTCGGTGGCTAAGAACTTGCCCCAAGCAATTCTTGAAGCATAGGCATATGATAGTTCTTTTGCGTGAGAATGACGTAGGCCATCATTTTGGCCTGGTTGAGCTTTTGTGCCCATTCCTATCGCTATATCCTCGTTAGCCCAGTTGTGCCTACCCGTTCTTTTATTCAGCCCCACTTTTATCTCACCAAAGCCTAAAAGCCAATCCTAGTCGCACACCCGAATTTGAGCTTTAGTTGTTTATCATTTTCATGATTGGGGTGTTGATGTTGTGATATTTTTGTGAAAATGTGGATGCACTTCATTGCTCATCTTGCTGAAATTGTTTTGAAAAGAAAAGAAAAAGAAAAAAAATGAGAAAAAGAAAAGAAGTAAAAAAAAAGTGCTTAATTGAAAAATCTTTGTATGAATTTATGATTGGGAGTAGACGGTGCACACACCCATGTTGCAAAAGTCTAAGTCTGGGGGTGTGGTGCACTTGCATTCGATGTTGGTGTGCGGGGAGTTGTAATAAAGCTCATTTGGGTTTCGGTGTATCAAGCCTTCATGTTTATCTTTGTTTACCTCACCATAACCCAAGCCTCATTTAAAACCTAAAGTCCTATCGACTCGCGCATTGAACCAATCTAGTGTCGTGGAGAGAATGTGACCGGGCAAGCTTATGGTCTCCGACACCGATGGATTTCGGTGGAGTTTGTACGGAATCTCAACTTTGGCAATGCTTGTCTCAGCGATTATTTTACTTTCTCCGTATGCGTCACCGGATGATTCACCGTGACACCAATTTTGAATAGAAGTAATATTTATTTACTCTTTTAGAAATTTATAAACGATGTGTATAATTAGAAATCTTCTCTATAATTTTTCCTATGCACATGAGCATGCGACTTCGCATGGTACTCCATTTTGTAATTTTAAGCTAGCTATTTCATTTTCATACTCCGCCAGATTGGTTTGCTCGGGACGCGCAAATAGGTAAGTCTGGGGGTGTGATGAGTCCCAATTATATACACATTTTTGGACTCATCTGGGCCGATTATCTAGTCTATGCACTACACTTTAGGCATGTTTTCGTTCATATTTGATATTCCATGCTAAGTGCACTTCTAGGCCCGTTTTTGTGTATTTTCATGTCAATCTTTCTTGTTGTGTTTTGTGCCACTTTCAATGGTTTCGATCAGTGTTTATGCTGGAACAGGGGTCGTGCAGGTGTTCTCGGTACAAATCTGTACAGGAATACTGCGCACGATCACTAGCTATACTGCGCACAACCACTGATCGTGCGCCGCCGATCGTGCGCGTTCATTTGCAGCCCAAAGTTGCTTTCTGAATTTGGTCGTGCGTTTTTACGCACGGTCGTGCGTTCAATCGTCCGCTTTATTATTTTCTGTAGTTTTGTTTTGCAGGTTTTCGGGCACAGCGCGCACGATCATTAACTTTCAGTGCGCATGACCACTGGTCGTGCGCCACTGATCGTGCGCCCTGTTTTCTATAAATATACAGCCCGCGAAATTAGGTCGGGCAATCAATTCCAACGCCGTTTTCCCGCTCCAGTGCGCCAGTTTCGCCACTCCATCGCCGCCCAGCTTCAGGAGGTGCTCCGGGCTTATTCTTCACGCCAATCTTGAGCCGGAGTATCCTCTAGGCCTCCTCCATTGTCTGTGCACCTCAAAAGCTCCATTTCAAGATACAACTTGCTGCATCCTTGGAGTTCTCCGCGAGATTGTGGCCAAAGGCGATTTACGAAGAAGATGGGTCAACTAGAAGGAAGTGACAGTTCCTCTCCGTACCCCGGAATTCAGTTGTGGACCGAGCTCAGACAAGGCATGACAACCCTTGATTCCGACCGTGAATCCCGACAAGACTTCGTGCCTTGGTTGTAATCTCACCCCCTCTATTTTGTAGTATTTTATATCTTAATATTGTGTGTGTATGAACTATGATTGCAAAACCCTTATATTGCATTTTAGTACATTTCATGTCTATGTGAAATTATCTTGTGGTTTATGCAAGTGAGAAGCGCCGCCATCCATTTTCTATTCCGCCGTCACGTTCATGTGCTGCACTAGCAATTGCTAGTGGCGTGCTTGTCGACAAGGTGCTTACGACCCTCACTCCGCATGCCTACTCTCCCATCCGCCTAGTGAAGCGTGGCATAGTGGCCCGTGTAATCCATTCGCCTAACGAAGCAGCGCGCTCAAGGCCTGCACAGTTCGATTCCATTTGCCTACTCGTCCATCCGCCCTTTCGAAGCAGCGCGCTCAAGGCCTGCCTAGTCTCCATCCCGCTAAGTGAAGCATTGCATAGCGGCATTGCATAGGAGTAGTTTAGTTATTTTCTTTTATTTCCACCAACCAAAACCCCCGTTTCCGCAACCCATCCGACTTAAGGACTTCAATCTCAAGTTCGTCCTCAATAGTTAACTCCACCTTACTGTGTTCCTTCGAGATCGATACTTGGGGATTCACTCCCACATTTTATATTACTTGAACGATCGGTACACTGCCGTTTCGTGCCGCAGTCTTGCTACCGCCTATAGCGGTGTGCTAAGATTTGCGCATCACATTCTGCGGCTCCTGCTCCTCTATCTCCTGGTGTTACGGCCACATCGACCGTTAGTCAAAAAGACTAAGTCATTTTGTCCTCGCCTCCCGCCACGACTCCTAAGTACTGAGCGGGAGGACAAAGCGGAGGACAATAAGGAGTAAAAGAAGATACATGTGGCATGGAGTATACTAGCAGTATAATGAAAGAGCGAGCATCATGAATAACAGTAAATAGAACAGCAGTAGTAGGTAAATAACGAGCTGTAAGTATTAAAAAATAGCGCAAGTGAAGTAATAAGGAAGACTACCACACTATTATCTAGAGTACCTTAAATTATATGAATGCTCATACAAACTTATAAGTTAAGATTTCCAGAATTATAACTTATCATATAAAAGAGCTCATACTAATTTATATGATAAGGGTCTACAAATGTATATGTCATTATGATGTTATGAATGTTATTATATGATATGCTATGTTCATACAGTGCAACTCACTCACACGACTCTCCGTGAATAGACCTTTAGTTCCCACTTTTCGGAGGCAGCAAGCCTCTCAGGTACTTCCACCGTGGCAACGAAATTAGTGGATCAGGTACTCCACTTCTAGGTGGGTATACACACTACCAGACCTAGACCTTACATACGATGTTGTACACATCCTAGGTGCACTTCCGTGAGCCTTTGTGTACTCTTGCTGGCATCCCGCCAAACTTTTATGGTCGGGAGTGGGTAACTAGGGATTATTTGCTAGACCGCGGTAATGTAACCTAATGGCACTCTAACTCACCACACCCCGCCAAGGTCAACGTACCGCCATTGGTGTGACAAATGGACTCGTACCAAAGACCTGCCACTAGTTTATTGATGAGTCCCAATTATATACACTTTTATGGACTCATTCGGGCTAGTTTTCATTCTCTTGTGCGTCATTATCAAGCTATTATTGCATCTAGTTCTCTTAAACTCATTCATGAGCACTTACGTGCTTCGTGCTCCTTTTAGGCCCGTTTTGGTGTGCGTTTGCGCTCCACGTTATTGGGGGTAAGCACATGGTGCTCCCCAATCCTTTTTCTATCTTTGATTGGTGTTGGAGGTGTATTCCCAGCTGATTTGATGTGCTTGCAGGTGTTTGGATCATCTCCTTTTGCCTAGAATTCATGACTGTGTATATCGCACGGTCGTGCGTTTTCTTGACGTACGGATGGTTGCGGTCGTGCGCCTTCATCTGGGGAGAAAACCAGTGATCTGAATTTGATTGTGCATTTTTATGCACGGGCGGATCACTCGTGCGCGAAGGAAACGCGCGATCACCTGTTTCGCCTATATTCTAGCCAATCTGAATTTGTTCGTGCGTTTTTACGCACGGGCGGATTCGCCCGTGCGTGAGTAAAATGCACGGGCGCTGCTGCTTCTTCCTCAAGCCTGGTTTCACGTTAAATAACGCACGGGCAACGCACGGTCGTGCGTTCTCCCGTGCGTGACTAAAATTCTACCCGTTTAGTATTTAAAGCAGGAAATCTGCTGCAAGGGGGAGACCCGCGAGAAAAGCTTCTAAAGCCCGGCAGTTTTGCCCACTTCGCCGATCCGCCACCATTTTGACCTAGGAGGAGCTCCGATGACCTTTGGCTTGCAAATCTACCGCCAAAGCTCCCTCCTTGGCCTCCTCCATCATCCTCGAGCTCAAGAAAGCCATAGACGGAGAACATCCGCAGCATTCCAGGAGTCGAACAAGAGCTACTTCAAACTAGACCACAAAGAAGACGGGTAATAGTAGAGGAAGGTGACAACTCCTACGGACCCTGGACGCAACTGAAGACCGAGACGGACGAGGCTTGACAACCCTATGATTCCGGCCGAAAATCTTCAGCATAGTCTTTGAGCTTTGGTTGACTCTTTTCCCCTACGCTTGTTTCAGAGTTTCTCTTTATATGTATTTGAGATCGTGGATGATGTTCATAAACCTTATGTTTTAGTTGTTATGATTTCATGTTTGTCAGATCCTTTGTGGTTTATGAGATTTAACAAGCGTCGTAGTCCGCCATTGTAAGACCCCATGTTCTAAGTGCAAAGAAAGTAGAGGTGTACTGAAGCTAAGGAGCTCACGCCAGGCGCTAGTGCTAGCATCAGCGGTAGCACACTTTCCGAGAAATATGTTATTCTCGAGAAATGTTGGTAGCACTCCAGATTTTTTCCCAGCAGATAGATAACGGTGAGAGCTTGCGCCAGGCGTTAGCCTAAGTCTTTGTGTCGACGGCCGTCGAGACATCGAGACGTCGAGATGTCGAGACGTCGAGACATCGAGACGTCGAGATGTCGAGACGTCGAGACGTCGAGACACAATCGGATCCCTTAAGTCGTTGTGGATAAGCTAATCCACCGCCTTAGGGGCTAACGCGCGGCGTTAGGTGCTAACGCCGGCGTTAGCTAAGAAAGTATTTATATACAGCAAATCTGACTTTTCTTCTCATTTTCTCTGAAACCCTCTACTTTTCTGAGAGCTATGGGCTGAGAGATGGGAAGGAGATCCGTTGGAGGTGAGCCTTCGTTGCGTCGAGGGGAAAATCCGTGAAGTAGATTGCTCGCGTGTTTGTGCCATCGTCGATTCCAGCCGAATATCTTGCTGATCGTGGTGCTGAAACGAACGGCAAGGGTAACGATTCTCCTCCCTCATCTTTGGACACGTTCGTCCTTTGATTTGCATAGTAGTAGGCAGATTTCCACTAGCAAGTGGATAGATTTCTGCCGACGGGTCGATGTTATCCCCGTAGAAATTGCATATAGAGCCCGGAATTTAAGTACGGGCATAGGCATGCTGTGTGAAGCCCATCTGGACAGGTTGGTCTGGATTGGTGATGTTGATATGCTATTGCACCCCGGAGAAGACTCGTGATCTATGCTGTGTTTTTCGGGTGTTGTGTACTATTTCGAACTGCAAAAGAGATCTGGAGGTGTTTCCCAGAAAATACCCGGAAAAGAGTAGCAGAACTGATTTCTGTCACTAACGTCGGGCGTTAGTGCTAACGACGGTGGTACCTCCCAGTGAGCTGTGTGAAGCCTGAGAAGCCTATGTTCATGAACTAGGTGGAGCAGCAGAAGCTGAAGGACCGCGTACCTTGCTTCAGTGACCTTACGGGTCAAGAGCGGGCAAGGGGAAGCCAAACTCGTGTCAGGCATAGATGGATACTGACATTTATGAGCGCGGGCATCTGGCGGAACTGAAACCCCACCCTTAGCTATTGTGAAGAGGATTGCAACCTCGGGTCACGATATGCCATTTGGGACTAGACTCATCAAGGCCGGCCATCCTTGATGGGAGTCAGCTCATAGTGAGAATCCGAGTTGAAAAAGGACTTGTTGATTGCGTGTCGGGAATGCACAATGTGTGTAAGCCTAAATCCGAGTTGAAAAAGTACTTGTCGATTAATGCATCGCACTCAAGGAAAATGAATGCTTCTATGCGGTGCTTAGACGCACCTGTGATATATATACTGTTATTGCTTTCCTGCAGGGAAGGAGCACCACCGCCCCGAGCATGGGGTGGGGTCGTTATAAATCTGGGTCAGCTAAAGCTGACCGGTTACTTATTTTCACTCTGCTTGGTGGATTTGTTTGTACAGGCCCTGGCGAGACTAGCGGGAAATAGCGGGCTGAAGCCCCTGCTGCTGTGCTGTACTGGCCCTCAAAGGCCAAAGGTTTTGTTTACTGTTGTTCATGTGTGGCCGGCATGCGTGCCGATGTTTGGAAGCCACCTTTATTGTGTAAACAAACATTGTAAAGGACTTTTTATGTCTTTAATTCCTAGTAGCTAATGTGGACAATGTATACACTGGTTTTAATTGAAATAAAATGCTTCCGTTGTGTGACTCTTTGTGCTGAGATGGTTAAGTTATTAACTGTTTAATGCTAATTAAGTAACGCGCTCTTCTGTTCGTTTCATATGGCGTGGGGTCTCGGCCAGACCAACTGCTATATGCTATGTAACAGGGAGGGTGTTACAAATTGGTATCAGCTCTGGGTCTCGATCCCTTTCCGTCTGAATTCGTGGTCGAATTCTTTTAAGGGGTGGTGAGCACGTGTGTGCGTCGCCATTAAGACATGTAAATAACCAGTAAATGTCCACTTTAGGAATGAATTACATGTATGTGTGTAGCATTGGGATGGAACTTCTGTGTTCCTTTATTGATCCATGCTATCTCTTAGTCGTTAATTATGTTTTGTGCACATGTATAGGTGGCTGGGAGTGGAGCGGGGCTGTCTCGACCCCCGTGTTCGACTACCAGCAGTGCACCAACTGCGGTGCCAACTCCTCCTTCTGCTGAGACAGTGAGGTTGATAGCTGAAGCAGTGTTTTCTATGTTCACTGCACAACCTGGAGGGCATGTCCCTGGACAGTCTCCTACCCTTGGGGTGGCTCCAGTGACAGTTGTGGCAGCTGAACCTGTGACTGAAAGGCCAGTGCCGGTGAGGGAACGAAGAGCTCCGGACCAACAACTGCAGTACTTTCTGAGTTTCCATCCTCCTACCTTCACGGGGGCAGGAACCCCGACGCAAGCTGAGGATTGGCTATCAAAGGTGCGCAAGACCTTGAAAGCCACAGATACGGAGGAAGGGCAGAAAGCTACTTTGGCAACCTTCCTACTTGATGGGGAGGCGCAACTGTGGTGGGATGATATAGAGTTACATCACCTAGCAGGAAGGCAGCTGGTGGACTTCTCATTTGACGAGTTTTTGAGATTGTTCTTGGCGCGGTATCTCCCACCTGCCCAGCAAATCAAGATGGAGAACCAGTTCAACCGTTTGACTCAAGGCGATCGTATGGTTGATGATTACCTGCACGAGTTTACTCGGTTGGGGCGTTACGCAGGAGCGACCTTTGCCGATGAAGCCCGGAAGACCAATCGGTTCTATGAAGGTCTGCGAGAAGAGTTGTGGTTCCTTCTGCCGGCGAGGCCCACTCATATGTTATAACTGTGGTAAGCCGGGTCATATGGCCCGAGACTGTCGTGGAGGCAAGAGAGCGGCTGCGGCCTATGCGGCAGAGAAAGGGAAGGCGGCAGAGTCAACCGCATCCCCTGCTGCTTCAGCCCAGCCAAGGGTTTACAACCTTGGCCAGCATGAGGCCATCAAACAAAGCGATGTGGGGACAAGTATGTGCTAGTATATAGCTTTTGTTACATTTTATACTTCATACCTTGTGCATTGCTTTTAACCTTGTGTATATTAGGCTTTGTCCTAATATTTAACTGTCCGGCGAGAGCGTTGTTCAATACGGGAGCTTCACATTCTTTTCTATCGGAGGCCTTCATACGACAGCTTGAGATGCCTTCGTCGTCTAGAAAGGAACGATTAGATGTGGTGCTGCCCAATGGCTACTCGATGAGTGTGGATCGATGCTGTGTTGTAAAGGTGCGATTAGGAAGTTAAGATTTCGATTTGGAAGCACTGATACTGCCACTTTCGGAGTTCGATGTGATCTTTGGTATGGACTGGCTGTCAGCACAGCAAGCCTACATTGATTGCACTTCTAAGGAGGTCACACTGGGGTGGAATACCGAGCGTGTGACTACATTCGCTGGTTTGCGAGGATCGAGCAAGACATTGATGTCTGCTATCCAAGTAGTCAAGGCCGTTCGACAGGGCGCAGAATTATGTTTTGTGCTAGTGGGGGCTGTAAAGTCTCAGCCCAGTTTGAGTGACGTTCCTGTTATCTCAGAGTATCCTGATGTGTTTCCGAAAGATCTTCCTGGGGCGCCACCTCAGCGAGAGATAGACTTCACTATAGAGTTGGTGCCAGGTGCCAAGCCTGTGTCACGCTATCCGTACCGTATTGCGCCAAAGGAGATGGCAGAATTGAAAGTACAATTACAGGAGTTGTTAGAGCAAGGCTACATACGCCCAAGTACATCACCTTGGGGTGCTCCGGTTCTTTTTGTGAAGAAGATGGACGGAAGCCTGCATCTATGCATCGACTACCGTGAATTAAACAAGTTGACCGAGAAGAACAAGTATCTGATTCCTCGAATCGATGCCTTATTTGATCAGCTAGTGGGTTCGTCGGTGTATTCAAAACTGGATCTTAAGTCTGGTTACTATCAGTTGTGGATTCGGGATTGTGATATCCCCAAGACGGCATTCAGTACCCGCTACGGGCACTATGAGTTAACTGTAATGCCATTTGGATTGATGAATGTGCCGTCAGTATTTATGGATCTGATGAATAGGACCTTTAGAGAGTACCTGGATCGATTTGTCATCGTCTTCATCGACGATATCTTGGTGTACTCTCAGTCTGAAGAAGAACACGCAATTCATTTGCGCGAAGTTTTGGAGACCCTGCGACGGAGTCAGCTGTATGTCAAGTTCTCCAAGTGCGAGTTTTGGCTAGATTCAGTAGCGTTCCCTTATCATGTTGTTAGTAACGAGGGAATCGCAGTGGATCCGGCAAAGATTGATGCAATCTTGAAGTGGCCCGTTTTGACAACAGTAGCGGAGGTCAAAAGTTTCCTTGGACTTGCCGGCTACTATCGGCGCTTTGTGGAGAACTTTTTGCGGATCGCTCTACCTCTCACCACATTGACAAGGAAGGATCAGAAGTTCGTTTGGTCACCGGAGTGTGAGCGAGCTTTTGAGCAACTTAAGAGTCGTCTGACCACGGCACCGATCTTGTGTTGTTTGCCATGTGGTACGGAAGGCTGTGAAATTTACAGCGATGCGTCAGGGAGCGGCTTAGGCTGCGTACTTCTTTAGAATGGTCAAGTGATAGCTTATGGCTCTCGCCACTTGAAAGAGGATGAGCTGAAGTACCCGGTCCACGACTTGGAGTTGGCGGTCGTAATCTTCGCTCTAAAATTGTGGTGACACTACTTGTATGGCGTGAAGGTTGATATCTTTACGGACCATAAGAGCCTAAAATATCTGCTAAATCAGAAAGAGCTCAATATGCGACAGCGATGGTGGATGGAGTTCCTAGGGGACTACACTTTCGAAATACACTATACTCCTGGGAAGGGAAATGTCGTCGCAGATGCTTTGAGCCGTAGGGCTTCTGCGCAGGCCAACTGGATTCAGATGTATGATCCACGTCTGATCAGTGACTTGGAAGCCTTGTAGATCTCCTATGTAGAGAAGATTTCTAGTGCAAGTGCATGCTTGAACTGTACGGAGGTGCAATACGACCTCGCGGACATAATACGACAGGCCCTGGAGCTTGATTCGAGCATGCAGCGCTATTTGGCGGAGTCTGAAGTTAGAACTGCCGCAGAGTTTGTGTTAGGCGACGGTCTGATGTGGAAAGATGGTCGATTGTGCGTCCCAAATGTGGGTAAGTTGCGGGAAGAATTGTTGTACGAAGCGCACTTTACAAAGTACTCAATTCACCCGGGGAGCACAAAGATGTACCAAGACATGAAAAAGCTGTTTTGGTGGCCAGGTTTGAAGAAAGACATCGCCTTGTACGTGACAAAATGCAAAATTTGCGCACTTGTGCAGGAGGAATGTCAGAAACCTGCTGGGTTCCTGAAGTCGTTGCCAGTACCGGAATGGAAATTTGACGATATTTCTATAGATTTCGTGCACGGTTTGCCGAGATCTCAGAGTGGGAATGATGTCGTATGGGTGATCGTGGATCGCTTGACGAAAGTAGCCCACTTTATTCCAAACCGGCGGATGATTTAGTAGAAAAGTTAGCAAAGCTTTATGTTGATAGCATTGTATGATTGCATGGTGTGCACCGTAGCATCGTCAGTGACCGAGATGGGCGCTTTACTTAGAATGATTGGAGGCTAATCCACCAGTTGTTGGGTAAAAAGTTGATGTTTAGTACTGCCTTCCACCCTCAAACGGATGGACAGACTGAACGTACGAACAGAACTTTGGAGGACATGCTCCGTATGTGCGTCCTGGATTTCGGTAAGAAGTGGGAAGATCGCCTTTTTATGATCGAGTTCGCTTATAATAACAACTATCAAGCAAGTATAAAGATGGCGCCCTTCGAGGCCCTCTATGGTAGAGCTTGCCGCACTCCCTTAGCTTGGGCGGAGACAGGTGAGTCAAAGATGTTTAAGCGAAATGAAGTCGAAGATGCAAATTCGGCTATTCATACAATCCGGGAGAAATTGTTGATTGCACAAGATAGGCAGGCAAAATACTACAATGCCAAGCACAGAAACGTCGAGTTCGCCGTCGGCGATTGGGTGTATCTCAAAATCAAGCGATTCAAAGGTATGTCAAGGATTCGACGCTTGAAAAAGCTGAGTCCGAGATACCTTGGACCGTTCGAGATACTGGAACGTGTTGGTGAAGCGGCATATCGGCTCGCTCTTTCGACGGAGTTGAGCGGCTTACATGATGTGTTTCACATATCTATGTTGAGGAAGGAAGTGCCAGAGCCTAACCAAGTGCTTGTGACAAATCAAGTGCCAGTCGATGAGGGGCTAAAGGCGAATGTTACGCCTGTATGCATCGAAGACATTGATGTTAAGCAGTTGCGGAATAAACTAATCAAGATGGTCAAGGTCCGCTGGAACAATTACGGTCGTGAGGAGCTTTCATGGGAGCGTGAGCAAACCATGCGTGATGAGTTCCCCGAATTGTTCTATTAACATACAAGTTATTTGTTTTTGTATCTTGTTGTTATTTGCAGTGTTAAAGTTTTGGGACGAATTTCTTTTAAGAGGGGAAGAATTGTAAGACCACATGTTCTAAGTGCAAAGAAAGTAGAGGTGTACTGAAGCTAAGGAGCTAGCGCCAGGCGCTAGTGCTAGCGGCGGCGGTAGCGCACTTTCCGAGAAATATGTTATTCTCGAGAAATGTTGGTAGCACTCTAGATTTTTTCCCAGCGGATAGATAATGCTGAGAGCTAGTGCCAGGCATGAACGCTAACACCAGGTGTTAGCCTAAGTCTTAGTGTCGACGGCCGTCGAGACGTCGAGACGCAATCGGATCCCTTAAGCGGCTGTGGATAAGCTTATCCACCGCCTTAGGGGCTAACGTGCGGCGTTAGGTGCTAACGCTGGCGTTAGCTAAGAAAGTATTTATATACAGCAAATCCGACTTTTCTTCTCATTTTCTCTGAAACCCTCTGCTTTTTTGAGAGCTGTGGGCTGAGAGCTGGGAAGGAGATCCGTTGGAGGTGAGCCTTCGTTGTGTCGAGGGGAAAATTCGTGAAGTAGATTGCTTGCATGTTTGTGCCATCGTCGATTCCAGCCGAATATCTTGCTGATCATGGTGTTGAAACGAACGGCAAGGGTAACGATTCTCCTCCCTCATCTTTGGACATGTTCGTCCTTTGATTTGCATAGTAGTAGGCAGATTTCCACTAGCAAGTGGATAGATTTCTGCCGACGGGTCGATGTTATCCTCGTAGAAATTGCATATAGAGCCCGGAATTGAAGTACGCGCATAGGCATGCTGTGTGAAGCCCATCTGGACAGGTTGGTCTGGATTGGTGATGTTGATATGCCATTGCACTCCAGAGAAGACTCTGTGATCTATGTTGTGTTTTTCGGGTGTTGTGTACTGTTTCGTACTGCAAAAGAGATCTGGAGGTGTTTTCCAGAAAATACACAGAAAAGAGTAACAGAACTGAGTTCTGTCACTAACGCCGGGCGTTAGTGCTAACGCCGGCGGTAGCTCCCAGTGAGCTGTGTGAAGCCTATGTGCATGAACTAGGTGGAGCAGCAGAAGCTGAAGGACTGCGTACCTTGCTTCAGTGACCTTACGGGTCAAGAGCGGGCAAGGGGAAGCCAAACCCGTGTCAGGCATAGTTGGATACTGACATTTATGAGCGCGGGCATCTGGCGGAACCGAAACGCCACCCTTAGCTATTGTGAAGAGGATTGCAACCTCGGGTCACGATATGTCGTTTGGGACTAGACTCATCAAGGCCGGCCATCCTTGATGGGAGTCAGCTCATAGTGAGAATCCTAGTTGAAAAAGGACTTGTTGATAGCGTGTCGTGAGTGCACAATGCGTGTAAGCCGATATCCGAGTTGAAAAAGTACTTGTCGATTAATGCATCGCTCTCAATGAAAATGAATGCTTCTATGTGGTGCTTAGATGCACCTGTGATATATATACTGCTATTGCTTGCCTGCAGGGAAGGAGCACCGCCGCCTCGAGCATGGGGTGGGGTCGTTATAAATCTGGGTCAGCTAAAGCTGACTGGTTACTTATTTTCCCACCGCTTGGTGGATTTGTTTGTACAGGCCCTGGCGAGACTAGCGGTAAATAGCGGGTTGATGCCCCTGCTGCTGTGTTGTACTGGCCCTCAAAGGCCAAAGCTTTTGTTTCATGTTGTTCATGTGTGGCCAGCCTGCATGTCGATGTTTGGAAGCCACCTTTATTGTGTAAACAAACATTGTAAAGAACTTTTTATGTCTTTCATTCCTAGTAGCTAATGTGGACAATGTATACACTTGTTTTAATTGAAATAAAATGCTTCCGTTGTGTGACTCTTTGTGCTGAGATGGTTAAGTTATTAACTGTTTAATGCTAATTAAGTAGCGCGCTCTTCTGTTCGTTTCTTATGGCGTGGGGTCCCGGCCGGACCTACTGCTATATGTTATGTAACATGGAGGGTATTACAGCCATTCACTCCACCGCTTACTAGTGCTCCGCACTAGAAATTGCTAGGTGCGTGTTCAGCGACAAGGTGCCTATGACCCTCATCCGCTAGCCTTCTCGTCCATCCGCTCACCGAAGCACGGCATCGCGGCCGTTGCATCCATCCCGACAAGCGAAGCGGAGCTTTAGGCCCGCATTTTCTTTCTTCGTTGATAGCATAGGAAAACCACTTTCAAAACCCCCCTTTTTATTAAGTGTTTTAGAATCTTTATAAGAGTTTCCCTAGTAGGCAAATCATACTACCCAACTTGCAGTCCTTTGAGAACGATATTCGGGGAGTTTCTCCCTACTTTTATTACTTGACAACGACCGGTGCACTGCCGTCGTGCCGCATTTCGCGCTTGCTATTTAGCAGTGCTGAAATTGCGCGTCAAGTTTTTGGCGCCGTTGCCGGGGATTGCAAGCGTGTATGATTCGCCCTTCTCGGGAAATTAGTTTAAAGTTATTCTTGCTTTTGATCTTCTTCTTTTGTGTTGTGGTGTGTGTATGAGCAGACGAGATCTCGGTGGCTTTGCAGCTTTTGACCCTGAAATAGAGCCTACCCTACGGGCGCGTCTCCGTGCTGCTGTCACCATGGATGCTAATGGAAATCAGATCGATCCCGTGGTGGGAAATGCACCAGAAGGATGTCAGGCTGCTGACGAGAATGAAGTGGCTAGGCCACGACCCAGGACCATGAGAGACTACACAACGCCCACTGTTGGGAGTGTGTACCCCGGATTCGGCCCGGCCATCACAAATAATGACTTCGAGATAAAGCCGACCATCCTGAATATGGTCCGCAACCAGGCCCAATTCTCTGGGTTAGTCAGTGAAGACCCTCATCTTCACTTGATTGAATTCGCAGAAATTTGCGGGACATTTCGGTAAGCCCGGATTGCAGATAAGACGGTGAAACTCGGGCTGTTTCCATTCTCCCTCCGTGACAAAGCGAAAGCATGGCTCCACACCATACCACCTGGCACAGCTACCATTCTGCAAGCAAAATTTCTGGCGAAGTTCCACCCAGTTGACAAGGTGGTAAACTTGAGGAGGGAGATCGCAACCTTCCGACAGCATGATCAGGAGACTCTCGCAAAAGCATGGGAAAGGTTCATGGATCTTCTCCGGAAATGCCCCCAGCATGAGCTGCAACCATGGACCATAGTAGAAAATTTTTACTTTGCAATTGAGCCTAACTTCAGGGCCATGATTGATGCAGCTGCAGGCGGAACTCTGATGAACCACACTCCCGAAGACGCATTGCGGATCCTCCAAGACACTGCCATTCATAGCTAATTTTGGACTGCTGGAAGAAACGCTCCAAGGAATGCTCGGGGACTCTTTGAGGTAAGCACATCTGGTGCATCCGCTGAGATGGTATCAACACCTTACGAAAGTGCGATGCTGCTTAAGAGGCCTCCCCTCCCTTCTGCCCCAGTGATGGTTATCTCATGTCAAGGTTGTGGAAGCCTGGGGAATCATGCATATGAGTGTCCCACAGGTGAGCAACCTAACGAAGTATCTTATGGTGAAAGTGTTAATTATATTAATGATCAAAACCGCGGAGCCCCTTTTAATAATGTTTATATCCCGGGTGTGAGGAGTCATCCGAACTTCTCTTGGAAACAAAACGTTCCTGGCCAACGATGGCAAGGAGGCTCGCATCAATTTGATGCTCAAGCCTCCGGTAGCCAACCATGGCCACCTCAACCGAGTTATGATCAAGGTGCTCCAGCTCCTAAGAAGAGCAACTTAGAAGAAATGATGGAGAGGTTTATGCAGGCCGCTAACTCAAATATGGTTAACCAAGCTACGTCCATGCGAAACTTGGAGACGCAATTGGGACAATTGGCTCAACTGCTAACCGAGCGTTCGCAAGGGACCCTTCCCAGCAACACTGAAAAGAACCCAATCAATCAAGGGAAGAGTCTCACCGATGCGGAATTGAGTAACCCAAGTGAGTTGGTAATCACTTGCTCCATAAATAATGTCGAAACTGCTGCCCTGTTTGACTCCGGTTCATCCCGCAACGTCCTTGCACTGCAGGACATTGCTAAAATGAATCTTGAAATGAACACGGATGACCGGAAGTCCTTAGTGCTAGTGAATGGGACCGTCATTCAGGCGGATGGAGAAGTGAGAAATGTTGAAGTTGAAATCGAGGGGACGGTGGTGATCGCCGATTTCCAAGTATTGGGACCCCGTGAGAATCAATCCATTCCCATCTTGGGAGTACCGTTCTTGAAAGAGAGCGGTGCCACTTTGGACTTCTCCGTGGGGTGTGTCATCTTACCTTGTAAGGTAACACCCCCTACTTGCCCCAAAACTACAACTAAAACATTGATTCGCTCTCCCGACTTTATTATTAATGAACAACTTAGTAATGCAGAAAAAAGATCGTTAGATGGAGGAAAGGAAGAGAAGTTGTCGAGTAGTGAAGAAGATGATGTTGACTCTCGGAAAGAAGATGACTCCAAGAGGGAGGAGAGCTTCATTTCTGAACCTGTCGAGCCAAATGCAACTCGGGACAACGTCCCATTTTTAATTTGTAATAAACTGTGTAATAAACTACTTAAACGCTCTATCTCTTGGGTTGATCCAGTTGCCACTGTGGCAACGGAAGTGATGCCACCCACCACCAAGGTGGGAAATTCTGATGACTATCAACACTGGCGCTCTCCAACAATGGAGAAGCGTAAATAGGAAAGATTATTGCGTGGTGCATGCTCTGCTGCTCTCCAAAATGGCAAGATGGCGGAGGCTAGGGGAAAATTGGGTGATACCAATTTTGGCCCTAAAGCTTTCACCTCCAACCTACGATCCACTGGAGATGTGCACTACAAAAGTGCTTATAGCTGATTTAATTTTTCTTGTTCTGTGATCTTTGTGTGTGTGAACTCTTATTTAAAGTCTCTATGCTTTATGAACTATGCTTAATACAGGTATTTGGTCCACCTTAAGGACTGTAAACAAAAGGGCTTCTTGGGAGACAACCCATGGGGGAACCATTCAGTTCCGGCCTTTCGTTAAGATTTTTGTTTATTATGTGTTGTTTTGGGCTTTTTGCTAACATCACAGGTTTAAGCTCTCGCTTGGGAGATGAGGAAGGAGCACTTTAAAGAAGGAATTGCCGCACTTCTGGCATGCTCATTCGTGAGCATAGGTACACTCTACCCCTATTATCCTTATTCATGAATTCTTTATTTTATATGGTTTTGATCGAGTCTGGGGGAGAGATAGGTTATGCACGTGCACGCACTTTGCATAGCATGTTAGAATGTGTTGAGTTAGGATTTTCAATTCTGTTGCACACATTTGGACCTAGTTCACGCATACTTGATCACAGGCGCTTTTTGGGTATTACTGCGAGGTTCCCCGCTCGTAAGAATTGGATTGTTAGTGTAGGAGTGAGGGGTGGAGAAAAATGTCGACTCGAGTATTGCTCTAGTCGAGTGCTCCCGTCACGCCTAGAAATTCAATTAGAGAAGAATAAAATTCATTGTTATAATTTAATTATTTATATTATAGTAGCTGCAATTTATTTTACTTTAGTGGTGAATCTGGTGAATCCAATGGTAGCATAGGGTCGAGTGTAGCTGGATTAGTAGTAGCTTATTACTAGGATCGGAAGGACGGATAACCTTTCTCGGTGGCTAGAACTTGCACCAGGCGACTCTTGTAACGATTGCATTGAATAACTCGTTATAAAGCATGATGTAGGCCGTTTCTTGATCCGTTTATGCTTTTGAAATCCTATCAATGTAATCACCCTTGCAAGCCCACTTGAGCCTACCTATCCTTCTTGTTTAGCTCCAGTTAAATTTCACCAAAGCCATACGGCCAAACTCATATTCGCACCAACATATGTGTTTGTATGAAATTTATATATCTATCACGTTTGGTGTTATCTTTGATGTGTATGGTAGCTTTGAGAAAGCTAAAAGAGAAGTTTATAAAAGTGCTTACAAAAGATATATTTTTCGAGACGAGAAAATATAAAATTGTACAAAAAGAACTTTCAAAAGCAATCTCTCGACAAAACAATGTGTGGTCGGCTTAGCACACACCTAGTGTCCAGTCGAAGTCTAGGGGTGTTGTGTGGTTCTTAATTTCTCTGTATTGGTGATTTTATGCTCTCGTGTGCTCAGGTTATGTTGAGTGTGATGCCCATCGTTCTTCTACTTATCTAACCTAAGATCATCCTAAGCCAAATCTTAACCTATAAGTCCTATTGATTTTAAATATGAGTCGTCTCATGCAGTGGAGAGAGTGTGAACGTGCAAGCCTATGTGTTGGGTATTGTATCCACAATAGCCCTGATTTGAAGAAGTCCCCTTCAAACTAGGATGAATTGTAGTTGTATTTGATTATGCTCTTTAGCTGTGTTGTGACAGGTCATTCCATTCTAGGTACAAACCAATGTCAGTTTTCAATGAGCCGTCAAACACAGGCTTGTGCAATGTAATCCCTCATTGTATAGACCAAAGTGTTGGCTCATGTGAAATCTCTCTATTGGGATGTACCTCATTTCCTAAGTGCAAGAAAAGGAGGACTGGAGCTGTTGATGGACTTTCCATAGAAAGGAAGTTTTTCCAAGTAAAATTCGGTTATATCATTCAGAGACGTATAGTCGAATTCGACTATATAGTTGGGATGGATATAATCGAATTCGGTGGATCTTAGTTCGAATTCCTTTGAAGAATTAGATTAACCGAATTCGGTTATTAAATTCGGTCATCGCAATTCGGTTATATCATTTAACCGAATTCGATTCGGATTCTTCCATTCGGTTATTCCATTTAACCGAATCGGTCTGCAATAATTCTTCCGGTTCGTTTTTGAATGCGCGTTTCCCAGGGCTTCTTCCATGTACAGTACACGTGGAGTTAGATCCGTATTTCGCGTTTATGACCGTTGTAGAAGACAGTATAAATACCTAAGGATTATTTCCAGATAACAACAATCAAAGATTGAAGAAGAAATCGCATATTATCTCTAACGGCCGACTGTTCTCACGAAAGTGATTCGTCTCCGACATAGCCAGCGATTATTGTTTCGTCTTCTAAAGATTCAATCGACAAGATCAAGATCTGATTTGCTCTCATCTTCTGTTGATCAAGTCGATTCAAGTTCTCAGATCTAGCTTCAAATCGTTTTCAAGATTTCTTCATTCTTCATTCACAAAGGACTGAAGTTCAAGGCTAAGAAGAAGGAATCTATTTCTCAAGATCTGAAGAAGAACTTCATCTGAAGTTTAAGAAGATTGTTTCCAATCTACGTTGTGTTGTAATAAACATTTTTATAAACTTTGTAGGAAGCTTGCTTCCGAGTGTTGTGTAGATCCTTGGTTAAGGATTGAGTTGTAGGAGTTGTTTTTACTCCGAGTTGTAGGAGTGGTGCACTCCGAGTTGTAGGAGTTGTTACTCCGAGGTGTAAGATTATTTTGATCTGAGTTTGGTGAAGTAGCCGAGTCTAGCCTCGAAGAGCTAGATAGGCGAGGCGGGAAAGAGGAGTACCCACATCGGGGAACCTCTATAAAATCCTTGTGTCTGAGCTGTGTTTTTTTGTGTGCTTTTCTGTGTTATATTTTTAATTCCGCGTAAAGACATAGAATCCACCTATTCACCCCCCTCTAGGTGATTTAGGCCGCAACTAGATACTTTCAATTGGTATCAGAGGCAGGTTGTTCGCTATAAGGTTAACACCTTGAACAAGACCTCCTTATCTAGTTGCCTGAGCAAGTATGTCTGGCATGGATAAGACCAAGGATTCCGTCAAGCTTCCAGTTTGCACCAAAGAGAACTTTCCTATATGGAAGGTCAGAGCAGAGATGTTCATGGAAGCCATAGATCCAAGATTGTCTCTAGTTATTCAAGAAGGACCAATTGTCCCCATGACAGTTTCCATTTGCAGCACTTCCAAATCTGTGCCCAAGAAACTTTCTGAAATGACTGAAGACGAGATTATCTTGGTTAACCTGGATTGGGAAGCTAAGAGCATCCTATCTAATGCAGTGGACAGTTCTACACTCAAGCAACTATCTCATTACACAACGGCCAAGGATTTTTGGGACTCTCTAATAGATCTTATGGAAGGATCAAAGGAGGAACAAGACACCGTATATAAGAAAAAGATCAGGACTTTAAATGACAGTGATTCAAGTTGTTCAGATCTAGAAGAGGAAACACTTCTTGGACTTACTGCTTTATCTGAGTCAGAAGAGGAAGTTCAGGTTGAAACCTATCCCAGACAGGTATCCATAAGGGCACCTTTGTCTGTTACAGACTCCAAAGCTGAGACAAGGTCATCGGAAAATGATGAAACACCTAATCTGACAAATCAGTTTGATGCTCTCCTAATAGCTCTTGAAAAGAGCAAGGAATTGATTAAATTTCAAGCTGAGGAAATAAGAATCCTAACACCCTTCGAAGCAAAATTGAATGAGAAGATCAAGGAAGAGATCAGGTTATTCAATGAGCTCAGTCTACTTAGAATGAAGTCAGAGGCTCAAGAAAGAACCATCAGATCTTTAGAGAAGAAGCTTTATATGAAAAGAAAGTCAGTGGCTCAATTCTCTAAACCTGAATCAATTAACTCAAGGAATAGAGGAAAGAACACGACTAAAGCTAGGCCTCACACCACCTTTCAAAAGGTGCGGACTCCCTCTAACAGGTATGATCAGGACAACCTCCGTGATCACTGGAAGACTGGAAGTTGCTATGGCAATGAGAATACTCCTAACTATAGTAAAAGAAAGGGAATGGTGGTGAGTGCTCGAAAAGCTTCCCACGAAGAAATTCAAATGGCCCAACCTGGACCATTTGTGTTCAATGCACCAGCTCCCACATTCAAGGGTAAGGAAGCATCATCCTCCCAATATTTTCCAACAAGGAAGCAAACTGGGTGCAACACCATAACCAACCCTCACTTGAATATATCTGATGCCATCAACACCATGAGAGCTTCAAAGCTTTCATCTGTTGCTGTCAAACAGATAAAATCAAGTGGAAATGGGTATGCTAAAGTACCCAATCAGCTACTTGATGTGGAAAATAGGAAGAATGCTGCTGCCTTTTCAACTGAAAACAAGCATTATGATGCTACTTGCAAATCAAAAATTGCTCGGAAGAGAAGGTACAACATCCATGAATGTTGGTGCTGTGGTAAAGTGGGACACTTTGCCGTCGACTGTTGGCACAACCCCCATGTGCCTAATGCAAAGAAGAGTTTTTCTGATGGAGCTGCAGTAGGTAGAAATATTTATCATTGTGCTAACCGAAGCCAAGGACCCAAATCTATTTGGGTTCCTAAGGGCAATTGATTATTGATTGCAGGTATGTCCAAAGGCCAATTCAAATCCTATATGGTACTTGGACAGTGGATGTTCACGGCACATGACCGGAACAAGAAGTTTGTTACAAGAGTATACACCCGTGAAAGATGGACCAAAAGTTATTTTTGGCGGATCTGATCGAGGAATCACAAAAGGCTACGGTATGATCACTAATGGTACAGTCTCTTTCACAGACGTGGCTTATGTTAATGGATTACAACATAATCTCATTAGCATAAGTCAACTTTGTGACAAAAGCTATATGGTAGAATTCTACAAGGACAAGTGCTTGATAAAGTCGTCTGATAAGTCAGAAACTATTTTAACAGGCACTCGGAGTAGAAATATCTTTTGTTTAAATTTTCTTTGTTTAGACTCTTCTACACCAGTGTGTCTTTTAGCAAAAGATAGTGCATCTCTCTGTGACCAGTGGCACAAGAGACTAGCACATATTAATTTCAAAACAATAAGTATGTTATTCTCTCACAACTTAGTTCGTGACGCTCCAGATGTTAAGTGCATTAAAGAGAGACCTTGTCATGCCTGCCAAATGGGTAAGCAGACTCGGGCTACCTTTAAGAGCATTATTGGCAAAGATTCTACCAGATGCTTATATCTGCTCCATATGGACTTGTTTGGTCCCATGCCAATCCGAAGTTTAGGAGGCAAGTCTTATACGCTGGTTATTGTAGATGATTACTCACGCTTTGCTTGGGTATTCTTTCTGAAACACAAGTCAGACACCTTTGACTCGTTCACCACATTCGTCAAGCAAATTCAGAATGAACTAGAATGTTCTGTGGTCAAAATCAGAAGTGACCATGGTACAGAATTCAAGTCTGGGGCTATGACCGAATTTTGTGAAAGCCTAGGTATCTTTCATGAGTTTTCCTCTCCTCGTACTCCACAACAAAATGGAGTAGCTGAGAGAAAGAATAGAACACTCATAGAGGCTTGCAGAACAATGTTGAGTGACTCTTCTCTCCCAGAATACTTTTGGGCTGAAGGCATCAACACTGCTTGCCACGTGCAAAACAGAGCACTAATCAACAAGAACCATCATAAGACTCCTTATGAACTCCTGAAGGGCAAGAAGCCAACCTTGTCTTATTTTAGAATCTATGGCAGTAAATGCTTCGTGCTTAATAACGGGAAATATTACAAAACTAAATTTAGTGAAAAATGTTTTGAAGGTATTTTCGTAGGATATAGTAGCCATAGTAAGGCATATAGGATTTTCAACAAGAAAACCCTGGTTGTAGAAGAAACTTTTAATGTTATATTTGATGAAACTAGTATGCTTCAAAGCAGCTCTTCTAGTGTTCTTGTTGAAGATGCTGATGCAAGGTTCAAGGACATAAACTTGGAAGAAGCTGTAAAGGAAGATGCTCCAAAGTCTATTGAAGTCAACATTCCATCCGCACATGAGGAAGATGAACCTCAAGAAGATGAAGATGTACCGGAAGTGCAGGAACCCCGTGGAAATCCATATGCTGGAATGATCCGACACTTAAGGGACCATCCTGCAGAGCAAATTATTGGAGATACCCATGTTGGTGTAAGAACAAGAAGAGGTACAGCTAATGAAGTTTTACACTTAAGTTTTCTTTCACAGGTTGAGCCAAAGAAATTCAATGAAGCAAAGAACGATGCTTCATGGATCATAGCAATGCAAGAAGAACTCAATCAATTTAAGAGATGCAAAGTGTGGACGCTTGTACCCAGACCCAAAGGACAGAATGTCATTGGAACAAAATGGGTATTCAGAAACAAGTTGGACGAGGATGGTGTGATCATCAAGAACAAGGCCCGACTTGTTGCTCAAGGGTATAGACAAGAAGAAGGGATCGACTTCGACCAAACTTTTGCTCCCGTAGCAAGGCTTGAAGCGATCAGGTTGTTTCTAGCGTATGCTGCTCACAAAGGATTTAAAGTCTATCAAATGGACGTGAAGTCAGCCTTCCTTAATGGTGATATAAAGGAAGAAGTATACGTAGAACAACCCCCAGGTTTCGTAGACTCCTCATTCCCTGATTATGTTTATTTTCTTCGAAAAGCTTTATATGGTCTCAAGCAAGCTCCCCGTGCTTGGTATGAGACGTTGTCTACCTTCCTCCTTGAAAACAAATTCACAAGAGGCAAGATAGACAAGACATTATTTCTTAGGGAAGTAAAAGGCAAGATTTTGCTAGTGCAAATCTATGTCGATGACATTATTTTCGGATCTACCGATGATAACCTCTGCAAAAAGTTTTCCAACTTAATGCAAGGGAAATTTGAAATGAGTAGTATGGGAGAGCTGAAGTATTTCTTAGGACTTCAGGTAAAGCAGTCTGAAGATGGAATTTTCATCTCTCAGACGAAGTTTACCAAAGAGTTAATTAAGAAATTCGGAATGGAGAACGCAACCTCTATGAGGACTCCAATGGGTTCAGCTATGTCTCTAGACAAGGATGAGAAAGGGAAACCTTTTGATGAAACCAAGTTTAGAAGCATAATTGGATCCTTGCTCTACCTTACTGCAAGTAGACCGGATATAATGTTTTCAACATGTGTGTGTGCTAGATTTCAGGTGAACACTAAGGAATCTCACTACTCAGCTGCAAAGCGGATTTTGAGATATCTTAAAGGCACACCAAATCTTGGCTTATGGTACCCAAGAAGTAATGATTTCGAGCTCACTGGTTTTTCAGATGCTGATTTTGCAGGAAGCAAAGATGACAGGAAAAGTACTTCAGGAACGTGCCAATTCTTAGGAAAACGGCTCATCTCCTGGAGTAGCAAGAAGCAAAATTGTGTTGCCATCTCAACTGCTGAATCGGAGTATATCTCTGCAGGCAGTTGTTGTGCACAATTGCTCTGGATAAGGAACCAACTTGAGGATTACAACCTAAAGCTCAAAGAAATTCCTATGTACTGTGATTCATCAAGCGCCATAGCAATTGCCAACAATCCCGTGTCTCACAGCAGGACAAAGCACATAGAAATTCGCTATCACTTCATCCGAGAGCATGTGGAGAACAAAGACATTGATCTTAGCTATGTCCCGACGGATCGGCAAATTGCAGATATTTTTACTAAGCCGCTCGACGAATCAAAGTTCAATTATTTCAAAATGGAGCTTGGTATGCTAAACAAAGACTCTTAGAGACTCTCAGAATCTCAGAAGACAAAAAGATGTTCTGTCGAACATTCACTTAACCGAATTCGGTTACTCTATTTAACCGAATCCGGTGATTCCATTTAACCGAATCCGGTGATTCCACTTAACCTAATCCGGCGATATCGATTAACCGAATTCGACTAATTCCCTTTAGCCGGATGACGAATTTTCTGGAATTCAACTCTTTCCTAAATGGAATTCGAAGGGTCACGGTTCAAATCTCAGGTACGCGCTCTCTCTCTAAATCTTCATAACACTATATAAATGGTTCTTAAAAGAGAAATACGAACTCTTGTTTCCGAATCGCACGGCTCTTCAACTTCCGATTCGTGCGTCCGTTCGTGCTCCTCTTCTCCGACCGGCGATTGTTAGTCTCCGTCGATTCTTCGTCTTCCTCAACCGACAGTCAATAGATTCTTGCTCGACAGTCATTTGCAATGCCTAAGAAATCGTCTGAGAAGCTGCTTTTTGGGAGTGAGCTAGTCAGAACTGGTTTCGACACCTCCGTAGATGAATTCAGAAATATTGTCCTCGTTCTTGAGGTGGCCGGTCTGGGCTATGTTCTAGAACACCCCTGCAAGGTGTTGGAATCAGAAGTTCTAAAATTCTTCAAGCATGCAGAACTGAGAAAGAGAGGCTCTGTAATAAAAAGCAGGATTGGTGATGTCCAAATCAAGATTACTGCCTCAAGTCTGACCAAGCTTCTCAAGCTACCTGAAGTTTCAGTAACAGATACACTATCTCCCAAGGATTTCAAACAAGCTCTCCGGTTCTGTGGTTTGCCCAAAGGAACAAAATCCATTTATCGCAAGCAGATGAATGAGGAAGGAAAATTACTATCTGATATCATGGGAAAGGTTCTCCTCTGTAAAGTCGGCTCTCACGACTATCTCTCCAATGATATGTTCAAGTTGCTGGGATCAGTTATCTGCAGAAAAAGGGTTGACTGGGGAAAAGTGTTATTTGACAGAATCTCCGCTAGTTTAAACACTCCAAATTTCGGGAGAATTCTCTCTCTTTATCTCTCTCGTCTAGATAAAACAAGATTCAGCATGAAGAATGGAACTCCCCTCCATCATTTCAAAAGAATTGACTCCTCTATGATTGAGAGGTGGTCCAGGAAAGTTGGTGAGCCACGAGTAATATCTCCCAGGGCTCCAAAAGTTAAGAGAACTTCCCGCGTAGAATCTGACAGTGAAGCAGAAAGTGATCCATCCAGACAGAAGGACAGTGATCAGGAAGCTGAGCAACACCATGAGAATCTAGATAGTGAGCAAGAAAGTGAGAAACAGGATGAAGATCTGAATGAAAGAGACGGTGAACCCTCCAAGGGGGAGTGTTCCAAGCTGCCCGAATCTGATAAAGAAGAAAATGCTGATAGCCACATCGACAGTGATGGCAATGATGAAGGGGGAGATGATCCTGATACTGATGCTGTGAAGACAGGTCAGTCAGAGAAGAGTCCAGCTGTTTCTCCTAAGGCTGCTATCCCCGCTCAAATTGAGGGGGAGAATGTTCTTTCTGACTTCTCTGCTCCTGAACAAGATAGGCAAGAGCAGGCAGATCTTCCTACAACCCCTGAACACGTTACTATCCTCATTGAAGATAACAGTGCTGCAGGGCCCTCTGCCTCCACTTCAAAAGTTAAGGGAAAGTCTGTGCAAGCTCCCAAGATTCACAAAATCCAAATAACAGTGGAAGACAGGAGAGATGATGAACCCACCCCTCCTCCAGCTCAAAATGAAGAAACTCTTGATACTCAACAGTTTTATCACTATATGAAGGATGTCGATTCAGCAGACTTACTCGTAGCAGAAGATGATTTTGGAATCTCTTCTCGCTTGCAAGATCATCCTCCCTCTGCCGTCGACTCATTGCTACTCAATATGGAAGAAATGCTTGTCAAACAGAAAAAGTATTTTGAATTTGCTATTCATCAGATCTTTGACAAGACCAGAGCTATAGACAAAGGAATGGGCAATCACTTGCAATCTCTAACTCATAGCATGGACAAGGTAAAAGAAAAACAGGACGAGTACTTCTCTCTGGGTGCATCCTCCCTTAAGTTTGTTGGGGATGGATTACATGCCCTTTGTGAGAATACTACAAAGCTCTCTGAAAATCAAGAGTTCATGTTTCAACATGATGAACAGGGAAGATCTTCAGTTCAGAACTCTTTCCAGGCTTTCAAGACAGAGATCATCCAAACCCTAACTGAAGAAGTCAGAAAGGGGGAGGAAAGACTGCATGAACGTATTCAAACTCAAATCTTTGACTTAAATAGAGAGTTAGAAGGAAGGATTCAGGAATCTCAGTTAAATGTTCAATCTCAGATTGCTGAAGTTTCAAGAAATATTGATAGCAAATTTCAAGACCTATATGGTTATCTTCACCAAAATCAGGTTTGGTTGCATAATGAGCTATCAAGAGGCTTTGCCTATGGTTTCCAAGGGACAGGCCAATCTTCTGAGCAGCCAGCATTTCCTTCTGAAGTATTCCATCCTGACACTCAGGTTGCTGCTCCGTCTGAACCTCTTATTCCCTCTGAAGGTTATCATTGGTCAGATGATGAAGAAGAATTCTCCAGGAAGAGAGCTAGAGTTGATCTAGGAGGATCAAGCTCAGGTGGTTTCTTGCATGATGCTAGAAGGGCTGCAGGTCCCAGATTTCTAGAACCAAGAGCAACTCATCCCAGGAAGATAGTTGGAGAACTGTGGAGTCCGGAATCCAGGAATATTATTTTGGACACTTACAATCTTGTCATGAACTCAAATGAGTCTGTTGACAATCACTATGATAGAGATGAGATCCACAAATGGGAGATGGCTAAGCTCAAAAGAAGAATTCACTACAGGAACCATCAAGATGATGAAAAGCCTCCTTCTCCTCCTCCAAGATACTATCCAAAACCAAGAGCATATTTTTCCAGACAATTGAAGAAAATTCAAAAGGCAAAGACAAAAGAGAAATGATGGATGCTTGATCGCTAGACCCTATTTCTCTTTTAAGAACATTTATATATTGCTGTCCAATTAATTTTTTGGTGGACTTAAGTTTTTGCTTATGATGACAACATATATAGCTTCATAGTTCAGTTCTTTACTTGCCTATATTTATTCTTTTCTACTAGCAATTCACCTCAGTAGATAGGGTTCTGACTTCTTCAAATAGGGGGAGATTGTTGGGTATTGTATCCACAATAGCCCTGATTTGAAGAAGTCCCCTTCAAACTAGGATGAATTGTAGTTGTATTTGATTATGCTCTTTAGCTGTGTTGTGACAGGTCATTCCATTCTAGGTACAAACCAATGTCAGTTTTCAATGAGCCGTCAAACACAGGCTTGTGCAATGTAATCCCTCATTGTATAGACCAAAGTGTTGGCTCATGTGAAATCTCTCTATTGGGATGTACCTCATTTCCTAAGTGCAAGAAAAGGAGGACTGGAGCTGTTGATGGACTTTCCATAGAAAGGAAGTTTTTCCAAGTAAAATTCGGTTATATCATTCAGAGACGTATAGTCGAATTCGACTATATAGTTGGGATGGATATAATCGAATTCGGTGGATCTTAGTTCGAATTCCTTTGAAGAATTAGATTAACCGAATTCGGTTATTAAATTCGGTCATCGCAATTCGGTTATATCATTTAACCGAATTCGATTCGGATTCTTCCATTCGGTTATTCCATTTAACCGAATCGGTCTGCAATAATTCTTCCGGTTCGTTTTTGAATGCGCGTTTCCCAGGGCTTCTTCCATGTACAGTACACGTGGAGTTAGATCCGTATTTCGCGTTTATGACCGTTGTAGAAGACAGTATAAATACCTAAGGATTATTTCCAGATAACAACAATCAAAGATTGAAGAAGAAATCGCATATTATCTCTAACGGCCGACTGTTCTCACGAAAGTGATTCGTCTCCGACATAGCCAGCGATTATTGTTTCGTCTTCTAAAGATTCAATCGACAAGATCAAGATCTGATTTGCTCTCATCTTCTGTTGATCAAGTCGATTCAAGTTCTCAGATCTAGCTTCAAATCGTTTTCAAGATTTCTTCATTCTTCATTCACAAAGGACTGAAGTTCAAGGCTAAGAAGAAGGAATCTATTTCTCAAGATCTGAAGAAGAACTTCATCTGAAGTTTAAGAAGATTGTTTCCAATCTACGTTGTGTTGTAATAAACATTTTTATAAACTTTGTAGGAAGCTTGCTTCCGAGTGTTGTGTAGATCCTTGGTTAAGGATTGAGTTGTAGGAGTTGTTTTTACTCCGAGTTGTAGGAGTGGTGCACTCCGAGTTGTAGGAGTTGTTACTCCGAGGTGTAAGATTATTTTGATCTGAGTTTGGTGAAGTAGCCGAGTCTAGCCTCGAAGAGCTAGATAGGCGAGGCGGGAAAGAGGAGTACCCACATCGGGGAACCTCTATAAAATCCTTGTGTCTGAGCTGTGTTTTTTTGTGTGCTTTTCTGTGTTATATTTTTAATTCCGCGTAAAGACATAGAATCCACCTATTCACCCCCCTCTAGGTGATTTAGGCCGCAACTAGATACTTTCACTATGGACACCAACTTTGATGGATTTCTTAGGAGATTGTCCCGAGCTTTGATTCGAATAATACTCTCCTCATTAGTAACGTTATTTTCCCTTGTGCGCGACCGAAAGATTCACCAGGATTCACCATCCGAGTAAAGTAGATTTCAAATTACTGTTCTAGAAATAATTAAATATAATCTTGAGTTAAATTTTATTCTAATGTATTTCTGCGCACGTGAGCATGCGACTTCGCATGGGTCTCTACCGATCAAACTCAATCTAACACCCAATTGTTTAGACGAAGAGCTGAGTAGTTTGCTCGAGACGTGCAAATGGTTAAGTCTGGGGGTGTGATGAGTCCCAATTATATACACTTTTATGGACTCATCCGGGCTAGTTTTCATTCTCTTGTGCGTCATTATCGAGCTATTATTGCATCTATTTCTCTTATGCTCATTCATGCGCACTTACGTGCTTCGTGCTCCTTTTAGGCCCGTTTTGGTGTGCGTTTGCGCTCCATGTTATTGGGGGTAAGCACATGGTGCTCCACAATCCTTTCTATGTTTGATTGGTGTTGGAGGTGTATTCCCAGCTGATTTGCTGTGCTTGCAGGTGTTTGGATCATCTCCTTTTGCCCAGAATTCATGAGTGTGTATATCGCACGGTTGTGCGTTTTCTTGACGCACGGACGGCTGCGGACGTGCGCCTTCATCTGGGGAGAAAACTGGTGATCTGAATTTGATCGTGCGTTTTTACGCACGGGCGGATCGCCCGTGCGTGAAGGAAACGCACGATCGCCTGTTTCGCCTATATTTTAGACAATCTGAATTTGTTCGTGCATTTTTACGCACTGGTGGATTCGCCCATGCGTGAGTAAAACGCACGGGCGCTGCTGCTTCTTCCTTAAGCCTAGTTTCGCGTTAAATAACGCACGGGCAATGCACGGTCGTGCGTTCGCCCGTGCGTGACTAAAATTCTGCCCATTTAGTATTTAAAGCAGGAAATATGCTGCAAGGGGGAGACCCGCGGGAAAAGCTTCTAAAGCCCGCCATTTTCGCCCACTTCGCCGATCCACAACCATTTTGACCTAGGAGGAGCTCCGGTGACCTTTAGATTGCAAATCTACCGCCAAAGCTCCCTCCTTGGCCTCCTCCATCATCCTCGAGCTTAAGAAAGCCATAGACGGAGAACTTCCGCAGCATTCCAGGTGTCGAACAAGAGCTACTTCAAGCTAGACCACGAAGAAGACGGGTAATAGTAGAGGAAGGTGACAGCTCCTCCGCACCCCGGACGCAACTAAAGACCGAGACAGACGAGGCTTGACAACCCTACGATTCCGGCCGAGAATCTTCAGCCTAGTCTTCGCGCTTTGGTTGACTCTTTTCCCCTACGCTTGTTTTAGAGTTTCTCTTTATATGTATTTGAGATCGTGGATGATGTTCATAAACCTTATGTTTTAGTTGTTATGATTTCATATTTGTGAGATCCTTTGTGGTTTTACTGGTTTATGAGAATGGAGGAGCATTGAAGTCCGCCATCCACTCCACCGCTTACTAGTGCTCCGCACTAGAAATTGCTAGTTGCGTGATCAGCGACGAGGTGCCTACGACCCTCATCTCCTAGCCTTCTCGTCAATCCGCTCACCGAAGCACGGCATCGCTGCCGTTGCATCCATCCCGATAAGCGAAGCGGAGCTTTAGGCCCGCATTTTCTTTCTTCGTTGATAGCATAGGAAAACCACTTTCAAAACCCCCCCTTTTTATTAAGTGTTTTAGAATCTTTATAAGAGTTTCCGTAGTAGGCAAATCATACTACCCAACTTGCAGTCCTTTGAGAACGATATTCGGGGATTTTCTCCCTACTTTTATTACTTGACAACGACCGGTGCACTACCGTCGTACCACATTTCGCGCTTGCTAATTAGCAGTGCTGAAATAGCGCGTCATTTATGCACATGCAAGATATATCACATCACCCGAGCCTTCAGTTCGTAGGAATAACTACTCTTGAACCATTATGTCCTCTCCAATAGGACGAGGTATACTTTTCTCAACTTGTCTCAATTAGGGATTACTCGTTTATTATTTAGGCAACCATAACAATTTAAGGAGAATTCTGAACTTCTCGAGGTCTACCCGGTGAAGGGCTCACAGCGGTACTAGATGGTATTCTGGGGTGACATCCCAGACCTTCCTTTCTCATAATATTTACTTTTATTTGTAACTATCCTTCTTAAAGGTATCCTCATGGTTTCTCTAAATTGCTTAAGGATGACTCAGACTTCTTTTAGATAACTTGACGAACTCTTATCGGTGCGTGGTGCAAAATTCTTAGGTATACATCTATGTGACCAACATTAACCTTGAATCATCATGATCATATTACCATTCCAAGGTCACTATAAGTGTTGCATATAAGAAACTCACCAAATATTTCAATTGCTCACCAAGACGTGCTTCTCGTTTATTATTCTTTATAGGGTAGAGGTCCTCCAACAAGTCTACAACTTATGTGTTGTAGTTATGTAAGCCCTAGTGTTGTGCTCCAAATTTCATTCCATTTCTACATGTTCTTGCTAGCCTAAACACTACCCCAAGTTTTTGTTAATCGCAGATTAACTCAACATTGAACTAATTTGATCTCTATAATGTGAACATCACTAAAACATGACCAAATGTCTTAAAAATTTTACCATAGGTTAAACATGACCTAATTACAAGATGGTCAAAAATTCATAATTTTCCCAACTATTTTGGCCATTTATAAAAATACTTTAATGATAATGCACACCTCACTTTACACATGAAGTACAACTTTCTGAACTCAACATGCTCCCAATAAATTTCAGTGACATGTAATATATAAATATTATGGCTGACTGGATTTCTTAATTTTTCATAATGTTTAAGACCACTATTTAAATATTTAAACGTTTAAATCAATTGGTGACATTACACAGTAAATACTAAAATAACTGATCCAAAAATTCTACAAAAAATTACCATAAGCTTGTAATGATCAAAATATAGTCTAACCAAATTTTCAGAATTTTTCAGATAATATTGACCATATAAATTCCATTAATACATAAGTGTGACAAAGGGCATTTTGGGAAATTTACAGTATGAATGACTTCCAAAAATCCTACCAAAATTTCCAGAGATATATTTCAAGGTAAAACATCATGTGACAGAGTAAAACTTCATTTCCCGGCCACCCCTTCACCTCTACGGCCGTCCACCACCACGGCTATCAATTGGCAACAAGATGCCGGCCGGAAACCGCCTCTCCGGCAATCCCGAACAAGATAGAAAGCTCTAAAATTTCTCCCTCATCTCCCATGGATCGCGGCTCAATTGAGCCCAATTTCTCAGCCTAGTGAGCTAGAAAGCTAGAACAGAGGGAGGGGAGGAGAAACGGACCTCAATTGTGGCTCAGCGGCGGGTGTTCCGATGTGCGGCCATGGATTTCTCCGTCTCCTACGAGCTGGCTCGATCCGTCGATCCTCCTCTACTCCAGGGGGCTGGCTCGACTCCTTAGGACCTTCTGAAGATGATGGAGGGGTCAAATAAGGGAGAGGGTGGATGTATAAAGAGAATGTGGAGTGAGGTGTTCGGCCATGACTTGTACAGCTCCTATCATGCTGCTTGGGTGGCTGCTGTTGGGTCCAGCGTTCCTTCACTTGACCCGTAGCGCCTTTCCTACTTCCTTAAAGAAAAGTAGTGCCCTTTCCATCTGTCTAGGCTTTTGGGATAGTTGGTTGCGCTTGATCCAATAAGTGGTATCAGAGGAGGTTACGGGTTCGAGGTCGGGGGGCGCTGATTAAATCTTGAAATTTCTCTACCTGTGTGGGTCCCAATGAGTCAGGCGGGCGCGGCCATGTGAAAAGCCACCTCTGAGCAATATGGTGCGCCACCTCTGAGCCATGTGGAGCACCTCTGATTGTGCGGGTCGTGCTGGATGCTGGGGGGATTGTTGGGTCCACCGTTCCTTCACTTGACCCGTAGCGCCTTTTCTACTTCCTTAAAGAAAAAGTAGCGCCCTTCCCATCAGTCTGGTCTTTTGGGATAGTTGGTTGCGCTTGATCCTACAACTGTCATGCCTGAAATGACTATTCATGGCCCGAGGAATTCGTCTGGGGGCTTGGGCTGAGGTGGTGACGGCCATGGAAGCTCCTTCACTCCAAAAGCTCTTTTCCCTTTAAGATTTTTGGGGAAAATGGCATTTTTGCCCCCATGCTCATCTCCTCTATTCAAATTCAAATGTGGGGTGCTAATATGGTTGGGTCATGCTGGTTAGGCATGGGATGGGGTCTTGGTTCACTTGGGTTTTACTTGGTCTTTCAATTTCTCCCTTAAGGCCTTATGTTGACCATGGTTGACTTTTGGGTTGATTTGTCAAACTGGTTGGTGGGTTAGCCCCACTTGATGGCCATGAGTCCTATGACCTTACCCAAAGTCCATTGGGTCATTATGTGGCTTCAATTTGGTTAATTGATCCATATGGTGTGAGTTTGATCCAATTTAGCCTAAGGTTGACTTTAGTCAAATTGAAGGGATTGGTTGACCACATGATGGGGCTTTTGGTTCCATTAGATTCCTAATGGGGTTATAAGGTTAGGGGTTAAGTCAATTTGCTAAATTGAAGTCCAATTGGTCCTTGAATAGGTTGATTTGGGCTATGTTGACTAAAAGTTGACTTTGGTCAATACCTTGAAATTGAGTGGAATTATTAGTGATTATTGACCTAATGACCTTCCTTAGTGATTTGTGTAACCTAGGTAAGATCACTTTGAGGTATTGAAGGTCAATTGAGTCCAATTGTGTTGAATAGGCCTATGTTGGCCTAGGTTTGACTTTGGTCAATTTGGCCTATTTGGGTGACCAATTGTTGGGGTTCTTGGTCAAATGGGTCTCCATTAGGGTTAGGAACATAGTGGTGAGTTCAACTTGTACTTGTGAGTCCAATTTGGGTAGTTTGACCTATGTTGACTTGTGGACCATAGGGGACCCTGTGTGAGCTCACCCAAACTCAAAGAGTCTTAAGGTCACCTCCCTGTCTCAACTCACCCTTCTCTCCTCATGTTATACCCTAACATCATCATGGTATCTAGTAGGATTAGGGATGTTACAGTCAATCTGTTATTGGGGTCATCCCTCAATATCAACATCAGAGCAGTCATCCTCTGAAGTGTCACACACACTAAGGTGTGCAATACTGCACCCATGTCTCCTTTGCACCAAGCGAAGGCCCTTCCCAAAGCCCATTTTGAATGCGATCTCACACTCGTCCTCCATAAGTTGGTCCACCTCAGTGGTCATGATCTAGGCATGAGCCTCCTCCATGATTCAGGAATGCACCCACATAAAGGCTTGAGAATCTTTATAATCCGCAAAATTAGTAGCTTTGATCCCATCGGCACCCTGCTGTATAGAAGGTAGTCTGGCCACATCATCCCTGAGGTGTGACAACTCGACACCCTGTCGGTTCATATCTGCCTCTACTACCATAAGAATGCTAAGGGCCTCCTCGTGAGCCGCAGTGGTCACCCTGGCCTCTTCTTGCAACTTATCAGCCTATGCCTAGGACAGATTAAGGTCGAACTCCGATTTCTCTAAGAGTTAGACATCCCTCTTCCTCTTCCTCCTAGTCAATGTGAGGGAGTACTACGTGACGTGAAGCTTCTCCTAGAGGGATATGAACTCATCCTTCAAAGCAACATAATGGTCGTTCCACGTCTGGATAATTTTGCACAGCTCCCTGATCTTGACAAAAATAAACATGTACGTAAGGTCAAGAATAAGACAATGCTACAGTTACATAACTAAGAATTATCTATTTACCTTCAACGCGGTGGCTTGTAGAAGAGGACACATGTTTCTCTGAATTGGTTGCTGTAGAAGTCGACATCTAGGTGTCCAGAGGTAGAGCCCCAACAGTAGAGGTCACAAGAACCTCTTAATCGTTAGGGCCGAGAGAGGCAGCCTCCCCGCCAATTCGCCAGAACCCCCATCTCTCGAACAGGAATCTGACTCGGGAAGTGTGGATGATGGACCCGCTCCCGCATACTGCAAAGTAGAAAACTAGTATTCTCTTCTGGCACCGCACCAGGGGGACATCACACCTCCGCTCAGCATCCATTGAGAGAACCGCCAGAATCATTCTCTCTCATCAACAAATGCACTAATGTGGTAAACAGGTTTCGCCAAATCTCTCGCATCCTCAAAGCCCAGGATGGGGGAGAAATAATACTCTTGGCCTTCTATGTTGTGACAACGACCAGGAAGCACCCTCCACACCTCAGGTAACTATCATGGGTTCGTGATGAACCCGTAAAGAGTGTTCCCATTGCGGTAATTAGCTTTCTCCTCAAAATAAATCCACCTTTTCTTACTGCGAATGTTGACCATGTCACCCATACCAGTGTAGACTTTGCGCCAATTCCTGAAAACATGAACCGACAACCGCATATCATGCTCACGGAAGAAACTAATGAGCCTCATAACTCGTCAAGCGCGGAAAAGAGAATTGAGTAACTCACACACTTCAAAACTTAAAGATCTCCACCGCCTCCTCTAGAGGGGGAGCTTGAAACCCTGCCTTGAGATAACCCTCCAAAATTATGATGTAACCAGCCAGGGGAACCTGAGCGCACTCTTATGGGAGCTGAACATGTACCTCTATGCTCATCAGGAGTTTGAAATGCTTCCGACAGACTACAACATTGTTGAAACCAAGAATAAAGAGGGGGTGACCTCACACCTACTTCTCTCAAGGGAGAAATCTAGGCCGAAGACTTAGGAAACTAGGAACAAGACCAAGGGCTCAACGAGGAGGTCCCACCACATACCTGGAAGATCTTAGAGCGCTTCCCCTCCCAAGCCAATGTCGGGCTTGGGCACCTTTGGAGGCTCTCCTTACCCACTAAAGAGACTTGGGGAGAGAGAGTCCAAAAGAGAAGTCCCTCCAAATGGTTCCCCCTTGGTCCTATTTATTGATTTCTGAACTTGGTCTTCCAATAGCGACATTCTGGCCTACGAGATTATGAAAATACCCTCAAGTTTGGCCTGCCAACAGCCAAATCCCGCCATTCTGAGGTGCTAAACGCACACTGCCCCACTCTCCTCGGGGCTGGGAGAGAGGGGGCAGGCCGTCTCCACCCTCGCCCCCCCCCCCACACACACACACAAGGCTGGGCAAGGGGGAGGTCGCTCACCTCCACCCCTCGCCGCTCCCCCCCCCCCCACAAGAGGCTGGGGGAAGTCGCCCACCTCCACCCCTCGCCCCCCACATAGCTGGGCAAGGGGGAGGTCACCCACCTCTACCCCTCGCCCCTCACAAGGGGCTGGGCGAGGGGGAGGTCGCCCACCTTCACCCCTCGCCCCCCCCCCCCCCCCCCCCCCCCCCCCCCGCACACACACACACACAAGGCTGGGCGAGGGGGAGGTCGCCCACCTCCACCCCTCGCCCCCCACAGAGCTGGGCGAAGGGGAGGTCGCCCACCTCTACCCCTCGCCCTCCACAAGGGGCTGGGAAAGGGGGAGGTTGCCCACCTCCACCACTCTCCCCCCACAAGGCTTGGAGAGGGGGAGGTCGCCCACCTCAACCCCTCGCCCCCCACAAAGGGTTGGGCGAGGGGGAGGTTGCCCACCTCCCCCCCTCCCCCCCCCCCCCCCCCCCCCCACACACACACACAAGGCTGGGCGAGGGGGAGGTCTCCCACCTCCACCACTGCCCCCCTCTCTGTTGGGGTAGTGCTAAAACTGCTGGGTTCAAAGACATCTTGGGCCCCGGGAACCCACTCGGTGAATACAGGTTTGTACACAATCAATGCTCTTTTCGAGCGGGTCGCACGCTCGGAAGAAAATTCCAACCCTGTATATTCGATGAGTGGCGCTGAGAGCCCGGCTAGCGGAGCCACCTCGGGGGGAAAAACACTTAGCCTCCCCGAGAGTCCTTCTGACCCGGCCGGCTAACAAGAGCCCGGCTAGCGGAGCCACCTCAGGTGAAAAACACTTAGCCTCCCCGAGAGGCCTTCCGACCCGGCCGACTAACGAGAGCCCGGCTGGTGGAGCCACCTCGGGGGAAAAATGCTTAGCCTCCCCGAGAGGCCTTCCGACCTGGCCGGCTTGCGAGAGCCCTGCTAGCGGAGCTACCTCGGGGGAAAAACACTTAGCCTCCCCAAGAGGCCTTCCGACCCTGCCGTCTAGCGAGAGCCCGGCTAGCGGATCCACCTTGGGGGAAAAACACTTAGCATCCCCGAGAGTCCTTCCGACCATACCGGCTAGCGAGAGCCCGGCTAGCGGAGCAACCTCGGGGGAAAAACACTTAGCCTCCCCGAGAGGCCTTCCGACCCTGCCGGCTAGCGAGAGCCCGACTAGCGGAGGCATCTCGAGGCTAAGTACTTTAAAAACCTTCGGCCACCGAGCGGTTCCTGGCCCTTCCAGCTTGATGGGAGCTTGGTCAGCGGGCCAGCATCGGGGCTAAGTACTTCTGAAACCTCCGGCCACCGAGCGGTTCCCAGCCCTGCCAGCTTCATGGGAGCCTGGTCAGCGGGCCAGCATCGGGGCTAAGTACTTCTGAAACCTCCGGCCACCGAGTGGTTCCCAGCCCTGCCATCTTGATGGGAGCCTGGTCAGCGGGCCAGCATCGGGGCTAAGTACTTCTGAAACCTACGTCCATCGAGCAGTTCCCGGCCCTGCCATCTTGATGGGAGCCTGGTCAGCGGGCCAGCATCAGGGCTAAGTACCTTCCATCCTGCCACCGAGCGGTTCCCGTCCCTGCCAGCTAGGTGGGAGCCTGGTCAGCGGGCCAGCATCGGGTCTAAGTACCTTGAGAACGTCCGGCCACTGAGCGGTTCCCGGCCCTGCCAGCTAGGTGGGAGCCTGGTTAGCGGGCCATCATCGGGGCTAAGTACTTTCCTTCCTGCCGCCGAGCAGTTCCCAGCCCTGCCAGCTAGGTGGGAGCCTGGTCAGCGGGCCAGCATCGAGGCTAAGTACGTACCTTCATGCCACCGAGCGGTTCCTGTCCCTATCAACTAGGTGGGAGCCTAGTCAGCGGGCCAGCATCGGGGATATGTACCTTGAGAACTTCCTACCACCGAGTGGTTCCCGTCCCTGCCAGCTAGGTGGGATCCTGGTCAGTAGGCCAGCATCGGGGCTAAGTACCTTCCTTCCTGCCACCGAGCGGTTCCCGGCCCTGCCAGCTTGATGGGAGCCTGGTCAGCGGGCCAGCATCGAAGCATTCCAGCATGAAGAACTTGCTACCTTGCCAACCTCTCCAGAGATCAACCGAACCCACCATCTATGAGAGCCCAGCATCGGAATCAATCTGGGGCACTCCAGCACACAAAACTTGCTACCTTGCCAGGCTCTCTAGAGATCAACCGGACCCACCGTCTATGAAACCCGGCAGCGGAATCGATCTGGGGCACTCCAACACAAAGAACTTGCTACTTTGCCAGCCTCTCCGGAGATCAACCTGACCCACCATCTATAAGAGCCTGACAGCAGAATCGATCTGGGGCACTCCAGCATAAAGAACTTGATACCTTGCCAGCCTCTCCAGAGATAAACTTGACCCACCGTCTATGAGAGCCCGGCAGAGGAATCGGCACTCCAGCACAAAGAACTTGCTACCTTGCCAGCCTCTCCAGAGATCAACCTGACCTACCGTCTATGAGAGCCCAGTAGTGGAATCGATCTGGGGCACTCCAGCATAAAAAACTTGCTACCTTGCCAGCCTCTCCAGAGATCAACCTAACTCATCGTCTATGAGAGCCCGACAGCGGAATCGATCTGGGCCACTCCAGCACAAAGAACTTGATACCTTGCCAGCCTCTCTAGAGATCAACCTGATCCACCGTCTATAAGAGCCCGGCAGCGGAATCGATCTGGGGCACTCCAGCATAAAGAACTTGTTATCACATTAGTCATAATATTGTATGTAAGAAAAAACTAAGTATGGAAACAAACCATCGCACTACATGGACCTAATGGAGTTCATGTCCTCAAACCACTACAGGTGCAGGACTGGGTCATCCTTGCCGGAGTAGTAAGACATCTCTGGCCCCCTGAACCCCTCTGGAACCGGGGCTGAGAGGATCAACTCACAAAAGGAGCTTCCATGCCCGGCTCGGCGAGTGGTTCACTCTCGTGGAGACGGCCCACCGAACAACTGCTACGTGGGGAGGTCTCGCCAAATCGCCTCCGCTCGACCATTTTTGGGACAGGACAAGTGGGGGTCAGATGTCTCCCCGCTCGCCCTCCTATGGGGCTGGGCGAGTGGGGGAAAACCTCTTCCCCACTCCCCTCTTCTTTGGGGCTGGGCGAGTGGGGGAAAGCCTCCTCCCCTCTCACCCACTCTTTGGAGACTGGGCGAGTGGGGGTCGGATGCCTCCCCACTCCCCCCTTGGGGCTGGGCGAGTGGCGGAAAGCCTCCTCCCCACTCCCCTCTTCTTTGGGGTTGGGCGAGTGGGGGAAAGCCTCCTCCCCACTCACGCCCTCTTTAGAGACCGAGCGAGTGGGGGCCGGATGCCTCCCCACTCACCCCTTGGGGTCGGGCGAGTAGGGGAAAGCCTCCTCCCCCAATCCCCTCCTCTTTGGGGCTGGGCGAGTGGGGGAAAGCCTCCTCCCCACTCGCCCCCTCTTCCTAGACTGCTGGTTGGGAGTGCTCTTGTAACACCCCAAAGATCATGGTTCAGCGAGGTAGGCGGAATGGTAGTGTTGCGCTCGGGATAAGCTCAAAATTCCAGATCAGGTCAATGCGCACGACCATTGTCCTCTTCGCGCACGACCAGTGATCGTGCGCCAATGATCGTGCGTAACCCGCGAAGATTCGGAGTTCTGTCTCGTCTTATGCGCACGACCATTGTCCTCATCGCGCACGACCGGTGATCGTGCGCCAGCGACCGTGCGTTAATTCAGAAGAATATTGAGTTCTGTCTTGGACAGCGCGCACGACCATTTCCCTCTTCGCGCACGACCACTGACCGTGCGCCTGTGATCGTGCGCCCTGTTTATTCTGTTCCGCGATTTTGAGCGGAGAAGAAGATCGGACCGTCCAAATCTTTTGGGATTTGATCCAACGACTAGGTTTAGTTGCGGGAGACCTTTAGGGCTGATGAGAGGGGGTTAAACCTCATATTCTCTAAGCCATTCTCTCTCCAAACGCTAGAGAAAGAAGGAGGAGCCAAGGAAGAAGAAGGGAGATTCCGCCATTGACGGAGCTCCGGAGCTCCGTTTCGCGAACCGTTTCCAGATCTGGAGAGTGCAGCCCGGTGCGGTCATTTCCCTCCGTCTAGAATCTCGGATCCATGGCGAAAAAGAACGCTCCTAGGGTAACGATTTCTTCTCCCGTTGTTTGGACTTGTCTTTTGTCCTCTCCTTCATTTCTCTATGCTTGCATGAGGGATCCCTTTCACCAAATGGGTGAAGTGTAGGATTCCCTCAAGTTCTCCGGAACTCCGGGTCGATTGTGTCCGTCCCCGGCATATTGCATGTAGAAAATCCGGTAGTCGTGCGGATTTAGGCATTTTGTGTGAAGCCTACTCGTGGTCGTGAGCCCGAATCGGTGATGCTTGGATTGCGACGTTGCATTTAGGTTAAGCCTAGAATGCGTGCCGGAGAATGACTCCGTGAAATCATCTATAGTAATGCGGGATTTAAGTGCAGGCGTCTTGTGAAGATCCTAACGAAAGCCCCATGCTTTGAGATTGGATGAAGGCAAACCTTCACCGCGAAATTGATGCGGAGCGTATTATACCTCCCCTTTTTGAGTATTTGTGAAGCCTAGATCCTTGTGAAGGGATTAGGTGCGTAGCCTATATTTGTGTAGCACTTGAAGGTGCTAAACCCTTACGGGCCGAGGCGAAGCCGTACCCGCGTCGTGCGACAGATCGCGACGATTAGAGCACGGGCAAAGCTAAACCGAACCCATTTCCATGCAGATCGGTAAGAGGTCCCTACCTCATGTAGCCGTGTGATCATGGGAGAGGTCGTGGAAGGTGGTTTACCTAGACCGACCAAAAGCTCTTTTTCCCACATAAGGCGATGGCCCTTACGGTGGAGTGTTTGTGGAATTGATGTTGTTAGCCTCATGCGGTTGTTTAGGCGGTTGCGGGGGAACCTTCGGGTGAACCCAACCAACATCATGTGCATACCTAGGTTCCCTCCTTTTTGATGCTCAACCTAGAAGATTGAATGTGCTTGAAACCTCACCTTGTGTAGTTGCACTTTCTTTATTTTAGTACCTGTGCTAGTATGGCTTGCTTGCAGGGTAGAATCTCCGCCACCCCGGGAAAGGGGTCGGGTCGTTATAATTTGGTCAGCTGTGCTGACCGTTACCTTGTTTGCCACCGCTTGGTGGAATGTTCTTATGCAGGTGCAGGTGAGCCTAGCGGGAAATAGCGGGCGGTGGCCCCTTTTGCTGAGTTGGCCCTTGAAGGCCAGCCTCCTTTTTAGCTTTCTCATGTATTGCCGGTCTGCGTGCCGATGTATGTTTTGGAGTTTTTAGTACATTTGCTAAATGTAAGGCCTTAAGGCCATAACTCTCTTTCTTGGTTTCATTCCTATGATAGTGGACAATTCTACTGGAAATGTTAAATCTTTATGCTTCCGCTAGTGTTTAGTATACTCTGTTGTAGTTTCTTTCTATTTATCACCTGTTAACTCCTAGCTAGTGTGGTTAGTATGGCGTGGGGTCCCGGCCGGACCTACTGTTATATTATTCGTTCTGGCAGGGTGTTACAATTTGGTATCGGACTTAAGGCGTCGATCCGTAGTTTAGCGAATTCGGGACGAATTCCTTTTAAGGGGTGGTGTGCACGGGATGTGCATTCACCTAAAACGACAAAAACTAATAAGAATGTCCACTTAGGAATGGGAAAACATACTTGTTTGCGGAACCTGAGCGTTCCATGATTATTGGTTGCTATGTTTTCAGTCACTAAATTGTGTCTTACACGATTATAGGCGACTAGAAGTGGTGCGGGGCCGTCTCAACCCCGTAACACCGCTGAAAGTAGTGGGTCGGCTGAAGTGCCAGCGACCACTCCTCCTGCTGAGATGATCAGGTTAATCGCAGAAGCTGTCTTCGCGATGATCAATGCTCAACCGCAAAGGCTTGCACAGCCTGCTACGCCTAATACTGATGCGGCCCCGGTGATTGAGCCTACGGTGGAACCGAGGGTTGAGGCCCCTATGTCAGTGGCTGCAGTGGAACCTGCGGCGGTGCAGAGGGTGGAGCGTCCGGTAGAGCGTGTAGTTGTTGCGCGAGCACGTGATCAACAGCTGCAACACTTTCTAAGCTTCCATCCTCCAACTTTCTCGGGGACCGGATCCCCAACGGAGGCGGAGGACTGGCTGTCAATGGTTAGGAAGATTCTAAGGGCGACAGCAACAGAAGAAGTTATGATGGTCACTTTAGCCACCTTCCTCCTTAACGGAGAGGCAGAGCGTTGGTGGGCTGAACAGGAAGTGCACAAGTTCGGAGGCAGGGAGATTACCGAGATCACGATAGCGGAGTTCTCAAAGTCTTTTCTTCAAAGGTATATTCCTTCTGCCCAACGCATTGCGTTGCAGAACCAGTTTCTGAAGTTAACTCAAGGCGACAGCTCAGTGGATGAGTACTTGCACGAGTTCACTAAACTGGGTCGTTATGCGGGGCCTATGATGGAAGACGAAGAGACAAAGACGAACAAGTTCTATGAAGGTCTTCGGGACGAGTTGAGGCTGCTCCTTGCAGGCTCAATGACGTTAGGTTTCCAGGTGATAGTCCAAACTGCCAGATCCCTAGAGTTAGACATGAAGAGGGTACAAGCAAAAGCCGTGGCAAAGAAACCTGAGTTTCATGTGCCGGTCTCTCAGTCTAAGTCAGGATTCAGAAAGAACAAAAGGAAGTTCAAACCGGCGGAGCAAACCCGCTCAAATGTTTCGGGAGCAACGACGGTGCGGAGCCCTATCACGTGTTTCACCTGCGGGAAGGTGGGACACAAGGCCGCAGTGTGTCGAAGTGGTCCCCCGAAGACAGAGAATCGAGCTTTGGACTATGCTCGAGCTGCGGAAAAGGGTAAAGCTGCGGAGTCTTCGGCTTCCCAGCACATTACTCCGACTCAGCCGAGAGTCTACTCGCTTGGCCAGCAAGAAGCCATACGACAAGCTGATGTTGTCACAGGTATGAAATAAAGAATTAGCCTTTTCGTAGCTATTTGTGATTATACCGTTGTGCAACTGTATGTTTCTTTTTGTGTGCAATTAGGCTTTGTCCTAATTCTCAACTATCCGGCGAGAGCTCTATTTGATACGGGTGCATCGCACTCTTTTCTGTCTGAGGACTTCGTGGTGCGAATCGGAGTGCCATCTACCTTCGTAGAGGACAGATTAGAAGTAGTGCTACCCAATGGATCTCTCATGTCTGCGGATAGGAAGAGCCGTGTGAAGGTGCGGATCGGAAATCAAGATTTCGATTTGGAAGCATCGTTATTACCGTTTGCTGAATTCGATGTGATCTTCGACATGGACTGGCTCTCGGAGCAGCGTGCATGCATAGATTGCAATTCTAAGGAGATCACTCTGGGAAGGAACGCCGATGGAGAAACCACGTTTGCCGGTATGCGAGGAGCGAGCAAGACGCTGATGTCCGCTCTCCAAGTGGTTAAGGCGGTGAGAAAAGGCGCCGAGTTGTTCTTCACCTTGTTGGATGCTTCGGAGCCAAAGCCCAGGTTATGTGATGTCCCAGTTGTAGCGGGGTACGCCGACGTGTTTCCTAACGAACTCCCTGGGGCTCCGCCTCAGCGAGAGATCGATTTCTGTATCGAGTTGGTGCCAGGTGCCAAACCTGTGGCCCGCTCACCGTACCGGATAGCGCCAAAGGAATTGGCAGAGCTGAAGGTTCAATTGCAAGAGCTGCTAGAGCAAGGCTACGTACGTCCAAGTTCTTCGCCTTGGAGTGCACCGGTCCTCTTTGTGAAAAAGAAGGACGGGAGATTGCGTCTATGTATCGATTATCGAGAGCTAAACAAGTTGACCGAGAAGAACCGATATCCGATTCCAAGAATCGATGATCTCTTCGACCAGCTGGTTGGGTCGACGGTATACTCCAAACTGGACCTAAGGTCCGGCTATTACCAACTGCGAATTAGGGAATGTGACATTCCAAAGACAGCGTTCAGTACCTGCTTTGGGCACTATGAATTCACGGTGATGCCGTTCGGTCTGTCTAATGCACCGTCGGTATTCATGGACTTAATGAATAGGACATTCCGTGAGTATTTGGATCAATTTGTGATCGTCTTCATCGACGACATTTTGGTATACTCTCAATCGGAAGAGGAGCATGTAGGGCATCTGCACGCAGTTCTGGGGACCATGAAGAAGAGTCAGCTATATGCCAAGTTCTCCAAGTGCGAGTTTTGGCTACAGTCAGTAGCATTCCTTGGTCACGTCGTTAGTGGAGATGGAATTGCGGTTGATCCGTCGAAGATAGAAGCGATCCGATCCTGGCCTTTGTTGAAAAACGTAGCGGAAGTCCGAAGTTTCTTAGGACTTGCCGGCTATTATAGGCGCTTTGTGGAAAACTTCTCGAGGATTGCACTTCCGCTCACTAAATTGACTAGGAAAGATCATAAGTTCGTTTGGTCGCCCGAGTGCGCACGAGCTTTTGAAGAACTGAAGAGCCGTCTGACCACAGCACCCATTCTATGCTCGCCTTGTGGTACGGAAGGCTACGAAATTTACAGCGACGCCTCAGGGAGTGGTTTGGGTTATGTCCTAGTGCAGTTCGGTAAGGTAATTGCCTACGGCTCCCGGCAGTTGAAGGTTCATGAGAGGAATTACCCGGTCCATGATTTGGAGCTAGCGGTCGTGGTATTTTCTCTTAAGCTTTGGAGGCATTATTTGTATGGCGTGAAGATCGACATCTTTACCGACCACAAGAGCCTCAAGTACTTGCTAGATCAAAGGGAGTTGAATATGCGACAGAGGAGGTGGTTGGAGTTCCTTGGGGACTACACCTTCGACATCAAATATACTCTTGGAAAGGGAAATGTGGTTGCGGACGCGTTGAGTCGTCGGGCTCCCGCTCAAGCAAATTGGATTTTGATGCACGATGAGCGTCTAATCCGTGAGCTAGAAGAAATGGAGATCATTTGCGTTGATCGAAGAGCGTCTACTTCAGCATGCTTGAACTGGACGGAGGTTCAATACCACCTTGCCGACCGAGTTCGACAGGCATTGGAGCTGGATGAGAGCATGAAACGCTACAAAGCGGAAACCGTTGACGGGTTAAATGCTGATTTCTCTTTCAAGGATGGCCTTATGTGGAAGAATGGCAGATTGTGCGTCCCAAACGTTGGTACTCTATGGGAGGAATTGATGTACGAGACTCATCATACCAAGTACTCTATCCACCCGGGGAGCACGAAAATGTACATGGACATGAAGAAACTTTTCTGGTGGCCGGGTATGAAGAAGGACATTGCCCTCTACGTGGCCAAGTGCAACACCTGCGCGTTGGTGAAGGTGGAATGTCAACGTCCCGGTGGATTTTTGAAGTCCTTGCCGATTCCGGAATGGAAGTTTGACGATATTTCGATGGATTTCGTGCACGGATTGCCAAGATCGCAGCATGGAAACGACGCCATCTGGGTGATCGTGGACAGACTGACAAAAGTATCGCATTTTATTCCGAACCGGAAGGATGATTCTGTAGAAAAGCTAGCGAAGCTCTATGTCGATAGTATTGTGCGGCTGCACGGTGTCCCTCGTAGCATCGTCAGCGATCGTGACGGGCGTTTCACATCGAAAGATTGGAGGCTTATCCATGAACTGTTGGGCACTAAATTGAAATTTAGCACGGCCTTCCACCCGCAAACGGATGGACAGACCGAGAGGACCAACAGGACTATGGAGGATATGCTCCGAATGTGCGCTCCAGATTTTGGAAAGAAGTGGGAAGATCATCTCTATATGATCGAATTCGCCTACAATAATAGATACCAAGCCAGTATAAAGATGACCCCCTTCGAGGCCCTCTATGGTAAGAAGTGTCGTACGCCGTTGTCTTGGGCAGAAATGGGCGATACTAAGATATTAAAGCGAAAGGATGTTGAGGAAGCAACTTCGACGATCCGAACTATTCGAGAAAGGCTATTGATTGCCCAGGATAGGCAAGCAAAATATTACAATGCCAAGCATAAAAACCTAGAGTTCGCCATCGGTGACCGGGTTTACTTGAGGATCAAACTGTTCAAAGGGGTATCAAGGATCCGACGCTTGAAAAAGCTCAGTCCAAGGTACTTAGGACCGTTTGAGATTGTGGAACGTGTTGGTGATGCGGCTTATCGGATTGCACTATCTGCAGAGCTGAGCGGTCTGCACGACGTGTTTCACGTTTCAGTTCTGAGGAAGGCAGTGCAAGAGCCTACTCATATCGTTGCAGTTGGCAAAGTGTCGGTGGATAGTGGGTTGTCGACGAAAGTCAAACCCTTAAGCATCGAGGATACCGAGGTAAAGCAGTTGCGGAACAAGTCCATTCGGATGGTAAAGGTCCGGTGGGATAATTGCGGCCGAGAGGAGCTAACTTGGGAGAGAGAGCAAGCGATGCTTGCGGAGTACCCCGAGCTATTTCTCTCAGGTAAATTTTCCTTAAAAACTGTAAATTCCTGCTATTACTGTTTTCGAAATTTCGGGACGAAATTCTTTTAAGGGGGGTGGAGTTGTAACACCCCAGAGATCATGGTTCAGCGAGGTAGGCGGAATGGTAGTGTTGCGCTCGGGATAAGCTCAAAATTCCAAATCAGGTCAATGCGCACGACCATTGTCCTCTTCGCGCACGACCAGTGATCGTGCGCCAATGATCGTGCGTAACCCGCGAAGATTCGGAGTTCTGTCTCGTCTTATGCGCACGACCATTGTCCTCATCGCGCACGACCGGTGATCGTGCGCCAGCGACCGTGCGTTAATTCAGAAGAATATCGAGTTCTGTCTTGGACAGCGCGCATGACCATTTCCCTCTTCGCGCACGACCACTGACCGTGCGCCTGTGATCGTGCGCCCTGTTTATTCTGTTCCGCGATTTTGAGCGGAGAAGAAGATCGGACCGTCCAAATCTTTTGGGATTTGATCCAACGGCTAGGTTTAGTTGCGGGAGACCTTTAGGGCTGATGAGAGGGGGTTAAACCTCATATTCTCTAAGCCATTCTCTCTCCAAACCCTAGAGAAAGAAGGAGGAGCCAAGGAAGAAGAAGGGAGATTCCGCCATTGACGGAGCTCCGGAGCTCCGTTTCGCGAACCGTTTCCAGATCTGGAGAGTGCAGCCCGGTGCGGTCATTTCCCTCCGTCTAGAATCTCGGATCCATGGCGAAAAAGAATGCTCCTAGGGTAACGATTTCTTCTCCCGTTGTTTGGACTTGTCTTTTGTCCTCTCCTTCGTTTCTCTATGCTTGCATGAGGGATCCCTTTCACCAAATGGGTGAAGTGTAGGATTCCCTCAAGTTCTCCGGAACTCCGGGTCGATTGTGTCCGTCCCCGGCATATTGCATGTAGAAAATCTGGTAGTCGTGCGGATTTAGGCATTTTGTGTGAAGCCTATTCGTGGCTGTGAGCCCGAATCGGTGATGCTTGGATTGCGACGTTGCATTTAGGTTAAGCCTAGAATGCGTGCCGGAGAATGACTCCGTGAAATCATCTATAGTAATGCGGGATTTAAGTGCAGGCGTCTTGTGAAGATCCTAACGAAAGCCCCATGCATTGAGATTGGATGAAGGCAAACCTTCACCGCGAAATTGATGCGGAGCGTATTATACCTCCCCTTTTTGAGTATTTGTGAAGCCTAGATCCTTGTGAAGGGATTAGGTGCGTAGCCTATATTTGTGTAGCACTTGAAGGTGCTAAACCCTTACAGGCCGAGGCGAAGCCGTACCCGCGTCGTGCGACAGATCGCGACGATTGGAGCACGGGCAAAGCTAAACCGAACCCGTTTCCATGCAGATCGGTAAGAGGTCCCTACCTCATGTAGCCGTGTGATCATGGGAGAGGTCGTGGAAGGTGGTTTACCTAGACCGACCAAAAGCTCTTTTTCCCACATAAGGCGATGGCCCTTACGGTGGAGTGTTTGTGGAATTGATGTTGTTAGCCTCATGCGGTTGTTTAGGCGGTTGCGGGGGAACCTTCGGGTGAACCCAACCAACATCATGTGCATACCTAGGTTCCCTCCTTTTTGATGCTCAACCTAGAAGATTGAATGTGCTTGAAACCTCACCTTGTGTAGTTGCACTTTCTTTATTTTAGTACCTGTGCTAGTATGGCTTGCTTGCAGGGTAGAATCTCCGCCACCCCGGGAAAGGGGTGGGGTCGTTATAATTTGGTCAGCTATGCTGATCGTTACCTTGTTTGCCACCGCTTGGTGGAATGTTCTTATGCAGGTGCAGGTGAGCCTAGCGGGAAATAGCGGGCGGTGGCCCCTTTTGCTGAGTTGGCCCTTGAAGGCCAGCCTCCTTTTTAGCTTTCTCATGTATTGTCGGCCTGCGTGCCGATGTATGTTTTGGAGTTTTTAGTACATTTGCTAAATGTAAGGCCTTAAGGCCATAACTCTCTTTCTTGGTTTCATTCCTATGATAGTGGACAATTCTACTGGAAATGTTAAATCTTTATGCTTCCGCTAGTGTTTAGTATACTCTGTTGTAGTTTCTTTCTGTTTATCACCTTTTAACTCCTAGCTAGTGTGGTTAGTATGGCGTGGGGTCCCGGCCGGACCTACTGTTATATTATTCGTACTGGCAGGGTGTTACAGCTCTCACCCATCTACTGGGGTGGGACCTCCGGACCGCCTACTCCACCTCCAGCTCTAGAGCTCAGCTTGAAATTTTCCGTGCTGGTCACTCTCCACGCTCACCGCACCATAATGTTGAAACCAAGACTTGAAGCCAAGACTTGATCTCTGTGGAGATCAGGGTCCCCAAGAGAGGGGGTGACCTCACACCTACTTCTCTCAAGGGAGTAAGCTAGGCCGAAGACTTAGGAAACTAGGAACAAGACCAAGGGCTCAGCGAGGAGGTCCCACCACATACCCGGAAGATCTTAGAGTGCTTCCCCTCCCAAGCCAATGTCGGGCTTGGGCACCTTTGGAGGCTCTCCTCACCCACTAAAGAGACTTGGGGAGAGAGAGGCCAAAAGAGAAGTCCCTCCAAATGGTGCCCATTGTTTCCTATTTATAGATTTCTGAACTTGGTCTTCCAATAGCCACATTCTGGCCTACGAGATTACGAAAATACCCTCAAGTTTGGCCTGACAACAGCCAAATCCCGCAATTCCGAGGTGCTAAATGCAGACTGCCCCACTCTCCTTGGGGCTGGGTGAGAGGGGGCAGGTTGCATCCAACACTCCCCCCCACCCCCCCACAAGGCTGGGCGAGGAGGAGGTCGCCCACCTCCACCCCTCGACCCCCCCCCCATAAGGGGTTGGGCGAGGGGGAGGTCGCCCACCTCCACCCCTCGCCCACAACAAGGATGGGCGGGGGGGAGGTCGCCCACCTCCACACTTCGCCCCCCCCCCCCCCCCCCCCCCCCACAAGTGGCTGGGCGAGGGGGAGGTCGCCCTCCTCCACCCCTGCCCCCCCCCCCCCCCACAGGCTGGGCGAGGGGGAGGTTGCCCACCTCCACCCCTCTCCCCCCACAAAGCTGGGCGAGGGGAAGGTTGCCCACCTCCACGCCTCGCCCCCCACAAGGGGCTGGGCGAGGGGGAGGACGCCCACCTCCACCCCTCGCCCCCCCCCCCCCCCAAGGGGATGCGCGAGGGGGAGGTTGCCCACCTCTACCCCTCACCCCCCCCCCCCCCCCACAAGGCTGGGCGAGGGGGAGGTCGCCCACCTCCACCCCTCTCCCCCCACAAAGCTGGGCAAGGGGGAGGTTGCCCACCTCCACCCCTCGCCCCCCAAAAGGGGCTGGGCGAGGGGGAGGTCACCCACCTCCACCCCGCGCCCCCCCCCCCCCCCCCCCCCTCCCACACAAGGCTGGGCTAGGGGGAGGTCGCCCACCTCCACCCCTCGCCCCCCACAAAGCTGGGCGAGGGGGAGGTCGTCCACCTCTGCCCCTCCCCCCAAGAAGGGGCTGGGCGAGGGGGAGATCGCCAACCTCCACCCCTCGCCCCCCCATAAGGCTGGGCGAGGGGGCGGTCGCCCACCTCCACCCCTCGCCCCCCCCCCCCCCATAAGGCTGGGAGAGGGGGAGGTCGCCCACCTCCACCCCTCGCCCCCTTCTCTGCCTAGGGTAGTGCTAAACCTGCTGGGCCTAAAGACATCTTGGGCCCCGGGGACCCACTCGGCGAATACATGGTTGTACAAACATGGTCATCGGTCAAGGTCGAACGCAATTTCATGGACTTTGGTTGACCAACCCACATAGTGACCTGAAAGATAAGTTAAATTGTGGGTGCATAAAAATTATAATTAAAATAATAAGAAAACCCAAGTGTTGCGCCCATTACTGCAATCATTCCTGCATGCGACATGCAAAAAACCGTGTCCAAACTTGCACTTAGTCCTACCTACGACATGCACGTCGCCACCGCACACTGTGCACAGCACCGCACGCATGTCAAGACCGCACGTTTGCCTATCACCACGCGTGTAACATCACACACAAGCACCATCGTGTGCGTGCAACATCACACATGAGACTCTTAGAACCAATGACTAAGTCTTTTGTTAAGGAGACTCTTAGAACCAATTTAGATCTTTTGATAAGGAGATCTTGAACCACTGAATCCTTTGCAGAGGGATTCTAAGGACTCTTTACTCAGTTTACAGAAATAAAATGAAAGAGTAAATAAGAAGAAAGGAAGATGATTCTTCTTATTGAATCCTCTTGCAGCAGTCACTGATGATTCAGGCTCTGTAGTGTTTATGTGGATCTCTGTCCAGTAGATGAATCCTTGCTTTAGAAGAAGAGATGCAAGGATTGTAGTGCTTTTGATCTTGAAGATGATCTCTATGTATTTGACTGCTTCTTGTTGTTAGAGAGAGAGGAAGAGGAAGCCTTGTTGCCTATGTAGAGATCCGTTATCTATGTGATGTATGAAAAGAGATAGAGAGAAATCGAGAGAGATGGTTAGAATATCTTTGTATCTCTTCGTGTACTTGTATTCTCTATCTCTTGCCCAATACTATTCTTCTATCGAATAAAGATAGATTACTTTCCTCTTCTAGTATTTCCCTAATAGGAATATCCAGGAGGTAGTATTATGCTCTGTCCATTTCTGTTGATAACCCATCAAACACCTATTTGAATAACTTCCAAATGTATCTTTTGTGTATCTCTGGAATTCCTCTTTCTATTCTTGACTATGAACGACCCTTCAAGATTCAAATACTTTCCTTATATATGGTATGAATGAACTTTCAAATAGAATCCAGGAAGAATTCTAAATCTGTGACTGTATTTGATGTTGTGTCGAATACATTTGCATTCTTTTCGACGCACCTCCGAGTTCTAATAGGAGCTGCTTTGAAATCTTCCTCAGCTCTGAATTGAACTCTGATATCAATGTTGCGTCAATTCCTTATCGACATATCCATCGAGATGAAGACCTAGACTTTGAGTTCTGCCTTCTGTGTCGAATATAATTCGAAGTTGCGTCGACTTCAAATGTTGCTTTGACTGACTCTGTCTTCTACGTCGAATACCTTTCGACATCGCATCGACTTCAAATAATATATCAACTTCCAGTCTGAGTTGCTCTTGCTTCTATTCAAATTTACTTCGACTTGAAGTCAAAGTTGCGTCAACTTCCATTCGATACAGAATTAACTCAACTATATTTTGCACTTTTTTTGACTGGTCTTTGACACTCTAATATGAGTGAGACATCCTAGGACATCAAATGATCATATTACCCTCTTTATACAACATGGGTAATGATTCCTAGATGATGAAATCACTTTTACATAATTTGTAAGATAAATCCAGATGATGTTTTTCCGAGCAGTCTCCCCCTATTTATCTTAACAAAATTTACAAAAAATTTACGTGATTTCAATCGTATTGACAAGTAAAGCATAGTACATATATACAAGTATACTATAATAGAATGACTTCATTTCATAAAGACAAAGACTAAAGTGATATGAGAAACTTCCAATTGTAATAGATCAGATTCTCTACCATTGTTGTATCTCAAATATGTGCACTGAGAACTTATAACAACAATTGTTTATTTTCTGATTACCTTATTTTCACTAATCTTTTGGGGAGGTTTTTCTTTTTCTGGAGAAGACCTATTGTGACACTTTTCTTGGTGGAAATATAAGAGGCTCATACTCCTCTTCAACAATCTTGTCATCCTCTTTATGAAGCTCCCCATGTAGTAATGCAGCATCTTCAGCTATCTAGGAAGCTTCTTGAGCAATTTTGGTGACATCTTCTATGATTTGCTCATTAGTTGTGAGGAGCCCCCCTGTATTGATGCATGCCTTTCCCCCTGGATTTGTGTTGGTCTCTCCAGATCTGCAGCAATCTCCTCCTCTTGAGCAGTCATTTCCTAATTTTGAACAGGCACTTCCTCCTTTTCTTCAACATTCTCCCCCTTTTAAACCTTACTGGCCAGTGAAGTTAAGAAAGCCTTTATAACGTAGGAGGAAGTTACTTGTGCTTTTATAGACTAGAGAGATACTTCTGTTTTCTTCATTTCAATTTCCATTTGAGTGTGCTTTCTGTAGAATTTTCTTGATTTAGTCTATAGTAGGTCAGCAAAAGTCCCAGTGGCCAGCTCCACTGTTTTAGAAATTGCTTGATCAATGTCAAAGAAAAGTATAAGATGGGAGGTAGAGGGTGTATCAATAGGAGATGTTGATGTGTTGATAGGAGTAGTTGTTGATTGAGGATGAACTAGATGAGCATAAATGAGGACTGTGAGATTATGTTCTCGGATTGTGGTAGATTGTGGTTGTTGTAGAGAGGAGATCTGTGCTGGATGTTCTATTGATGTAGCTGGTATGACTGTCTCTAGTTCTTGGGCTGGAAGTTCAGCTATGGTATCTGTTATGACTGCTTCATTGTCTTGAGGAGCAGTAGATGGAGGAGGAGATGGTGGCACTTGACCAGGCTTCAGTATTTGTCTTGTCCACTTGCAGAAGATCACCATATTTATTCTCTTTCCAGGAGGAATGGGCACTCCTTTGGATCTGCACACCACTGGGTAGTGGTGAAATAGTACATGACTCATGATCCTCATGTATGCATTTTCTTTGTGTATATATGTGTGACCAATCAGTATCAGGAGGCACCTCCCAAGTGAATTCTTTTGTTGAGAACCAACACTCCCATGATTTGCAGTTCTTGTTTGGGAATTGCATCATGTGCACAAATTTTACATAGTAGAACTTTTCCTACTATGTCTACTAAGAATCTATATTCTTCTGAAAAGTAATTCTTCTTTAGATTGATTGTCTTTTCTTTGTTGAAATTCATAATCTGCAGTGCTTGTTGTGTTTCTGCCGCCGTTAGTTCAGACGATTCATCACCTTCTGTTAGATCAAAGGTAAGAATCAACATCTCCTCAGTGATGTGAATGTCATTTCTAGAGATTCTCCCTTGGAGAGATCCATACTCTCCAATATGGATATTGTCTTTCAACTCGGCTAATTCAACATCAAGTATCTTTCCTCTGGTTGAAATTAATTTCGTGAGTCCTGCGGTTTGAAACAAGTTCAATATTACCCTAAAGTTCTCTGTCGCTGCATTGAATGAGTCAATACCAACATCAAATCCCGAGTTTACTTTGGGGGGAGCCTTTGATTCTTTTGGCAGTACCTGCAGAAACAAGACAAGAGAGAGAGAAGGAAACAAGAACGCACGAAAGCAAGAGAGAGAGAATTAGAAAGCGTAAGATGATCAAATGTCTGAGTTGCTTAAAAGAAGATGATTTGTCTTAGCTTAGGGTTCTATTCGAAGCAACGTCGAGTGGAATTAGATGCAGCGTGCCAAAAATAAGTAGATGTAGCTTCTAGAAGCTAAACTGTGCGGACTTAGCATTTTGACGTTGCGTCGAGTTTTAAGGGAAGTGACATCGAATTCTTTATGCTACTCTTTAGTCGACGCCTGTGTCGATATGAATTTGACGCTACGTCGATTTCTATTTGAATTAACCACCTCGGACAGCTCTCAAATTTAGCGTCGAGTAGAACTCAATGGTGCGTCAAATTCTATTCGACGCGACTCGAAATTGTATGTTCTTCAAGGAATTTTGCTATTTTTCATAGTAATATTTTTTTTACTAGAGGATAACATTTTTAAGATAATATGTGTGAAAAAATATCATAGAGTTTTAGAGAAGAGATCGCCCCCTTTGATTATTTGTAGTTCGTCATTGAAGATTGAGCTCTCCCTTTCTCCACATCTTCTCTGAGAAAGGAACCCTAAATTTGACTGCACAAGTAATTCAAACATTAGATGGTACCCAGGTTACCTTGAGACCTTTGCTTTTACCATTATAATGTGATATGAAAGAATAAAGTGGTCTTTCATTATATCCTTTTTGATGGCAGAAGATAAGTTTATCTGGCCTAGATTTATTACCTTGATACTGGAAGTTGGCATAAAATGTGTCATGATATATTTAGTCTTGTAGAATGTCTAATGATTCTACTTTTGGTTTTACCTTTTTGATTTTGTTTCATGATTATGTCTGAGTTGTTCTTGCCTAGGGTTTTCATCTCATTATTAGAGTTCACTCTATTAAATATAGTGATTCTATCAGGATGAATAGTTTTTCTTTATATGCTGACTTGTCTTCATTTATATAGTAACTAGGTCTTGTTGGATCCGTAGGCCCTCTTAGAGGGGGGTGAATAAGGATTTTAAAAAAATTATATTATATTTATAATATATTTGAAAATATGAGAGATTAAGATAAGGAATCAAGCATATAAAAATGAGACATCATTTTATTAATATGAAAAGAAGAGTTTACAAAACTTGATTTCTTATAACGCTAGAAATCGAAGGCGAATAATACTAAAACCCTTTTTCATTTTCTATCCCGACTTGTATCCCCACGAACCGGTGGCCCTAGCATATCCTTCCCCGGATATAGCCTCAAGCCGCTCTAGCCAATCCTTCCCCGGATATGGCCTCGAGCACCCCCTAGAAATAACCTAGATCTAGTCGCCAACACGAGGCAAATTTTTGCCCTAAGTCCTACCCAGACCTAGTCGCCAACATGAGGTGAGTTCATTAAACGATTACAAGAAAAGATGTGAAATAAAAGGACAATAATATTAAAACTCCCTCTTGAAGAACTTCTGAAGTTGGAGACGAAGAACCGATGTAGAATAAGCATTGTTGAAGCGATCGTCGTTCGGATCTGGCGTGAAGAAATCCTCCTTCAGAAATTCGCAGAGCTTTGGTGGGAGATCAACATTCGGCCAAATAAAGCTCTAGAATTCTAGCACTCAACCTCTCTCAAACTTGTGTAAGAAAAATGAGAGAAGAGGCCTCCTTTTATAGGAGGGAGCGCTAGCGCTACCGCCGGCGCTATCCCCACTTAGGAATTATTCTTTGCGTGCATATCTTCATTCCGGGGAAACAATGTCGTCTTGCCTCTTATGCTCCGCGCTACCGCCTGCGCTATCCGCTACCGCCTGGCGCTAGCGCCTTCTAAAAATGCTCATGGGATTTCGCTAATCATCGATAGCGCCTGCGCTAGGTGCTACCGCCGATGCTAGTGGGCATGTTGGAATTTTGGGTCTTGGGGCAACCTTCTTATGTCATCCTTGAGTCATATGGACTTGTTTCCTACACACTTAAACATACAAAATCAAATACATATAGGATTTGTTATTCTCAAACATAGGAGATGCGGAAGACCATGTTCCAACAAACTCCCCCTTTTGATAATAACAATTCCATTAATTATAAATCAGAGCATTAATATATAAGCATGATGAAACCTACTTGTGTGTGTTTGAAAGTGATGTCTTAGGATAATTGTAAATTTTGGTATTTAGAATTGCTCCACCTACATACATGTTCCCCCTATGTGAATGCTCCAATAATATGTAAGATATCATCTTAATCATTAGTCGTGCTAGTTTTTCCCATTTGATAGCGATTTATATTTATCATGTTAGTTGTAACAGCCCTGGCCCGACCACTACAGGGCTCAGCTCAGTTGGTGATGAGAACTGTTGAAGGTTTCTCATCAAGGGTGGCGGGGGTTCGAATCCCGCCATCAACACCCTACTGTAGCTGAGAAACAGGCTCAGGGATTGGTTGGGGTGTGCTAAGCGGGCTGCAGCCCGGGCGTCCTGGACAATGGGGCCAGGCGTCTAACAGTTCCTGATGGGTCCCATTGAAGCCCTATAGTGGTCGGGCCAGGGCTGTTACAAAAAAGTGCACTTTTTATGTAACGGCCCGTCTTGCATTGACTTACCAGACCGCTACAGGGCTGCAGCCCAGGCACCCCCAACGCATCCCTGGCCTGTTTCTCAGCACAGTGCGTTGTTGATGGCGGGTCTCGATCCCCCGCCACCCTTGATAAGGCGCCTTCAACAGCCCTCATCACCAACTGAGCTGCTGCCACAACCCGTATTTTCCCGAAATAGATTGTAGTATCAGAGTAAGGGGGAAAATACGCATCGTGATGCCACGTCCTGTAGGGACAGCTACAGACGTTCAGGCGATTACTCAACGAACATTTTACGCTAGTTATGAATTTATAAAAGGAATTATCCTTTAAGATTTATTTTAAAAAGGAAGGAAACCGTGCCCCTCGGCCCTGCGATTGCCAAAGGCATTCTTCATAAAGAGAAATATGCGTACACAACGGAAGAAAATATGTTCATTTTATTCCTAACGGCGCTGAAGATCAGAGACATCTCCAGGGCGATCGTCGATCTATATTTAGTATATAATAAAGAATTATCATTTTCTTTTATTTAGGTTTACGCCTTGCAAATTTGTGATACTTAGTAGTAGATACGACAACAGTTAAAAACAACTTTTTTTATAATGCCAAAAGAACTGCATATAATATTCAATAACCAAAAAAGAAGGCTTTTCCCAGAGTATACATATACAAATAGCCAAGTAGCAGTAAAGGAAACTAGCAGTAGTACCAGCAAGTAAACCAAATAAAAGTCGTACGGGCGTCAACAACTGACATGAACCCGCAGGAGAGAAAGTCAACAGTCCCAAAGAGGAAGAGCTACTACAACAGAACTAAATCCTTACCCACTAGAGAGGGAAGGCCTCAACGGCGAACAGAACGACCCCGCTCACACTCCGGCAGCAGCTACAAACCTGAACCTGAGGCATCCATAAGAAAAGAATGCCTCAGCCCAAAGGGTGCAAGAAAATAGCATGGGTATAAGAAAAGATAAGGCAAGGTAACAAGTAGCGTAAATAGTCTGAAAGGAGTATATAGTACATATATATATACAAATATACTCATATATATAACTATATATATATATACTCTTATATAAGGATTTTAGTAAATGAAGTTTAAGAAGATTCCGCATATACCCGATCCGATGGACAAAGGCGCAAATAAACTTTCTTGGCATATAGTGCAAAACGGACCAGTGGTGGCGGACCCAAACAATGTCACTATCCACTCACATAAAGGGGACATTCACCCCAACCATACAAAGGCGCCGTGGTGGTGGTCTCATTGTCCTACCAACCACTACTAAAAGAACTGCGATGGAGGACCCCATTGTTCCCTGTACCCATCCTTTCAGTTCAAACAAATCCACCGTCGCTTAGCCAAGAAATAATAAGGGATATGCAGAATTAAGCATGCATCCACCATTCGGGCCAAGTAATAAAAATCCCAAGGGGCAACCCCCTTACAAACCCCATTCAACAAGGTAAGAGCAGCCCAAGGCAAAACAGCCCCAATTCAACAAGGTAAAAAAATAGCCCAAGGAAAAACAGCCCCAATTCAACAAGGTAAAGACAGCCCAAGGCAAAAACAGCCCCAATTCAACAAGGTAAGAACAGCCCAAGGCAAAACAACCCCAATTCAACAAGGTAAGAACAGCCCAAGGCAAAACAGCCCCAGTTCAACAAGGTAAAGAGCAGCCCCAGCAAAAAAGCCCCAATTCAACAAGGTAAAGAGCAGCCCCAGCAAAACAGCCCCAATTCAACAAGGTAAAGAGCAGCCCCAGCAAAACAGCCCCAATTCAACAAGGTAAAGAGCAGCCCCAGCAAAACAGCCCCAATTCAACAAGGTAAAGAGCAGCCCCAGCAAAACAGCCCCAATTCAACAAGGTAAAGAGCAGCCCCAGCAAAACAGCCCCAATTCAACAAGGTAAAGAGCAGCCCCAGCAAAACAGCCCCAATTCAACAAGGTAAAGAGCAGCCCCAGCAACAAAAAAAAAAGAAAATCAAAACAGCATCTACAGGAGAGCAAAGCCCCAAGCAATTAAAGGTAGCAGGGATAACAGCAGCAGGGCAGGGCTATAACAGCAAGCACAAAGCCACAGCAGCAAGCACAAAGCCACAGCAGCAAGCACAAAGCCACAGCAACAAGCACAAGGCCACAACCGCAAGCACAAGCCCTAATCAATTCCGAACCAAAAGGGGAATAAGGATTCCAACTCATAATGTAAAAATTCATACCCAAGCATCAAGAATAAAGGATTTCCAGCCATAAGTGATAACCAAGCATCAGGAGAAAGAAAGGGGGAAAGTAGTAGAAGAAGAAGTTTTCTTGCCTCCAATCGAACCGGAGAACCAACAAATCGCAACAAACACGACGCCGACCTAGCCCAGTCGACGAAGACGAGCCCCGGCAGCCAAAATTCCTCCTCCACCGGCAACTCCGGCGCCGCCCGACGCCGAAACCCTAGGTCGCCCCCCTTTTGTCGCTCGGTAGCAGAGAAGGATCGGGGGAGGGGAAGGAAACGAGGCAGCAGAGAAAAAAGAAGAAGCCAAGGCCAAGAAGAGCACCCAAACATGCATATATACATGTATGTGTATATATGTATATATATATATATACATGTATATATATCAATATTCATACATATATATACATATATACGTATATATTTCCATATGCACGCCATTAATCACATACGCATTTCTTCATAAATGGGGGAAATTGCCTATACGCACACACACACACACACACCCCTTTACGCAACCCTTGCACGAATATGAATATATATATGTATATATTTATATATTCCCCTACGTACGCCTACATAGATGATTCCGCCTAGGATTAGCTCGCTGGACGATGACGCTCCCTAAAAGGTAACTCCCCTCTCATATACACTAAACTGCGATAATTTCGTATTTTTAAACGGTTGATTTTATCGCGACTCAACTTAAAAGGTTATGAGAAAACCTGGGGCATTACAGTCACCCCTCCTAATAAAAGTTTCGCCCAAAAACTTCTTCCCATCAGCACCAAACAAGGAAGGAATGGAAGAAAAGAAAACTTAGGAGACGAAAACTTACCGGGGAAGCTAGCCGAAGAGATGAGGGTAGGACTCCTTCATTGCTGACTCAAGCTCCCAGGTTGCACCCCGAACATCCTGATTGTCCCAAAGGACCTTCACCATAGGGATGGTCTTCCTCCGCAACACTCGATCCTGCCTTTCCAAAATGTGAACAGGTTGCTCCACAAACAACAGATTGGGCTGCAGCACTGGCACGGAATCTAGAACATGACGATCGCTGCGGACACACTTGCGCAACTGGCTCACATGGAAAACGTCGTGCACGCCGGGGAAAGAGGCAGGTAACAATAACCTATACGCAGAAACCCCGATGCGTTCGACGATCTCGAATGGGCCTACATACCTGGGGTCTAGCTTGTGGCTCTTCCCAAATCGCTTAACGCCTGCCGTCGGGGACACCTTAAGGAACACCAGGTCCCCTACTGCAAATTCCAGATCACTCCTACGCAGATTGGCGTACTTCTCATAGCGCTCCTGGGCTACCCGTAGCTTCTCTCGGATCTGCGTCACAGCAAAGCTCATCTCCTCCAAGGCCTCGGGACCCAGAATAGGCTTCTCGCCCACTTCAGCCCAAAACAGGGGAGTCCGATATCTCCTCCCATACAGCGCCTCGAACGGATCCATCTGCAAGCTCTCCTGGTAGCTATTATTGTACGCAAACTCCATGAGTCCAAGGCGTTCATTCCAAGCCCCTCCATGCTCTAGAATATAACACCGGATCATATCCTCCACGATCTGATTAACCCTCTTTGTCTGCCCATTCGTCTGCTGATGATAAGCTGCAGAATACCTGAGATCGGTGCCCAAATCCCCTTGCAGACTCTGCCAAAAACGAGAGGTGTATCTGGAATCACGATCAGACACTATGCTCGCGGGAACCCCATGCAGCCTGATGACCTCCTGCACATACAGAGATGCAATCTTCTCCATCGAATAACCAGTCTTGTACGGCACGAAGTGAGCACACTTGGTCAACCTGTCAATTATGACCCACACTGCATCATGCCCCCGCGGAGATCTTGGCAATCCAGAAATGAAATCCATGGAGATGCTCTCCCAATTCCATAAGGGAACATCCAACGGCGTCAACTTTCCCCCAGGCCTCCTGTGATCCGCATTGACACGCTAACAAGTGTAGCACTGCGCCACGAACCTTGCAATATCGCCCTTCATGCCAGGCCACCACACAATTTACTTCAGGTGCGATACATCTTCGTGGAGCCGGGATGATAGGATAGGCTGGAGTCATGAGCCTCCTCACAAATCTTTACTCGAATCTGCTCCACAGCGGGAATGCACAGCCTGCCACGGTACCTCAAGGTACCCTCCACATCAGTCGAGAAATCTGGCAACTTATCCCCAAGTATTGATCTCTCAAGGACCGCAAGTTGGGTAGTACGATTTGCTCTAAACCGGAAATCAGTTAAAAGGAGTAATAAGTAACAACGGGGGGTTTGATTTGGTTTCCTACGCTATTGCAGAATGAAGAAAGATGCAGGTCGAAACTCCGCTTCGCACGGCGAGATGGGTGCAACGGCTGCAATGCCGTGCTTCGGAAGGCACGTGGACGGGAAATCACTATGACGGTTGAGGGTCGCATACACCTCTTCTCAAAACATCACCAATAGCAATTGCTAGTGGCTTCACCCACAACAAATCACAGAAAATCACTAGGAACAAAGGGGCTATTCATGCCACCACAACATCAGTGCATATGAAGGAAAGCAAAACTACTTAAGATTAGCTTAACACGTGTTCATACAACACAAAAATGAAGTATAAGCATTCAAGGTTAGAGAGGACCACAAAGAAGAAGTCACGTCTTGGGTTCACGGCCGGAATGAGAGGTTGTCGGGCTCTCTCCAGACTCGGGCCTCAGATGGTGAGCTTGGCTCGAAGGAGGCTGTCACCGCTCCTACGATCTTCAGCGCTTCCTTGGTCTCCTTGGCGAGGAATGCTTGAGCTAATGGTGGACGAAGCTTCCTAATGCACCCGGATGGAAGGATGGAGGTGGAAATCACCGGAAATGGCCTTGATGGTGGAGGAGATGAAGGGGAAGCCTTCAGCCCTCAAGAGCAGAGGGAAGGAAGAGATTTCCCGCTCTCCGAATCACTCCCGGTCGTCCTCTCTCGATCCCCTGTTAACTGCCTCGATTCCTGCTTTTTATAGGAAACAGGCTGAAAATCGGTCACGCACGGTCGAACGCACGATCGTGCGTAGACCGTGCGATATTAACGGATGAAATATGGCTTGTAGAATACGTTGCGCCGCCCGTGCGATTTGTTCACGCACGACCAACGCCGCCCGTGCGTTCAAACGCACGAGTAAAATCCGACGCTCTGAGATCACAAAGATACAGGTCGTCCGTGCGTTTTACTCACGCACGGGCGAATTCGCACGTGCGTTAAAACGCATGAGTAAACTCCGACGCTCCATTTTCTTCCCAGACACAAACGCACGACCGCGCAGACCGTGCGTCAAGGAAACTCACGACCGTGCGATATGCACAGAAATTACATTTGGGGGAAAACGGGATGATCAGGTCACTTACAAACAAGATATACCAGCTGGGAATACACGTCCAGCACAGAAATACATCAAAGAAGGGAAGGGGAGCACAATGTGCTTACCCCCAACAACGAGGAATGCAATTGCACACCGAAATGTGCTTAATGGTGCACCTAGCATGGAATAGTATATATAAATGAAAACGTGACTAAAATGTGGTGCAAACACTAGAATATCAGCCCAAATGAGTCCAAAAATATATATATATGGGACACATCACACCCCCAGACTTAACCATTTGCACATCTCGGGCAAACTACTCAGCTCTCCTGTCGGAACAATTGAATGTTAGCATAAGTTTGTGCGGTAGAGAATTATGCGAAGTCGCATGCTCTCGTGCGTAGAAATACATTAGAACAAAATTAAACTCAAGATTGTATCTAATTATTTCTAAAACAGTAAACTCAAGATTGAATCTTTCGGTCGCGCAAAAAGGGAAAATAGTGCGACTAATGAGTAAAGTATTACTCAAATCGAAGCTAGGGACAATCTCCTAAGAAATCCATCAAAATCGGTGTCCATAGGCTTGCACGTTCGCACTCTCTCTACTTCATGAGACGACTCGTATCTAAAATCAATAGGACTTATAGGCAATTATTGGGCTTAGGTTGAGTATAGGCTAGGTAAGTAGAAGGACGATGGGAATCGCACTCAACACAACCGTCGCACTCAGGAGAATGACAATCACTCATACAACATTTTCAGTATTTACACGACACCCCCGGACTTCAACTGAACAATAGGTGCGTATTGAGCCAGATATACAAAAATTTTGCCGAGAGAAAATTATTATTGCACAACTCTTTTATTTTTCTTTTCTTTTCTTTCTTTTCTTTTCTTTCCTCATTTCGGCAAAAGAACATTTTTAAGCGCAATAAAAATGACTCCTTTAGCTAAATTAAAGCTGCCAAACACAACATAGATGACACCAAATGCGATCGAGAAAGAAATTTTTGTCAGCTCTACGGTTGGTGCGAACATAGGTTCGGCTGTATGGCTTTGGTTACATTATTAGTGGAGCTAAACAAGGAGGAAGAGTATGCTCAAATGGGCTTGCAATGGTGATTACTTAGGTAAGGATTTCAAAAGCACAAACGGATCAAGAGGTGGCCTATATCACATTTCATGACGGGTACTTCAACACAATCGTGTCGAGAGTCGCCTAGTGCAAGTTCTAGCCACCGAGAAAGGTTGTCCTTCCTTACGACCCTAGTAATAAGCTACTACTAGTCTGCTACACTCGACCTATTGCTACCGTTGGATTCACCGGATTCACCGCTAAAGTAAAATAAATTTCATCTACTATAACAGAAATAATTACATTACAACTCTGAATTTTATTCTACCCTAATTGAATTTCTAGGTGTGATGGGAGCACATGACTAGAGCACTACTCGAGTCAACATTTTTCTCTACTCCTCACTCAAACACTAACAATCCAATTCTTATGAGCGGGAAAACCTCGCAGTGATACCCAATAAGAACGCGTGATCAAGTGCGCGTGAACTAGGTGCAAGTGTATGTAACAAAATATGAATCCTAACTTAACACATTCCAGCATGTCATGCAATGTGCGTGCACGTGCACAGCTCACTCTCTCCCCCAGACTTGATTGAGAACATCTAAAATAAGCAATTCAAACATAAGTAAGATAGGGGAAGAGTTGACCTATGCTCACAAAGGAGCATGCCAGAAGTGCGGTAATCCCAATTTCTTTAAAAGTAAATCTCCTTCCACGCGAGAGCATAGCTTCACCTACAATGTTAGCAAAACTAAAATAACAATACGCAAAAGGATTAAAGAGATAGACGGAACCGGGTGTGAGCTGTAGAGGTGGTTTTGAACTTTGGCATTTTCGGCCATGCCTTGGATGCTCCTCCCAGCCACCAAGTGGCACACCTTCAGCCCAATTTCGGCTGGCATTCATGTGAGGAGTTCAAATTAAGCTTTGGGCAGAGGAATGGAGGGCCACATGGCCTCCATTCCCTAAATTCCTCCTTTTCTTAATGATGGAAGGGAAAAATGACCATGCTACCCCTTTGCATGCCATTGCATGTTGGAATTAGGGGGCAATGCTGGTCATTAGGCTTATGGGCTTCAGAGTGGGCCTTGGATGAGGGCCTTAACCCATATGGCTTGGCTTAATCCATTTACATACCATTTTAGCCCAATTTTGACCTAGAGTTGACTTTAGGGTTTGACTTAGTCAAATGATGAGTTGACTGGTCCAATGTGTTGACATTGAGTCCAGTGACACCACCGAAAGTTGGTTGAGTCATGGTGAAGACCTAAGTGAGCCAATTTGGCCCAAAGGTGTGATTTTGACCAAAATTGGGGAAAAGTTGACTTTGGTCAAATTGGTCAAATTGTTGACTCCATGATGGGGCTTTTGGATCAATTAGGTCCCCCATGATGTTCTAAGACTAGGGGTGAAGTAAATTTCATGCTTTGGGGTTCAATTGAACTTAATGGGGAGGATTTGACCTATGTTGACCCAAGTTTGACTTTGGTCAAATTGGGTCAATTGGTGACCCCATGATGGGGATTTTGGGTCTATTGCATTCCTTGGAGTGTTTATCATCTAATGGTGGAGTCAATTTGCAAGTGTGAGTTCATGTTGAGCTAGTTTGACCTAGGTTGACTTGAGTCTTATAGTGGACCACATGTGAGTTCACCTAACCTTATGTGTCCTAAGGCTGCAATCTAGATCAAACTCACCACACTCACCACTTGTCTCACCCTAAATTGGAGTTCGGGGGTCTAGTAGGAAATGGGATGTTACAGATTACACCATCGCTACAAGTACGAAATAACAATGGATCTTCCCAAAAATAATACTTTAAGTCAGAAAACAGCTTATTCCTCTGCTGAGGCGTAAGATTGGGCGAGAAAGTTTTACATGCGAGATAGTTCGCTATGTCAGCATACCATGGAGTTGCTGACGGATGCGTGGTGATGGCAAATAGCTTCTTGTCCGGAAAATAATTAGTTGTTTCCTCTTCTTTGTTGTTTGGAGAATCAGCCTCCATGTCGCTCTCCAACCGCGATAAGTGGTCTGCGATAACATTCTCTACCCCCTTCTTATCTTTAATCTCTAAATCATACTCTTGCAACAGTAGGATCCAGCGGATCAGACGCCGCTTGGCCTCCTTCTTGTTGAATAGATACCTCAGTGCGGCATGATCTGTGTACACTATTACTTTAGAGAGCACCAAGTAGGAGTGAAATTTCTCGAAGGCGAAGATCACGGCTAGCATTTCCTTCTCCGTGGTGGTGTAGTTTGCTTGAGCATTATTTAGAGTTCGACTGGCATATGCGATGGTGTGAAAGGTTTTGTCTTTCTTTTGACCAAGCACAGCACCCACGGCTACGTCACTAGCATCACACATGATCACAAAAGGCAAACTCCAGTCAGGTGCCACCAAGATCGGGGCAGAGATCAGTTGCCCCCGCGGGGTTTCAAATGCTTGCATACAAGCTTTATCGAAATGGAAAGGGGCATCTTTGCCAAGTAAGCGAGAAAGAGGTTTTGAAATGGATGAGAAATCCTTGATAAATCTCTGATAGAATCCCACGTGTCCGAGAAAGCTGCGGATACCCTTCACAGAAGACGGCGGAGGAAGGTTCTTGATGACGCTAACCTTCGCCTGATCCACCTCAAGCCCTTAGCAGGAAACCTTATGCCCCAGCACGATTCCCTCGCGCACCATAAAGTGGCATTTTTCCCAATTTAAGATGAGGTTGGTGCCCACACACCGCCTTAAGGACTTCTCAAGATTGGCAAGGCACGAATCGAAACTGCTGCCGAATAACGTGAAATCATCCATGAAGACTTCGAGAAAATCTCCTACCATGTCAGCGAAGATTGCAAGCATGCATCGCTGAAAAGTTGCAGGAGCATTGCAAAGTCCAAATGGCATTCGCTTGAACGCGAAGGTACCGAACGGGCAAGTGAATGTCGTCTTGTCCTGATCAGCAGGGTCGATTAAGATTTGGTTGTACCCGGAGTATCCATCCAGAAAACAGTAGTAGTCTTGCCCTGCCAACTTTTCCAACATCTGAACGGGAGTGGAAAGTGGTCCTTGCGCGTAGCATCATTTAGCTTGCGGTAATCAATGCAGACCCTCCATCCGGTGATCACCCGGGTAGGTAATAACTCATTTTTCTCGTTGGGAACAACGGTGATCCCTCCCTTCTTTGTCACAACCTGAACTGGGCTGACCCACTTGCTGTCGCTAATTGGATAGATAATGCCAGCGTCCAAAAGCTTTATCACTTCTGCTTTCACCACCTCTTGCATCTTCGGGTTCAGTCGCCTTTGGGGTTGGACTGATGACTTGTACTGATCTTTGAGAAGGATCTTATGCATGCAGACGGTGGGGCTAATTCCTTTAATATCGGCGAGGGATCGTCCGAAGACTTTTTGATATCTTCTTAGCAACCTTACCAACGCAGCTTAGTCAGCCTCAGACAAAGTTGCAGAAATAATCATCGGATGTGTGGTATTCTCTCCCAGCAAGATATATTTTAGAGAGTTCGGTAAATGTTTGAGAGCTGGGGAGGGTTTAGAATCCGTTGGCATAATAAGTGATTCTCTGATTGGAAGCGGATCCTCAGAATTGTCTGAGGATGAACCTCCATTGCCCACAAGGCCTTCTTGCTGCCAAAAAGTCTTACACTCCCCCGAACTTATATCAAACTGACTATCCGGTTCCTCGGTTGGCTCCGCCAGCTCGCAGTCTGTGATCTCAAATAGTAGCGCCGGGTTGTGAACACTAAAAGATATGGCGTCCTGCCCCAATCTGAGAGTGAGCTCTCCCTGCTCCACATTAATGATGGCACGTGTTGTCGCGAGAAAGGGGCGTCCCAGGATAATAGGAACTTTAGCATCGGCCTTCATATCAAGGATGACGAAATCAGCTGGAAAGGCGAGGTCATTCACCACAATGGTAAGCTATTCCACAATCCCGACCGGTTTCTTGATCGTTCTGTCGGCCAGCTGCAACATTACTTGTGTCGGCTTCAAAATCCCCGCACCTAGCTCTTGAAAGATGGAGAGCGGCATTAGATTGATGGAGGCTCCTAGATCACACAGTGCCTGACCGAATCGGTGGCGACCGATTTTGCAAGGGATAGTAAAGCTGCCCGGATCCTTACGCTTTGTAGGAATGTCGGCAATGATGGCGGAGCACTCCTCAGTGAGATCAATGGTTTTGAGGTCCTCCAGTTCCTTTCGCTTTGAAATCAGCTTCTTCAGGAATTTTGAGTAACCCGGTATCTGGGAGATGGCCTCAATCAGCGGGATGCTAACTTGTACTCCCTTCATCATTTCCAGGAATTTGCGAAATTGCTGTTCTGATTTCTCGTTCCGTAACCTGTGGGGAAAAGGAGGGCTAACAATATTTTTTGAGGGTTGTGCCGCGCTCGCAGAATCCGGCACAGTAGGGATAGGAGTCAGCTTCATTGTCACATCTGCATCGGGCCTGTCCGTAGGATTCTTAAGCGGTTCCTGTAGCGCAGGTGCTGGAGGCGTTTTCTGATGTGGGAGGTTTTTTACACTCCTGCCACTTCTTAACTCCATGGCGTTCACATACTCGGGCGGCTGGTCCACAATCCCAGAGAAAACATCTGTGAGAGCACTGATAGCAGAATCGAGCTGTTGAATTGCTGCGGACTGTTCATTCATCTTGAGCAGCATATTGCCCACGAAAGTGACTAACCGCTCTGCTTGGTCTGCAAGAAGACATTCCTCTGCTCCATTAAGTGTTACTGCATTAACTTCGCTAGTGCTCGGGGTGTGAGTAGAGTGGCTCCAATACTGACTAGTCTGCACTATATTCGCCACTATCTCCCAGGCTTCCTTCCCCGACTTATTAAACAGGGCGCCTCCAGCTGCAACATCAAAAAGCACACGGAACTTGTCCGTTACGCCGAAATAGAAGATCTGAATTAAAAAATCTTCTGACAAATCCTCACGGTAACAGTCCCTATGTAAGGATTGAAAACGCACCCATGCGTCCACCAATGTCTCATCCTTTCTCTGTCCGAAGGCAATAAGTTCCTTATGCCTATTCATACCTCGCATGCGGTGTTGAAAATCAAACAGGAACTTCCTTTCAAATTGCTTCCAAGAAGTTATCTCAATCTTTCGGGTATCCCGGTACCATCCTTTAGCTTTATCATGCAGAGAGAATGAAAATGCTAGGATCTTCTGTTGGTCATTTTCAATTCCATTGAAAATACATGTATAATAGACTTCTAAGAATTCCTGCACATGACATACTGCATCTTCATGTGTATCCCTGCTAAATTTGCAATTTTCAGAAATAAACTCAATGATATCAGTGGAGATCTCGGATGCAAGATTATTTAGTTGTGGCTGATTTCTAAGATCGTTCAAACTTCCCTGATACATACGTTGCTGGATAGAAGTCATAGTAGACTTGCTTGCAAGACAATGGATTAGCGCACAACAACAAAAAAACAAAATTCCTTAAAACAAATTTCCAAATAAAAACAAATCACACACGCTTGCAGTCCCCGGCAACGGCGCCAAAAACTTGATTCGCTATTTCGGCACTGCTAATTAGCAGGCACGAAATGCGATATGACGGCAGTGCACCGGTCGCTCAAGTAATAAAAATGGAAAATTATCCCCAAGTATTGATCTCTCAAGGACCGCAAGTTGGGTGGTACGATTTGCTCTAAACAGGAAATCAGTTAAAAGGAGTAATAAGTAACAACGGGGGGTTTGATTTGGTTTCCTACGCTATTGCAAAATGAAGAAAGATGCGGGTCAAAACTCCGCTTCGCACGGCGAGACGGGTGCAACGGCCGCGATGCCGTGCTTCGGAAGGCGCGTGGACGGGAAATCACTATTACGGTTGAGGGTCGCACACACCTCTTCTCAAAACATCACCACTAGCAATTGCTAGTGGCTTCACCCACAACAAATCACAGAAAATCACTAGGAACAAAGGGGCTATTCATGCCACCACAACATCAGTGCATATGAAGGAAAGCAAAACTACTTAAGATTAGCTTAACACGTGTTCATACAACACAAAAATGAAGTATAAGCATTCAAGGTTAGAGAAGACCACAAAGAAGAAGTCACGTCTTGGGTTCACGGCCGGAATGAGAGGTTGTCGGGCTCTCTCCGGACTCGGCCCTCAGATGGTGAGCTTGGCTCGAAGGAGGCTGTCACCGCTCCTACGATCTTCGGCGCTTCCTTGGTCTCCTTGGCGAGGAATGCTTGAGCTAATGGTGGATGAAGCTTCCTAATGCTCCCGGATGGAAGGATGGAGGTGGAAATCACCGGAAATGGCCTTGATGGTGGAGGAGATGAAGGGGAAGCCTTCAGCCCTCAAGAGCAGCGGGAAGGAAGAGATTTCCCGCTCTTCGAATCGCTCCCGATCGTCCTCTCTCGATCCCCTGTTGACTGCCTCGATTCCTGCTTTTTATAGAAAACAGGCTGAAAATCGGTCACGCACGGTCGAACGCACGATCGTGCGCAGACCGTGCGATATTAACGGATGAAATATGGCTTGTAGAATACGCTGCGCCGCCCGTGCGATTTGTTCACGCACGACCAACGCCGCCCGTGCGTTCAAACGCAAGGGTAAAATCCGACGCTCTGAGATCACAAAGATACAGGTCGACCGTGCGTTTTACTCACGCACGAGCGAATTCACCCGTGCGTTAAAACGCACGAGTAAACTCCGACGCTCCAATTTCTTCCCAGACACAAACGCACGACCGCGCAGATCGTGCGTCAAGGAAACGCACGACTGTGCGTCAAGGAAACGCACGACTGTGTGATATGCACAGAAATTACATTTGGGGGAAAACGGGACGATCAGGTCACCTGCAAACAAGATATACTAGCTGGGAATACACGTCCAGCACATAAATACATCAAAGAAGGGAAGGGGAGCACAATGTGCTTACCCCCAACAATGAGGAATGCAATTGCACACCGAAATGGGCTTAATGGTGCACCTAGCATGGAATAGTATATATAAATGAAAACATGACTAAAATGTGGTGCAAACACTAGAATATCAGCCCAAATGAGTCCAAAAATATATATATGGGACTCATCAACGGCTCCTCAACCTCCAAACGAGACGGACCACCACTGGGCTTCACCGCGATGCTCATCAGAAAGAACTCCTCCACCAGGGACTGCATAGAGAGTCCGAAAATAGAAGTTGTCTTCCTGCTCAGGGCATCCGCCACTACATTTGCCTTGCCGGGGTGATAGAGAATCTCCACATCATAATCGGCGACGTACTCCATCCACCGACGCTGGCGCAGGTTCAGCTCGCGCTGGGAAAACACGTAAATCAGGCTCTTGTGATCTGAGTAGATCTTGCACTCCACCCCATACAAGAGATGCCTCCACAACTTCAAGGCATATATCACCGCAGCAAACTCCAAGTCATGCGTCGGGTAGTTCCGCTCATGCACCTTTAGCTGTCGCGACCCGTACGCAATGACCTTGCCCTCCTGCATGAGGACGCACCCAAGGCCTATCAGTGAAGCATCGACGTAGACCTGAAACTCTACTCCCTCAACCGGGAGAGCCAAAACCGGGGCGGAACACAACCTCCTCTTTAACTCCTGGAAGGCCTCCTCGCACTGCACTCCAAACGAAAGCCACTTCCTTCCGCGTCAACCTGGTCAGAGGCGCAGAAATGCCTGAGAAACCCTCCACAAACCTCCAGTAATAGCCAGCTAAACCCAGGAAACTGCGGATCTCCTTCGGCGACGACGGCATCTTCCAGTCCAAAACGGCAGCGACCTTCGCTGGGTCCACAGAGATGCCACTCTTGCTCACCACGTAACCCAAAAAAGAAACTTGCGAAAGCCAGAACTCGCATTTGCTCAGCTTGGCATACAACCTGTGTGCCCTCAAGGTAGACAGCACCAACCGCAGATGCCGAGCATGCTCCTCCTCGCTCGAAGAATAAATTAGCACATCGTCAATGAAAACCACCACGAACTGGTCCAGAAAGTCCCGGAATACCCTATTCATCAGATCCATGAAAGCCGAGGGCGCATTCGTCAGCCCAAAGGACATCACCAGGAACTCAAAATGTCCGTAACGCGCCTGGAAAGCAGTTCGTGGAATGTCTGAGTTGCGAATCCTCAGTTGATGGTAACCGGATCTAAGGTCGATCTTCGAGAACACGCAGCTACCCTGCAACTGGTCGAACAAGTCATCAATCCGCGGCAACGGATACCTGTTTTTGATCTTGACCTTGTTCAACTCTCTATAGTCGATGCACAGCCTCATCGACCCATCCTTTTTCTTCACAAACAGAACCGGCGCACCCCAAGGCGACGAACTCGGCCTAATGAATCCAAGCTGCAGTAACTCTTCTAGCTGAGTGCGCAGCTCCTCCAACTCCCACGGTGCCATACGATAGGGTGCCTTCGTAATAGGGCGGGTCCCGGGCTCCAAATCTATCACGAACTCAACCTCTCGCTCCGGAGGGAGACCAGGGAGGTTGTCGGGAAAAACGTTCGGGAACTCCCGCACCACAGGAATGTCCTCCACACAAGGCGCCGCTGCACAGGCCGCAAGTAAAACAGAAACAAGGCAGACCCGGCCATCAAACTCCGCCAAAGCCTGGGCACAGACTACTGACATAATTGAGGAAGTCTGACGCGGGAATCCGAACACGCTCCTGGGCTGGCCATCGTCCATCAGGAAATCTAGACGCTTATCCCTGCACTAGATCACGACGTCATAACGGGCTAGCCAATCCATGCCCAAGATCAAGTCGAAATCCTCCAGATCGATCACCTTCAGATCTGCATAACCCAAAAATCCATCCAGCACAATCGGACACTGCCTCACGCACAGATCTGACACCACTGAATCACCGGAAGGGTACTTGACGCGAAACGGATCATCAACTTGCTCCAAAGCCCAGCGATGCCGATCAACAAACCTCTTGGCCACAAAAGAGTGGGTGGCACCAGAGTCAAACAGAACGTGCGCCCAACAGTCTCGAACCTTAAACTCGCCTAACAAAGCAGTATAAACACACGACCAGACACGGATGAGGCATTAAGAACATCCAAATCGACATAACAAGATTAAACTATATCGAAAACGAGAACGAACCTGATATCACCTGGTTCGAGCACTGCGCTTCCTCCTTTGTCACTGCATTCAACTTTACCGTCCCTCGATCTATCAGCTGCTGCTGAGGCAGTGGCGATGCCGTGGTTGGGAGGGAAAGCTGCTGGCCGGCCGACTGAAGCTGCGGGCACTTGGACTTCACGTGTCTCTTCTGCCCGCACTGATAGCAAACCTTGCCCTTTGACCAGCAACGAATTTCGTCGTGCCCGCTCCGCTTGCACGAAGTGCAAAGCAGTTCATCCTTCGGCGCACCCTACAGAGCCATAACCTGAAGCTTCCTCTGCGTGCCTAGCCTCTTGAAACACTTCTCGTGTGGATGGCCCACACGGCCGCAAAAACTGCAAACCACCTTGCCTTTCTTACCTGGAGCAAGGCTGCCTCCATCGTCGGTCTTCCTCTTTTCCCTTCTCGATTCCTTCTCTCGATTTCTGGAATTCTCGATCGCTTCTACCTTCAGAGCGGCCTCCACTGCGTCTGCGAAGCTCACGGATCGGTAAGCACTGGCCAACTGCTGGATCTCACTGCGAAGACCTCCCACAAATCTCTTCACCCGGTTTTCCTCAGAAGCAATCAAATCCGGGGCGAACCTGCTCAGCTTGGAGAACTCGACCTCATACTCCCCTACTGTGAGTTGTCGCTGCTTCAAATGCAAGAAGCTATTCATCAGGCTATCCTGCTCCACTGAAGGCAGGAATTTCTTCAACAACCTCCCCTTGAACTGCTCCCACGAGCAACCTTCTACAAGAGCCTCCTTCTCCCGGATCCACCAAGTCCTTGCCAAACCCTTCAGCTGGAAGGAAGCAATCATCACCTTTTTGTCCGTCGTCACGCCCTAATATGAGAACATCTCCTCCATCGCCAGGATCCAATCGTCAAGCACCATGAAATCTGCCTTCCTGTCATACGTCGGGGGTCCTAGCCTCTGGAAATGGGTAATAAAATTCATTTCTGGCGGCAACGCAGTAGGGGGAACAGGGGGTAAAGGACGGGAAGTCTCGGGCTGCTGCCGCTGAGTGGCAGCCAACAATGTCTGCATCTGCTCCTGCATCGCGACCAACTGCTGCGACAAGGTCTCATTATTCAGACGCAGCTCTTCTATCACTGCCTCACTATGCGCACCCGATGTCTCGCCCTCGGACTTGGGAACATGATTCGCGGGCCGACGCCTAGAAGCCATTCCTAACAGGAACAATATCAAACAGCGAGATAAGACTGGATTCAGACCTCTAGGAAGGGAAAACATACAAACACTTGCTTTTGCTACTGCTTTTACTCTGGGAAAAGTAAATATATAATATCACGCTACACTCAGGGTGGTGTACCACCCTTTACCTCTCGTGCACCACACCCGAATGCATATAAGCTTAAAATCTTACCCTTAAAATCATGGGTGTACATGTGTCATCGTATAGATCTCTGGCTTGGCACGTGTGCTTATGCGATGTTATGCTATGCATGCAGTGCTATGCAATCTAAGAAAAGGCCTTAATGCATGCTATGAGCGGCGTACACATGCGATTTTATGCATCCCATACTACATATTATCGCATGCAACGAAAAGAAAAATCTAATGGACACGCATGCGACATACGTTATGCATCCCATACTACATAACAGTCGCATGTTGTCACCTATGAGGATCCATATACAGACACATATTATGCATCCTATACTACATAATATGCCCCATATACTTCTTTCATGCTTATGAGTGTAGTGTTTGTGCTTCAGCCGAGATCTACCGATGACCCATCGGTGAGTGTATGCAATGATTAACGATTCTCACTGGACGGTTAACCGGGCCAACTAGACCATTCCCAGCAACCCGGCTAACCTACCTCTAATACCAACTGTCACAACCCGTATTTTCCCGAAATAGATTGTAGTATCAGAGTAAGGGGGAAAATACGCGTCGTGATGCCACGTCCTGTAGGGGCAGCTACAGACGCTCAGAGATCACTCAACGAACATTTTACGCTAGTTATGAATTTATAAAAGGGATTATCCTTTAAGATTTATTTTAAAAAGGAAGGAAATCGTGCCCCTCGGCCCTGCGATTCACTAAGGCATTCTTCATATACAGAAATATGCGTACACAATGGAAGAAAATATTGTTGAAACTGATTTCTCGGTTTCTGTGGAGTTCGGGGCCCCCAACGGGTTGGGGGCGACTGTCACTTACTAATCTCGCGAGAGAACAGACCGGAGCCTCGGAGTTGGACACTGATCCTTAGGTTCAGCTAGGAGGACCCACCACACACCCGGAAGATCTTTAGAGCGCTTCCCCTCCCAAGCCAAAAGCTGAAGCCTGGGCACCTTGGAGAGCTCAAGGATGGCCTGAGGAGAGATAAGATCAAAAGAGAAGTCCTCTCCAAAGGTGCCCTTTGGATCCTATTTATAGATTTTCTGATCTGGCCTGCAAATAGCAGGAATCTGCCTCTCGATTTTACTATACGCACCCCAACTTGGTCTGCTAACAGCCAAACTCCGCTGTCCGGGGTGGCTATCGGCAGACCCTCAGGGGCAAAGAGGTAATTCTAGCTTCCAGCCCCATGGAAGAGGGGTCTGCGAGGACTGCTCGCCCTCCTGGTCTCGCCAAAGTGTATGCGCGAGCCCCTGCTGTCTCTGCGACCTCGAGGGTCTCGCTGAACCTTAGGAATGAGGCCCTCCTGCCGAGCGCGGAGAGAGCGAGACCAAGCCACTGATCTCGCCTCACCCCGGCTGCCGAGAATTATTGGTGTTCTGCGAGATCCCTGGGAGGAGCCAGGCGAACCCCGGGTGGTACACAATCCCCGCTCTTTGCGAGGTTATCCTAAGCTCGCAAAGAATCGTCCAACCCTGGGTGTTCGCTTGGCGACAGCTGTCCTGTCGGGAATCTTTCTATGGGTACCACCGTTAGGCTATAAATACCACTTGAGCTGAAGGGCGTCTTCACTTTCTTTTCCCCTTTATTCTTCTCCTTACTGTAGCTATCTTCCGATGCCTCTCTCCAAGGAAATGGAGGCTCGCCTGAAAGCTTCCAAGGCTCACGAGGTGTCGATGATGATGAAGCCCCGGCGTGGATGAGTCGCCCGTCCCCCTCTCCTATGCCGAAAACAAAGAAGGCGAAGGCCGCTCGACGACTGGGAGACGATACTGTCGACCTGGAGTCTTCCCCTAGCGACAAATCTGTTGACAAGGTAAGGATTACCCATCACGCGAGACTACTTGATTATTGTTTCTAAGCTTCGCCTCTGTAGGACTTTAAGACCAACAAGGACGATGGCGGGCCTTCGAACGAACCCCCCACTACTCCTCGGGAGAATGCGAATATCGTTGGCGAGAATCCTGACGGTACATTATTTGATCTCGCCAATTTTTCTTTAATCATGTTACCTGTTGATGTTTCTTACCCCTTTATTTTCCTTCTTCAATTCTGCCTCCTGCGAGCCCGAGGCAACAGGATCAGCGAACTCCTTCCCCTAAACTCCTGGACGCGACTATCCCGGCACCGAACTTTAACATTCTCACCAATGAGGACTCAGGCGGCTCGCGCCGGCCGAAAGGTCCCCTCGTAGGTACAGCGAAATACCACCTTGGAAAGGGGAAGACTCACATCCCTTACTATGGCACCGCCTTCGATCCTCCGCCTGGTTCCTTTCACCCTCCCCCGGGTAAGCCTTCTCGCGTCTCCGCTATTTACCCTAATATTTGTCCCTCCTAACCTCGCGTACAACCCTTTTCAGCGGACTGCGAGACCCAACACACCGACTCCGAACTCGGGGATGAGGAAATGTCCCCCTTTCCTGAGCAGGTGGAGGACTTCCTGGGCGATTCGCGAGAACCTGAGGTGATAAAACAGCGGACCGCGGAGTTATTCCAAAAGCAAAACCAGATGCTGCAGGACCTCAACATTCGGGCGAGAGTGGATAGGCGGGCTGCCGAGGAGAGATATGCTTCGCTGATCGACGAGTGCGATAAACTTCGTGCTGCGATGCCTCGCGATCCCGATGAGTCTGAGACCTCCGAGGAGATGCTCATAGCGAGGATCAAAGATTTCGCCCACCTGATTGATCGCGACGCCCGCGCTGCTGCTGAATTCCACAACCCCAGGAGGCCGCCGAGGACAGGACCGCGAGGCGGCGGCAGGTGGCAGTGGCTGCCTTACTGATCTCGCGCCTTTAGTTTTTCCTTCGTGAAACATTTCCGCTATTTTTGTATTATTACTCCGAACAATCTCGCATGGCTGTGGCCTCTATTAGTTTTCGCTCGCTAAGAGTTGTGAACAATCATTAAATGTGTTATTGCTTGCGGCTTCTATACTGTTGCCTATCCTTTATCTTATTTTCGCTTGCGAGTACTGTTTCTTTGGACTAACCCTGCAGATTGATCTCGCTCGCCGGTCATTGGCGGAATGATTTTTGTTTTCGCGTGTTACCATGATGTGACATTTTGACTAACCGTACCCTTCGGCGCTTGGGCTTCTTCCCGCCGTTTTCATTTTCATATAAATAGCTTCTCATTAATGCCGTTTATCTACCGCCTCCCTCAGACCATTCCTTCCTCTCAGCTGCAGAGCTCTCGCCAATCTGTTCTCGCATTCCTCCCTTCTAGTTCTCGCAGGTACTAAAGATGGTGAAAACTGGGAAGGACGACCGCGAGACCGAAGGTAGGCTAAAGTGCGCCTGGGCTTTCTGCGAACACGAGTTCTTCTGCTGCAACATGAGCGAGGACGAATACCTCACCTCCCTGGCCGACTTCGTCCCCCCCCCCCCCCCCCCCGAGTTCACAGCTCGCCGCCCGGGGGAGGATGAGGTGATTAACACCCTCCGACCCTGTCACAACCCGCATTTTCTCAGGAATTAAGAATATCAGAGGAAGAGAAAATACGCGTCATGATGCCACGTCATGCAGGAGACAACTGCAGACGCTCAGGCGGGATCCTATTACTTGATAATTGAAAACATGATTGCAGGATAATCATTATTTGAAATCATTTATTAGGGTTTAGAGTAAGAACTGTGTCTCTCAGTTCGTGGATCAACTAGTCCACAGAGAAGATTATATATGTAACTGCAGCGGAAAACACTTGATTTAGTTCATTTAAGGTCCTATATGCACGTGAAGGCGGGACATAAAGTAGATGATATGCACTTATCTAGGCGTAGTATAAGTATAGAAAATATCTTTAGGTGACTTTAAAACTAAGGGTTTTAGTTAAAAATGATGAGATGAAGATGAATGAAAAGCCATTTTATCACTATAATGCACCTAGTCATAAATCATTCCCAGAGAGTAAGGTATCAGATCTAAAAGCAGTGGCATAAACTGGTAAGTAAACTATAAAGTATCAAAGAGGCACAATGGGCGTTAACAAGCTGACACTAACCCATTGGCCCAAACTAGCATGTCTGAACACAAGGAGAAGCAAACAACAACAACTACTACTACCTTGCAGCAGCGGGGTAAACAGCAGCTAAAAACTCCCGAAGACTTCGGGCTACTCCACTAACCGCTATGGCTCTGAAACTTGAGGCATTCAATAAACAAGAACGCCTCAGCAAGGGAATTGCAAGTGGCAAGAAATAAGGAAAAGACAAGCAATAAAGGCATACGGGGTACCAACCCAAGCCTGATTCACTGAAAAAGAAGCTCTGAAACAAGGAGCTAAGCAAAGCACCAAGTACAACCAAATATCATAAGTAGAAGCAAGTATAAATTAATTATCTTGTAAATTTTTCATACATGAGACTGATCAGCTCAAGTTAAACGGGTGCGGTTTCTTACCTCCGCAACCCAAAGCCTTAACTGGTGGGGGTTTCTATTACCCTATCACCCAAACACGGCCCACAGGAACACAGGCAACGCCTGCTGATCACGTCCTTGAAATGGCCACCGTGCAAAGCTAAAAGCATATATTCATTTTAATTAAATCATTAAGACACGGGACGAAGCCCGAAAAACAATCAACAGGGATACCCTAAGAGATAGGGTCAAAGCAAGGCACACACCGATCAAAATGAATCACAAGCGAAACCAAAGATTTGCAAGATCACGGGGTCCAAGGGGCAGCGCCCCTGGCGGTGGTCCAAGGGGCAGCGCACCTGGCAGGGTTCCAAGGGGCAGAGCCCCTAACGGGGTCCAAGGGGCAGCGCCCCTGGCGGTGGTCAAAGGGCTGAGGATAAAGTTCTCGAGGACTCCATAGACAGAACAGAACCTCACGAGATATCAAAGAGTGCAGGTATGACATTTCACGAGAAATCCAGAAGAAATCAAGGAGCAGGGAATCAAAGTTCTCGAGAACGCACTCATGTCTCGAGAAATCTACAGCAGAGACAATCATGTCTCGAGAAATCCAAAGGGCAGAGACAGTCATGTCTCGAGAAATCCAAAGGGCAGAGACAGTCATGTCTCGAGAAATCCAAAGGGCAGAGACAGTCATGTCTCGAGAAATCCAAAGGGCAGAGACAGTCATGTCTCGAGAAATCCAAAGCTGCTCTCGGGCTACAGCAAGAACAAGGGGATTGTATCGACCACGGTTTTCTCCAGGGAAAAACTAGATACCAGGGTAAGATTGAGGAGGAGGAAATCAAGGGGAGGTTCTAGATCATAAGTTACTACACCAAACACACAAAACTATTGCTAATCAGCATGACAAGAGCTCAAAACGAGCAAACCAACCGTCAAAAGAATCAAGAGAGAAAGAGGAAGAAACCACTTGCCTTAACCTTGCAGAACTCCACTAACTTCACTCCGAAAGCCAAGGAAACTCCTGAGCACGGAAACCTGGAACGATTCAGACCAAAAGGAGGAGTTAGGCCACTACCAAAACTTCAAAACCTCCACGAAGAGAGACAAGCTTACCACTAAGACGAAGATCTCGCCGAGAGCTTTCCAAATCTTCAAACCAATCCCGCTTCCGACCACTACAGCCCTAGAAATCACCGGCCGGAAGCTCTCCAAAGCTCCGCTCTCGCCCTAACCCTCGGCGGCTGATTTTGATCGAGGAAGGAGATGAATAGGGAAGGGAAGGATTTTAGGCTTATATATAAACCTAATTTATTATTTAAATAATTAATTAATCCTCCAAATTACTTAAAACTGCGAGGGCGACCAAAACACCTCGGATTTCTACGAAATTCGCACCCTAACTAAAACACGGCGCTACGAATCCAACGGCGAAGTCAGAATTCAATTCCGACAAGCCAAACTCCGGATAAAGCCTCCTGAAGCTAAAATCTTGATAATTACTCCAAACCTTCACTTTAACTCGAAACGACGCGAAATCTCGCACGCTCGATCTGAATCACGAGCTCCAACTAAGCTAAGGCTCGAAACACTACCAAAAGAGCTGACGTAACGCCCTTACGTCAAAATTACATCACAACGGGTACGTAAAATAATTGACGAAAATCAGGGGCGTTACAGACCCGATGAGAACGCCATCCCCATCGCACATTTCGCGGTGGGCCTGCGACTTCCCCTCTGGCCCGAGATTCGCCAGGTACGTTCCCTTTTCCTCTTCATTTTTCTCGCAGGATTAGTCTCGCTCGCAATAGTTTTCATTATTTATGGTTTTCCAGGTGCTCCGGCACTACGGAGTAGTTCTCGCCCAACTCACCCCTAACGCGATGGCGGTGATCGTGGGTTTCGCCTGCTTCCTGCGCGAGGAGCGCATCGAGTTTAGCCTCCCGGTGTTCCGGAAATTATTCTCCTTCCGCGCCTACACAGAGGGTACCGTCTACTTTGTAGGCTCGGGGTGCAAGGTCGTCGAGACCGTCAACAAGGCCCACTTCTGGGCTCAGAAGTTCCTCCTCGTGAAGGGGAACTTCGGCAACATCCCCGTCTCGCCTGTCCAATATAATGATAGCGTCTACCGCCCTCCAGTTCTCGGCGGCCCCGATGCCGACCTCTACCAGTTCTTTCAGAAGAAGAACTTCGAGGTGTGCCATCTCCGCCGCAACGTCGACAAGCTACTACCGGTGCTCCCCGGGGAAGGTAAGGATCTCGCCCCACCACTCGTTTTCTTTTTAATTTTTGGCATTCCTCCTAACATAACTTGTCAGGTGAGCGAGACATCCCCCTCCACCCTCCTTATGCGAGTAACATAAAACCCTCTGCCGACCTCGCCCTCGCTACCATGGGGGCGGCGGCATGCCGAGAGGTTACTCCCGCGACCACTACCTCTTCCAAGAAAAGGGCGGAGGCTCCAAGCAGCAAACCTTCCCGCCAGCCAACTCTAAAGAAACCCAAGAAGGGCGAGAGCTCGCGCGCTTCCGTGAAGGGGAAGCGCCCTGCCGAGCTCTCGGGTCGCGAGGCCGGTACTTCCGCGCTCCCCGAGGATCCGGAAGTCGAGGAGCCAGTCGAGGTCATCGCCAGGACCTCGGCACCGCCCCTTCCGTAGAACCACCTGTACTTCGGCCTCCGCGAGCGAGCCCGGGATGAAATCGGCGAGCGCCTAGTGCACTGGAGAGAAGAGGTCAACAGGATCGATGTCTCCTCCATACTTCCCACTTAGGTGGAGAATTACGTCGCAACCTCCCACGCCTTCAACTTCTCCTTCATTATGTACGGTCGTGAGGACGCCACGGCCTATAAGGAAGAAACCGCGAGATGCCTCGCCTATGAAAGCGCGAGGTCCCAGTTACGGGCTATGGAGCTTGCCCACATGACGGGGAGGAGATGCATGCAGCTGGAGCGCGAATATGCAGAGCTTGCCGAGGCCTACAAGGCCTCCCAGGCAAAGGTCGATGAGTTGAAGGAAGAGCTAGCTACCGCCGAGACCGGGGTGGTGAGTCATTTATCTACAGCATCTCCTTTCTCCCCAACTTGTCTTGTCTTACGCGTTTCTTGTTCGCAGGATGCCGAGATGGCTAGGCTTTCGGATGCTCGGGTCCTGAGACTGGAGGGCGAGGTCGCCGGGCTGAAGGCACTCAACCGCGACCTTGCTCGTGCCACCGTACCCCCTTCTCCCCACCGTTTAAAGGAAGAGAGGCGAGACCGCGACGAGGCGCTTCGCGTAGAGTCGATGAATGCAGCTCGTTTCGTCTTCCAGGCCATGAAAGGAGCTGGACTGTAGGTTGCCGAGGCCGAGAGCGTGTCGGTCGAGGACATCGTCCTGGAGCTCTTTAAGCCGCTCCCGCCGGTGAAGGATAGCGACGACGAGGAGTTTCTGAGCGAGGCTTAGGAGACGATTTTCATTTTGTTTTTAGTGTATATTTCTGAGGCTGGCGAGATCGCCGCCTAATGTAACTAAACTCTTACATTGGAATGGAAATTTTGTGCACTGTTCTTTCTTGCTTGGTATTTGCTTTGATTTCATTTTTATTCGCCCGTTTGTGTATAGTACTCGTTCCTTGCCGTCTCGCTTATTTTATTCATGCCGAGAATTCTGTTTCTCGCCCAGCGCCAAGTTGCTCTAAATTTTCGACCAGATTTCATAGGGACCAAACTCCCTTCTCGTTATTATCTTGTGTCGAGGACCCCCCTTCTCGCCAAGACGAGAAGTTATCCTCGCTTTCGAACTCTCTTAGGGACCGAACTCCCTTCTCATTATTATTTTGTGCCGAGGATCCCCCTTCTCGCCAAAACGAGAAGTTATCCTCGCTTTCGAACTCTCTTAGGGACCAAACTCCCCTCCCTTGCCAGCCTCTCCGCGAGATCAACCTGACCCATCGGCTAGTGAGAGCCCGGCGGCGGGATCGTCCGGGGCAATCCAGCATACATGAAAGAACCCGTCAACCTCGCCAGCCTCTCCGCGAGATCAACCTGACCCACCGGCTAGTGAGATCCCGGCAGTGGGATCGTCCGGGGCAATCCAGCATACATGAAATAACCTGTCAACCTCGCCAGCCTCTCCGCGAGATCAACCTGACCCACCGGCTAGTGAGAGCCCGGCGGCGGGATCGTCCGGGGCAATCCAGCATACCTGAAAGAACCTGTCAACCTCGCCAGCCTCTCCGCGAGATCAACCTGACCCACCGGCTAGTGAGAGCCCGGCGGCGGGATCGTCCGGGGCAATCCAACATACATGAAAGAACCTGTCAACCTCGCCAGCCTCTCCGCGAGATCAACCTGACCCGCCAGCTAGTGAGAGCCCGGCAGTGGGATCGTCCGGGGCAATCCAGCATACATGAAAGAACCTGTCAACCTCGCCAGCCTCTCCGCGAGATCAACCTGACCCACCGGCTAGTGAGAGCCAGGCGGCGGGATCGTCCGGGGCAATCCAGCATACCTGAAAGAACCTGTCAACCTCGCCAGCCTCTCCGCGAGATCAACCTGACCTACCGGCTAGTGAGATCCCGGCGGCGGGATCGTCCGGGACAATCCAGCATACATGAAAGAACCTGTCAACCTTGCCAGCCTCTCCGCGAGATCAACTTGACCCACCGGCTAGTGAGAGCCCGACGGCGGGATCGTCTGGGGCAATCCAGCATACATGAAAGAACCTGTCAACCTCGCTAGCCTCTCCGCGAGATCAACCTGACCCACCGGCTAGTGAGAGCTCGGCAGTGGGATCGTCCGGGGCAATCCAGCATACATGAAAGAACCTGTCAACCTCGCCAGCCTCTCCGCGAGATCAAACTGACCCACCGGCTAGTGAGAGCCCGGCGGCAGGATCGTCCGGGGCAATCCAGCATACATGAAAGAACCTGTCACCTGGGACCCATAGTCGAAGAAACAGCACATGAGAAATAATATATTAGAACGGGTATAGAAAAGGAACTTTATGGATAAAAACGTTTCAAGTCATCCCCACTTCTGGCCCGACCGAGGGGTACCCCTTCCACATCCCGGAGGTGGTACCCTCCTGACTTTAGCACTTCACTTACAATATATGGGCCCTCCCAGTTGGGATTGAGCTTACCTACCGTGGCCCCCCTTCCGGCCGCATCAACCTTCTTTAGTACCAAGTCCCCCCTTCTGGAAATGTTTTACTCTGATATATTTGTCAAAGTACCTGGCCATCCGCCTTTTCACTTCCTCCTGCCTAACGGTGGCCAGGTCTCGGAGTTCCTCCACTAGGTCCAAAGACAATCTTTGGCCTTCTTCGTTGTTCGCTCCCCATTCTTCACATCATTCCCCTGCGACGACCACTCTAGGTGTCTTGACTTCAAACTCGACCGGGAGGACAGCCTTGGATCCGTGGGATAGCCTGAAGGGGGTCTCTCTGGTGGCTGTGTTTGGGGTGGTCCTCAGTGCCCAGAGGACCGAGGGAAGTTGCTCCACCCAACTCCCTATGAGGTTCTCGATCTTCTTCTTGAGAAGGTTTACTAAAATTTTGTTCGCCACCTCCACTTGCCCATTGCTCCTTGGGTGGTGGACCGACGCGAACCTGAGATCTATGCCGAGCTGAGTACAAAAGCTAACGAACTCGTCACTGGCGAACTGCGGCCCGTTATCCGTGACAACGGCTAGAGGAAGCCCGTGCCTGCAAATAATCTCACCCCAAACAAAATTCTTTACCACTTGGGAGGTGACCTTAGCGAGGGCCTTCGCTTCGATCCACTTAGAGAAATAATCCACCATCACCAGCAGGAACTTTCTCTGGCCGCTCGCCTGAGGGAAAGGTCCCACCAAATCCAAACCCCTATCGCAAAGGGCCAGGGGGCTGTGATCGTCCGGAGCCTCTAAGCAGGCAGGAACTGGAGGGGCGTAGAGTTGGCACTTGGAGCACCTCCTGGAGAACTCGGCCGCATCCTTGCTGAGGGTGGGCCAAAAGTAGCCTTGCCTCAGAACTCTTCCTTCCAGGGTCCTGCTTCCTGAGTGGCTGTCACACTCTCCTGAATGAATCTCTTCCAGGACCCTCGGTGCTTCCTCCTCCGAGACACAACGGGTCAGGAGCCCGGAGAGGGTCTTTCTATACAGCACCCCTGCATGCAAGGAGTAGTAAGCTGATTTATACCTGAGTCGCCGCTTGTCGGCCTCACCTTCGGGGAACTTCCTTGTTGTTAAGTAGGTGATGAAGGGATCCATCCACGACACCCGCTGGTCCACCTCCATCGTCTCCCCCTCCTCGATGGAGGGTCGAAAGAGCTCCGACGCCGTTCCCCCGGCCCGGGGACCGAACTTGGCTAGGAGGTCCGCCTGGGTGCTTTCTCCTCTTGGGATGTGTTTGATGGAGAAGGTGAGAAACTGTCCCACTATCCCTTTAACCTTCTCCAGGTACCGTTGGAGATTCGGTTCTTTGACTTCGAATTCCCCCCTGATCTGGCACGCCACCACCATGGAGTCCATCGAGACCTCCACGTCCTGTACCCTTAATTCTTGTGCCAAGCGGAGGCCTGCTATCACGGCCTCGTACTCGGCTTGGTTATTGGTAAGGGGGAAGTGGGTGTTTATCGCTTGCTCTATCTTGGTTTCTTGGGGACTTACCAACACCACTCCTCCTCCGAAGGAATGCTTTCCTGATGCGCCATCGACCAGCATCTTCCAAGCCATCGGATGGGGTACTTCAGATTCATCTAACTCGGTCATGTAGTCGGCCATGAAATCCGCCACTGCCTGTGCTTTTACTGATATCCTGGGCACGTAGGAGATATTGAACTCACTCAATTCTACCGCCCACTTTGCCAACCTCCCGGAGTGATCCACCCCTTCCATGATGCCACGAAGGGGGTGGTCAGTCACCACTTTGATTGAGTGTGACTGAAAGTAGGGTCTGAGCAGCCTAGCTGACGCTATCAAGGCAAACGCTAACTTTTCGAGGATTGGATATCTGAGTTCGGCCTTCCTGAGTACCCTGCTTACGTAGTAGATGGGGAGTTGTTTCTTCCCCTCCTCTCGAACCAACACTGAGCTAACCGCTTCTGGCCCTACCCCCAAGTACAGGTATAGATCTTCTCCTTGCCTCGGCCCTTGTAATAGTGGGGCCTGGGTCAATTGTTCTTTTAGCGCTTGAAAAGCCCTTTCGCACTCGGGGGTCCATTCGAATTTTTGATTACCCCTTAATATCTTGAAGAAGGAAGAACTTTTTTCCCCTACCTTGGAAAGGAACCTGCTCAGCCCAGCTAACTTCCCTGCCAGACGCTGGACCTCTTTCGCACTCCGCGGAGATCTCAACTCCAGGATCGCCCTTACCTTGTCTGGGTTAGGCTCCACCCCAAGAGGGGTGAGCAAATGACCCAAGAACATCCCTCGACTGGCCCCGGAGACACACTTAAAGGGGTTAAGCCTCATCTTAAACTTTCTCAAAGTCTCAAAAGTTTCTTCGAGGTCACTGAGATGGGACTCGAGATTTTGACTCTTGATCATTAGGTCATCCACATAGACCTCCAAGTTCCTCCCTTTCTGCTCGCGAAACACCCTATCCATCATACGCTAATAGGTGGCCCCTGCGTTCTTCAAACCAAACAGCATCATTTTGTAACAATAGCACCCATCCCCGGTGATGAAGGACACATCTTTAATGTCGGGAGGGTGCATGCGGATCTGGTGATAACCTGAAAAAGCATCTAAAAAGACATCACAGAAAAACCGACGGCTGAATCAACCAGCGCGTCGATTCTAGGCAAGGGATAACAGTCTTTGGGGCATGATTTATTAAGCAAGGAAAAATCCACACACATTCTCCACTTACCCCCCCCCACCCCCCCCCCCCCCCTTGGTTACCATCACGACATTGGAGACCCAGCCTGGGTACTGGATTTCCGATACAAAGCCAGCTTTTAGGAGTTTGTTCACCTCCTCCCGGATGGGCACCTCCAGTTTGTCCGCCGTGGGCCTCCTCTTTTGGCAGATGGGGCGAGCGTTGGGGTCGAGGTTGAGGTGATGACACACCACGTCCGCCTCGATCCCTGGCATCTCTGCAGCACTCCAGGCGAAGACGTCCACATTGTCCTGGATGCAGGCCAAGATCTTTGCCCGATCCTCCGGGATGAGCTCCCCATTGATCTTGATCTTCTCAATCATCCCGGCTTTAGTGGTGATCTCCACCTCCACCACTTCATCTACAGCCTCTAGCCTGGACTGCTCCCCCCAGGGGTTCTGCTCCTCTTCTTTCTCTCCCTCTTTCTTTTCCGCCTTGGGCCTTTCACCGACCCCTTCCTGGGCCTGAACCGCTTCTCTCCTCCCTTCCTCCCCTACTTCCATTAGCTCCTCCGCCCCGTCCCCTGGGGCCTCCTCTTCTCCAAGCTCTCCTTCTTCCTTCCTCTCCCTGGGTCCTTCAGTGACCCCTTCCTAGGCATGAACTACTCCTTTAACCCTCCTTCCTTCCAACCTCTCCCCCTCTTCGGCCTCGGCCACTTCTTCCAACACCTTGTCCCACTCCTCCGCTTATCCCATCCACGAGATGGTGTTGACAGCAGTTACATAGCATTGTCTCGCCACCTTGGGGTCTCCCCGGACCCAGACCTGGATTCCTCCCGCGTTGAACTTGAGGCATTGATGGAAAGTGGATGGGACACACCGGAACGCGCTGATAAGAGGCCGTCCGAAGATGGCGCTATAGCTACTGGGGGCGTCCACTATCACAAAGCGGCAGTTCCGGGACTGCCCTCCCAAGGTCACATGGAGTCCCACTCCTCCCTCTACTTCCTTCCTTTCTCCTGAGAATCCGAACAGCTGGTCGTCTGAAGCCAACACCCTCCTGGGCTCCACCTTCATTTCGTCAAACGCCTTCTTGAAAATAACATTGACCGAGCTCCCGTTGTCCACCAAGATTCGAGAGACGGTGAAGTTCTCGATTGCCGTCTGGATGACCAGCGCATCACAGAATGGGTCTTCGTGACCGAGCAGGTCCTTCTGGGAGAAGGTGATTTTCTCCGCAGGGGGTGGGGCTTGGGAGGTTGAAGCCACACTCCGACGATACATGGCATGGAGGCTCGCCTTCCGGGTTGCCTCGACCCCCACCCCCCCATGGATCACTCTGATCCCTCCTCGATTTCCTACGTCCACCCGATCCTCGCACCTTTCATCCTCATCCCCCTGGGGTAGAATCTCCTCTATCCTTGCCCCTCCTTGCTGTGCTTGTGGTGCTGGGGCTCTCGCCCCTCTGACTTCCAAGAATTCAGGGCAGGTGTCCGTTGCGTGGCCTTCCTCCTGATGGAAGTCACAGTACGGCAGCGCCACCCCCCTTGCTTCATCCCCGACTCCTCAGTTCCTTCTTCTGGGGCCAGCTCCCCCGGCTCCCCTTACTCTTCCTCTTCCTGCTCTTCCTCTACAGATCTCCATTGCCTGGTGAGGGGGTGGGGGGGGGGGGGGGTGGAAATGGCCTCGGGCCCTGTATCCACCCCAGCTGGTGAGGTCTTCCCTGCCCTCCTTGGAAGTTCCCTCCCCCGTGGGGGAAACCCCTCCCTGGGCCTTGCATTCCTCCACCCTGCTGCCTCCATTCCCACTCTGGGGCCCTTGCTTCCTCTCGTATCCTTGGCTCTTGCTGCCTCCCTTCCGGCTCACTCAGTCGTGCCAATCTCTTTGCGAACTCGGGGTTTGCTGCCTCCCCTTCTACCTCCTCTGCCGCTCTCTCCATCAATTCTTCATAAGATTGAGGAGCCCTCTTCTTGAGGTCCATCTTGAAAAACCCTTCCCTCAGCCCCAACGTGAAGGCGAGCTAGAGGGTGAACCCCGGGACCTCTTGGACAAGGAGAACCTCCTCTCGAAACCACTCCAGATAATGAGCCAACGGCTCTCCTGATCTCTGCTTGATGTCGAAGAGCGACTCTGGATCCTTCTTTCTTTTCTTCATGGCGGAGAAACGTAAGAGAAAACCCTTGCGCAAATTCTCGAAGGTATAGTTCGATCCTGAGGGGATCTGGTGGAACCAGTCCCTTGCCTTCTCCATCAGGGTAGTAGCAAAGAGTCGACACTTGAAAGCTTCCGACATGGGTCTGATCGAGACCATATCCTCGAACCACTGCAGGTGTTGAATGGGGTCATCATTGCCGGAGTATTGCATCATGGCCGGCTCCCTGAATCCCTCGGGGAGTGGTGATGAGAGCACCATCTCGCGGAAAGGACTTCCCCCACTCACCTTCTGCACTTGCTCTATCCTTCTCGCGAGCTCCTCAGGCGACCCTGCTCCTACCGATCTCGCCAGAGGACAGTTCGTCGGGACCTCCCTGGCCGAGCTTCCACCCGCGAGAGCCTCCCCTGCCAGATTCTCACTTCCCCCAGCAGGGCTGGGGAACAGCTCTCGCCCAGACAGATCTCTCCCTCCTCCCGGGGCCGCTACCTCTTTTCCCGCCCGATGAAAAGGCTCGCTCTCGCCGACTCCAGGTTGATGAGCCACCTGGGGCGCCGGGGTCGCGAAACCGCCGAGCGCGGTGGCGAGAGAGCTCTGAAAAGCTCCAAGAAGATCTCGCCTAAGATCCGCCAACATCTCCATTGTGGCCGGTGATCCTGGGGGTGGCGAGCCTCTGGGGTTCGCGTCCCGCTCGTCCTCGCCGGTCATGCTTTCCCTGAGATTTTCTTGGGCTAGTCGCACTCCACGCTCACCGCACCAAAATGTTGAAATCGATTTCTCGGTTTCTGTGGAGTTCGAGGCCCCCAACGGGTTGGGGGCGACTAGCACTTACTAATCTCGCGAGAGAACAGACCGGAGCCTCGGAGTTGGACACTGATCCTTAGGTTCAGCTAGGAGGACCCACCACACACCCGGAAGATCTTTAGAGCGCTTCCCCTCCCAAGCCAAAAGCTGAAGCCTGGGCACCTTGGAGAGCTCAAGGATGGCCTGAGGAGAGAGAAGCTCAAAAGAGAAGTCCTCTCCAAAGGTGCCCTTTGGATCCTATTTATAGATTTTCTGATCTGGACTGCAAATAGCAGGAATCTGCCTCTCGATTTTTCTATACGCACCCCAACTTGGTCTGCTAACAGCCAAACTCCGCTGTCCGGGGTGGCTATCGGCAGACCCTCAGGGGCAAAGAGGTAATTCTAGATTCCAGCCCCATGGAAGAGGGGTCTGCGAGGACTTCTCGCCCTCCTGGTCTCGCCAAAGTGTATGCGCGAGCCCCTGCTGTCTCTGCGACCTCGAGGGTCTCACTGAACCTTAGGAATGAGGCCCTCATGCCGAGCGCGGAGAGAGAGAGACCAAGCCAATGATCTCGCCTCACCTCGACTGCCGAGAATTATTGGTGTTCTGCGAGATCCCTGGGAGGAGAAAGGCGAACCCCGGGTTGTACAAATAAGTTCATTTTATTCCTAACGGCGCTGAAGATCAGAGACATCTCCAGGGCGATCGCCGATCTATATTTAGTATATAATAAAGAATTATCATTTTCTTTTATTTAGGTTTACGCCTTGCAAATATGTGATACTTGGTAGTAGATACGACAACAGTTAAAAATAACTTTTTTTATAATGCCAAAAGAACTGCATATAATATTCAATAACCAAAAAAGAAGGCTTTTCCCAGAGTATACATATACAAATAGCCAAGTAGCAGTGAAGGAAACTAGCAGTAGTATCAGCAAGTAAACCAAATAAAAGTCGTACGGGCGTCAACAACTGACACGAACCCGCAGGAGAGCAAGTCAACAGTCCCAAAGAGGAAGAGCTACTACAACAGAACTAAATCCTTACCCCTAGAGAGGGAAGGCCTCAGCGGCGAACAGAACGACCCCGCTCACACTCCGGCAGCAGCTACAAACCTGAACCTGAGGCATCCATAAGAAAAGAATGCCTCAGCCCAAAGGGTGCAAGAAAACAGCATAGGTATAAGAAAAGAAAAGGCATGGTAACAAGTAGCGTAAACAGTCTGAAAGGAGTATATAGTACATATATATATACACATATACTCATATATATAACTATATATATACGCTTATATAAGGATTTCAGTAAATGAAGCTTAAGAAGATTTCGCATATACCCGATCCGATGGACAAAGGCGCAAATAAACTTTCTTGGCATATAGTGCAAAACGGACCAGTGGTGGCGGACCCAAACAATGTCACTATCCACTCACATAAATGGGACATTCACCCCAACCATACAAAGGCGCCGTGGTGGTGGTCTCATTGTCCTACCAACCACTACTAAAAGAATTGCGATGGAGGACCCCATTGTTCCCTGTACCCATCCTTTCAGTTCAAACAAATCCACCGTCGCTAAGCCAAGAAATAATAGGTGATATGCAGAATTAAGCACGCATCCACCATTCGGGTCAAGTAATAAAAATCCCAAGGGGCAGCCCCCTTACAACCCCCATTCAACAAGGTAAGAGCAGCCCAAGGCAAAACAGCCCCAATTGAACAAGGTAAAAAAAATAACCCAAGGCAAAACAGCCCCAATTCAACAAGGTAAAGACAGCCCAAGGCAAAAACAGCCCCAATTCAACAAGGTAAGAACAGCCCAAGGCAAAACAGCCCCAATTCAACAAGGTAAGAATAGTCCAAGGCAAAACAGCCCCAGTTCAACAAGGTAAAGAGCAGCCCCAGCAAAACAGCCCCAATTCAACAAGGTAAAGAGCAGCCCCAGCAAAACAGCACCAATTCAACAAGGTAAAGAGCAGCCCCAGCAAAACAGCCCCAATTCAACAAGGTAAAGAGCAGTGATAAGAAAAATTAAACTTCTTCTTCTTAGGGTTTATGATTTATAAAAATGCGAAGAAGATTGATGATATTTTCCAAAACTATATTCAATGAAGGCAAGTGTACCTTATCGTATATAATATAGGATATTTTATAAAAATACCAAGGTCGTATTAAACTCGGGTTTGTCGAGTACTTCTACTTCGAGAAAGCGGACAATTATTTTATTGGAGAGAGAGCGGAAAAGAGAACTAAATTGCAACTAAATAAAAGAGAACGAAAATAAAGAAAGAAAATAAAACTTGATTAAAACTCGCTTTGAAATGAAATTAAAAGATAAATACTATCATTCAACTCTAAGCCTTGACCGTGGGGATTCCCGAAGCTCGAACATGCCTCTCTCGAGGTTAATGCCCAACTAAGCTTAGGAAACATCAACCAGACTCTCGTCCTATAATTGATTACCTAAGACTTGCTTTGCGCTGTGAATCCCACTATAGGATTTCACTCCTATCCGGAAGATTTACGTCATCCTCTCTCGAGGGGTGCGTGCAACTCTTTTTATTCTCGAGTGATCGATTTGTACGCACGTCCTCTCGGCTAGCTAGAATACGAAAACAAATACCGAAATTCATAACCGGAATATGAACTCGATATCGTTATATTTCGAGAATAAATCGAGGGAGAGAAGATGAGATAATAAGGTGTAGAGATAATTTCGATTCAAAACTTGTTAGAATCAAGAATAAATAATTACTAGCTAAAGGAAAAATTAAAACAAGAAAAAGAGAGAAAGAGGAAGAAAGAGAGTTTGCATAAAAGAAAGAGATAACAAAATTTCATTTCATAAAAAAAAGGAGATTACATAAATTGAAAGCTACATTACATTGCATGAAATTAAAGCTAAGCTACCTTGCATGGAAGAGAAAACAAGACATTAAAAAAGAAATAAGAGAATTACATGAAATTAAATCTAAACCTAAAACATGAAAAATAAGGAAAACTATACAAGAACAGCCCAAATGGGCAGGGGGAAGGGACTGGAATGCTGGAGGGGAGCCTCTGAATTTATAGGAAAAAATTCCAGGTTACACGCCCTCGGTCACGGGCGTGACCTAGGGCGTGTAATACTTGTTCTGCACGGCTGCGACATCGGCGTGGGTCTTGCGTGACTGTGTCGCGAAAAAGGACATTACACGCCCGTGTAACTTTGGTCACGGGCGTGTACCTGGGCGTGTACTTGGGCGGCTTCATCAATGCGGCGTGGGCTTGAGTGCGGCGCTGCAGTGAAAAGCGATCACGCGCGAAAAGTCACGGGCGTGACTCATGGGTCACGGGCGTGACTGGGGTCAACTCCATCAATGCGGCATGGGCTTGAATTCGGCGCAGCAGGGAGCAGGGATCACGCGGGAAATCACGGGCGTGACTTTGGGTCACGGGCGTGACTTGGGTCAACATTGGATTCGGTGGCTGACAGGTCCACGTGGAAAGCTTGAAGTGATCTTTAAATTTACACGCCCTTGGTCACGGGCGTGACTATGGGTCACGGGCGTGACCGAGGGCGTGACTTGCTGTGGACTAGCTCAAATGCGCGGCAACAACTCCTGGACTGATCTTAATGTTACACGCCCTTGGTCACGGGTGTGACCTAGGGCGTGTACTATGAAATTTGACCAAAATCTCCAAAAAATCTGCAAAACAAAAATACAATTATATTTAGAACTAAAATTATAAAAGAAGTGATTTTTAACTAAAATATAAATAATATTTACAAAATTATATTAAACTTAACCTAAATACTATAATTAAAATAAGCATAAATCCTTCTTATCAAGCAGCCCCAGCAAAACAGCCCCAATTCAACAAGGTAAAGAGCAGCCCCAGCAAAACAGCCCCAATTCAACAAGGTAAAGAGCAGCCCCAGAAAAACAGCCCCAATTCAACAAGGTATAGAGCAGCCCCAGCAAAACAGCCCCAATTCAATAAGGTAAAGAGCAGCCCCAACAAAAAAATAAAAATCAAAACAGCATCTACAGCAGGAGAGCAAAGCCCCAAGCAATTAAAGGCAGCAGGGATAACAGCAGCAGGGCAGGGCTACAGCAGCAAGCACAAAGCCACAGCAGCAAGCACAAAGCCACAGCAGCAAGCACAATGCCACAGCAGCAAGCACAAGGCCACAACCTCAAGCACAAACCCTAATCAATTCTGAACCAAAAGGGGAACAAGGATTCCAACTCATAATGTAAAAATTCATACCCAAGCATCAAGAATAAAGGATTTCCAGCCATAAGTGATAACCAAGAATCAGGAGAAAGAAAGGGGGGAAGGAGAAGAAGAAGAAGAAGTTTTCTTGCCTCCAATCGAACCGGAGAACCAACAAATCGCAACAAACACGACGCCGACCTAGCCCAGTCGACGAAGACGAGCCCCGGCAGCCAAAATTCCTCCTCCATCGGCAACTCCGGCGCTGCCCAACGCTGAAACCCTAGGTCGCCCCCCTTTTGTCGCTCGGCAGCAGAGAAGGATCGGGGGAGGGGAAGGAAACGAGGCAGTAGAGAAAAAAAAGAAGCCAAGGCCAAGAAGAGCACCCAAACATGCATATATACATGTATGTGTATATATGTATATATATATACATGTATATATATATATATATATATATTCATACATATATACGTATATATTTTCATATGCACACCATTAATGACATACGCATTTCTTCATAAATGGGGGAAATTGCCTATACGCACACACACACCTTTACGCAACCCTTGCACGAATACGAATATATATATATGTATATATTTATATATTCCCCTACGTACGCCTGTGTATATGATTCCGCCTAGGATTAGCTCGTTGGACGACGACGCTCCCTAAAAGGTAACGTCCCTCTAATATACACTAAACTGCGATAATTTCGTATTTTTAAACGGTTGATTTTATCGCGACTCCACTTAAAAGGTTATGAGAAAACCTGGGGCGTTACATTGTTCTCCCTCTTTTGTTATTAGCAAAAGAGGGCAAAGGAAGCAAGTGACATAAATGGATTTTTGATAATAGATAAGGCATGATCGTGCTTTTTAGAGGAAAGGAAATGATAAGGAGTTTTAAGCATTAAAATTTTTAGAAATAGATTAGAGTTTTTAGCATAAATATTTTCATAGAAATAGATCCTAGTTTTTTTTTGGCATAATAAGAACAATATAACATTTACCAGGCAACCAATATTATCATGTTAGTTCTCCCCCCTTTATATAAGAGTTTTAAGCATAAAAAGGTAATGATTTCCAAGTAACCAATCTACCCAGACAATATGTCTACACCCTATCCCCGTACTAAGTGACGGATGGTCATGAGGAGCTGCAAACATGTCATAGGTTGGGGTGTTAGTCCTATATGCAAACACTAGAAAATACTCAACCTAACACTCTATCCCCCAGTGCCTCGCAAGGCCCCACTGGAACCCTCCCCGGTTAAGGACAATACATGACTTAGAGGTCAGGTTATCTAATTCCTACAACCCTACGCCCCCGTTATGGTGAGATATGTAATCATGGGATAATAATTTATTGGAAACATTAAACATTTAAATTTAATGATAAGTTCATAGCCTATGGGATTATATTTTTATTTGAATTTTTTGAAAAAAAAACTCACATAGATATTTTGAAATATATTAATGAATCAGATTTTTTGCATAAAATGATATTCGTGTTAGAACAACCAATATAAATTCTACCAAGCAAGTCTACCCTTTGTTGAAAAAAAGGAATTTTGAGATTTAAGACTTTGATATAAGCATGAAAGTGCAAGGTAAAAAATATATGGTAATGATGCGAAAGACTTATAGAAATACAACAAACATCTTTCTATTATCATGATTTTTCATAAGAAGAGATATGAGTTAAATTCAAAAAAGGAAGATGTTTTTGTAAAACATTTTTCACTTAAGATCTTTAAGTTTGACAAATAAAGTAACCATGCATGAAGGAAGGATATCAAAAAGAAACTACTACAATGTTATTGTAGTTCACAAATTCAAAACATACCAAACATTGTAGAAAGCATGTTATGTTATCTAGTGCATTATAATATAAAGAGTAGTATAAGATTTAGCATTAGGATCCAATACTCATGAGAAGAAGTGTTATGGAAGATAATGATGTGCACATAAGTGTATTTTGAATAGAGTAAACAAATGATTTAATCAAAAATACAAGTCTTATGTAGAGTAAAGTGCACGGTAAAACACAAATAATTTTACTTCCACACACTTAAATGCACATAAAAAATGTACAACTACCAAGGTGCTTTGCACACACAATGCTCATTAAGACTTATCAGGGTGCAAAGTAGTGCTTGGGGGATCACACACTTAATTTTTCAATATATATATTTTTTTGTGATCCGGTGTACTTAAGAATAAGTGGTGTAAAAATGAACGTTTGCACAAGACACTTTACTATTCTTTCCAAGGTGATCAACCTCAGAACGCTTATTAAGACTTATCATGAGTTTCAAGTAGTGCTTGGTTGAGATTTCTTTGTCAATTTGTTTCATGATTTTTGTTTTGTACAAAGATCTCTGAATACACTTGTTTTGCAAACCAATGTAATTTGAAAGAACAACCACTTTTCTTAAATATTAAGAGTGCAAAAAAAGGTGGTGTAGGTAAGATACTTGTGCAAAGTTTAATTCATTGTACATTTACTATACACAAGCAAGCATTCTTAGATTAAAAGCACAAGTAGACTTTGCCAAAATAAGTGAGTGAATAAAAATCATTATCAACCATTAAACATTTACTCATACTTAGAGGCATGCTAAGCTTGGTTCTACACAACCTTTTCATTACAATTGGTGCACATATGAGTAGATATATCAAAGCATGATAAAAACAATGTTCAATGAACTGTAACATTGTAGAAGATCTAAATGATGGATTAAATCATGCTTGATTTTCACAATAAAGTGCATTCAGTATTTTTGATATTTGAAAAATAATTTTGATTTAAAGTTTGAACTCTTAAAATTGATATTGGACTTCCCGAGGTCTACCCTGTGAGGGGTTCGCCCGGTACTAGGAGATGTGATGGGATGATAGCCAAAATCTCCCTTTTGCAAGATACATGTGAATAGAAAAGTTTAAGTTCAAAAGATGATTTTTGATAATTCTTTGTTTTCTATTTTTGTATTTGATTTTTGCATATAGGAATAGAAATCAAACAAATAAACAAAGAATCGAAACGAATAAAATATTTTTTGCAATTTTGGCTTTTGTAGTTTTTTATTTTAATTTTTCAAAAATCCATTAATGGCATAAATGCAAAAATAAGTAATACATATAATAGAGCATATTTTTAGGGATTTTTCAAAATTTTAAAAATACAGAAAATCAGACACTAGAGCTAGCGCCGGCGCTAGCGCTAGCGTGGCAAACAGTACACTAATTTTCAAGATTTTGGAAATTCTGATTATTGATCTTGATTAAGTGTCCCAAGAGTAATTTCATGCCGAAATTTCAGAATTTTTAGAGATGTCTAGATAGTGCAAATTGCATGAAACGTTAGTGATTTCTTATACGACTTAACAATGCATGATATATGTTAAAAAAACTTGAGTTCCGGAGGTGAAGTAAAATGCGGAACACTTCACAAAACTTTCCACAAGTTTAGCACAATAATGACAATGGGAAGACAGAATAGTACTATGGTATTAACTATCTCTTTACAATTCGAGGTATACATGGCGAGACATGACTCATAAGAATCACGGAGGAGAGAAGCACAAACACAAGAAAAACATCAAGCTGCTGGCGACTTTACCACCTAAGACCTCCAGACCGCGCGAACAGACAAGCCAGAAGGATAGCCCCTGAGACTGCGCGAACAGAGCATAAGCCGCACATATCAGAGCGCAACTACAGACCGCCCGACCTGCTGCTTTATTCCTCTGTTGAAAATAACCAGTTCGCACTTCTTGATCGCCCAGACCACACGGTCTTAAGATCACAGAAGAACCCGCGAAAACTGAACAAAGAAACTGCTTCCTGCTACAGACCGCAACTCAAGATCTCCTGGCCACTTAAGACCGCCTGATCAACTGAGTTCATTGCATTGTCCAAGAACACCTAAACACGGTCTGCCCAGACTGGCTTATTCAAAGCTGGAAGAAAGGAGAAAAGCTGACTGCGTGCTGCTAGTCGCTAACTTGCGAACAAACAAACCGGTCAGACAAAATCTCAGACCGCACGACCTTAGAATGAGACCGGCACAATCAAGCAAACTAAGGGTTCTTACAATTCTCGTTATGAATGACGGGCCCTGCACCTCTATTTATAGGCAAGTAGAAGGATGTCGTCACCGCACAAACCGGGATATAATAACCGCCCATCAGATCGCGAGCGGTCTCTCAAATCAGACCGCCCGAGCTCAGCACCGCTAACAACTCCCTTATTGAACCATACGGTTATCATAAACCGCCCGGTTACCGCGGTCATCAAAACAGACTGCCTGGTCTTATTGCATAAGCAAAGAACTTCTTCAGTAACCTAGACCGACAAGAACAACATGTCAGGCCGCCCGATCACTGCAAGAAGGCAGACCTACTTGAACATCTGGCCAACTTGAACAAGTTGCCAGAACAACCCGCGCGAGATGCTTGGATAAACATACGATCTCCCAGATCAGACCGCCCAGATCAGATCGACTGAGACAGAACCGGCCAGAGCACCAACGCAGACCGCGCTGTCTCTGCGGTCTCAAATCTGCAGACCGCCCAGCACCATTCCACTTCCACTTCAAAAATTTAACACTCCCCCTTGAAGTGGGAAGTGGAAGCCAGCCCAAGCAAACTCCGCAACCGACCAAATGGTCCCTTCGACAGCGGATTAGTAAATATGTCAGTAACATTCTCCTTGCTCTGCACATGCTCCACAGTCAGAGATCCCTCCAAGACCTTCTCACGAATAAAATGGTAATGAATCTCTATGTGCTTCGTACACGCGTGACAAACTGAATTGTTCACCAGTTTGAGAGCACTCTCATTGTCACCATGTAGCAGAGTAGGACCTCGCACCTCCCTATGAATGTCTTCCACAAGCCACCTAAGCCAGATGGCTTCCTGAGCTGCCAAAGCCGACGCTTTGTGCTCCGCTTCTGTGGTAGAGACAGACACGGAATCCTGCTTCTTGCTGCACCATGATATAGCTGTATAGCCTATCATAAAGACATATCAAGACGTTGATCTATGATCATCCGAATCTCCTCCATAATCAGCATCCATGTACCCGTGCAAGCAAAAGCCCGAATCTCCCGTAGAAGAGAACCAAATTCGAGGTGGATTTGGCATACTTCAATATACTCCTAGCCACCACAGGATGAGGCTTCTGAGGCTCTGCCATAAACCGACTCACCCTGCCAAGTGCATAAGCAATATCTGGCCTTGTGATCGTCAAGTATATTAGACTCCCAACCAAAGCCCGGAACACCAAAGGATCGGTAAGAACCTTCCATTCATCTCGTCGAAGATGAACTCAAACCTCTAGTGGAGTAAAGCTGCTCTTCCCCCTTTCCATGCCGAATCTCTTCACGATTCGATCCACATAGCCTTTTTGGGAAACAAGCATGCCGCTCTCTTTCCTCTCCACTTTGAGCCCAAGGAAATGGTGGAGCTCACCCAAATCCTTCATCTCGAATCTGATAGCTAGCTAAGCATGAAGCCTAGCTACCTCCACTTCAGAATTCCCCATGGTGATCATATCGTCAATGTATAGCAGCACCAAGACCTGAAGCTCCCCCGTCTTCTTTACGAATAAGCTTAAATCTGAATCAGAAGCAAAGTATCCGCAGAACTGGAGGTATTCTGCGATCTTCCCGTACCACGCCCGAGGCGCTTGCTTCAAGTCGTAAAGAGCCTTCTTGAGCTTGCAAGCATATCTTGGGTGCTCTTCGGATACATAACTAGGTGGTTGATCCATGAAGATATCCTTGTCAATCTCTCCATATAAGAAAGCGTTCTTCACATCGAGTTGCCTTGGCAAGCTGCCAATGCGATCACCACCCGAACCGAAGTCATCTTGGCAACGGGACTAAAGGTCTCTTCATAATCCTCCCCATACTTCTGAGAGAATCCTCGAGCTACAAGGCGAGCCTTGTATCGCTCAATACTTCCATCAGCCTTCTTCTTTAGTTTGAAAACCCACTTGCAAGTCATCGGAGTAACACCCTCAACCTTAGGCACCAAGTCCCAAGTCTCATTCTTCCTGAGGGAAGCCATCTCTTCATCCATGGCTCCATCCCACTCCTTGACTCCAATGGCATTTTCATAACAAGATGGCTCTCTCTCATCTAGGGGACCTGCGAAGAAACATGAGACAAAGCTCACCAAGTTTCAGCCCGTATACCGATCATGTGGAATAATGGTCCTCTTGGACCTCCTCAAAGCTTGACTCTGAACCACCTCTTCAACTACAGCTTCTGTACTAGCTCTCCTTTCAGGTAAACATGGAGCATCGCTCCCCCTGCTTCCAGAACCTGAAGCACCTGACCCATAGCTAGAAATACCTCGAGCACCTGGAGAAACAGGCAACTCCATCAGAACTTCCTTTGCAGCTTCCTCTGGTCCACCATCTACCCTTCTTCCTTGTAACTCCACAGAAGAGCTACCTTGGTATTACGTCAGCTCGTCAAATACCACATCCCTGGAGACCATATATCTCTGTGTCTCGGGATCCATGCATCTCCACCCTTTCTTCTCGTCATCATAATCGACGAAGACTTGTTTCCTTGCCTTAGCATCTAGCTTCTCTCGAAGGGCATCCGGAACATGCACATAGCAGGTAGAACCAAACACTTGAAAGTGTTCTACGCTTGGCTTCTCCTCGAACATCAACTCATGAGGGGTTTTCATGTTGATGGGACTGATAGGTATTCGGTTGATAACATAGGCCGCACAAGACATTCCCTCTGCCCAGAAGGACTTTGGGATACTCTTGGCATGAAGCCAACATTTGCAGGTCTCGGTCAGATGACGGATCTTCTGTTCTGCAACTCCGTTCTGTTGTGGAGTGTGAGCACAAGAAAGCTCTCTTTGGATGTCATGCTTCCTGCATAAGTTAGAGAACGCCTTGGAGGTAAACTCCCCTCCATTGTCTGTTCTGAACCATTTGACCCACAGGTTGAGCCGACCTTCCACCAGCTCTTTGAACTCCACAAACCTCTCGAACGCCTCTGAATTCTCCTTCAGAAAATATACCCAAGTATATCTGGTGAAGTCATCAACCAAAATCAGCATATACCTGCTACCTCCAAGATTGGCAGTGTTGGTAAGTCCAAACAGATCACCATGTATACACTCCAATGGTCTTTTACATCTGCTTTGTGATTTGTCAAATGGAAGACATTGAGCCTTACCAAACTGACAACCTGCACAAACGTGACACTCCCCAAAAGATGACAAGCTAGGCAAACCTTTCACAAGGCCTCTTCCCTCCATAGCTTTCAACTTATCCATCCCAACATGCCCAAGTCTTTCATGCCAGATAGCGGCGTTGTCGTTAGCCCTCATCTTATCAACATAAGAACTTGTTGAAAGAACAAACAAGTCCTTCACCCATCTTCCTACATGAGTGACCTCAGCTTTCACAGCTGAGACATTTTGGAGAAATTTCACTTCTGTTGGACCGAACAGAACGTGATAGCCAACATCCACAGCATTGGTCACAGAGAAGAGGTTCTTCTTCATCCCCGGAACATGATAGACACTCTTCAATATAAGAGTACCTCTATCATCGTTCAAAGAAACCACACCCTCCTTCTCTACTGCATGTATAGTATCATCAGCCGTAATGATAGCGTCATTACCTATATATGCTCGCAATGAGGAGAACTTCGACTCATCCCGGGTGAAGTGATGACCACACCCAGAGTCCACTATCCAATCATCCTGATAGTTGAAGGAAGTCATAGCTCGAACACACGTGCCCATCATGAATGCACCTCCACCACCCCAACTACCTTCAAAATTGGAACCAGCCTCCTCCTTTCCTGTAGCATGCCCTGGATGAAGATTAACTTGGCAGTCTCTCTTGAAGTGACCAAGCTTGTTGCATCTGAAGCATCTAGGTCCTTCCTTCTTCTTCCCATAACGCTTAGGAGCATAGCTCCTCTCCTGCTGATATGAAGTAGACAGACCATCATCTCCAGTTGTCTTCTTCTTCTTATCCCATCTCTTCTTCTTGCCAGAGAAGGGAACCTCACCTTCTCCCCCAGAGACAGACATCCCATCCATTTGCTTAGCCAATCTCTCTTGCAAAGCAAGTAAGTTCTCCAGCTCTAGCAACGAAGGCTGATTGGCCCAGCCTTGAACAGAAGTGATAAAGGCCACATACTCCCTCTGCAAGCCGCAGATTATGTGCCGCTTCATCTTAGCTTCTGAGATAGGATCATCTGGGTCCAAAGCCGATATCTCTGCGCAGAGGTTCTTCATCTTCAAGAAGAACATTGAGATAGACAAATCTCCCTGAGTTTCTTTCGCCAACTCATTCTCCAAGAAGTGTAGCCTTGCTACATTCTTCTTATTGAACAAGCCATCCCTTCAGCAGGAATAACAACTTGTCTTGCTTCTCCTCCTACTACCTCCCACAAATCCTCGCCAAGAAGATAGCTCTTCATGCAATACTTCCACTTCTTAAAGTTAGTCTGCGTAAGGAGCTCAATACCAAGACCTCTAGCATATCCTCCTTTCATTGCTATCCTAATGATGGCTAACCAACTTGAGGAACCCGAGAGAAGTAACAGCAACTACTGCTCAGCAACCTCAGCAACCTAGCTCTGATACCATGTTAAAAAACTTGAGGTCCGGAGGTGAAGTAAAATGCGGAACACTTCACAAAACTTTCCACAAGTGTAGCACAACAATGACAATGGGAAGACCGAATAGTGCTATGATATTAACTATCTCTTTACAATTCGAGGTATACATGGTGAGACATGATTCATAAGAATCACGGAGGAGAGAAGCACAAACACACAAAAACAACAAGTTGTTGGCGACTTGCCCACCTGAGACCGCCAGACCGCGCGAAGAGACAAGCCAGACGGATAGCCCCTGAGCCCGCGCGAACAGAGCACAAGCCACACCTGTCATACCGCAACCACAGACTGACCGACCTGCTGCTTTATTCCTCTGCTAAAAAGGACTAGTTCGCACTTCTTGATCGCCCAGACCACACGGTCTTAAGATCATAGAAGAACCTGCGAACACTGAACAAAGAAACTGCTTCCTACTACAGACCGCAACTCAAGATTGCCTGGCGACTTAAGACCGCTTGATCAACTGAGTTCGCTGCACAGTCCAAGAACACCTAAACACAGTCCGCCCGGACTGGTTTATTCAAAGCTGGAAGAAAGGAGAAAAGTTGACCGCGAGCTACTAGTCGCTAACCTGCGAACAAACAAATCGGTCAGATAAAATCTCAGACCGCACGACCTCAGAATGAGACCGGCACAATCAAGCCAACTAAGGGTTCTTACAGCTCTCGTTATGAATGACGGGCCCTGCACCCCTATTTATAGGCGAGTAGACGGATGTCATCACTGCACAAACCGGGATACAATAACCGCCCATCAGATCGCGAGCGGTCTCTCAAATCAGACCACCCAAACTTAGCACCGCTAACAGCTCCTTTATTGAACCATACGGTTATCATAAACCTCCCGGTTACCACGGTCATCAAAACAGACAGCCCAGTCTTATTGCATAAGCAAAGAACTTCTTCAGTAACCCAGACCGACAAGAACAATATGTCAGACCGCCCGATCACTACAAGAAGGCAGACCTACTTGAACATCTGGCCGACTTGAATAAGTCGCCAAAACAACTCGCGCGAGCTGCTAGGATAAACATGCGATCTCCCAAATCAGACCACCTAGATCAGATCGACTGAGACAGAATCGTCCAGAGCACCAGCGCAGCCCACGCGGTCTCTGCGGTCTCCAATCTGCAGACCGCCCAGCACCATTCCACTTCCACTTCAAAAATTTAACAATATATATTTTCTTATATCTTCATTTTGATTTATCTAAGGCTTATATTTATCAATATAATGTATGTTAAAAATGATAGGAAATGTGAGCACAAGATATCATGATCGAATAAGCCAAATTTAAATGATTAGTATGAAATGATGTTTATGCAAAGGATAACATAGATATGTCCTAGATAAGAATACCCAGCCTGTATATCTTGGTAAACATATAAAACCTAACATCGATACTAATATTCTTTAGGTGACAATGTTAGTATGATAAGTTTGAGAGTAATGCTATGCCACAGTATGATAGTGGTTCAATTTATAGATCTAGACTGAAGTGAAGATTCTATTTGATTTGATCATATTGATATCAAGATGATTCTAAGGTCTAAACTTGAAATAAATTACAGTACACATATAATTCACCAACCATGGTATACAATTTTTGTTTTTTGTTTTTTAAAAACATATTGAAAATTGAACTTTCTTTTAGATATTGAACTTTCTTTTAGATCATGTTATTTCTCTAATTCTGTTGGTGAAGGCTAAAGAACTTAATAGCCTAATAACTTGATTTAATTAAAAAATCTTATAGCAAATTTATTGTTCAATTTATATGGATAGTATAATATATTTATAGACAATAGATATAAGAAAGATAGATAGGTCATCAAAATAAAATATGATTTTGAATTTTGATCAATTTGATTTATAAACTCATTAAGTTTTAAGAGATAAAATCATATTTCCAATAATATATAAGATGACCATTTCATGATAGCTTAAAAAATAAGAAACAAAAAGGAAAAATTAAAGCATATCATGAAGTAGAAATTTGTATATTTCATTTTGAAAATATTCTACTTCATGCATTTGGTGATACTTAATGAATAAGAGATTTAGGTATCCAAAGGGGACCAAATGTGGTGGTTCCTATGGGTACCTAAATATAACCTGTTGGTTTGTGGGTAGATAGATGAATGGGTCCTTTCTTGTGAGTTAATGTTTCATTTTTTTATTTTGGGCCTCCATTCAAACCTTGGTTTATTGTTATTCTTATGCATCAAATTGTGATTATCTTTATTTTGAAAATTATAATTGGAAGTATCGTTCATATGATATTTGTGTAATTTTACTTTTAAGTTGGGAGAAACATGATTTTGTAAATAATGGTGATTTTGATTTACAAATCCTTTCTATTTCATACTCTCATTATTAGACTTAGTTAAGATATTCATATTCATATTCAACTTGTTTTTAGATATTTCTTGATATTATGAATTTTTATTTATAATTTTCATAAGCAAGCTGATTTTTGATTTTAATTCATCATTCTTGATTTTTAGATTATGCCTAGCTTTATTATAAGCTATTGTGCTATTTGTAAGAGTGGAAACAATAGAGTCAATATGATTTTGATAATCATTTTTAAATTCCTCAAATATTTCGTCCATCTCCTTGATTTCAATTTTACAATTTTGGCACGTAGCACAATCACTTTTTAAACATAAATTTTCTAAAGATAACTTTTTCATTATGTTCTTTTACAAAAATAATTTCTTTTTCAAGTTCCTTAAATTTTTCTTTAATATCATTACAATCAAAACAGGGTTTTGTATTTTCAATTGAAGTGACATGGGTAAAGCTAGATAAATCAGAATTTGATTCTGCTTCAACTTTTGCTTTTAAATCTTTATTTTCTAACCGTAATTTGCAATTTGCATTTTTTAATTTCTTAATTTTGCGCTTTGTAATTTGTAGCAATTGTAAAGTATAAATAGAATTGCAAACAATAAGAGGATTTGATTTCCTTGCAGTGCTTTTGGATGATGTGAGATTTGAGCATGGATTTTCTTTGTTATCTTCATCTATTTGGCATTCCTCTTCCAAAGATAGGATTTCTTCTTTTCCACTTAATGTGCACTCCATTGATCCATCATGAGAGGAGCTTTCTTGACCATTTATGCAATCTTGTATGTTCTCCACTTCTTGCATTTGTTTCATACCTGTAGATGGAGAATCATACATTTCTTCAAGAAATTTCCATACTTTGTATGCACTAGAAAAACAATATATTAATTTGGAAATTTCTTGAGATAAAGCACAGAAAATAATATTTAAAGCTTTTGCATTTAGATGACGTTCCTGTTTATTTGATTCATCCGCTGGTCTAACTATTGCTATATCCCATGCATTGATATCTAAATTTTTAATAAACTTTTCCATTAAAAATTTCCACCCTTTATAATTTCTCCCTTCGAATAAAGGTGGTTTAAGAGACTTTTCTTCGTCATAAAAATTTACACCACTAATAGAAGCGAGATCATGAGATGCCATTATTCCCGGTTGTTAAGCCGATTTGGAATACCTGCTCTGATACCACTTGTTGGATCTGTAGGCGCTCTTAGAGGGGGTGAATAAGGGTTTTACAAAACTTATATTATATTTTTAATATATTTGAAAATATAAGAGATTAAGATAAGGAATCAAGCATATAAAAATGAGACATCATTTTATTAATATGAAATGAAGAGTTTACAAAACTTGATCTCTTATAACGCTAGAAATCGGAGGCTAATAATACTAAAACCCTTTTTCGTTTTCAATCCTGACTTGTATCCCCACGAACTGGTGGCCCTAGCCTATACTTCCCTGGATACGGCCTCAAGCCTCTCTAGCCAATCCTTCCCCAGATATGACCTCGAGCACCCCCTAGACCTAACCTAGATTTAGTTGCCAACACGAGGCGAATTTCTGCCTTAAGTCCTACCCAGACCTAGTCGCCAACACGAGGCGAGTTCACTAAACAATTACAAGAAAAGATGTGAAATAAAAGGACAATAATATTAAAACTCCCTCTTGAAGAACTTCTAAAGTTGGAGACGAAGACCCGCTGTAGAATAAGCGTTGTTGAAGAGGTAGTCGTTCGGATCCGGCATGAAGAAATCCTCCTTCAGAATTCAAAGAGCTTTGGTGGGAGATCAACTTTCGGCCAAATAAGGCTCTAGAATTCTAGCACTCAACCTCTTTCAAACTTGTGTAAGAAAAATTAGAGAAGAGGCCTCCTTTTATAGGAGTGAGCGCTAGCTCTACCGCCGGTGCTATCCCCACTTAGGAATTATTCTCTTCGTGTGTATCTTCATTCCGGGGAAACATTGTCGCCTTGCCTCTTGTGCTCCGCGCTACTGCCTGCGCTATCCTCTACCGTCTCGTGCTAGCGCCTTCTAAAAATGCTCCCAGGATTTCGCTAATCATCGCTAGTGCCTGCGCTATGTGCTACCGTCGGCGCTAGTGGGCATGTTGGAATTTTGGGTTCAAATCTTGGGGCAACCTTCTTTTATCATCCTTGAGTCCTATGGACTTGTTTCCTGCACACTTAAACACACAAGATCAAATACACATTGGATTTTTTATTCTCAAACCTAGGAGATGCGGAAGACCATGTTCCAACAGGTCTAACAAAAATTACTGGATTTTTCTATGCTAGTTTGCTCGAACTTGTTGTGCTAGTGGATGATTCTGCTCCTAGACCATGATATTTAGGTCTCTTGGAGAGATTTTGTGTAATATCCTTGAGCTTTTGACTCCTCCCATTGAGTGAGTTTTCAAAGGCTTTTGTCTTTGTAAGCTCTTCTTTTAGAGTTGTATTTTCAGTTGTTAAATCACTTATTTCTATTTCCTTTTTATATATTTAATTTCTCAAGCCATAGTTAGCAGAATACAAATTTTCTTTCCTAAGATCTTCTAGTTCTTTCCTAATTGTTTTAAGTTCTTCTTGACTTTCAATATAGTCTTGACAAAATTCTTTAAACAATTTTTAAAGTCTTCTAAAGTAAAATCAAAATCATCAAATAAGGTTACCTGATCTTCTTCAATAGTTGAATCTTCTGAGGCCATTAGGCAGGGTTCTTCAACAGCATTTTTTCATCACTATCAGATGAAGAAGAGCTTGACTCGGATTCTGAGTCACTCTAGGTTTCAGCTATGAAACATTTTCTCTTCTTCTTGTCCATTTTCCTGAAGGACTTCTTCTTATGCTCTTTTTGTTGTTGCTTCTATCCTTTTACTCTTCAGGACATTCAGGGGCAATGTGCCCTGGTTTTTGGCATGAAAGCGGATTATCTCCTGCTTTGGAGTCATATCAAACCTTGGTTTGTTGGAACTCCTTTCCTTCCTTCTTGAGTATTCAGTCTTGACCCATCCTCTAAACCTTCTGGCTAAGAGATTGAACATCTCTTCTTCAAAAGTGGAAGGCTCTCCTTCAGCTTCCTTCAAAGCTATTGTCCTTTATTTGGGAGTTGAAACTTTCACCTTGGCTTTAGTCTCAGCTCTACTCTTTAGAAGTAGCTCAAAGGATTTGATCTTGCCAAGTAAGGCATCTGTAGAGATCTCCATGTAGCATCTGGACTCTCTAATGGCCCAGATCCTTGAATCCCAAGTGCTTGGGAAGAATATGAGGAGTTTGTCATTGATCTTTGTCAATGATATCTCTTTGACTAGGCCCTTGAGCTCATTTATGATTAGGTTGAACCTTTCATACATCTCAGACACATTCTCTTCAGCTTTCTTTTGAAAGTTCTCATATTGGGATATGAGAAGGGACTTCCTGTCCTTTCTTTCATCTGAGCTTCCTTCAACTAGTCTGGACAAAGACTCCCAGATTTCTTTTGCTGAGTTGTAGTCTGCCACTTTTTGGAAGATGTCATTTGACATAGTGGACACCAGAATGTTCATGGCCTTGGTAGCATATGACTTCACCTTCTTCTCAACATCTATCCATTCAGATCTAGGGACAAGATCCTGTTTGGCAGTCCAACCTGCATCTTTCCTGAATGGTGCTAGAGGACCTGACATAATGACATCAAAAATGACTTCATCAATAGAATTCATATATAGTTTTATTCTGGCCTTCCAGAGTGTAAACTTATTCATATTACACATTGATGGTCTTGTGGATGCATAGTCTTTAGAACTCATTTACTGAAAAAAAAATTTAGATTAGAAAATGTGAGTGAAGGGATCTTTTGATCAATGTGTTAACCATTTTATGATCAACCTGGCTCTGATACCAATTTAAAGTGCACAGTGAGTCCTCTGAATATTCTCTAGAGGGGGGTGAATAGAGATTTAAACTTTTCTATTTATTATGCACAAAATAGTAAAACAATTCTAATAACTATGCATTTAGCTATCCAATCCAGAATAAAATAAGCACGGAGTAAAGAAATTAAGTAAATGGGCAGCACAGATAAGACAAAATCTATAGCAGTTCCCCAAAAACTAGGTACATCCACTCTTCTATACCCTTGGTAGGAATACACTATCACAGTGCCTGAGTCTTTTGATAAGGAGACTCTTAGAACAACTGAATCTTTTGATAAAGAGACTCTTAGAACCATGGACTGAGTCTTTTGTTAAGGAGACTCTTAGAACCAATTTAGATCTTTTGATAAGGAGATCTTGAACCATTGAATCCTTTGAAGAGGGATTCTGAGGACTCTTTACTCAGTTTACAGAAATGAAATGAAATGAAATGAAAGGGTAGAAAAAAAATATGATTCTTCTTACTGAATCCTCCTGCAGCAGTCACTGAGGATTCAAGCACTGTAATGTTTTTGTGGATCTCTATCCAGTAGATGAATCCTTGCTTGAGAAGAAGAGATGCAATGATTGTAGTGCTTTTGATCTTGAAGATGATCTCTGTGTATTTGATTGTTTCTTGCTGTTAGAGTGGAAGAGGAAGCCGTGTTGCTTGTGCAGAGATCTGTTATTTGTGTGCAGTATGAAAAGAGACAGAGAGCAGTTGAGAGAGATGGCAAGAATATCTTTGTACCTCTTCTTATATATGTATTCTCTATCTCTTGCCCTATACTATTCTTTTGTCGAATAAAGATAGATTACTTTACTCTTCTGGTAATTTCCTAATATGAATATCCAGGAGGTAGTATTATGCTCTGTCCATTTCTGTTGACAACCAGTCAAACACTTATTTGAATAACTTTCAAATATATCTTCTTTGTATCTCTGAAATACTTCTTTTTATTCTTGACTATGAACTGCCCTTCGAGATTCAAATACTTTCCTTATATATGGTCTGAATGAACTTTCGAATAGAATCCAGGAAGAATTTTAAATCTGTGACTGTATTCGACGTTGCATCGAATATAATTGCCTTCTTATCGACGCACATTTGAGTTCTAATAGGAGATGCTTCGAAATCTTCCTCAGCTCTGAATTGAACTCTAATATCAATGTTGTGTCGATTCTTGATCGACGTATCCATCGAGATGAAGACCTAGACTTTGAGTTCTGCCTTCTGCGTTGAGTATAATTTGAAGTTGCGTCGACTTCAAATGTTGCTTTGACTGACTCTGTCTTCTGCGTAGAATACTTTACGACATTGCGTCGACTTCAAATAATTCATCGACTTCCAGTATGAGTTGCTCTTACTTCTAATCGAAGTTACTTCGACTTGAAGTCGAAGCTGCGTCGACTTCCATTCAACGCAGAATTAACTCAACTGTATTTTGCACTCCTTTTGACTAGTCTTTGGCACTCTAATGTGAGTGAGACATCCTATGACATCTAATGATCATATTACCCTCTCTATACAACATGGGTAATGAATCCTAAATGATGAAATCACTTTTACATAATTTGTAAAAAAATCCAGAGGTTGTTTTTCCCAACACCTCGACAGGATCCATGTGAAACACACTAAATCAAGAAAGAAGATAATACCTGCGTTGAAATCAGATTTTGAGAAGAATAACTAGTGTTTAAGCCCAAACGTAGAAAAGTATATGTCTCTAACGGTATCCACACGAACATCAGAAACACCATGCAGATTATCCGACAAACTCAGGTTATAAAATGTCGTTTTTTCTCCAACACAAAAAGCTAGTTCCAATATTGGAGAGATTTGTTTTTGGTGGTTTTATGGGATGAAGAACTCTGAATCAATCATATTTACTTCAGGATAAATTGGTTTATATTGTTGGAGTTTGGAGACCGGGAGGTCTGGCGATCTCTCCGGGCGGTCTGATGTAGTGTGGAGACTGGGCGGTCTGGCGATCTCTCCCTGGCGGTCTGATGTTGTGTTGAGACCAAGCGGTCTGGCGATCTCACCGGGAAGTCTGGCGATCTCCCCAAGCGGTCTGATGCAGTATGGAGACCGAGCGGTCTGGCGATCTCTCCCTGGCGGTCTGGCTTCTCCTCTAGCGATCTGGCGATCTCTCCATGTGGAGACCGCCCAGACCTGTGTATTGTCCTGTATAGTGTTTAGTCACACATCGGTATTTTGTAATCTCCTCTCTCTCCTCCATTCTATATAAAGGAGGTTATACCTTTGTAATAGACAAGTTTTGGGATATAAAAATCTTTTTTAATTTCATCTTCGCGGTCTCTTTTTTTTGTTCGCACATGGTATTAAAGGAGGCAATCTTCTGGTTGTGATCGCTCTCCTTCTATTCCTCTGTTCGTGTGGTTTCCTTTGTTTGCGCAGTCGTTCTCTGATCGTTCTCCTGTTCGTGTGGTTTCTCCTATTCATGTGGTTGTTCTCTATTGTTCACATGACCTCTGCATCATGTTCGCTCTCTTTAGTTCGTGTGACCTCCTTTGTTCGCGCGACCTCTCCTAACCTTCTTTTTCGCGCGACCTCCTCTGTTCGCGCGACCTCCTCTGTTCGCGCGACCTCTCTTGTTCGAGCGACCTCTCTCTTTTCTCTATGGCTACTTTAGATGACTCCTCTGTAGCTACTACACCCACCCCCCCCCCTATTTTTCACCCCGCTCCGTCCACTCCTTCGGGTAATCTTGGCACTGTCTCCAAGCTTATCGGTCCCAACTATCCCAACTAGAGTGTCTCTTTCACCTTTCTTCTCCGCTCTTAGTGCAAGCGTCATCATCTTTCTGATGATCTGCCTCCTCACAATTCTTCTACCTTTGATGATTGGGATGCTAGCGACGCCCTTATTCCCACCTGGCTCGCTAACAGTCTCTCAGATGAATGTCTGCCTGTCATCAGACATGATGAAACAGTCAAGGCTGCTTGGCTCCACCTTGCTTCTCTCTACTAAAAGGGAGCTCAAATGTCTTGCATATATACCCTATATGCGGACCTGTTTGCTCGTCCCTCCATTCCTACTGCCGCTGCTTACCAACAAGTTCAGGATCTTGGGGCTGAAATTCTTCAGAATAGACCCTTCTCTTCTGATCTTGCTAAACAACACAAACACTTCTAGGACCTTATGGTTGTGTGTTATCTTTTGCGCCTACCAGATTCCTATGAAATGATCTGTCAACAAATTCTTAGGGAGGATGACTCTCCAACTCTGGATGCCACTACTGCCTGCATTGTTGTTGTTACCACTCTTCTTCAACGGCCTATTTTGGTCTCACCTCCACTACCGGATAACTATGCTCATCAGACTTAGAGGGGTAGCACTGGAGGTCGGAGCCACCATCCGGATGGTCATGGAAATTCCCAGTACATTTCCTCTCACTGTGGGAATACTGGCCACTCCATAGCTCAGTGCTGGCTCAAGCATCATCATTTATGCCCCACCGGTGACTCTCCCGCCTCTACTTATAATCAATCAGCCTCAGTGGTCACCTCCTCAGGTAGCGCCCATGTAGTCACTCAAGGTAAATGGCCGATTGATTCCAGTGCTACGAATCATATGACTGGCAATCCTCAATGTTTTTCTCTCTTAGAAGAACATGATCGGTTGCCCCCGGTGTTCATTGTAGATGGCTCCCCATCTCCGGTTAATGGGATTGTTATGGTCCAGGTCACACCGTCTCTTCGTCTGGAAGATACCCTATATGTGCCCAAGTTCCCATGCAATTTATTATCTATTACTTTTCTATGCAAGAAACTGCATTGCTCTGTCACTTTCACCCCTAACTCTTGCTCTTTTCAGGATCCTTACACCAAGCGGACGATTGCTACTGGGGCTGAGAGTGGCGGACTCTATTTCTTGGACAATGTTTCGCCTCTATCTACCTCTTCTTCTACCGATCTTCTGCAATGGCATCTTCCTCTTGGCCATCCTCCTCTAAGGCTTCTTCATCAACTTCTACCCCAACAACCTAAGCAAGGTCCTCCCCTCAACTATGAAGCATGTCAACTTGGCAAGCATCATCGCTTGTCCTTCCAGGAAAACCAAGGATGTGGATCTTCTAGTCCCTTTGAACTTATTCACTCAGATATCTGGGGTCCTTCCCCCACCCTCATTGTTGGAAGGGGTAGCTCATATTTTGTAACTTTCATTGATGATTTCTCTAGATGTACATGGGTGTATCTCTTAAGATATCGCTCTGAATTAATGTCTGTATGGACCTCTTTTTATGATAAGATTAAAACGCAATTTGATGCGTGTATCAATATTCTTCCTTCTGATAATGCAATAGAATATCTTAGTACTGATTTTACTAATTTATGAATGCGCACTGGTATTATACATCAAACAAGTTGTGTCTATACTTCTCAGCAAAATGATGTGGCTGAACGTAAGAATCGTCAGCTCCTTGATGTCGCTCGCACTCTCCTAACTCAAATGCATGTTCCTCGATCTTATTGGGGATATGTCATCCTAGTTTCCTGCCATCTCATCAACCATCTTCCCTCTACAGTTCTTCATTGTAAAACCCCATTTTTCTGTCCTTTATCCAGGAAAAGATGCTTTCCCCCTCCCTCCCCGTGTTTTTGGGTGTACGGCCTTTGTTAACTCTATGTATGCCACTTGTGATAAGCTCTCTCAACGTGCTACCAAGTGTGTCTTTCTTGGCTACTCTACCACTCAAAAGGGTTATTGTTGTTTTGACACTATTTCTCGCAAACAATTGGTCGCTGCAGATGTTACGTTCTTCGAAGAGACGTCTTATTTCTCCAAAGACTCTTCCGTCCCTCTGTCTGATATTCCTTCTTCCACTCCCATTCTCCCAGTACTAGCTATTCCAAACGAGACTACCACATCTCCTCCACCTCCTTCCTCATCCCCATCTCTGCCTCTTAACTCTCCTGCTCCCCCCCCCCCCCCCCCCCCCCCCCTCAGAGTCGCCTCTCTCATTTCTCGGACCAGCACTCTCTGCCACGGATGCACCGGATACTGATGGACAAGATGACCTTGATCTTCCCATAGCTCTTCGCAAAGGGGTTCGCACATGTACCCGACATCCAATTAATGATGTTGTTTCCTATGCGCGTCTTACTTCTTCTTGTAGGAACTTTGCTTTGGCTATATCTATCACTGTCGCTCCACGTTCTTACCAAGAAGCTCTTACCATTCCTCACTGGAAGGCTGCCATGGATGAGGAAATAAACACTCTCACTGAGAGGGGTACTTAGACCCTTGTTCCAATTCCTCTAGGCACTGATATTGTTGGTTGTCGCTGGGTCTTCGTTGTTAAGTTCCATCCTGATGGTATTGTGGATCGTTACAATGCGTGTCTGGTTGCTAAAGGCCTTACTCAGACATATGACATTGACTTTTTCGACATCTTCTCTCATGTAGCTCGCATCGGCATTATTCGAGTTCTCTTCTCCGTTTCCATCAACAAAGATTGGCCAATATCTCAACTAGATGTCAAAAATGCTTTCTTATATGGCAATCTTCAAGAGGATGTCTATATGGAGCATCCTCCTGTGTATGTTGATCAGGGGGAGACACGTGTATGCAAATTGTGAAAATCCATCTATGGTCTTAAACAAAGCCCTCGAGCATGGTTTGATAAATTCAGTGGCATTGTAGCTATCATTCGATTTACAAGAAGCTCTGCAGATCACTCTCTCTTCATTCACAAAACCCCTCAGGGACTGGTGGTTCTTGCAGTATATATTGATGACATTCTCCTCACTGGTGATGATCAAGCTGGAATAGCATTAACAAAGAAACATCTCTGTCAACACTTTGTCACCAAAGATATGGGTCATCCAAAGTACTTTCTGGGGATCGAGATTTCACGAAAACAAAACTCATTGGTTCTCTCACAATGCAAGTATGCTCTTGATCTCTTGCAGGAGACAGGCCTGACTTGGGCTAAACCTGCTCGATGCCCCATGGATTCCGGTGAAGATAAAATGTGGCAAGATGATTTGACTCCTTTGTCAGATGTTACAAGATACAGACGACTAGTAGGCAAACTCATCTGTCTTACGGTAACAAGACCAGACATCTCAAATGCTATAGGCAAGGTTACTCAGTTCATGCAAGCTCCAAGTGATTGTCATCTACAATCTGCTCTGAGGATACTAGAGTATGTTAAAGGGGCTCCAGGAAAGGGTCTACTCTTTTAGAAGAATTATCATCTCAAGATTAAAACCTACTCGATTTCTATCTATTTCGACGATAAAGAAGATCGCAAGTCTACTTCGAGATTCTGAATCTTTGTAGGGGGAAATTTAGTGAGTTGGAAGAGCAAGAAACAATCAGTTGTCTCCAGGTCAAGTGCAGAAACTAAGTATCGAAGCATGGCATCGACAACTTGTGAGCTAAAATGGTTACGAGCTCTCATACTGGACTTAGGAGAAGTTTATAACCATCCTCTACCAATGTTCTGTGACAATAATGCTGCTATATTCATATCAAAGAATCAAGTGTTCCATGAAAGGACAAAACATATTGAAGTAGATTGCCATTTTATCAGAGAAGAAATATTGAAGAAACAAATAGGTACTCCATTCGTCACGTCTGACAATGAACTAGCAAATTGTTTCACCAAACCAGTTTCTACTTCTTTTTCAAACATTTGCAACAAGCTGGGCAGGATTGATATATATGATCCAGCTTGAGGGGGAGTGTTGGAGTTTGGAGACTGGGAAGTCTGGCGATCTCCTCGGGCGGACGATGTAGTGTGGAGATTGAGCGGTCTGGCGATCTCTCCCTGGCGGTCTGATGATGTGTTGAGACCAGGTGGTCTAGCGATCTCACCAGGCGGTCTGATGCAGTGTGGAGACTGGGTGGTCTGGCGATCTCTCCCTGGCGGTCTGGCTTCTCCTCTGGAGATCTAGCAATCTCTCCATGTGGAGACCTCCCAGACCTGTGTATTGTCCTGTATAGTGTTTAGTCCAACATCGGTAGTTTGTAATCTCCTCTCTCTCCTCCATTCTATATAAAGGAGGCTATACCTTTGTAATAGACTGGTTTTTTGGAAATAAAAATCTTTATTATTTTCATCTTCGCGGACTCTTTTTTCTGTTCGCACATATATATAGGCATGAACCTGTACGAACAAAAACCATCGCACATGCTCATAGGCACACGCCCATGTGCTCGGACTGTGTGCCCCAAAAGACGCATCAGTTCATACAGACACATTTCCTAGTGGGTATGGAATGATAAATCGCACAACGGTAATGGCACACGAGTATGTGCCTCGGACTGTGTACCCTCAAAAGTCAAACCCTTTGACCCAGAGATGCATCCGACCATTATCCCACCATTTTGAGCACACATGCCCTTGGCACATGGGCGTGTGTCTCAAACTGTGAGCCTCAAAAATAAGTACAACATATCATATATGCCCAGCCATAACTTGGTTTCACAAACTAACACAATTAAACATTTCCAATTTTCGCATGTTCTTATGTGCGACCATTTAGGCTCATATTACGTTGGCATTAAAACTAAATCCTCGACTACTTCTAGATCACTAGATTCCAACAATCTCCCACTTGATCTAGAACAAATCAACCATAAACTCACAAATAATGAGTGACATCTAGCAATACATCATTGCTACCTAAGTAATACAAGAGTTGGTAATTCAATGAAAAACCTTTTATGAACAATGTGTAGTCTAGTCCCTTTGTCCATAACATCCAGACTGAACTCGACGTGTGGATTGTGTCACCCTCTTAATCATTCAATCCATCTTTCCTGATCTCTGAGTAGACTATTTGAAATAAGTGAGCTCAACAATTTGACTCAACTTAGAATGGTCATGCATTTCATAGTCCTACTCTATCAAGGGGCCCTTGGAAGTTACTCCTACCATATATGAGGACAAATCCTATCAAACATCACTCGTGACCATCCACATGTCTTGAAACGCACCCAATAACCACAGTTATGGTCAACCTTTCTCAAGAGATGACGTTAGATGGCATCTAAGTATGCTCATCTCATACAATGAATGCAGTGACTTCAAGTCAAAGGACGACATACACCATTATCACTATGAGAACTGCTTGTGACACATATATAACAATCCACAAAGTAATCTCAAAAGTGGTTCTATCCAGTACAACTTGTTCCATAACAAGTACCCGTGTGAGGACTAGATATCAAATATCATGACCTTTAAGACTCGGTCATCAGTCCATCTCACACACTAGTCTTAAATATATTATTATTGCCCAATTTTTGCAATGATACCTCAACTGTGGACCATTTTAGATCATTTATTTATAGGATCTCCCTTTCAAGCCACGCGCTTGAATTCCTACGAAACAAATATTCTATGAACATTTACTATGTTCAACTTATCTATCTCTATAGAAATAAATAAACACAACAAAAGATATGCCTTGATATATATAACTGAAATCATAGTACAAGTCATCACATGACCTCAAATATCGACAAAACCAAACCCACAAGCCTCTCACTAGAATATATCATTTAGGTATCTAATACCAAGTCATCTAGTATGATCATCATGCTTTTTCCGAGGAAGTGCCTTTGTCAACAGATCTGCTATATTGCCATTCATCAGCACCTTGCATATGTTCACATCACCTTGATTGACAATCTCTCGAATGAGATGGAACCGTCATAGTATGTGCTTAGAGTGTTGATGAGATATATGTTCCTTAGCTTGGGAAATTGAACCATTGTTGTCACAATAGATATCTATGGGATCAAAATTGTTAGGAACTACATCTAACTCGTCGATGAATTTCCTAATCCGGACAGTCTCCTTCACTATTTCAGAAGCAATAATATATTCGACCTTTGTGGTGGAATCGACAACTGTCTCTTACTTTGAACTCTTCTAGTATATAAATAACACCTCCATTAAGGCAAAACACAAAACCTGATTGGGACATTGAGTCATCCTTGTCTATTTAGAAGATATCATCTGTGTGACCCCTTACAATGAGCTCTTCCTCACCACCATATACCAAGAATGTATCATTAGTTCTTCTTAAGTACTTCAGGATATTCTTGACTATCGTCCAGTGATATTCACCATGATACATAACATTGCATACATTATTGATCAAAATGTTGAGGCATATGTGTTGCGAAAAACATCCTCTGGATTTATCTTACAAATTATGTAAAAGTGATTTCATCATCTAGGATTCATTACCCATGTTGTATAGTGAGGGTAATATGGTCATTAGATGTCCTAGGATGTTACACTCACATTAGGGTTTCAAAGACCATTTCAAAAGAGTGCAGAAATTCAGTTGAGTTAATTCTGCGTCGACTAGAATTCGACGCAGCTTTGACTTCAAGTCAAAGTAACTTCGAATATAAGTAAGGATAACTCAAACTGGTAGTTGATGCATCAACTAAAGTCGACGCAATGTCAAAATGTACTCGACGTAGAAGGCAAAGTTAGTCAAAGCAACATTGAGGTCGACGCAACTTTGAATTACAGTCGACGCAGAAGGATGAGCTCAGAATCTAGGTCTTCATCTCGACGGATACGTCGATAAGGACTCGACGTAACGCCGATATCTGAGTTCATTTCAAAGCTGAGGAAGACTTCGAAGCAACTTCTATTAGAACTTAGATGTGCGTCAATAAGAAGGCAAATGTATTCGACGCAACATCGAATACAGACACAGAATTAGAATACTTCCTGTATTCTATTTTGAAGCTCATTCAGAGGATATAAATGGAAGTCATTTTAATTCCAACTGGTCATCCATAATCAAGAATGGAAAGAAGAATTCCAGAGATACAATAAAGATATATTTGGATGTTATTCAAAAATGTTTGGACGGGCAGCCAACAGAAATAGAAAGAGAATAATACTACCTTTTGGATATTCCTACTAAGGAAATAACAAAAGTGGAAAGAAATTTTTCATGATTCGACAGAAGAATAAGGAGATAAAGGAAGAGAAGTAAAGAGCAACAGTTTTACAAATTTTGTAAAGGCTTCTTCTTCTTCCCACTTCGACCATACAAGCGGAGATACAACAAAAATACAAACACAGATTTCTGCTACTTGTTCCTTCTCTCTGTTGCAACAAACTGAAAGCACAGGACAAAAGCTCAACAATCCTTTTCTTCTTCTTATAAAGGATTAATCATATACAAGATTCAGTCCACTAGAAGTGCCTAGAATCCTTAGAGAAATTTGCTGAAAGAGGATTCAAATCAAAAGACTTACTTCTTCTTCTTCTCTACTCTTACTCTTTCTTTCACTATTTATAAATTGAGTAGAGTCCTTAGAATCCCTCTTCAAAGGATTCAGTGGTTCAAGATCTCCTTATCAAAAGATCTAGCTTGGTTCTAAGAGTCTCCTTAACAAAAGACTCAGACATTGGTTCTAAGAGTCTCCTTATCAAAAGACTCAGTGGTTCTAAGAGTCTCCTTATCAAAAGACTCAGTGGTTCTAAGAGTCTCCTTATCAAAAGACTCAGGAAATGGATAGTGTATTCCTACCATGGTGGTAGAAGAGTGGAGTACCCATATTTTGGGGAACCACTATAGATTGTGTCTCATCAGTGTTGTGCTAATTTTCTATTTTGTCCCATATTTATTTTACTCTGTGTGTATTTTACTCTGGATTAATATTTCTGAATGCATAGTTATAAGGACTATTATTGTTCTGTGTTCTTTTTTTGTTAAAAGTTTTTTAAATTCTATTCACCCCCCTCTAGAGAATACTCAGAGGACTCACTGTGCACTTTCTATATGGAATCAAACTCATATGGTCCATCTCTACCTTAGATTTAGGACACTATGCCTTAGAAAGACTCGCACCATGATACATGGGTAAGAATCACTTCTTAGATTCAAGCATGCTGAACCATTTAAACACCTTATCAATGTATGTACCTTGGGTAAGCCCGAACAACTTCTTCTATCTGTATCTATAAATCTTAATACCAAGTATATTAGTCATTTCACCCAAATCCTTCATTGAAAAGCAGTTCCCTAGCCTCATCTTAACAGCTTATAGGATTGGAATGTCATTCCCAATCAATAATACGTCATCTACATATGATATTAGGAATACAACTATACTCACACTAATCCTCTTGTAAACACAAGCCTCATCTTCATTATTGATGAGATCAAATTCTTTGATTTTCTCATCAAAACGAAGATTCCAACTTCAAGAAGCTTGTTTCAATCCATAAATGGATATTTATAACTTGCATATTTTAGTGGCTTCACGTGGAGATACAAACCCTCTGGATGTGTCATATACACATCCTCGAGGGGGTTTCAATTAAAAAAAAGTTGTTTTGACATCCATTTGACTGATCTTGTAATCAAAATACGCAGCAATAACAAGTACAATTTTGATGAACTTAACCATGACAACTGGGAAAAGGTCTCATCATAGTCAATACCATGAATTTACTTAAAACCTTTAGTTGTTAATCGCCCTTTGAAGGTTTGTAAATTCCCATCCTTGTTGGTCTCCTTCTTAAAGACTCGCTTGCACCCTATGGGTAGTACCCCTTCAGGTGGCTCCACCAAGGTCCAAACTTTGTTTTCATACATTGAGTCAATTTCAGATTTCATGGCCTCAAAGAACTATTGGAGCTTGTGTTCCACATCTCTTAGTTTGAGAATAACAAATCACACTATGTATTTGATCTTGCTTGTGTTTATAGTGTGCAGGTACTATAATTAAATAACTCTATGAACAAGATGCTGATTGATGACGGTTCTCTCAAAAGAGTGTTAACGCCCCGTGTTAACTAGTTAACGCCCAGCGTTAACTCATCGTTGAAGAGGGATGATGTGGAGAAGGGAATGACGTGGAGAAGATATTGCGTCTAGAAGCCAGTAACAATGTCAGCGTTGACTCTTAACGCCCACGTTGAGTCCACAATCTCTGCCATGATCCCGACGGTTACACGATCTCCGTGGTTTCTATACATGATCACTAACACTGGCGTTAACTTCTTAATGTCACGCGTTAGCTCCAGTGCCTATTTAAAGAGCTGAATTTGTTGTTCAAATGTTTTTTGATCACTCAAGCCTTCATTCTATACTTCAGAGAGATCATTTCATCCCCGAATTCAGAGAGCACTCCAAACACCAACATTGAGGAACAAGAGTGAGAAGGAGATTTCCAATGGCAAATTTGAAGAAGGACGCTCGCTTCAAATCTGACGTGGTCATGGAGTATCTTCAACATCTCCTTCAGTGCTCTTCAATCTATGGAGTCTTTTATTCTGATTTTTACTTTATCTTTTCATTTTTCCTTGTAATGATAGTAAATTCGCCGCCTTGTGTGTGGCGACTAGGCCGGGTTCGGTTTAGGGGGAAATTCGCCGCCTTGTGCATGGCGACTAGGTCTAGGGTAGATCTAGGGGGTGGCTAGAGGCCTTATCTGGGTAAAGATATACTATAGCCAACCGGTCTTTGGGAGAAGGACCGGTGAAGGAACAAAAAGTGATTTTTACTTTGTCGCCTTTAATTTCAAGTGTTATTGAAATTATCTTGGTAATCATCTTTGTGAAATATAAAATTCATTTTTATTATATCAAATTTTCTGGAATTACTTTTTCAAAGTAAATTCACTTTGAATATTTCAGCAAAAATATTTTCAGGAGAGATAACGCCCGGTGTTAACTATCTAACGTCGCCAGGCGTTAGCGACAGATCCAAAAAGTTTTCTATTATTTTAAAATCTGTCAGTTTATCTCAAAATAGTAAACCCCTTATTCACCCCCCCCCCCTCACCCCCCTCTAAGGGCGCCATCAGATCCAACACTTGGTATTAGAGTAAGGTTATTCCAGAACGGATTCACAACCTGGAATAATGGCGCATCATGATCATGCTTTCGCTGAGGGTCAAGGGATTAGTAGACCTCCGCTATTTACCGGTACTGATTATAATTATTGGAAAACAAGAATATGTTGTTTTCTAAATGCTTTATATAATGATGTGTGGGGTATGGTGGAACAATGCTACTCTCCACCAACAATTGTTGTTGGAGAAGTCACTGTGAAAAAACTGAGAGATAAATAGGATGATAACGACAAGCTAAGATGCATAAATAACTCAAGCTATGAATGCTTTATTTTGTGCTTTAGATAGAACGAAATTTAATAGAACTTGTGCTTGCGAAACTGCTTATGATATATGGAAATTATTAGAAATCACTCATGAAGGTACTTCGCATGTCAAGGATTCAAAGATTTTCTAACTTGAATCTGAATACGAGAAATTCCGGATGGAGGCGGATGAAGACATTGATTCAATGTACACAAGGTTCACCAAGATCGCCAACGACTCAAAAGTACTTGGAAAGGTGTTCCCCAACGGTGACTTGGTGAGAAAAATTCTAAGGTCTCTCCCTCCAAAGTTCAATCCAAAGGTGACGGCTATCTCGGAGTCGCACGACTTAAAGAAGCTCCAAATTGAGAGCCTCATTGGGAACCTCAAGACCCATGAGGTTGAACTCAAGATTCAACAACAAGAGTACAACATGGAGCCAAAGAAGAAGGCCTTAGCATTGTAGTCAAAGAAGGAGGTTGACAGAGATGATGATGAAGAGGACGAGGTGAGCCTCTTTATGAAGAAGTTCAAAAGGTTCATGAAGAATTCGAAAAGGAAAAACACCTTTCGGAAATACTTCATCAAGAAGGGACCTTCATCGAAGAAAGGAAGAGGTAGCGACGAGGACAATGATGAGCGACCACCACCGGAGTGCTATCATTGTAGAAAGACCGGACACATCCGGTGTTGAAACCGATTTCTCGGTCTCTTGTGGAGCTCGGGGCCCTCAACGAATTGAGGGGCAGCTAGCCCTTACCGGTCCCTCGGAAGAGGTAGGTAGGTAACTCGGACAAGGAACAAAGACCCTGGTCTCAGCAAGGAGGTCCCTCCACTAACCCGGAAGATCGTTGAGCGCTTCCCCTCCCAAGCCAAAGCTAAGACTCGGGCACCTTGGAGAGCTAGAGAGCCCAAACCAAAGCGACCTAAGGAGAGAAGAAGGCTCAAAGATTCTGAACCAATCCTCTTCCAAGGTGCCCTTTAAGGTCTATTTATAGATTTTGGTTTTGTGGTCTGTCAATAGCCAACTCCCGCTGTCCATTCTTACTATCCGCACCCCAAATTGGTCTGCTAACAGCCAAACTCCGCTGTTCGGAGGGGCTAACCGCAGACCACCAGGGGTCTTCTGGTAAAAGACCACCCCAGGTACCGGCGAACCAGAGACCCTTGACCTGTTCAGCGAACATGGGGCTCGCCAAAATGACTGGCTGGCTCGCTTGCCCAACGAACTCCCTCGACTGGCTGGCTCACCTGCCGAACCGCTCCTTAGCGGCTCGGGCTCGCCAAAATGGCTAACTGTACCCCAGAAATGGCTATTTGCACCCCAAGGTCCCGGACCTGCCTAGCGAACTCCTTCGACCGGCTGGCTCGCCTGCCTCTATGGCCTCCCGCTCTCCCTGGGCTCTCCCCCCCTGGGCTCGCCCATCCTGGCTCGCTCCCTTGGGCGTGCGAACCAGAGACCCTTCCTGGCGAACATCGGGGTTGTACACAATCCCCGCTCTTCGCGAGGTTGTCTTGAGCTCGCGAAGAAACATCCAACCCATGGTGTTCGCCGATTCGGCTGACGTGGCGGGAATCTTTTTGTGGGTCCCACGCCCAAAACTATAAATACCGTCCGCCGCGGCTAGTGATCAAGCTTTTCCTTCCCCTTCTTCCTCGTGGAAAACAACCTCTCCAGAATGTCTTCCAAGCCGAGCGCGCGGGATCGACTGAAGGCTTCCAGAGAGATGGCGAAGGCCCAGGCCGCCGAGCGTAATGCCTGGATGTTCAACCCCGCCACACCCCCTTCCCCCCAGTCTAAGAAGGCCAAGACAGTTTGGAGGTCGCAGGGGGAGGACGTGTTGTCACCTCCTGCCTCGCCCCCGCCGCTGAATACCGGGCTTGCGCAACAGGTATTCTTCGTCTAGACTTTTTATATCGACTCCCTATTCACTCCTTCCCCTCTCGCAGAATCCTCCACCTGAGGAACGCATGGCGGGCATCACGCTGACCTCTTCTCACGCTCCGTCTCCAGTGAAGCTGGGATCGCTAGATGCTGGGACCGGGACCTCGACCCAACAGGCGCCTCTCTCGCAACCCCGTAAGTCATAAGTACCCTCCTTTATCTCTGCTTAAGTCTGCGATATCCATGCGTTTGTGGCCTATACAGATACCCCACCGCCGAGCCCCAAGAAGAAAGGCTCCACACCGGCGCACTCGCCGATTCCGCCTAAGGTTAACATGGAGACCCCAGGCTTCGGTATCGTGGGCAGGCGAAGCCCGGGCGGCTCGCTTCTCGACAGCGCCCAGGTCGCGGAAAGGGTGGTGTATCCCCCTGGTCTGGGGAAACCCCATGTCCGAGGGTTCCGCGAAAACTTCCAGGGTCGACCGGAGTCCTCTCGCAAGCAACTTTGCGAGTCCCCCTTCTCCCAAGGTTAGTATGTTTGTGCGGGCTCACTTTCTCGTTCGCCCCCTGGTCCTACTAACTCTTCCTTCGTAGAAATTTCAGGAGCCACGCCTGAGTCAGAGCATGTGAGGGTGGAGATGTCACCGCCGCCCTTGCCGAGCCAGATGGAAGACTTCTTGGGCGACCCGGGCGACCCGGGCGACCCCGCGCGGATGAAGAGTCGGGTGTCAGAGGTGCTCCAGAAGCATGGTATGATGCTGTGCGAGCTGGAGGAGCGGTATGACACGGACCGAGCTTTCTTCAATGAGAGATTCGTCGCGATGGAGGACGCGAATGCGCGCTTACTCGCCGAGGCGGGGCCGGTGACTCGCTCGGACGCTACCTCGCCTGGCGTGCACATCTCGCGGGGCGAGGACAAAGCACACCTAATCCTGCGCGAGCTCTAAGTACTCCGCGAATACCACTATCCGAGAATGCCGCCGCGCGCGGGAAAGCGAGGCCGGGGTCGCTGGAAATGGCTTCCTTATCCCTGAGCCTGCCGTGGGTTTATTTTTATTGTCCCCTTGCTTTTATTTCTTTCATGATGCTTCTGTCGAACGATATCTGTGGTGTGGTAATACTTGCGAGTCCATCGTGACTCGCCTTTTATCATTTTTTGTTTTTCCTTTTATTTTTGTGGTGCGCTGATGGCGCGAATCTCACACACCGCTATAGGCGGTAGCTCGACTGCGACACGAAACGGCAGTGTACCGATCGTTCAAGTAATATAAAACGAGGAGTAATCCCCGAGTATCGAATCTCAAAGGAACACAGTAAGGTGGAGTTTATTATCGAGGAAGGACTTGAGATTGAAGTCCTTAGGTCGATGTTCACGAAGGTGGGTGGATTGGTTTTGCAAAGTAAAATAAAAGCTATCGACTACTCCTATGCAATGCCGCTATGCAATGCTTCGCTTGGCGGAATGGAAAACTACGTAGGCCTTGAACGCACTACTTCGTTGGGCGGATGGGCGAGTAGGCTAGCGGAATCGAACTATGCAGGCCTTGAGATCGCTGCTTCGTTAGGCGGGATGGAGTACGGGCCGCGATGCCACACTTCGGTAGGCGGATGGATGAGTAGGCTAACGGAGTGAGGGTCGCAAGCACCTCGTCGACAAGCACGCCACTAGCAATTGCTAGTGCGGCACCGAAAACAATGGTGGAATGGAAATTAGATGGGGGCGCACCTCAATAAGCACATATGAACTAAATGATTCCAAATAAATGAAATAAACATTAAGCAATATTGTTCATAGCACACATCATCAATATATAGAGGAAACTAGTTTATACAATCAACAGCATAAGGAAGGAAAAAGAGAGTAAAGGAGTCGACCACATCTGAAGCCTTGCCGAAGATTCACGGTTGGAATCGCTGGGTTGTCAATCCGCGTCCAAGCTCGGTCTTCAACTGCGTCCGAGGTAGAGGAGGGCTATCACTTCCTCCCAATGGCTCGTCTTCTTCGTGTCACGATCCAATCTCCTCCGATACGCGATCTCCTTGCTCGATGTTGGCGATCTTTGGGCTAGAAACCTCTCCTTTGAGCTCAAGGATGATGGAGGAGGCCTAGGGTGGCGGAGAACCTGCGGAAGGGGCGAAAACGGCGGAGCTGGGCGGAAGGAATGCGTCGATCCCGACCTAATTCGCGAGCAGGTCAATTTATAGGCGCTGGAATAAACAGTGCGCACGGTCATTGGCGCACGACCAGTGGTCGTGCGCATTAGAATCCTGTGATCGTGCGCCTGTCTGGACGGAGCCTGCAAGGCAAGAAAATTATAAAATACAATGTTCGCACGACTAGTGGCGCACGACCAGTGGTCGTGTACGCTATCGTAAGTGGTCGTGCGATAAGGAAGACAGAACTCAGAATTCAGGGGGTAAGTGCACACGATCAACGGCGCACGTCCAGTGGTCGTGCGCAATAAAACCAGTGATCGTGCGCAGTGTTCCTATACAAATTTGTACCAGGAACACCTGCACGACTCCTGCTCCAGCATACAACACTAATCAAACCACTGAAAGTGGCACTTAACCATGCATGAAAACTAATAATGAAGATAAACAAGAAATAACACCAAAATGGGCCTAGAAGTGCACATAGCATGGAATAACAAATATGAGCGAAAACATGCCTAAAGTGTAGTGCATAGACTAGAAAATCGGCCCAGATGACTCCATAAATGTGTATATATTTGGGACTCATCATGCGCCTGTGGCTTATTCCGTTCGCTCGCCGTGTTTGATACGATTGCCCTCGTGGAGCGCTCGCGAACTTCTGTGCGACGTTGTGCCCAAACCCCCTTTCCTCACGGGCCGGCCTCAGGCGGGGCTTAATTACCGCGTAGTGGCGAGCCCGGGCTCGCAAGACTGTAGCCTTATCGAGTAGAAATCTGCTTTATTTTCGCTATCCGCACTCCCGACGCTTCGATTCCCATGCCCACCCTAGTTTTTTATAAATAGTTCGGATTCACTTTTCCAACCGTCGCATTTATTTCTCAAATCCTCTCGCGTCTACGCTCATTTCTGTTCTCGCAAGCTCGTGCTCGCGTTCGCTGTTGGCCGGTTGCCTCTTCCTGACTCGATGCGAACAAATCAGTCAACGGGAGCGGATGGCGAGAGAGAGGGGCGGTCAAGATGCGCCTCAGCGTTTCAAGCTCACGAATTCTACTGTGCGAACCTCACGGCCGAGGAATACAAATATGTCGTGGATCGTTATCTTCCGGAGGGCTATTCAGCTCGCTGTCCAAGCGAGAGAGCTACACTGAACGAGACCGAGGCTGGCGAGCTCGCGATCCCTATTGCTTACTTCGAGAATGGGTTGCGACTCCCCTTATGGCCTGAAATTCGTCAGGTACTTCGCTTAGCCTTCTCGCCGTTCCCTGTTCGCCATCGCGACTTTTTCACCGTTCTTTGCAGGTGCTGCGGTATTATGGGGTGCTGCCGAGCCAGCTGACCCCGAATGCGATCGCGGACATTGTCGCGTTCGCCAGTTACATGCGGGAGGAGAGGATCGAGTTCAGCCTCCTCGTCTTCCGCAAAGTGTTTTCCTTTCGCGCCTTCCGGGACGGGACCACCTACTTCGCGAGTCAGCACGTCACCGTCTGCGAGACGGTGAACAAGAGTCACTACTGGACTCAGAAGTTCATCCTGGTGAAGGGACCCTTCGGTAACCTCCACTTCACCCCTCTTCAATGGGATGACGCCACCTACCGCCCTCCGAGCTCGCTGGGCGGCGCCGACGCCAAACTCCTCCAATATCTCTCCGGAAAAAACTTCGAGGTCGCCTATCTGTGGTGCAACGTCGATTCGCTACTCGTGGTTCCTCAAGGGGAAGGTACGGCTCGCTCTCGCTCTACTCTCCTTTCCTTTTCTTCGTTGTGTAACGCTCTTACTCTACAGTCGAGCGCGAGATCCCCGTTAATCCTCCGCACGCGCAAGGCACCACTCTTACGGCGGACACTCTCGTGACCGCGGCGGCAGAGGCTTGCCGCGATCTTCCTACCACCGGGTCCGGCAAGAAGCGGCCTCCGTCTGCGAATCAGCCCGGTTCGCAACCCTCCTCCAAGAAGTCGAAGGGGAAAACCTGCGCTGTCAAAGACAAGAGCGCGGTCGTTGATCTGAGCGAGACCGACGGCTCGCCCCCTTCTCCTGCGAAACAGTCGGACCTCTTGGCGAGCCAGGGCGTTGGGAGCTCTTCCGCAACCCCCCAACCCAAGGGCCACAAGAACTTCGGTCTGGGTGAGAAGGTTTCTGATATCCTCGGCGAGCCCTTGCTCGCTTGGGATCCCGACGCCAACCGGATTTCTTGCTCCACCCTTCACCCCTCCTGGGTGGAGCTCGGTAAGGCCGGGGAGGAGGCGTTCTCTATCTCCTTCGGCTTATACGTCCGCGAGGACGCCGCCGCCTATAAAGAGATGGGGCCAAGGCAACTGGTCTATGAAGAAATGCGAGCCCAGTTCCGCTCGACGGAGCTCGCACATATGGTGGGGCGTCGTTATCTGCAGGCGGATAGGGATATCCGCGCGTACAGGGAGGAGCTTAAGAGAGCCCGCGAGGAGATCAAAGGCCTTAAGGAGAGAGAGGAGGCGTCGGAAAGCCTTCTCGTCGGGATGCAGGGCAAGATGGTAAGCGGCCCTTGGGCCTCTTTTCTTTGCTGTTCGCGACCTCCGACTTTTATCTAACTCATTTTAATGGTAACTCAGGATGCCGACGTAGCAACCAAGCTTCTCGCTCGCAACGGCGAGCTGGAGTTGGAGAATACCATGCTGAAGGCTCAGGTGGACGAGTTGGTTCGCAGCGTGTTACCTCCTTCTGCTGGACGAGTCGGGTCTCAACAGAGGGTTGCCGAAAGCGAGGAACGGAGGCGGCGAGATGCACAGGAGGTCGCTAACCTCATCTTCACGACCCTTAAGAACGCGAGTCTACTAGCTGAAGACGCGATGGAGTTTACAGCCGAAGACGTATGCCCGGACCTCTTCGACTTGGCGCCATGGTTGGGGACTCGCAAGAATGGCGAGGGTCCTCCCGAATGAACCCCCTTAGCTTCCCTTCTCCCTCTCTTTCGAATGAATGTATATTATTCTTTTTGGGCTGGCGAGATCGCCGCCGAACTTAGAGAAATCCTGGGGAATGACAGTTATGATTTTTTCGTTAGCATTTATGCGCCTGTTCGCGTTTATTGTTTCTTTCGCACTTGGTCTCTTTCTTTTGAACTCTCATGACTGGTTGTTATGTGGCAGTGCTTCCGGGGGGCTCGCGAATGCGTGTGTCTGGGCTCACCTCGCCAAGATTCTCCTCTTATGGATCTCGCGAACCCGGGTTGTCGCCGCCAGCGGATACTGCCCGGCGAAGCCGGCCTTGGCGAGCCTGGACATAGGTATCCTGCGAACTAAAACTTCCTGACTTTAGCATCTCAACCCGCTACCTTAGGCCTCACCGGCCTCAACCCTTTCAATTATGCGAACCAAGCCCTTTTGGCTCTAACTTCCCAACCTTGCCAGCCTCTCCAGAGATCAACCTGAACCCCCCGTCTAGGTGAGAGCCCGGGAGCGGAATCGATCTGGGGCATTCCAGCACCAACATGTCCAACCTTGCCAGCCTCTCCAGAGATCAACCTGAACCCCCCCCCCCCCCCCCATCTAGGTGAGAGCCCAGGAGCGGAATCGATCTGGGGCATTCCAGCACCAACATATCCAACCTTGCCAGCCTCTTCAGAGATCAACCTGAACCCCCCGTCTAGGTGAGAGCCCGGGAGCGGAATCGATCTGGGGCATTCCAGCATCAACATATCCAACCTTGTCAGCCTCTCCAGAGATCAACCTGAACCCCCCGTCTAGGTGAGAGCCCGGGAGCGGAATCGATCTGGGGCATTCCAGCATCAACATATCCAACCTTGCCAGCCTCTCCAGAGATCAACCTGAACCCCCCGTCTAGGTGAGAGCCAGGGAGCGGAATCGATCTGGGGCATTCCAGCATCAACATATCCAACCTTGCCAGCCTCTCCAGAGATCAACCTGAACCCCCCGTCTAGGTGAGAGACCGAGAGCGGAATCGATCTGCGGCATTCCAGCATCAACATATCCAACCTTTGTCCCGCCGGCACGGCAGTAGTTATAATCATTATAAAAAAGGAGTAAGACATTCAGTAAACAATATAATAAAGCTTTTAAGGGTAAAATCATTTCAAATCATCCCCACTCCTGGCTCGGTCGAGGGGCACCCCCTCCACATCCTGGAGGTGATACCCCCCCCCCCCCCCCCCCCCGACTTGAGCACCCCACTTACAATATTTGGACCCTCCCAGTTGGGGTTAAGCTTACCCACCGCGGCCCCTCTGCCGCCCGCATCGACCTTCTTCAGGACCAGGTCCCCTTTCTGAAAGTGCTTTACCCTGATATGTTTGTCAAAATATCGAGCCATCCGCCGCTTGACCTCTTCCTGCCTGATGGTGGCCAAGTCATGGAGTTCTTCCACCAGGTCCAAAGACAGCCTCTGCTCTGTATTGTTATCTTCTAGCCACTCCTCATCCCCCTCGCTCGCAGCGATCACCCGTGGGGTCTTTACCTCAATCTCTATGGGGAGAACGGCCTTGGACCCGTGAGAGAGCTTGAACGGAGTCTCCCCGGTGGCGGTATTCGGAGTAGTCCTCATGGCCCAGAGGACGGAGGGTAGCTGTTCCACCCAGTTCCCCCGAAGGTTCTCCACTTTCTTTTTTAATAGGTTAACGATTATTTTGTTTGCTGCCTCCACCTGCCCATTGCTCCTCGGGTGGTGGACCGACGCAGACCTGAGGTCAATGCCGAGCTGAGTGAAGAAGCCAACAAACTCTTCACTAGCAAACTGCGGCCCATTGTCCGTCACTATGGCTAGAGGTAGCCCGTGCCTGCAAATTATCTCTCCCCACACAAAATTCCTTACCACTTGAGAGGTTACCTTAGCGAGTGCTTTCACTTCTACCCACTTGGAGAAGTAGTCGATCATGACCAGCAGGAACTTCCTCTGGCCGCTGGCTTGGGGAAAGGGACCGACCAGATCCAACCCCCATATGGCGAAGGGCCAGGGAGCCGTGATGGTCCGGAGTCTTTGAGCTGGGAGGAACTGGAGCGGGGCATAGAGCTGGCACTTTGGACACTTCCTTGCGAACTCCGCCGCGTCCTTGCTGAGAGTGGGCCAGAAGTAGCCTTGCCTCAACACCCTTCCCTCTAGGGTCCGACTCCAGGAGTGACTGCCGCACTCCCCAGAGTGGATTTCTTCCAAGACTCTCAGAACCTCCTCCTCGGAGACACAACGGGCCAGGAGTCCCGAGAGAGTTTTCCTATATAGCCCTCCTGCATGCAAGGAGTAATAAGCAGACTTATACCTGAAGCGTCTCTTGTCCATATCCTCTCCAGGGAACTGCCCGGAGGAGAGGAAGGTGATGATTGGGTCCATCCACGAGGCTTGTTGATCCACCTCCATCAATTCTCCTTCCTCGATGGAGGGCCGGAAGAGTTCCGAAGTCGTCCCTCCCGCTCGGGGACCGAACTTGGCTAAGAGGTCCGCCTGGGTGCTCTCCTCCCTCGGCACGTGCTTGATGGAGAAGGTGCGGAACTGCCCGATGACCCCCTTAACCTTCTCCAGGTATAGCAGGAGGGTCGGGTCCTTTGCTTCAAACACTCCCTTGATCTGGCATGCTACCACCATGGAGTCAGTGGAGACCTCCACGTCCTGCACTCCCAGTTCCCGGGCCAGCCGAAGGCCCGCTATCACTATCTCGTACTCAGCCTGGTTGTTGGTAATTGGGAAATGGATGTTTAAGGCTTGCTCAATCCGAGTCCCCTGAGGACTTACCAGGACCATTCCCCCTCCATAGGAGTATTTTCCCGACGCTCCGTCCACCAACATCTTCCATGCCTCTGGGGGAGGTGGCTCGTGCTCCCCCACTTCGGCCGCATAGTCGGCCATAAAGTCTGCCACCGCCTGAGCCCTGATGGACGTCCTGGGCACGAACGTGATATTGAATTCACTTAACTCCACGGACCACTTTGCCAACCTTCCTGAGTGCTCCACCCCTTCCATGATTTTACGGAGCGGGTGGTCCGTCACTACCTTGATTGAATGGGCTTGAAAGTAAGGTCGGAGCCTCCGGGCTGACACCGCCAATGCGAAGGCCAACTTTTCCAAGATCGGGTACCGGAGCTCTGCCTTCTTCAGCACTCGGCTGACGTAGTAGATAGGGAACTGTTTCTTCCCCTCCTCCCGGATCAACACGGAACTTACTGCTTCGGACCCTACCCCCAGGTACAGGGATAGGTCTTCTCCTGGCCTCGGTCCCTGGAGCAGAGGGGTTTGGGTGAGCTGTTCTTTCAGAGCCTGGAAGGCTTCCTCGCACTCCCGGGTCCACTCAAACTTCTTGTTGCCCCGCAGCACCTTGAAAAAAGGTGCACACTTTTCCCCTGCCTTGGAGAGGAACATGCTGAGCCCGGCCAACCTCCCTGTAAGGCTCTGAACCTCCTTTGGATTCTTCGGCGACCCCAACTCCATTACCGCCTTAACCTTGTCCGGGTTAGGCTCCACTCCTGCGGGGGTGAGTAAGTGGCCTAGGAACTTTCCTCGGCTTGCCCCGAAGACACATTTCAAGGGATTGAGCTTCATTTTGTAGCACCGCAGGGTCCCGAATGTCTCCTCAAGGTCTCGGAGGTGAGACCCAAGGTCTCAGCTCTTTACCATGAGGTCGTCAACATAAACCTCCAAGTTTCTTCCCTTCTGCTCGCGGAAGACCCTGTCCATCATCCTTTGGTATGTGGCACCTGCGTTCTTGAGCCCAAACGGCATCATCTTATAACAGTAGCATCCATCCCCCGTGATGAAGGAGACATCCTTGATGTCCGGGGGGTGCATACGGATTTGATGGTAACCTGAAAAAGCATCTAAGAAAGACATCACAGGAAAACCGACGGCTGAGTCAACCAGCGCGTCGATCCTAGGCAGGGGGTAACAATCCTTAGGGCATGATTTATTAAGTAAAGAAAAGTCGATACACATCCTCCATTTAACTCCTCCCTTCTTTACCATAACGACGTTGGAGACCCAGCCTGGATACTGGATCTCCGTTACAAAGCCTGCCTGTAGGAGCTTGCCCACCTCCTCGCGGATGGGTCCTTCCAGCTTGTCGGCGGTGGCCCTTTTCTTCTGGCGGATGGGGCGAGTGTCGGGGTCGAGGTTGAGGCGATGGCAAGCCACGTCCGCGTCGATCCCGGGCATTTCCGCGGCGCTCCAAGCGAAGACGTCTATGTTCTTCTGCACGCACGCCAGGATCTCCGCTTGATCTTCCGGGTTGAGTCCTCCGCTAACCCAGACCTTCTCTACCACCCCTAGCCGAGTGGTGACCTCGAGCTCCACGACCTCGTCCATAGCCTCCAGCCGGGACTGCTCTCCCTAAGCCCTCTCCTCTTCGGCACAAGTGACAGCCTGGGTTCCTTCCTCGACTTCCTGCTCTATCACCATCAGCTTCTCCGCCCCTCCCTCCTGGGCCTTCTCTTCTTCTTCTTCTCCTTCCGCCCGGGGTCCCTCAGCTACCCCTTCCTGGGCATGAACTTCATCTCCCTCCATCTTCTCCTTGGCTACCTCCTTACCTCCGGCTTCGGACGCCTTCTCCATCATCTTATCCAACTCCTCAGCTTCTCTCATCCAGGAGATGGTGTTAACAGCCGTTACGTAGAACTGCCTTGCCACCTTGGGATCTCCCCTGATCCGCACCTGAACCCCTCCGTCATTGAACTTAAGGCATAGATGAAAGGTGGAGGGGACACAGCGAAACGCGCTGATGAGTGGTCGTCCGAAGATGGCGCTATAGCTTCTTGGAGCGTCCACTATGACAAAATGGCAGTTTCTGGACTGCCCACCCAGGGTCACATGAAATCCTACTCCTCCTTCTACTTCTTTCCTCTCCCCCAAGAATCCAAACAGAGGGCCATCCGAGGCCAACACCCTTCTGGGCTCCACCTCCATCATGCCAAACGCCTTCTTGAAGATGACGTTGACCAAACTCCTGTTGTCCACTAGGATTCGGGAGATGGTGAAGTTCTCGATCGCCGTCTGAATGACCAGCGCGTCGCAGAACGGGTCCTCATAGCCCGGCATGTCCTTCTGGGTGAAAATGATTTTTTCGGCCGGGGGTGGAGCGGTGGATGTTGAAGCTACGCTCCGGCGGTCGATGGTTTGGAGGCTAGCCTTGCGGGTCGCCTCCACCCCTACCCCCCCCCCCCCCCATGGATCACCCCAATTCCTCCCCTATTCCCCACATCGTTTCTATCCTCACACCTTTCTTCATCCTCCTCTCGAGGTTCGACCTCCGCAATCCTCACCGGCTGCAGCTGCTGTGGCGCGGGCGCTCTGCCCCTCTTCACTTCCAGGAACTCCGGGCAGGTGTCCGTTGCGTGACCTTCCTCATGATGGAAGATACAATACGGCAACGTCACCTCCCCTGCATCGGCTTCCGCCACCCTATTCCTTCTCCTCCTAGCGGCTGCCGCTTCCACCACACCTCTCCTTCCTCTTCCTCTTCCCCGGCCAATTGCCATGACCTGTTGAGGTGGGGGAGGCATCTGCATCGGACCCTGCCTCCACCCCAACTGGGGGGGTCTCCATTGACCTCCGAAATGGTTACCCCTTCCTGGGTCGTAACCCCTTCCCTGCCCTTGCATTCCTCCACCTTGCGGCCTCCATCCCCCCTCCTGGGCCCGGGGCTCTTCCCTTTTCCTGACCTCATGCTGTCTCACCTTCGGCTCACTGAGCTTTGCTAGCCTCTTGGTGAGCTCCGGGTTGGCTTCTTCACTCGCGACTTCCTCCGACACCCTCTCCATCAGCTCCTCGTAGGAGACGGGGGCTTTTTCTCTTCAACGCCATCTTGAAGAAACTCTCTTTCAACCCGACCGTGAAGGCGAGTTGGAGTGCAAACCCAGGCATCTCCTGAGTGAGCTGTACTTCCTCTTGGAACCTATCGGCATATTGAGCCAGCGACTCCCTGGGCTCCTGCTTCACTGCGAAGAGGGAATCAGCGTCCTTCTTCCTCTTTTTTGAGGTCGAGAACCTCAGCAAAAAACTTCGGCGCAAGTCCTCGAACGCGTAGATTGATCCTGCAGGGAGTTGATGGAACCAGTCCCTGGCCTTCTCCTTGAGGGTGACGGCAAAGAGCCGACACTTGAAGGCATCTGACATCGGTCTGATGGAGACCGAGTCTTCAAAGCTCTGCAGGTGCTGGATGGGGTCATCCCTACCGTTGTAGTACACCTGGTCCCACTCTCTGAACCCCCCGGGGACAGGTGCGGAAAGCACCAGCTCGCAAAAGGGGCTTCCCCCTCCTGTCACTTTTTCTGGCTCCACTCGCCCCCCAAGCTCTCTCGCCAAACTTGAGCTCGCCGGGACTGCACTCGCGAGGGCGGTGCTCGCCTGAACCACCCCGACCGTCGTTGCATCCTCTTGGCACGGACTTGCCTGCGCCGCGTTCGCTGGGACGGAGGTCGTTAGCACTGAGCTAGCCAGCACGGAGCTCGCCGGCAAGGAGCTCGCCGGACTGGTGAACAACACTCGCCCTTCCCTGTCCTGACCTGACCCAACGACGACTTCCTTTCCAGTCCTTCCCCCTGGAGCATTCACGCCGACCGTCGTTGAGGGAGGGGTCACCTGAGGTGCTGGGGTCGCAAACTCGCTTCGCAAAGCTGTGATCGTGAACCCCAAGGTGCCGAGCACCTCCTTTCTGAAATCTGCGAGCATCCTGGCCATCGCCTCCTGAGGTGTCTCGCCGAATTCCTCGCCTTGCTCCTCATCTCCCACCATAACCCTTCTCTGGAACTTTCTTGAACCAGCCACACTCCACGCTCACCGCACCAAAATGTTGAAACCGATTTCTCGGTCTCTTGTGGAGCTCGGGGCCCTCAACGAATTGAGGGGCAACTAGCCCTTACCGGTCCCTCGGAAGAGGTAGGTTGGTAACTCGGACAAGGAACAAAGACCCTGGTCTCAGCAAGGAGGTCCCTCCACTAACCCGGAAGATCGTTGAGCGCTTCCCCTCCCAAGCCAAAGCTAAGACTCGGGCACCTTGGAGAGCTAGAGAGCCCAAACCAAAGCGACCTAAGGAGAGAAGAAGGCTCAAAGATTCCGAACCAATCCTCTTCCAAGGTGCCCTTTAAGGTCTATTTATAGATTTTGGTTTTGTGGTCTGTCAATAGCCAACTCCCGCTGTCCATTCTTACTATCTGCACCCTAAATTGGTCTGCTAACAGCCAAACTCTGCTGTTCGGAGGGGCTAACCGCAGACCACCAGGGGTCTTCTGGTAAAAGACTACCCCAGGTACCGGCGAACCAGAGACCCTTGACCTGTTCAGCGAACATGGGGCTCGCCAAAATGACTGGCTGGCTCGCCTGCCCAACGAACTCCCTCGACTGGCTGGCTCGCCTGCCGAACTGCTCCTTAGCGGGTCGGGCTCGCCAAAATGGCTAACTGTACCCCAGAAATGGCTATTTGCACCCTAAGGTCCCGGACCTGCCTAGCGAACTCCTTCGACCGGCTGGCTCGCCTGCCTCTATGGCCTCCCGCTCTCCCTGGGCTCGCCCCACCTGGGCTCGCCCATCCTGGCTCGCTCCCTTGGGTGTGCGAACCAGAGACCCTTCCTGGCGAACATCGGGGTTGTACATCCGGAGCCAGTGCCCGAAATATCTAAAAGAGCATGAAGAAAAGCGGCACATGGGAAAAGAGAAGAAGAAGGTCCTAAAAGCGGCTACATGGGATGACTCCTCCTCCGATGATTCAAGCGACTCATCCACTAGCGATGAAGAAGAGGCAAATATGTTCCTTATGGGAAAAAGTAACAAGACATCCGAGGATGAAAGTAGTGTCCAAAGCAACACTAAGGTAACTCTCCCTACTACTTATGATGATTTATATATTGAGTATTTACAAACATGCAAATTTTTGATAAAAGTTTAAAAGATATTGATCTTCTAAATTCTGAAAATAAACTTTTATTAAAAGAAAACAAAAAATTATCTAAACAATTAGGGAAAGAAAAGGTATCTTGCTAAGAGTGCAATCACTCCTTGGTAAGAATGAATGAACTTGAGATGAAGAAACAGTAATTCTGTCAATAATAAATTAAAAAATTCAAATGTTACCTCATATTCCAGCAAGAGTTTATCCAAAACTCCAAAAAGGGTCTCATCCCCTTTTATATCGTGTACCAAATGTCATTTATTTGGGCACACCTCAAACTCTTATTGGAAAATGGGTCGTAGTGCTATAAAGCAAATCTGGGTGCCTAAAGTCTCCACCTATTCTATGGGAGGAACCTCTTGGGTATCCGGATCTTTACTCTCATCTCCTTTTTAGGTATGTTGACAGGCTAAGGACAAAAATGACATGTGGTATTTGGACTCGGGATGCTCTAAACACATGATGGGCAACAAAGCAACGTTTCTTAGCCTTGAGATGAAGAAAGGAGGTTTGGTGACATTTGGTGATAACGGAAAAGGAAGGATCATGGGCATCGGTATAGTGTTAACGATTCTTTCTCAATTTCAAAGTTTTACTTGTAGATGGTTTAAAACATAATTTAATTTCAATTAGTCAATTATGTGATAAGGGTTTAAATGTATTATTTGAATCATCTACAAATCTTTGCAAAATTATAAATTCTAAAGCAAATGATGTCGTACTAACCGCACCTAGTGTCACAACCCACACTTTCCCACGAATTTAATAAATATTATCATAGCAAAGGGAAAATACGCGCTAAGATGCCACGTCAAGCAGGGGACAACTACCGACGCTCAGGCAAACACTCCTTACGATTATTTTATAAAAGACATAAATGTGCTTGGATTAAAAGGAGAATTTTACATTTTAGCTTAAGAACGTGTCCCTCGGTCCGGTGGATCATCTAGTCCACTAGTAGAAAACTATACATACACAGCGGAAAATGGGTTCATTTTAGCCTACATGAGCATGAAGGTCAACATCCCAGAAAGGATATGCACAAATATATGTTTAGTATAGTACGAAAAGATTTTCTACAATCTTCAAAGTATGTGGCATTTATTTAAAATCATGATATGCAAGAATGACATTTTTATACCAATAAAGTAACTAATGCATCCTAGCATAAAGCTTCCCAGAGAACAAGTAGGTAAACAACCCAAAAGTAACAGCAAAACAGCTAACAAGTAATCTAGCACTAGAAAACTAAAGCTATGGGCGTCAACAACTGACACGAGCCCATAGAAAACAAAGTACAAGCCTATAACTGAACAAAAGGAACAAATACCTCACAACCAAGAGGGGAGAATGAATCACTGCAACTAACTGCAGCTCCAGAGGACACCAACTCTTCTAACCGAACAGCTACGACTCCGAGCCTGAGACATTCACAAGAAAAGAATGCCTCAGTAAGAAAATACAAGAAGACCCAAGGTTAGCAACAATCAGAAATAAAAGATTTCAGAAAGGAGGACTAATCAGATAAGCATTTATAATCTTACAACAACCCGAGCCAGCTCAAACAGTGCACTCGGTAAGAGGAAAAACATGCACTAGAAGGTAAAAGCCAAAACAATCAAAGCCAACCACTGGTTCGCCATTGCGGCTCAGAGGTGGTGGTTATACACATACTATCATAATACACATATGTAAGCATATATGTTTATAAGAACTTGAGACTGAACAGCTCAATTTAAACAGGTGGCGGTCCTTTATCCTCTGCCAACCCAAAAAGCCAAAACTGGGTGGTGGTACTTTATCCACTGCCACCCGAAAAACCAAAACTGGGTGGTGATCCTTTATCCACTGCCACCCGAAAAGCCAAAACCGGGTGGTGGTCCTTTATCCACTGCCACCCAAAACGCCAAAATCGGGTGGTGGTCCTTTATCCACTGCCACCCAAAAACTACCACTGCACAAGGCTTAAGACAAAGGTTCTAAATAATTGAATTAAGTTTCAATTAAGACACGGGACGTAACCCGAGATATCAGCACCATAAAACCCTAAGAATAGGGTCACAAAGAAATAAACACTACTCAACAATTCATTTGAAAACACTTGGTGAGTCCAAACTTGACTCCCAACGAACTTCCCGTAACAGTACGATGAATAAGGCACGACAAGACACCATAAAAGATCGCTAACCAAATGCAGGACAACTCAAAGAATAAAGCATAGCTTCATCAAAAGTCTCAACAACGAGGCTTAAAATGCTTGATAATATCGCTTAAGATACCCTGGAACACCCGACAAAAGAACATAAAAATATATGAGGAAACAATTCAGAATAAGCGATGAAGTCGACAGAAAAACTTATCAAAAGTTGACAGGAATACTTAACAAAAGTTGATGGGAAAAGACTTATATCAAAGTCGACAAGAAGGACTTATATCAAAGTCGGCGAGAAGACTTCATGTCAAAGTCGAAGGGAAACTTCATAAAAGAAGAAATAATTGCACGATCTCAGGGCGAGCAAACTTTTCTAAAACTAGGGAAGTCTTATCAGACTACCTGGTAGTATAACTAAACAGATATAGAAGCTATCCAGATTCCAAGGGGGATGACAGCAGGAATCAAGAACCCAGAATACCAATCAAGACCCAGAAGGGAAACACAGCAGCCACTAACCTAAAATTAACAGGTTAGGCAGACAAGAAAGAAGAAAGGACTGAAGTGAAGGACTTTCAATCATCCAGCAAAATCAAGCTAAGGGTACTACTACCTGAAGGACACATTCAACAAGAGAGCCTAGCATAACTAAGCTTCAGGAAACAAAGTCATTAAGGAGAAGGACCGCTATTTGCAGCCCACAACCACTAAAAAGAAAACTTTACATTCAATCTGATTGCTAAGACAGTGAGGAGGAAGCATTACCCTTCACTGAGAAAGTTAACACAAAAATTTTCATGGAAGACTGAGTCTGAAAAGGTTTAAAATACTCAGAAATAAAAGACAGATTACACAGAAAACCAGGGAGTTCTGGACAGAAATTCTGGACAAAAGGCTAGAAAATTCTGGAACTACACAGAGAGAACATCTAAACAAGTCTATGGTATAAAGAGGAATCAAAATGCACAAGAAGAAACTTGATTTCCGAGAATACACAGAAAAACGACTTTTCTGAGAGAATCTATCAGAACAACCAGGAAGACCACAATCAGAACTTCACTTGCAGAAAAGGGGGAGAAACATTCATTAAAGGGGAAGAGAAGCAAAACCAGGAAAAAGGATTGAAAGAGAAGGGAAACGGCAAATAGAGACCTCAACAGCTAGGCTACTAGCGTGAGACTATGAGTGAATTGATAATTTAACCAACATCTAAATATAAATGTCGAACATGCCAACCGTATCTTCTTATACCCAGGGTCATAAAACCAAAGCAATTGAAGGCCAAATAACAAGAATAAGCTTGAGCTAAGAGCCGATTACGAAATTAAAACTATCGAGATTTGCAACCTAAAGGCGGCCCATCAGTCATATAACAACAATTGAGCATAATATCGAAGATAGAATTAGATATGGCAACCCCCATATAGTTCTAAAAATAGAACTATATATATAGCTAATAGAAACTACGCATAGCGGTCCCAAATAAAATAATCCAACTGGAACAACATATGGCAGCCCCCAACTGGTACTACATAGAGCAGCCCCAAAATAAAACCAACAGGAATGGATATATAGCAGCCTCTTAATCGGGATTATACAAACCAGCCCCAATATAAACCAATAAGAGTGATGCAAAGCAGCCCCAAAATTTAGATAATAAATAGCAGCCCCCAATTAGAGACATATAAGAAGCAGCCCCTCAATTAGACAATAAACAGCAGCCCCCAAGGGAAAAATATAACAGCAGGTTTCATAACAGCAGCCACCAAATTAGACTAAATAACAGCAACCCCCCAATTAGATTATAAATAAGAAACAGCCCCAAACAGGTTTATAACAGTAGCCCACCAATCGGGTTTTATAAAAGCAGCCCAAATTAGAATATATAGCATACAGCAGCCCCCAACAAATCCAACTAGAATTATATATAGCAGCCCCCAAAACAAATCAGGATTAGATTTATATATAGCAGCCCCCCTGAAATTTTATAGCATACAACAGCCCCCCCCCCCCCCCCCCCCCCCCCCCCCCCCGCCCAAATCAAAATCCAAACTGGAAATCATGAATCATAAACCATCTCAAACAAGGAACGAAGGGGGAAGAAGGAGAGGCAATTTTCTTGCCTGAACCGGGAGCCGACACCACTCGACGAAGCAAAAACCACGGCCGGGAGACTTCACCACCACCACCAAAGCCAACTAGAATCCTCCGCAACCCCGCTCCGGCGACAAAACAAGCCCCCGACGAACTCTAACCTCCCTTCTCCGACGGCTCCGGCGCCACGCCACACTCGCCCGACGGAAACCTAACCCTCCTAGGCAGCGAAAGAAAAGCACCGGAAAGGGGAGATTGGGAACAGCTCTGCCGAAAATCTTAATATACATATATATATATGTACTTGCAGATATATATATACATATATATTTATATATGTATATATATACCTATATTTCTGTATGAAAAAAAAATAAAAATTGCTTATACGCACTCACGTAACAACCTAGCATTAAACTCACCGGACGGTGACGCACACGAAACGGTAACGCCCTCTCCCATTAACACTACGCAACGATAGCTTTAATATTTAAACTATCAATATTACCATAACCCTACTTAGATGACTATAAGAAAAGTTGGGGCGTTACACCTAGGAAGCATAGTGTTTATATGATTGCCTTTAATGATCATTCAAATTCTTCTTTAGAATGCTTTATTTCTAAAAATGAAGAATTAGAACTATGGCATAGGCGCCTTGGTCACTCTAGCACTAAGCTTATTTTGAAATTATCAAAAGATAAATTAATTAAAGGTTTACCTATGCTTAATGGTAATTTATCTTCTCTTTGTACGCCTTGCCAAAAAGGAAAGTTTTCAAAAAATTCTTTTAAAAGCAAAAATGTAATTTCTACTACTAGACCACTTCAATTAATTCATATGGATTTATTTGGACTGGTTAGCACTTCAAGTCTAGGAGGTAGAAAATATACTTTTGTAATAATTGATGATTATTCTAGATTTTGTTGGACTTTATTTTTATCTTCCAAATTTGATGCATTTCTTGAATTTACTAAACTATGCATTCGTATTCAAAATGAACTTGATTTAAAAATTAAATGCATACGCTCGGATCATGGAGGATAATTTGAAAATAATATGTTTTCCACTTTTTGCAATGATTTAGGAATTAAACATGAGTTTTCCGCTCCACGCACACCGCAACAAAATGGTGTAGTGGAGAGGAAAAATAGAACCCTTCAAGAGCTAGCACGTGTAAGACCCCATTTTTTTCAAACATCCGGGTCTTAGGCCCAGAACCGCCGCTTTGCGGTGACACCCTCGCTCGGGAAGGTTGCCACTATAAAACGCCGATGCTGCCAGCCAAAGCGATCACGAAGAAGCAAAAAACAAGAACTAAAAGAAGACAAGTCCACATCACATAGAAAAGTAAATCATCAGAAAAGATGTCCACATAAGCATAACTGAAATAAAAACAGAGATAACAAGGGCTCCTGCCCGATACATCAAGCCTCACTACAAATTCACTCGCGGAAGCAAAATAACTAGAACTAATAGCCACTCACGGATCCTGTCATCGGTGCTCCTGTGCTAGACTCCCCCACCTCCATCTGCACCGGCCTCTGGTGCTGCTCCGTCATCGCGGTCTCCTAAAATGATAAGGTCCACCGACCGTTAGTCAAAAAGACTAAGCCAATCCCCCACCCCTCCCCCGGTGACTCCTAGGCACTGAGCGGGAAGGATGAAGCGGAGGACAAACAAGGGGTAATAGCAATAGCAGATGACAGCGTATAATTTACAGGAAGAGTTCTACACTACTCAAGTATATAAGTGCATAAACAAAGCAGGTAATAAAGCAGAGAAAGAGCAGGTAAAGAATAAATAAAGTGCAGTAAGTAAAGACATATATAAAAAAAATAACCATTGATTTATAGGAATGCCCACACAAACCTATAGACCAAGGAGTCGTTTAGCAAAGTCTATCGTATAAGAAGTCCCATAACCGACTTATACGATAGGGGTAGGGGTTAAAATGCAATGTTTATGCTATGTCATGCAAGGTATGCAGTTATGCTATGTACACACAAGTGCAACTCACACACTACGACTCTATGCGCACAGACCTTTAGTTCCCCCTTTTTGGAGCTAGCAAGACTCCCAGGATACTCCTGTAGTGGCAAACAGAAGCGGTGGGTTGGGCCTCTCCCACCTCTAGGTTGGTATATGCACTACCTAACCTAGACCTATCGTACGCCTCAACGCAAAACCGCAGAGCATCTGCGTACTCTTACTGGCTAGACCACCAGACTTTTATGGCTAAGTGCAAATTCTACACTTGCCAAGCCCGAGTATCAACATCGGTGCAATGACCGTCGACACTAAGGACCCACCACCTTGTGCACATGCAACATGTTCTACTATCTATCTACAAACTCCAAACATAAATCACTTGGGCTTAACTTGCCCAACCAAGAACCAAACTGAGTCACAAACTCTCCGGATCAACAATCCGCACCAGCCACCACCGAGCCTACAACTTGGGGTACCCAACCAACTAAACACCCGTGACAACGGAGTGTGAGTGAGTGTATTATTAATTAGCCTTGAGTATCATCTTACCCTACGACTTATGGTTGATCTTGGACTTCTCGAGGGTTACCCTGTAAGGGGCTCACTTTGGTACTAGAACTGTAATGGGATGACACCCCAAAGTTCCCTTTCTCAAGACACTTACTGTTGTTGGTATCTACCCATAAGATTTCCCTTCTACCATTTCTACAGAGTTAGACCTAAGTGCTTTAAGACACACCAGGGGAAAGACGATCTTTCGTTAATCCCCAGGACAACCTTACTCTTAACCCACCAAGTACACTCTCCTCACATACACTCCCTCGGGTGGACTTCTAACTATCTAATCAACCCATGTGCACCATCTGCACACCATTTCCACCTAGTAGGTTACTAAAAATCTAAGTTCACAGTTTTACTATACGCAGACCAAACTAATTATATGAAGCTCACCACTAGAGGTACTCCAAATATTCATCCAACTGACCCAAGCTATTTGCTGGAGGTCTATCATGATGTTATAAGACTAATTCCAGATAATCCTATTTTTCCTTAATTAATTAATATTTATTTTAATTTCTCCAAACATTTGCCAAGTATGAAAATGAACATGAAGTGTAAGTAAATCTTATGATATGGATCTCCAATAATTATGATAAATCCATGATGACTAAATAACATCAGAAACAACATATAATATTTTTACAGTAAGAAATTGTCCTCTAATTTAATTATTTATCATCTATCCAAAATTGAAGTTTTATGAAGGAAACACCAAAAAGATCTATACTAAAATTATGGAAAATTTACAAAACTCTTATATTTACCAGAAAAGGCTACTGACTAAGTTTCAGGATTTAAAAAAATCATTTTCTTACTAAAATAAATAAATTAAGAAAACCTCAAATTAAATGAACTGTGAAGTAGCCTACTAATTTAGGTCCTTAAAACTTCTATAAAATTTTACAGAGCTTCCAAATGTTCTGAAAGGTCCTATCACCAATTTGCACAATTTAACAATGAGTTTTGGACCCTCAAATATTTTTCTTAAGTCTAAATCAAAATAAGTGCCTTGTGAAAGAAGTACTGATTAAATCATTTAATAAAATTCACAAAATTACCAGAGGTCTAAACCATGATTATAAGGGAACCACCAAAGTTTCATCATCATCCAAGACTTTTTAAGCATGTAAATATTTCTTATAAGAAGTTTCCCTAAAGGGGTTATGTCCTAATTCAAAGGGAATATTGGCTCTTAAAATTCTTATAAAATTATCCAGTGCCTATTTACAGCCTAGGAACCTATCCACCAAGTTTCATAACCATCCAGGGACTTTTGACCTCATGGCCTTCACAAGGTTCTAATTGCACACCTAGGAATAAAACTAGTGTTCTATGGCTTAATCACCTCTACACTACCCCAAACCACTCATGGGGATAATTTAGGTGATCCTAAACCAGTGGACATGGTTCCATCTCATGGTGAGGAGATTTGACCACAAAATTCCAAGATAAACACCATGCCCTAACTTTGACCCAACTTGACCTATCTCGGGTTTACAAATTACCCAACCAAAACAGTCCCAATTGGGCTGAGATTTTTACATAGAACATAACATAACCCTAAAAAGCACCCACCAAAATTTGGAGGTCATTGGAGGTCATTTAATCCACTAATTAATTATTAGGTGATTTATGAAATTATTTCAAAAACCTTAGAAAAAGTTTCTCCTAAAAATCCCATCTTTTAGTATGTTGTGTGGGTGCAAGAGACTAGTCTAGGTTTTAAATATCAAGGCCAAAACATCTACCATTAAAAAGATATAAAAGAAAGAGTGACTGCCCCACCCTAGGGACCAGTCCCACCATTTTGTCTCTACAGGGAGATACAGTACTCCTTTTGGGGTGTAATTAATTTTAAAATAAAGTAGACTCCAAGGGCTACAATTTTGGTGTTGACCACTTTTTTTGTAGAGGGGCCTAAGTATTTTTAATAATTAGATCTAGGTACAACAAAATATGTGACAGAAATTGCATAAACATTTATTTATATAACTGTTTCTGCGTTCGACGAAAATTAAATATCGCTCGACGAAAGCAGAACAACTCTGAGATCGACGATCTTAACTGCGCTCGACGAAGGCAGAACAACTCTGCGTTCGACAAAAATTTAACAGCGCTCGACGAAAGCAGAACAACTCTGCGTTCGACGAAATATTTCGTTCGACTAATAAACTTATAATCTGCGCCTGACTAATTTAATCCAGATCATCGAACTATATTCCGTTCGACTAATTATTATTAGAACAGCGCTCGGCTAAGTTAATATATAACAACGCTCGACTAATTAACAAATAATAGCGTTCGACGAAAATAACAAATAACAGTGTTCGACGAATTTCTTGCAGCGCTCGACGAAATAAATGATATAACCGTAAACATATATATAAAGATCTGACGGCTCTCTATCATCGTCCACAATCTTTGGACGGCTCGCGACAGCCCGTCCTGGGCCTCTTTGCGGGGCGATTTCCCGACCACCTACGCCTCGTTCCGGCCGGCCAATGCCACCACCACCTCCGTTGAGGTGGTGGTCGGCAATAGGGGTGGTTGGCCGGCCGGAGGTGGTCGGATCTGGTTTTAGAGGAAGGAAAAAGAGTACATATCGCACCCTTTCGGAAGCACAATCCGAGCCCTTTTGAGCACAGATCAAGCCCCTAATTTTGAAGAGATCTAGCATCAGGGGAGGAGAAGAGGATCGGGCCTGAGTGGGGGCTTGGTTGCGCGAATTCCGGCGAGTTGCCACTGACAGTGCTGGAACTTTCGGGGCCATGCCGATCTAGGCCTCCTCTGCTCGATTCTCACTAGAAAATTGGGGTATCTCTTCCTCTCTGAGCAATGAAGGAAATGGGAGGGGTTTCAATCGGCTAGGATGGCTTTATCTCTAAAAGCCATTAATGGCCATTACCACTAATTTCGGTTACCACCAAAAATTCCCTTAATTCAGCCCCTCTGCCATAGAAATTTCCAGAAAAACAATTGTAACTGAAGGTGGAAATGAATGCATATCAATTGGGAGGGAAATGAAGGATCAATAGCATTTATTTCCATGAATTCTCTCTTTCTCTCTCTCCGATTTGGGGATAACTCCAATCTCTCTCTCTCTCCTACTCAGCAATTACAGAAATTAAGAGGTAAAATCAGAAGTCAGCATGCCCACTAGATGATGGATCACTTAATTGGGCCTAGCCCAAATGGATTGGGTCCAATTTGGGCAAACTAGGTTATTTTGAGGTACTTTGACCTAAATTAGGCTTAAGGGTAAATTGGTCAAATTGCAAGTCTCATGATGGGGCTTTTTGGTCCATTAGGTTCCTAGTATCCCTATTAGGGTAGGGGTAAGGTCAATTTGGCATGATGGAGACTAATTGACCCTAATTGAGTTAGTTTGACCAATTCATGGTTAAAGTTGACTTTGGTCTAATTGGCCTCCTAATTTGACTCCAATGGGTCCTTGAAGCTCCATGAGGACCCCTAATGGGTTAGGGATGATATGGTGGGGTCAAGGTTCAAGGTGGGGCCCCTAAACATAATCCTAGGCTTGATATCTGAAAATTGCTATTTGCAGACCACTTGGGTTTTCTTCTTCTCTCCTAAGTTCACAGGGCCTTGGGCTCTCCCTATGGTTTTGTCATGACCTAGTCATGACAAAACCAACTTAGGGGTCTAGTTGTTTGAGGGATGTTACAAATCCCAATACATAAAAATAATAATTTCGTCCTCGAAATTCAGGTTAAGCCTGAGGGGGTTTCTACTGCTAGGAAGAAAAAGTAACATCCCGAAAAATTAAATTATACCTGTCGTAAAGAGCTGCGGGTACTTTTGCTGCATCAAGTCCAGTGGCTCCCAAGTATACTCCTCCACTCCATGATTCCTCCATAGGACCTTGACCAGCGGAACCTTCTTGCGCCGCAAGACTCGTAACTCCGTATCGTCTATCCGAACCGGCTCCAGGTGAACCGACCGATCAGTAGCAACTGGCCCCTCTGAAGTAGAAACCTGCTGCTCTGGTTGAAGTAGAGCCTTCCTAAGTGAGGAGATGTGGAAAATGTCGTGCAGTCCCTCCAACTCCGGTGGTAGCTCCAGTCTGTAAGCTAGGGGACCGATCCGCTCCAGGATCCTATAAGGTCCCATATACCGCGGACTGAGCTTCTTCCGCCCACGAAACCGCGAGAGTCCATGCATCGGACGTATCTTCAAGAAAACCCGGTCTCCCACCTGGAACTCCACCATACGATGACGCGCATCGTAATACTTGGCCTGCCTGCTCTAGGCCTCCAGCATCCTATCTCGAATCAGCCTCACCTGATCCTCCGTGTCCTCCACGAACTCTGAGCCAAGTGCCATGGGATCCTCATCCTAAATCCAAGACAATGGTGTTCTGCATCTCCTTCCGTATAATGCCTCATAAGGTGCCCTACCTGTACTAGCTGATGATTGTTGTTGTATGAGAACTCGACTAATGGCAACAGTCTCTCGCATGGCTCCCCGCGGTCCAGAATGCAAAGATGTAAAAGATCCTCTAGGGTCCGGTTGATACGCTCTGTTTGCCCATCTTTCTGGGGGTGGAAAGTTGTACTAAAAGCCAACCGGGTGCCCAGGTAGGCCTGCACTGCTCTCCACTCCCTTGACGTAAATCGTCCATCCCGGTCTGACACGATCGTCCTCGGAACACCATGATATCGAACAAACTGCTCTACGAACCTCCGCACCAAAACACTGACCAACTCGTCCTTCCTGATTGGAATGAACATGGCCAACTTCGTCAATCTGTCGACGGTCACCCAAATCGAGTCATATCCCGCACGGGATCGGGGAAGACTGTGTATAAAGTCCATAGCGATGTCGTCGAACTTCCACTCCGACACCGGAAGTGGCTGCAATAATCCTGCTGGGTGTCGGCACTCCGCCTTCACGAGTTGGCAAGACTCGCAGTGGGTCACAAAATATACAATGTCTTTCTTCATGCCTGGCCAATACATGGTCCTCTTCAAATCTGCAGTCATCTTGGTAATGCCTGGGTGCACGGAATATCTGCTGCAATGAGCCTCTGACATAATATCCTCCTGAATCCGGCCCCCTGCCGGTATATACACTCGGCCTCTAAAACTCAACAGGTCATCCTTCAGCGAATAATCTTCAGCTGAGCCTGCCTCCAAGGCTCTGAATATCGGCTCCAACTTGGCATCCTTCCTCTGCCCATCCCTGATGCGGTCTCGAATGTCGAAAGTGGCATCCATCGCTGCTAAGTACTCCTCGTACAGCTCCGGATCGTCCTCTGATACTAGAGAGATCTGCATGTCCTCGAACATCCGCACTAACTCCATGGACATCAACTTAGGCTCTGCCCCTGACGCAGTAGCTCTCCTGCTCAGTGCGTCTGCTACTACATTCGCCTTCCCTGGGTGGTAATGCATCGTGTACTGATAGTTTGATAAGAACTCCACCCATCGCCTTTGCCGAATATTCAGCTCCTTCTGCGTATCTACATACTTCAGATTCTTGTGATCTGAGAATTTGTCGCAGTGGACACCATAGAGGTAGTGTCTCCAGATCTTGAGAGCAAACACGACTGCTCTCATCTCCAAGTCATGCACCGGGTAGTTCCGCTCGTGGTTCTTCAACTAGCAGGTGGCGTAGGCTATCACGTGCTCGTTCTGGGTCAGAACGGCACCCATCCCCTGATATGACGCATCTGTATACACCTGGAATCCTTCCCTCCCCGATGGCAGTGCAAGAATGGGGGCTGAAGTAAGCCGACCCTTCAGCTCCTGGAAGGCCATCTCCACTGATGATATGGCCTAGAAAGGCCACCTCCTTCAACCAAAACTGACACTTGCTGAACTTCGCATACAGATGGTGCTCCCGAAGCTTCTCCAAGGTTAGTGCCAAATGTCGCGCATGCTCCTCCTCCGTCCTCGAGTAGATGAGGATGTCGTCAATGAACACAATGACAAAGATGTCGAGATAAGGCTCGAACACCCGGTTCATCAGGCTCATAAATGCTGATGGTGCATTCGTGAGTCCGAACGGCATCACAGTGAACTCATACAACCCATATCGGCTGCTGAAAGCCGTCTTCGGGATATCTTCCTCCTGGATCCTCAACTGATAATACCCAGACCTCAAATCCAGCTTTGAGAAGCAGTGGGCTCCCTCTAGCTGGTCAAAGAGCTCATCTATCTTAGGCAGAGGGTACGTGTTCCGCACCGTCAGCCAATTCAGTGCTCTGTAGTCGATGCACAGTCGGAGTGTGCCATCCTTCTTCTTCACGAACAACACCGGAGCTCCCCACGGTGAGGAACTCGGCCTAATGAACCCAGCTTCCACCAGCTCCTACAGCTGGCTCTGAAACTCTACCAACTCCTTCGGGGCCATCCGATAAGGGGCCCTATATACCGGCTTAGCCCCCGACACCAGCTGGATCTGGAAATCCTTCTCGCAACGCGGTGGCAGTCCGGGAAGCTTCTTCGGAAAAACATCAGCAAAATCCCGTATGACCGGGATACTTGACACTGAGTCCTTGACTTCAGTAGCCTAGAAGAGCACCTGATATACCTCGTCTCCTTGCAGGTGGGCCTTGACGGACTGAATAGAAGATAGGAAGAGACGAGAGGTGGATTGAGTACCTTCGAAAGCTACTTCACCGTCTTCGTGCTTTAGAACGATCCTCCTTGTCGGGCAGTCAATCCTTGCCTGGTTCCGGAACAACCAGCTCATGCCCAGGATCAGGTCATAGTCTTTCATCTTCAGCACAGTTGCCGGGGCCTCGAACAGTCTTCCTCCAATCTCTACCCTCATGCTTCACGTGGCATTTGTTAAAACCTCCGATCCATCCGGAAATCGCACCCTCCTGTAATCGCTCTTGAAGTGTTGGACTTGGTCCAGGTCCTCGATAAACTTAGCGGAGACGAACGAGTGTGAGGCACCCGTATCGAACAAGGTAAAAGAGGGTTTACCGTAAACGCGTACTAAACCTGAGGGTTTTGTTGTTTGGTTCAATGCTAAGGTAAAACTAAAATTTATAAGGTACAAATAATTAAAAGAAACGCATCAATGTACCTGCGATGACCCTTGTTGGGTCCCGGGGCCTTGCCAAGTCTAGGGCGTACGCCTGCTCCCTGTACTATCTCCGGTCATCGCCCTGAAATCCACGACCTCGTCCCCGGCCCCAGCCACCGAAATGCTGGCCCTGTGGTGCTGCCCGTAGTGCTGGTGGTGCATTCCTCTGAGAGCAGTTTCTCTTGATATGGCCTCTCTGGCGGCAGTGGTAGCACTCCGGTGGTGGTCCACCTCCTCCAATCCTTGGCATCTCCCGCATCTGTAGAGGCTGAGTAGCCAACACTACCGTCTCTCTCTGCTCCTGCCTCTCCTCCTGGCAGGGTCGGACCTCCGTCTTTCTCTCCCCAGCATCTCGGCCTCTATGCTGGTCCCTTCCGCCTCCTCTTCCCTGCTCCTCCATCGGTCTCTTTCTCCCACGAACAACTTGCTGGTCTATCTCCAGCTTCTTGGCCATCTCTAGAATCTTTGTCATGCTTCCGTCGGAGACGAAGAGGAGGGCCTCCCTCAGCTCATCACGAAGGCCCTTGTAGAACCTCTTTGCATATCCTGCGTCATTCAGCTGATACGAAACTGCAAACCGGGATAGATGGGTAAACTCCCGGTGATAATCCAGAATTGTCCTGCTCCCCTGCCTCAACTGCAAAAACCTATCCTCCAGCTCGTCTCTAGCAGACTGCGACACGAAATGCTCCAGCAGTGCGGCCTTGAAATCCTCCCACGAAACGTCCGCTGCCTCCAGTCCCGGATAAGCTGTATCCAGGAACCTCTTCCACCATCTCTTGGCATGGGACTCCAAGCAAGAAACCACCAGTGGCACCTCCATGTCTGTCGGGCACTGAATCCCTGTCAACATCTCCTCCATGATGTCCACCCACTCCTCAGTCCTCACAATGGTCTCCGTCCCAATGTATGATGGTGGGGAGAGACCTCGAAAGATGCTCAGCCAATTGGCCCCAGGGTTTTGCTGAGGAGCCGGTGCCTGCTGTGCCCTGAAATTCTCCAGAATAGCAGTCAGTGTCTGTCCCAACTCCGTCTGCTGGAACGGGATAGGAGCCGGTGGTGGTCGGACAATGTTTGGAGTCGGTGGGACTCCATGCTGCGGTGTAGGGTTCGTCGCGGGCTACACAAGAAAAATTATACTCGTAAGGGACTTAGCTAAAGAAAGTTCAGTTATAAGTGGACCTTTTCATGTGATTTCCCTTATGGGCACACCATTGCTTCCGCTGCTAGTTTGTCCTCAAACTAAGCTCGTGCGGGGTGGCCCAAGGTTTGTGGACTTCCTTTCTTCGGATCGAGGTTTCGCTCTGATACCACTTGTAAGACCCTTTTTTTTTCAAACATCTGGGTCTTAGGCCCAGAACCGCTGCTTTGCGGTGACACCCTCGCTCGGGAAGGTTGCCACTACAAAACACCGATGCTACCGGCCAAATCGATCATGAAGAAGCAAAGAACAAGAAACTAAAAGAAGACAAGTCCGCATCACATAGAAAAGTAAATCATCATAAAAGATGTCCACATAAGCATAACTAAAATAAAAACAGAGATAACAAGGGCTCATGCCCGATACATCAAGCCTCACTACAAATTCACTCGCGGAAGCAAAATAACTAGAACTAATAGCCACTCACGGATCCTGTCATCGGTGCTCCCATGCTAGACTGCCCCACCGACCTCTGGTGCTGCTCCATCATCGCGGTCTCCTAAAATGATAAGGCCCACCAACCGTTAGTCAAAAAGACAGCCAATCCCCCACCCCTCCCCCGGTGACTCCTAGGCACTGAGCGGGAAGGATGAAGCGGAGGACAAACAAGGGGTAATAGCAATAGCAGATGACATGGTATAATTTACAGGAAGAGTTCTACACTACTGAAGTATATAAGTGCATAAACAAAGCAGGTAATAAAGCATAGTAAGAGCAGGTAAAGAATAAATAAAGTGCAGTATGTAAAGACATATATGAAGGAAAAATAACAATTGATTTATAGGAATGCCCACACAAACCTATAGACCAAGTGGTCGTTTAGCAAAGCCTATAGTATAAGAAGTCCCATAACCGACTTATACGATAGGGGTAGGGGTTGAAATGCAATGTTTATGCTATGTCATGCAAGGTATGCAGTTATGCTATGTACACACAAGTGCAACTCACACACTACGACTCTATGTGCACAGACCTTTAGTTCCCCCTTTTTGGAGCTAGCAAGACTCCCAGGATACTCCCGTAGTGGCAAACGGAAGTGGTGGGTTGGGCCTCGCCCACCTCTATGTTGGTATATGCACTACCTAACCTAGACCTATCGTACGCCCCAACGCAAAACCGCGGAGCATCTGCGTACTCTAACTGGCTGGACCACCAGACTTTTATGGCTAAGTGCAAATTCCACACTTGCCGAGCCCGAGTATCAACGTCGGTGCAACGACCGTCGACACTAAGGACCCACCACCTTGTGCACATGCAACATGTTCTACTATCTATCTACAAACTCCAAACATAAACCACCTGGGCTTAACTTGCCCAACCAATAACCAAACTGAGTCACAAACTCTCCGGATCAACAATCCGCACCAGCCACCACCAAGCCTACAACTCGGGGTACCCAACCAACTAAACACCCGTGACAACGGAGTGTGAGTGAGTGTATTATTAATTAGCCTAGAGTATCACCTTACCCTACGACTTATGGTTGATCTTGGACTTCCCGAGGGTTACCCTGTAAGGGGCTCACTTCGGTACTAGGAATTGTAATGGGATGACACCCTAAAGTTCCCTTTCTCAAGACACTTACTGTTGTTGGTATTTACCCATAAGATTTCCCTTCTACCATTTCTCCAGAGTTAGACCTAAGTGCTTTAAGACACACCAGGGGAAAGACGATCTTTCGTCAATCCCCAGGACAACCTTACTCTTAACCCACCAAGTACACTCTCCTCACCTACACTCTCTGGGGTGGACTTCTAACTATCTAATCAACCCATGTGCACCATCTGCACACCATTTCCACCTAGTAGGTTACTAAAAATCTAAGTTCACAGTTTAACTATACGCAGACCAAACTAATTATATGAAGCTCACCACTAGAGTTACTCCAAATATTCATCCATCTGACCCAAGCTATTTACAGGAGGTCTATCATGATGTTATAAGACTAATTCTAGAGAATCCTATTTTTCCCTAATTAATTAATATTTATTTTAATTTCTCCAAACATTTGCCAAGTATGAAAATGAACATGAAGTGTAAGTAAATCTTATAATATGGCTCTCCAATAATTATGATAAATCTATGATGACTAAATAACATCAAAAACAGCATATAATACTTTTACAGTAAGAAATTGTCCTCTAATTTAATTATTTATCTTCTATCCAAAATTGAAGTTTTATGAAGGAACCACCAAAAAGATCAACACTAAAATTATGGTAAAATTACCAAACATTTGTATTCATCAGAAAAGGCTACTGACTAAGTTTCAGGATTTAAGGAAATCATTTTCTCACTAAAATAAATAAATTATGAAAACCTCAAATTAAATGAACTGTGAAGTAGCCTACTGATTTAAGTCTTCAAAAATTCTATAAAAATTTACAGAGCTTCCTAATGTTCTGAAAGGTCCTATCACCAATTTGCACAATTTAACAATGAGTTTTGGACCCTCAAATATTTTTCTTAAGTCTAAATCAAAACAGGTGCCTTGTGAAATAAGTACTGATTAAATCATTTGATAAAATTCACAAAAATTACCAGAGGTCTAAATCATTGCGCGAATTCCGGCGAGTTGCCATTGACGGTGCTGGAGCTTTCGGTTCCATGCCGATCTAGGCCTCCTCTGCTCGATTCTCACTGGAATATTGGGGGATCTCTTCCTCTCTGAGCACTGAAGGAAATGGGAGGGGTTTCAATCAGCTAGGATGGCTTTATCTCTAAAAGCCATTAATGGACATTACCACTAATTTCAGTTACCACCAAAAATTCCCTTAATTCAGCCCCTCTGCCATAGAAACAATTGTAACTGAAGGGGGAAATGAATGCATATCAATTGGGAGGGAAATGAAGGATCAATAGCATTTAATTCCATGAATGCTCTCTTTCTCTCTCTCCGATTTTGGGACAACTCCAATCTCTCTCTCTCCTACTCAGCAATTACAGAAATTAAGAGGTAAAATCAGAAGTCAGCAGGCCCACTAGATGATGGATCACTTAATTGGGCCTAGCCCAAATGGATTGGGTCCAATTTGGGCAAACTAGGTTATTTTGAGGTAATTTGACCTAAATTAGGCTTAAGGGTAAATTGGTCAAATTGCAAGTCTCATGATGGGGCTTTTTGGTCCATTAGGTTCCTAGTAGCCCTATTAGGGTAGGGGTAAGGTCAATTTGGCATGATGGAGGCTAATTGACCCTAATTGAGTTAGTTTGACCAATTCAGGGTTAAAGTTGACTTTGGTCTAATTGGCCTCTTAATTTGACTCCAATGGGTCCTTGGTGCTCCATGAGGACCCCTAATGGGTTAGGGATGCCATGGTGGCATAAAGGTTCAAGGTGGGGCCCCTAAACACAATCCTAGGCTTGATATCTGAAAATTGCTATTTGCAGACCACTTAGGTTTTCTTCTTCTCTCCTAAGTTCACAGGGCCTTGGGCTCTCCCTATGGTTTTGTCATGACCTAGTCATGACAAAACCAACTTAGGGGTCTAGTTGTTTGAGGGATGTTACAGCACGCACTGTGCTTTGTGAATATGGGTAGCCTAAATCATTTTGGGCCGAAGCGGTTAATACTTCGTGTTAGATCATTAATCGTGGCATGCTTCATCCTATCTTAAAATTAACACCTTATGAGCTTTACTTTAAAAGAAAACCTAATGTACCTTATTTTCATGTGTTTGGTTGTAAATATTTCATTTTAAACACTAAAGATGCACTAGGAAAATTTGATGAAAAATATTATGAGGGAATTTTCATTGGTTACTCTTCAACTAGTAAGGCTTATAAAATTTATAATAAACGAACTAAAATAGTTGAAGAGTCTATACATGTAAGGTTTGATGAATTTGTTCCTTGTGTAGATAATCATACAGGAAATGAAGACGAATCTCTTCCCTCTTTGGAGCATGAGGATGATGAATCGCTTAGAGAAAAAGAAGAAGAAAAAGAGGAGAAAGAAGATGAGATAGTAGAATATGTTCCTCCAAACATGTTGCAGTTTACTAAGGATCATCCAAAGGAGCTTGTAATAGTAGAACCATCAAAATGGGTAAGTACTCGTTCTTCTTTACATGAGTCTTTTTCCAACCTTTCTTTTGTATCCGAAATAGAATCAAAAAATGTTTCAACCGCTTTAAATGATGAATTTTTGTTTTTAGCTATTAATGATGAATTAAATCAATTTGAACGTAACAAGGTTTGGAATTTAGTAGAGAGGTCATCTAATCATCTGGTTATATGAGTCAAATGGATTTTCAAAAACAAACTAGATGGTGACTCTAAAATTACAAGGAATAAAGTTAGACTAGTTGCACAAGGGTATTCACAAATCGAAGGGGTTGATTTTGATGAAACTTTTGCACCCGTTGCTCGCCTTGAATGAATTAGAACATTTCTTGCATTTGCGAGTTTTAAAAGATTTAAATTATTTCAAATGGATGTTAAAAGTGCATTTTTAAACGGGATTATAAAAGAAGAAGTTTATGTAGAACAACCCCCCCCCCCCCCCCCCCCCCCGGTTTTGTGAGTGAAAAATTTCCAAACTATGTGTATATGTTAGAGAAAGCGCTTTATGGATTGAAGCAAGCGCCACATGCTTGGTATGATAGATTGACATTATTTTTGATAAAGCACGGTTATAAAATGGGAAGTGCGGATAATACACTCTTCATTAAGCATGTAGATAATGATTTGATTATATTGCAAATTTATGTTGATGATATCATTTTTGGATCCACTAATGAAGAGTTGTGTAATGAAGTAATTTTAGTGATGAAAAATGAATTTGAAATGAGCTTGGTAGGAGAACTCACTTATTTTCTAGGATTTCAAATCTCACAAAAACAAGGTGGTATATTTATTTGTCAAACTAAATATGTTCATGATATTCTTAAAAAATTTGGATTTGAAAACCTAAACCAAGCTAATACACCAATGAGTGCATCACAAAAATTAGGAAAAGATGAAGCCGGTATTTCTATTGATCAAATATTATATAGAGGAATGATAGGCTCATTGCTTTATTTAAGCGCATCTAGACCCGATATTATGTTTTCTTTTTATTTATGTGCTAGATTTCAAGATAACCCAAAAGAATCACATTTGAAAGCGGTTAAACGTATTTTTAGATATCTAATCGGAACATCTAGATTAGGCTTATGGTATCCTCATAATAATTGTTTTATTTTACACAGTTTTTCTGATTCAGACTATGCGGGATGTTCATTAGATCGTAATAGCACTAGTGGCACGTGTCATTTTATAGGCCCTTCACTCATATCATAGTCAAGTAGGAAACATAATTTTGTTGCCCTCTCCACCACCGAGGCCGAATATATCGCACTAAGTAGTTGTTGTGCACAAGCCTTGTGGATGACCCAAACGTTAGAAGACTTTGGTGTTCATCTAAATAACATAGAATTAAAGTGTGATAACAAGAGTGCTATAGATCTCACAAACAATCCCGTACATCACTCTAGATCGAAACATATAGATGCCCGACATCATTTTATCAGAGATCATATTAAGAAGGAACATGTTAAAAATTAGCTTTATAGGAACTGAATCACAACTTGCCGACATTTTTACCAAACCTCTACCCGATGCACGTTTTCACATGCTTAGGTTAGAACTAGGTGTCTTAGAAATGTCTCCTTAAACCTTATAAAAGCTATTAATATTGTCTTATATTTTAGTTTGCATTTTTTTTTCAAAAAAAATTAATTAATAAAAATGTGAAAGCACTTTCAAAACCACCAAAAACATGTTAAAAGAGCCTTCAAGTCAACTCCATAATATTTGAAATTTCAACTGTAAGAATGTCTGTTTATAATACAAATACATCATGAAAAAGATTTTACAAAAAGTCAAAATTTAGTGTCCTGTCTCGGCGTTAAGAGCTAACGCCTGGCGTTAGCCTCTTTGCTCCAATTTTTTTTCTGTTTTATTCAAAAATTCTTGGTTTTATTTTATTAAAGTATTTTGTTTTAATTCTCTTTTTTTTAAGTTTTCTATTTTTTGTTGTTTCTTTACTTCTAAAAGTTAAAAACAAAAAATAGTATATGCTTAAATGTTTAAATTCAAGGTTGATTATATATATTGCTTAAAGATTCTTTACAATGTTTAATTTAAACCTTCAAATTTCTTAAAAATATTGTTTTGATTTTATCATGCCTTGTATAATATCTTAAAATGTGCAAAGAATTTGGTTATAGATTACATGTGTAGAAATGTTTTACATGCCTCTAAGTATGAGTAAAGTTTTTATCTTTGATAATGATTTTCTCACTCACCTTTTTGGTTAATCTACATGTGTCTTAAATCTTATTTTTTCATGATTGTGTAGCATAAGAACTTATTTTGAATTTCATAAATAGTTTACCTACACAACATTGAATTCTTTCTTGAATTCCTTGTTCTTCATGCACTTATGATAGAGAAATGTGGTATTTAGAATATAAATTTATATGTTTGCAAAAATAAGTGAATTTGGAGTCCTTGGTCACAAAAATCAAAATCAAGTATAAAAAAATATATGACAAGGAAAACTCCACCAAAAATTATAAAGTGTCTTGTGCAAACAAAATTTTGACCACTTCTCTTTAACAAGAAAAATCTTTGTGCATTGAAATTTGTGGAAGTAAAGTTATTTATGTTCAATTCAAGTTATGCTCTTACATAACATAATTTCATGTGATTTGATTTATACATTTGTATACTTTATCAAAACACCCTTATTGAACACATCATTATCATTTATAACGCTTCCACTCATGAGAATTAGACCTAAAGCTTATCTACACTATTCTCTACAATCATGAGTAAATATACTAGATAGCAACGCATGATCTTTACAATGTTTATGTATACTTGAAATGCAAATTTATTTACATTGTAAACATATATTTACTTGATATTTTTATAATCTTGCTTGCTACTTTTTTGTTACAAATTACAAATGAACTTGCAACTTTTATTTCTAACACTCAAAACATCTAATTATTTGACTTAAATGCTTACTATATTTTGTGCTTACAAATGCTTAAAGATGTTCTTAATTGCTTTCGCTGTGTTCACTATTTTTCAAAAGGTTGCTAGTATTTCTACATGATGCATAACATTTCATATTACAACTACTCTAACCCACCTCCTTTTGATTATAACAAAAGGGGGAGAATAAATTGAAGAAGAAATAAATTAGAGAAATCTATTATTTAAGGGGAGTACAATAGAAAATGCATTCATATAGGGGAGCATCCATATAGGGTGGAGTATGCATGATTATCACGCTTATCATATACTATAAACACTGCTCTAATTATGTTTTATTTCTAATTAATGGATTTGTTATTATCAAAAGGAGGAGATTGTTGGAGCTTGTGTTCCACATCTCTTAGTTTGAGAATAACAAATCACATTATGTATTTGATCTTGCTTGTGTTTATAGTGTGCAGGTGCTATAGTTAAATAACACTATAAACAAGATGCTGATTGATGACGGTTCTCTGAAAAGAGTGTTAACGCCCCCACGTTAACTAGTTAACGCCCATCATTAACTCATCGTTGAAGAGGGATGATGTCGAGAAGAGAATGACGTGGAGAAGATATTGCGTCGAGAAGCCAGTAACAACGCAAGCGTTGACTCTTAACGACCGCGTTGAGTCCACAATCTCTGCCACGATCCCGACTGTTACACGACCTCAGCGGTTGCTATACACGATCATTAGCGCTGGCGTTAACTTCTTAACGCCACGCGTTAGCTCCAATTCCTATTTCAAGAGCTGATTTTGTTGTTCAAATGTTTTTTGATCACTCAAGCCTTCATTCGATACTTCAGATAGATCATTTCATCCCCAAATTCAGAGAGCACTCCCAACACCAACATTGAGGAATAAGAGTGAGAAGGAGATTTCCAACGACAAATTTGAAGAAGGACGCTCGCTTCAAATCCGACGTGGTCATGGCGTATCTTCAACATCTCCTTCAACGCTCTTCAATCTATGGAGTCTTTTATTCTGATTTTTACTTTATCTTTTCATTTTTCCTTGTAACGGTAGTGAATTCACCGCCTTGCGTGTGGTGACTAGGCCGTGTTCGGTTTAGGGGAAAATTCGGTGCCTTGTGCATGGCGACTAGGTCTAGGGTAGATCTAGTGGTGGCTAAAGGCCTTATCTGGGGAAAGATAGGCTATAACTAACCGGTCCTTGGGAGAAGGACCGGTGAAGGAACAAAAAGTGATTTTTACTTTGTCGCCTTTAATTTCAAGCGTTATTGAAATTGTCTTTGTAATCAACTTTGTGAAATATAAAGTTCATTTTTATTATATCAAATTTTTTGGAATTATTTTTCACAAGTAAAATCACTTTGAATATTTCTGCAAAAATATTTTCTGGAGAGATAACGCCCGGCGTTAACTATCTAACGCCAGGCGTTAGCGACAGATCCAAAAAGTTTTCTGTTATTTTAAAATCTGTCAGTTTATCTCAAAAATAGTAAACCCCTTATTCACCCCCCCCCCCCCCCCTCTAAGGGCGCCATCAGATCCCACAGGAACTTCTCGGAGTCCAGTCCATTTATAGCCTATTGATAGGTTGGTGGCTCATTATCATGATCCATAAGCAACACATTACCAATTTGAGTCATAAGAAATCCATATCACTCAGACTTAAATCGTGGTCAAACAGATCAACGTAGGACTTATGTTTCTTGAGCATGCTCTCTAGCTACAATAATTTACAGTCATTGCTCAGGTTCCATCTCAGGTTCATTAATTTCTTATGGTTCTTGAACTTCTTCAAGTTTTATTTTGGTTGTCTTTCTAGATATAAACTCCTCTAGAAAAACACCAATCCCCGCGATAAACACTTTATCTTCGGAGTGCATATAGAAAAAGTATCCTTTAGTTTCCTTAGGACACCCCACAAAATAATATTTATCTGATTTGGCATCAAGTTTGTCAGACATTTAACGTCGTATTTATGCCTCGGAACCCCAAATCTTTACGAAAGATATACTAGGATGCTTCTAGATAAGAAAAATTTATGTGTTTCCAAATCTATAAATGATAAATGCAAGCGTACCTGTCGAGTATAACATAGGATATTGAAGAATATCAAGATCGTATTAAAACTCGGGACTGTCGAATACTTCTACTTCGAGAAAACTAACTATTATTTTATCGGAATAAAATTTTAAGAGAAATTATAATTTAAACTAAAATATAAAATAAGAAAACCTAACTTTGAATGAAATAGAAAAGATAAATTTATAACTTCTAATCCAATTCTTGACTGTGGAGATTCCCGAATTACGAACGCATCTCTTTCGAGGATATGTCCACCTGAGATTAGGTTGATCGACCGAACTTTCGTTCTATAATCGAAACCCCTAAAATCCACCTTAACGAGGTGAATCCCGCTATAGGATTTGACTCATATCGAGAAGATTTTTGTCATCCTCTTTCGAGGGTTGCAATCAACTCATTTTATTCCTAAGCGATCGATTCATACGCGCGATCCATTCGTCTACTAGAGTACGAAAACATATATCAAAATCCATAACCAGAATATGAACTCGACATAACAAAGTTAGGAATAAATTGAAGGTACAAAAGAACGATTATAAAGAAAAATATTTATTTCATAACAAAGCTTGTAATGTTTAAGAACTAAATTACACTCTACTAAATAGAAAGGACATGAAAGAAGACAAGAAAATTGCATGAAATTAAAAGCTAAGTACTATTGCATTTTGAAAGTGCACAGTTTACCTCACTAGAATTCTCTAGAGGGGGGGGGGGTGAATAGAGATTTAAAATTATTTTGTGCAAAGTTAATATATATATATATGTGTATGATCACAGATTAGAGCTTCCCACACACCAACAAGAATTAAACAAGTAAAGAATGCAAGAAAAGAAATCACAGCACAACACAAGAAAATATAGTGGTTCCCCAAACTTTGGGTAGTCCACTCTTCTACCCCCTTGGTAGGAATTCACTATCTTGTACTGAGTCTTTTGATAAGGAGACTCTTAGAACCACCCTGAGTCTTTTGACAAGGAGACTCTTAGAACCACCCTGAGTCTTTTGACAAGGAGACTCTTAGAACCACCCTGAGTCTTTTGACAAGGAGACTCTTAGAACCAGTACACTAAATTTTTTGAAGAGAGATTCTAAAAACTCTTTTACAATATTTAAGTAAGAATAAGAAAGAAGAAAGAAATAAGAACAAGAATGAATCTTCTTCCTAGCAAGAAGATTGGAAGCAAAAGAAGTGAATTAAATCTTTCTTCTATAGAGAGAAGAAGATTTGTAGCTTTTCTCTCTTTGTGAGAGCTATCAGAACTTGCAGCAGAATGACTTCAGAAGCAGGAGAAGAAGATGAAGGCTTTGTCTCTGCAGCACACTATCACTTTTCTCAGCTTATCTCTTTATTCTCTTGGGAGCTTTTCCTCTATTCAAATGTATGTGGTAGATCACTCTCATCGATTTTTCTGCCGACCTCCTTTTTATTTATAGCTCTGTTAATTCAAAATAATACTATAGGAGGATAATCAATTATCAGTAAGAGAAATAGAAAGATGAAAATGTTTCCATAATATTTATTTCTATAGAAGGAAAGAACTAATTCTGATTTCAAATAATGTCCAAATAAGTTTAATCAAATTAGCCAAGAATCAGATATAAGGAAAGAATGATTCAGAACGGCTATAAAATATTGACATTTATTCCATACAAATCAGATCTACTGAAGGAAGGAAAGAGATCTGACGCATATTTAAATCTGTCATATAAATCGACGTGCGTCGATTACCATTCGACGTAAACGTCGAGTTCTTCTTGGCTGGACGTCGAGAGGAGAATAAGGAAGGTGCGTCGACTAAGGTGCGTCGATTTCTCCATATGCGTCGACTAGAAATCAGAGTAGCGTCGACAACACATACGTCGAGATCTTCCTAAAGTTACTTCGACTCAATCTGAAGGAAACGTCGACTTCATTTCGACGTTGCGTCGAATAGTATTCGACGCATATTTACTTAACCTTGTTTTTCTTTCTTAGAATTCATATTCAACTTATTTCTAGGGGTTAAGAGAAATCATTTCCCCAACAATCTCCCCCTATTTGTCTTAACCCTATTTAGAGGGAAATTGTACTAGCATATAATTAACCAAGCACAACATTTGTATAGAAAAGAAATATGTCACTCAATCAAAAGTGAAATTTAGAAGAAGAGATCAAATTTTCCAGAATCATATAAACAGATGTCATGTTCACTTCAATTAGTACTCAACTATAGGGTAAAATATATCAGCATTGTTTTCAAATATTATTCAGGAGGGGTAGGAGGAGTCTTTCTTTTTCTCTTGAATACTATTGTGGATTGCTCTTTTCCAGTAGCAGGTGATTCCCTCAGCTCCCCCTGGGTCTCAGCCATTTGCTCCCCCTGAGTCTCAGCTTCAGTTAACACAGCATCTGGTTGTCCTCTTTCATTTTTAGCTTCATTCATAATAGTATCCTTAGCTCCTACTTCAGCTAACACAGCTTCCAGCTCCCCCTGAGGTTCAGTTTCTTTATCTTTCTCACCATCTTCCTTTGCAGCCTCATTTTCTGCTCTGCTTCCCTCCCCTTGTAGTAGTGCCATTTGATTTGCAGCATCTCTTGCTATGTTGAGTACCTCTATTGTTTGTTCATCATTATGTAGCTCAGGTACTGTCTCATTCCCAAGGATTTTGTCAGATTTTGGAGGAGGGGACTTGTGAGAGAGAGATTTAGGATTGGAGAGTTGCTCTTCATCTAGATTCTCCCCCTTCTTGACCTTCTTGGCCAGGGAGGTTAAGAAAGACCTTGTCACTCTAGAGGAAGAGATAGAGGTCTTTAGGTCTTGCACAGAGGCACTGACCCCATCTATTTGGGTGTGCATGTGAAGGATGGAGGAATGAATTTGGGAGCACTTCTCATCCAGCATCACTTAGAATTTTTCAGCTGCTGATATGATGCACTGAGTGATGAGAGCCTCAGTGGATGCAGATGATTCATGGTGTGAAAGGTGAGGAGGTGATGATGGAGGAAGAGGTGATAGAGGAGGAGAGAAGTGAGTTGATACATGAGGTATGGGTGATAATGGAGGTAGAGAAGGAGAAACTGCTGTTTGAGCAGGTGTTTGAGAAGAGGTAGGTAGAGTAGGAGTTGTGAGGGTAGTAGAGAGTATTTGAGTGGATAATGGTGGTGAAGAAGGGTTGTCTCTTTGAGGAGGAGGAGGAGGAGAAGGATGAGCAGGAGAGTTGGGAGGAGAGGGAGTTCTTTCAGGGATGGAACCAGGCTTGGGGATGTGCCTGGTCCATTTGGAGAAGAGGGCAATGGACATCCTCTTTCCAGGAGGGATATGGATTCCTTTTGACCTGCATAGGTCATGGAAGGAATGGAAGATAACCTGACTCATAACTCTCATATAAGCATTCTCCTTGTGAGAGTATTTAGAGGCTATCATCATGAGAAGGCAGCTGGCCCAGTCCACCTTTTTCTTCAATACAAGGGCCCCCATGATGTTCAGTTGCTGTTTGGGCACTGCATCATGGGCTGAAGTCTTGCATAGTAGTATTTTCCCTACTATGTCTGCTAACAATCTATATTCTTCAGAGAAATCTGTTTTCTTCAGGTGGATTGGTCTGTCTTTTGAGAATTTCATGGTGGTGAGCACATGCTTGATTTCATCAGGTGTGAGGTCAATGGATTCATCACCTAGTAGGGGAATAATTAAGACTTATTTAGTCATTCTTTTGAAACTCATTTTCTTTCCCAATTTCATTTAAACAAGGATAATATTAGGATATACCTGATGGAAGATCAAAGGTGGCCCTAATATGTTCTGCTGAGATTGAGACAGGTGTCTCATAGATTGTTCCTTGAATTTCTCCTTGTTCAGATGTTTGAACATTAGTTATCAGCTCTGTGAGTTCTGTTTCCAGGAGCTTACTTCTTGTGGAGATAAGTTTGTTCAGGCCAGCTTCAGTAAAGAGAGCAATGATGCTCTTGTAGTTTTCTGCGGCTGCTTGGAAGGAATCAAGGTCAATGTCGAAGCCTGAGTTGGTCTTTGGAGCCATTTTAGGTTAGTGAAGGAGAGAGGAAGAAATTAGCTCGTATGAGGAGCAAGAAGGATGAAAGATGCAGAGTGGTGAAGGCTTCTAACTGAAGAGACTATTTAAGTCAGGTGAAGCGTCGAAAATGGGCTCAAGTCGAGGCTTATTCGGTACTTCCGTGGATGTGACCGAAAATATTTTGGTATTGCCGCTCGTTTTCATGAAGTCGACGTTACGTCGAGTGGAATTCGACGTGAGCGTTGATATAGTCTGATTTGGGATGATAGGGTTTCCTATCGACGTATGCGTCGAGTGGAGTCGACGCATGCGTCGATTTTACTTATTGAGTTGAGTTATCGACGGTGCATTGATTAGAGATCGATGTGACTTTTAATTTTCCTGAAGAATTCTATGTGTTTATCTCTACCTAGTTCTAAGGCAGCCTTGGACTAATTTTTACATATAGTTTGATTGGTTGTGCCAGCATTGTTTGGCAAGGTGGCCAGTTTTGTTACATATATGGCACTTGATTATCTTATTATTATGATAATTTGAGTTTAGAGAAGAATAAAAGGGTTGATTGGGATAGAAAGTTTTATTTTGGTTAGGATAGAGATTTTGGTTAAAATGGGAATTTTGGTTACCATGTTTAGGATAGAAATCATGATAGAGGTGTTGATTAGGATAGAAATCATGATTGGGATGAATGGGTCCTGAATGTGGGTTAGGATGAAAGGCTTTTGGAGGAAAGGTATTTAAGTTGCTCTGAACTTTTGTGCGTCGATATCTATTCGACGCATGTTGATAGTTGCATCGATTTATATTCGGCGCATTCCTTAGATTGCGTTGATCTGGTATCGACGCATGGAGGAAGTTGCGTCGATTGGATGTCGACGTATCTTTATTCGAGCATCGAGTAGAGTTCGAGGCATCTAAGAGGATACGTCAAGTAGAAGTCGACGCATTATCATTCATGCGTCGATATGAAGTCGACGCGACTGTGTCTTCATAAATTTTCATTTTATCTTTTTTCTGTTTTTACTCCTTTGTATGTTGTTTCTGTTGGTTTAGTGGTCTCTTCAGATGAAGTTTGTGAGTCATCAGCTGAATAATATGATGTTTAATCAAATTCCTTTATTTCCTTGAAGAAGTGTTCTTTCTTATGTTGTGATTCTTTTTCTTGGTTTGCTGATTTGATGGGCTTAGTGAATTTTACAGGGCTCATCCATGCAGGCTTGTTGGATGGAATTAGGCTGATTGATGGATCAGCCCCTAGCCCAAGATTTTTGTGTCTTATTGTTTGTTTTTCAGTGATTTCTTTAAGAGTTTGGCTTCTCATTTTTATTGATTCTTCAAAGGCCTTTGCCTGAGAAACCTTATCCTTAAGGAACTGATTTTCTATTCTAGCCCTTTCTATTTCCTTCTCTCTTATGTTAGCCCTTAATACATGATCTATTGAGTTTATATCCTTTTTATTTCTTTGGTTCTTGACCATATGAATTTGTTCTTTTAGGTCCTTGATTTCTTGTTTAGCTTTTAATTGATCTAGACACATTCCCATAAAATTATTTCTGAATTTATCACTTTGAAAATCTATTTCATCAAAGATGCTTACCTCATCCTTATCCTCAGATTCCTCTATGAGAATAAGGCTATTTTCTTTTTCATCTTCAGAAGATATGCTTTCTTCTGATCCTGTCTCACTCCAAGATTTAGCACCATCATCATTCTTGGGGCCTTCAAAGGCCATCAAGCATAGGTCTTCTTGCCTAGATTCTTCATTGTCACTCTCAGAGGATGAATTGTCCTCAGAGTCTGTTTCACTCCAGGCTTCTGCAATAAAGCCTCTTTCTTTCTTCTTCCCATTTTTCTTGAGATCCTTTCTTTTCAGATCTTTCTTTGTTTCAGCATTCTCTGGACATTCTGGGGCAATATGTCCAGGTTTCCTGCAAGAATAGCAAATAATTTCTTTAGTGGGAGTTTTGTCATACCTTGGTTTTGACTCCCTACTTTTTGATCCATCTGTCTTGACCCATTTCTTAAATCTTCTGGCTAGGAAACTGAATAGTTCTTCTTCAGTGACAGGAGTCCTTTCTTCTGTTGCCTTTAAAGCTATATTCCTGTCTTTTGAGGAGATTGGAGTGTTTTCTCTTCTTTTCTTCTCTTCTCTAGTTTTCAGCAGTTGCTCATAGGATTTGAGTTTTCCTAAGAGAGCATCTGTAGAGATTTCCTTTTGTCCTCTTGTGTCTCTTATTGCCCATATTCTTGAGTCCCATGAACTGGGGAGACTCATTAGCAATTTGTCATTAATCTCAGTGAGGGAGATCTCTCTATCCAAGTTTTTCAATTGGTTGATGATTAGACTGAATCTGTCATACATCTCAGAGATACTCTCTTCATTCTTCTTTTGGAAGTTCTCATATTGGGAGATCAATAGGGCCTTCTTATCTTTCTTTTCATCAGCACTTCCTTCCACCATCTTTGTAAGAGCATCCCAAATTTCTTTGGATGATTCACAGTCAACAACCCTTTGAAAGATGTCATCTGAGAGAGTTGAGACAAGTATGTTCATGGCCTTTAGATCATATGTTCTAGCCTTCTTCTCATCTTCTGTCCACTCAGATCTTGGAACAAGTGTTTGTGTGACATTGCCACTTGCATCCTTTCTATAGGGCTTTGGGGGACCTGTCACAGTAATATTAAACAAGTCAGCATCAATGGAATTCATATAAATTCTGATTCTTGTTTTCCAAACTGCAAACTTTTCAAGATTGCATATTGGTGGTCTGGTGGAAGCATAATCTTTGATTTGTGCCATGAAAGTAGTTAAAATATATATATATAAAAAACAAGAGGTAGGATCTTTTGATCAAGGAGTTAACCTTTTTTGATCAATCTAGCTCTGATACCAATTGAAAGTGCAAAGTTTACCTCACTAGAATTCTCTAGAGGGGGGTGAATAGAGATTTAAAATTATTTTGTGCAAAGTTAATATATATATATGTGTATGATCACAGATTAGAGCTTCCCACACACCAACAAAAATTAAACAAGTAAAGAATGCAAGAAAAGAAATCACAGCACAACACAAGAAAATATAGTGGTTCCCCAAACTTTGGGTAGTCCACTCTTCTACCCCCTTGGTAGGAATTCACTATCTTGTACTGAGTCTTTTGATAAGGAGACTCTTAGAACCACCCTGAGTCTTTTGACAAAGAGACTCTTAGAACCACCCTGAGTCTTTTGACAAGGAGACTCTTAGAACCACCCTGAGTCTTTTGACAAGGAGACTCTTAGAACCAGTACACTGAATTTTTTGAAGAGAGATTCTAAAAACTCTTTTACAATATTTAAGTAAGAATAAGAAAGAAGAAAGAAATAAGAACAAGAATGAATCTTCTTCCTAGCAAGAAGATTGGAAGCACAAGAAGTGAATTAAATCTTTCTTCTATAGAGAGAAGAAGATTTGTAGCTTTTCTCTCTTTGTGAGAGCTATCAGAACTTGCAGCAGAATAACTTCAGAAGCAGGAGAAGAAGATGAAGGCTTTGTCTCTGCAGCACACTATCACTTTTCTCAGCTTATCTCTTTATTCTCTTGGGAGCTTTTCCTCTATTTCAAATGTATGTGGTAGATCACTCTCATCGATTTTTCTGCCGACCTCCTCTTTATTTATAGCTCTGTTAATTCAAAATAATACTATAGGAGGATAATCAATTATCAGTCAGAGAAATAGAAAGATGAAAATGTTTCCATAATATTTATTTCTGTAGAAGGAAAGAACTAATTCTGATTTCAAATAATGTCCAAATAAGTTTAACCAAATTAGCCAAGAATCAGATATAAGGAAAGAATGATTCAGAACGGCTATAAAATATTGACATTTATTCCATACAAATCAGATCTACTGAAGGAAGGAAAGAGATCTGGCGCATATTTAAATCTGTCATATAAATCGACGTGCGTCGATTACCATTCGACGTAAACGTCGAGTTCTTCTTGGCTGGACGTCGAGAAGAGAATAAGGAAGGTGCGTCGACTAAGGTGCGTCGATTTCTCCATATGCGTCGACTAGAAATCAGAGTAGCGTCGACAACACATACGTCGAGATCTTCGTAAAGTTACTTCGACTCAATCTGAAGGAAACGTCGACTTCATTTCGACGTTACGTCGAATAGTATTCGACGCATATTTACTTAACCTTGTTTTTCTTTCTTAGAATTCATATTCAACTTATTTCTAGGGGTTAAGAGAAATCATTTCCCCAACACATTTCATAAAAAGAAAGGGGAACAAGAAAATAAAACTATATTGCATTAAAAGAAAAGAGTACTTGAAATAAAACTAGGTTGGAAATAAGAGAAAAATACAGAGAAAGAAGGCATGGTCTGCCCGTAGAAGAGAGCCCAGAACAGGAGGAGATAGTCATGCTGGAGTTCAGCCTATATTTATAGGAGAAAAATTGAGTTATGGCAGGGGATGCATCTGGAGGTAGCTGGAGTGAAATCGAGACTGGGGATGAACCAGCGTTACCGTCGGCGGTAGCGGCAGTAAATTCGGCGGCGGGCACAGTAAAGATGTGATGTCAGCGTGTCTAGGGGAGGAGAATCAGGGCTATCTCCCAACGGTAGCACTACCGCCGGCGGTAGCAACGACTTGGAAACAACAAGTGCATTGATTCGTCGGCTGGCGTGTTAACAAGCGCGACTATCGACGTGATAGAGCTACCACCCGCGGTAGCACTAACGCGCGGGGGTAGCGTGACTTCTTTAGGAATTACTTCGAATGGTTACATATGGTTGGAGCTCACTTTAAATTGACACGGCCTCGGTCACGCCATGACCGAGGGTGTCTACTAGGAAAATTGACCAAAAATCTCTGAAATCTGCAAAACAGAAAATAAAACTAAATTAAAACATAACTATAAATAAAAACAATTTATTAAAGAAAACATATAAAAATAGTACTAATTAATATAAATATTAACCTAAATTATATACTAAAAATACAAATCCTACTTATCAAATACCCTCATACTTAAGTTTTTGTTATTCTAGAGCAAAAGTATGACAAATATTTATAAGACATTAATATGATTTTTAATTAAACTAAAACTCTATTTAAATCAAAAGTAAGCTAAAAATAAAATTTTGAGATTAACGAATTAATTCCAAAATTATGAAATTAAAGTGAAAAGAGAAAAAGCGTTTAGCAAAGAATCCTCAAATAAATTAACTACCAAACAAAATTGAGTAATTAGCAACCAAAATTAGATTTAAAATTATAAAAAAACCCAACTTGAAAGAAACTATTGAAAAATTGCAATCTATTACTTATGCTGTCTTAAAATTTTAATTATAAATTGAAAGACAATTATATTGGCTAAGGGATTTGGGCATAGATGAAGAGAGCTTTGATTGGAGGTGAATAATTTTATCCTCTCACCCCACTCATTTTTTTTTATTTTTATAGGTTTAGGAAAATAATAAATTTTATCATAACATTTTCTATGACATATAATCTTTTCGTAATATTCTTCATAACTAACATTAGGTGCATATGTTTAGGAAATGATGAATTTTATTATCTCATTCTCATGACATATGATCTTTTAATAATTTTTGAGATTGGGTAAATGCTAAAACAAAAATTCGATTGGCTAAGGGGTTTGGGCATAGATGAAAAGAGCTTTGATTGGAGGTGAAGAATTTTATCCTCACCCCACTCATTTTTTTTATTTTTATAGGTTTAGGAAAATAATAAATTTTATCATATCATTTTCTATGACATATAATCTTTTCGTAATATTCTTCATAACTAACATTGGGTGCATATGTTTAGGAAATGATGAATTTTATTCTCTCATTCTCATGACATATGATCTTTTAATAATTTTTGAGATTGGGTAAATGCTAAAACAAAAATTAGATTAAAATAAAATATCTTAAGAGCAACTGTAGTAAATTAAACTTTCCTAAGATTCTAAAAGCATGAGATAAAAATAATTAAAATCTAAAGGTGTTAAGCGCAACTACTACAAAATTGAAACTACTTAAAATAAAAGAGAAAATGTGATAAAGAAATTACTCTAATCAAATAAAAATCATATAATATTTCATAAAACTAAATCACCTAAAAATTAGATCTAACAAGCCATGATAAAATAAAAGATTAGCAAATTAAAAATTAATTAAAATGCTTATAAATAAAATCAAAAATAGAGTTTGGAATAAACAAAAACTAAAGTAAGGGCTTATTATATTTTTTAACTTTCTAAGTTTTCAATTTTTTTTGGAATTTTAGATATTATCTTTTTTTGTATATTTTTTAAAAACTAATAATAATACTAAATAAACAAGTCATAAAGTAAAAAAACCTATATATTTTTTTGTTTATTTTTGTACTTCTCGAGGTATACCTTGTGAAAGGTTCTCATCGGTACCATGAGATATAATGAAATGACATCCCAAACCTCTCATTCCAAGAGATTAATTTTTCATTTTTTAATTGTTTTTTGGATTTTGGGTTTTAAGATTTTTTTTGTTTTGGAATTGAAAGAAAAAAAAAATAAACTATTGACAAAAAGATAATAAACATTTTTTTTTGGAAATTTTTGGGATTTTATAATGTTTTTTGGAATTTTATAATTTTTTTGTGGAAATTTTCTAAGTTTTATATTTTTGTGAAATTTTTAATATTTGTAAAGAAAGGGAAAAATACTCTCATACTTAAAATTCAATATTGTCCAAAATATTAAAAACTAAGGATGAAGAAAAAAAGCAAAAAGAGCATGACATGAAAAGAAGGAGATAAAGTGCAACATAAGAAGAAAATAAAGGGGGAACAGAACACGCCCCTAATTTGGAGACAGGAAGTGTGCACGAACACCTGCAAAACAAATTAGAACAAAAACAAAAAGAAAACAAGCACAAGAAAATGTTTTTTAAGTTTTTTGAAGTTTTATAAATTTTTTTTGGATTTTAAATATTAAAAAAAAACTTGAGTCTTACAATTTTATAAAATAAATTATGATTTAATTAGTCTTAGACTTCCTCAGGTCTACCCGGTGAAGGGCTCGCAGGGTACTAGGAGTTGCGATGGGATGATACCTCAAAGCTCACTTTCCAAGAATTTTATTATAACATACTTTTTTTTAAATAAAAGGGGGAAAATAAAAATAAAATTAATAACGTTTTCCCTTTTCAAAATATCGACAAAAGAAATCTCCGACAATGGCGCCAAATAGTTAATAAGAAAAATTTATGTTTTTCCAAATCTATAAACGGTAAAGCAAACGTATCTATCGAGTATAGCATATGATATCTAAGAATATCAAGACCGTATTAAAACTCGGGTCTGTCGAGTACTTATAATTTGAGATAACTAACTATTATTTTATCGGAATAAAATTTTAAGAGAAATTATAATTTAAACTAAAATACGAAATAAGAAAAACTAACTTGATCAACGCACTTCGAATGAAATAGAAAAGATAAGTTATAACTTCTAATCTGATCCTTGACCGTGGAGATTCCCGAATAATGAACACACCTCTTTCGAGGATATATCCACCTGAGATTATGTTGATCAACTGAACTTTCATTCTATAATCGAAACCCCTAAAACCTGCCTTAACGAGGTGAATCCCATTATAGGATTTGACTCCTATCCAGAAGATTTTTGTCTTCCTCTTTCAAGTGTTGCAATCAACACTTTTTATTCCTGAGGGATCGATTTGTACGCACGATCCTTTCGGCTACTAGAGTACGAAAACATTTATCGAAATCCATAACTGGAATATGAACTCGACACAATAAAATCAGGAATAAATCAAAAGTGGAAAAGAACGATTATAAAGAGAAATATTTTTATTTCATTACAAAGCTTGTAATGTTTAAGAACTAAATTACACTCTACTAAATAGAAAGGACATGAAATAAGACAAGAACATTGCTTGAAAATAAAAGCTAAGTGTTATTGTATTTCATAAAAAGAAAGGGGAACAAGAAAATAAAACTACATTGCATTAAAAGAAAAGAGTACTTAAAATAATACTAGGCTGGAAATAAGAGAAAAATATAGAGAAAGAAGACATGGTCTGCCCAAATGGGCAGTGGAAGAGAGCCCAGAGTAGGAGGAAATAGTCATGCTGGAATTCAGCCTATATTTATAGGAGAAAATTGAGTTATGACAAAGGGAAGCATCTGGAGGAAGCTAGAGCGAAATCGAGGCGGGGGGATGAACCAGTGCTACTGCCCGACAGTAGTACTACCGTCGGTGGCAACGACAGTAAATTTGGTGGCGGGCGCAGTAAAGGCGTGATGTTGGTGTGTCCAAGGGAGGAGAATCAGGGCTACCACCCGACGGTAGCACTACCGTCGGAGGTAGCGATGAATTGGAAACAGCGAGTGCATTGATTCGCCGGCTGCCCTGTTAGCAAGCGTGACAATCGACGTGGCAGAGCTACCGCCCGCAGTAGCACTAACACGCGACGGTATCGTGACTTCTTCAAGAATTGCTTTGAATGATGGCAGATGGTTGGAGCTCACTTTAAATTGAAATTGATACAGCCTTGGTCACGGGCATGACCGAGGGCGTGTACTAGGAAAATTGACCAAAAAGATCTGAAATCTATAAAATAGACAATAAAACATAATTAAAACAGAAATATAAATAAAAACAATTTATTACAGAAAACATATAAAAATACTACTAATTAAATAAATATTAACCTAAATTATATACTAAAATATGTACAAATCCTACTTATCACTTCCAAATCCATATCTCATATGGTGTCTTTTGAACCGATTTAGTTGGAATACAGTTCAGTGTAAGAGCAGTTGTCTCTAGAGCGTATCCCCAAAAGAAAATAGACAGATTTGCATGACTTATCATAGAATGCACCATATCAAACACGATACAATTTATCCTCTCAGAAACACCATTATGTTATGGTGTCCTAGGTGGAGTGAGTGGTGATACAATACCACACTCTCTAAGATAGTATTGAAACTTCTGACTTAAGTATTCACCACCTCGATCAGATCAGAGTGCTTTAATAGGTTTTTAGTTAGTTTTGTACTTCATTCTTGAATTCCTTGAACTTTTCAAAGGATTCATATTTGTACTTCATAAGATACACATATCCATATCTACTGAAATCATCAATGCATGTAATGAAGTAATGAAACCCACCTCTAGCCATAGAACTTATGGGTCCGCATACATCACTATGTATTACACCCAAAAGATCATCTGCCCTATTACTATGACCAATGAAAATATGATTCATAATCAAAAGAGTCAAATAGTCCATCTTTAATGCATTTCTCATTTATATGGCTCAAACGACAATGTCAAAGGTACGTAAGATTATAATCATTTGTTTTTATTCTTTTAGTATCATTTATATTATAGATTGGCTGATCTATGTTCAAAACATAAAGACCATCAAACATTTCTGTCATTCCAAAACAAATATCATTCAAAAAATAGAGCAATAATTGTTCTTTATAATGAATGAAAATCCTTTTGTCTAAACAAGAAATGAAGATAATATTCTGGTAATAGTATGTACATAATAATAGTTCTCTAACTTTATTATAAGCAAAGTATGCAAAGATAGATGATAAGTTCCTACATCAACAACATCAACTCTTGCTCCATTTATAACTCATAGACATCTTATGGTACATGCCAACCCTAAGCCTCTAGACACTCAACCATTGACGTCACTTAGTTATGTTAGACCAAATGTCGGCAGTGAGATATCACAATTATCCGCTCGCACCCCGCCAATATAGATTGGTGCACCTTGCTTTGGCAAGCCCACACTTCATAGATCAAGGAAGGAAGAGTGTCATCCATCGGAAGACATCTGAGCACTTAATATTTTTGTAAAGAATTTTTATGAAAATATGATTAACTTTTAATCGTGCATATTGTTTAAACTTTTTAAACAAAATAGATGATTAACATTTAATCATACTTTCATTTAAACCATTTAAATATAGTGTAGACGATCAAGTGCTCATTTACACCATTTAAATAACACAATAAAATAACACCATTCACATCGCATAGACAACCTAAAAATACATAAAACTTGCATTGAAATATAAGGCGCTCCTAGCGGGATTCCAAGGGGCTTTTAGTCGTGCATATGTTACACACATGAATATTTCAATTCGACTTTCCCTTAGACAGTAGATATGCTCGTCTATCTATAATAGTGAACTGATCTATACAGAGATAAACGATTACTGCAAAAGGGGAAAACGATTTCTGAAAGACAGGATTCACAAACTTCTCTGATACCACTGTTGGGTTTCAAGGGCATTAAAATCATATTTTATTCAGGATAAATTGGTCTTTATATTGGCACGAGCCTATATGAACAAAAACCATAGCAGACGCACGGAGGCACACGCTTGTGTGCCTGGACCATGTGCTCCAGAAAATGCCTCATTCCGTCCAGATACGTCTCCTCGTGGGTCTGGAATGATAAATTGCACGTACGTTCATGGCACACGTGTGTGCCTCGGACCGTGTGCCCATAAGTTGCACCCTTTGACCTAGAGATGCACCCAACCATTATCCCACCATTTTGAGCACACATGCCCTTGGCACACGGGTGTGTGCCTCAGACCATGTGCCTCAACAACCTGTACATCATATCATATAGGCCCACCCAGAATTTGGTTTCACAAACCAACATGATCAAACACTTCCAATTTCCGCACGTTCTTATGTGCGACCCTTTATGCTCGTATTACGTTGACAGTAAGAATAAATCATTGAATACTTTTAGATCACTAGATTCCAACAAATATATCTTCACTTCTTTCAAAAAACATTTTTTTTGCATCATTCGACGGAGACACGGTGGCAGAAAAATCCGTTAAGCACGTCGTCGTTGTTTGTCTCTCTCAAAAATCATGCAGTAAACTTGATACTACAATGAAATAACACTGTGGAATTTATGGAGGAGTCCGCACAACATACATTGATGGTTTGATTAAAATGGAACGATATATCAAAATATACCCCACCAGCAGCATATTCGGTCATAATTGGTGAGATAATCGCGTATTAATTCTAGTAAATCCTATGAAAATAAGCAACATATCTCCTGAATATAGGCATAAAATATTATCACATGACAAATATAATTAGAAATTAGGAGGATTAAATATGAGGCAATAATTTGTGCTCGCCAAAATCACGTTAAAATCCCCCGCCAAGAATGATGTGACCATGAGAATAAATTTTCGGGATAGTTTTCTCACGTTACTACCTCCGAAAATGTGTGTGTGGGAGGGGGGATTTGATGGGGTTCCCCTAAAAAAAGCCAAGTATTCAAACCAAAGTTTTCGGCCTGGGATCACGGACGGCTCGCTGAAATGGTTCCCCCTGCCGTGCAAGACCCCCCCCCCCCCCAACCAAAAGGCCGCAGCGTACGTGCCGAGAAAGGGCACACGCGCGGCATCACAACCATACGCGTGTGCACCACACACGCACACAAAGACAATACGTGCGGGTAAGGCCTCACGCGCCATCTGTGTGCGTGCGACAACGCGCTCTCTCTGCACGCGCTTGGCAGCATGAGTGCAAGACAACACACATCCACACACGTGTGTGCGCTCTCCGCGAGTGTGCGTCAGCATGCACCCCGCAGCTTGCGCACCGAAACATCTCGGTGCTACCGCCACCTTCGCCATTCCGATGAGCGTGCCAGGGCTGCGAGTTAACCAGGCCGCCCGAGGGGCAAGGCTGTCATATCCCAAAATTTGGTGATCTGAGGACCTAAATTGTGCGTTCTTATTTGCCCGTTCAACAACTAAGAGAACGCAATTACCTATGTGTTCTCCTGAAAAACTATAAAATATGACCTAAGTTGTCATTTGAAAGGAGGCAAAAAAATGGAGAAGCAGAGAGAGCTCTAAAGATTTTCGGCGAAGAGTTGGAGAGAAGTTCAACTCAGAGACGAAAAAACCCAACTCAACGTTCAACCTGCCGCTCAATACATGCTTCTCACGTGCCCGCTCTGTCTTCAAGTCCGCTCTAGTGCCCGCCTCCACGCTCCGCTATAGAATGCGCCTTCGCGCTCCGCTCTAGTGCATGTTTCTCCGCGCTCAGTCCTGCTCAACACCGAACACTTAGAAACATTTTGTAAATGAGCGGTAGTCTGTCACCCACTGAAAAGCTGATATTTGTACTCAACTAATACTAGTGAATTTCGTCAGAACTGAGCTTGACCCTGTGGTTTTCCCCTTTACGAGTTTTCTATGTAAAAATTTTGTTGTCTTCCGTTATTTCTCTATTCTGACTATTTGCGCATTCGGCTTACGCTTGAGCTCAGATGGTCCGATTCGTCCGGTCAGGAGCGCTGAACGGTCCGCAACAAAGATCATTCTTGATCTCCTTGGAGATTGTGCATGATGTCCGTGTAGACCACGCGTGATCTCCATAAAAATCGTGCGTGATGTCCGTGGAGTCGTCCACTTTTTTTTCCTGCCACGTGTCAAACATCACAACAGAATTTGAAAACGGAGTCGGAACAAAAAAAAGGGTATTGATAAATAGACATCATATTTGGCTATTTGGACCCCAATTTTAATCGAACACCATAAAATTATAATTGTACACCACACCGCTATTTTTACCCAAAATTAAAATAAAATTAATTGATTTTATAGATAGAAGTAGGCATAATATATAGCAATCTTTCTCAAAAAAAACATTGAAATATGTATTTGCAATCTTAAGAAGTTCTGATTCAGAATATGAAGAAGTTGTCGATTGTTGTAGCCGTTTCTCAAATCACCTAAAAAGAAGAAGTGAACATCAATTAGCATATACATAAGTAAATATATTTATAACAATTTTTAGGAAGCGGTCCAAAATTTAAAAATTCTTCAATCTTTCATCATGCAGATGTCCAAAAATCTCTCAAAATTTGTACTACAAACCAAAAAAATTATGTTGTCATTGCATCAAATATCACTGTATAAATAAATTTTAGTAAATAATCATACCTAATAAAAAGAGTCGTGTGATATTTGATTCATCCCATTCCGCAACTTGTGGCTCATGGTATCTTGTCCAAACAGGATATACCGGCGGCATTGTACAGTCTTCTTTCATCCGCAACATGATGAAGTGATTGTCATTTATGTATCCCATGTAAATTATCTTCCGGGTAGCATTAGGAGCAGAATGTAGCGGCAGAAAAGTGAATGATTGTTGAATTGAGAAGTGCACCAACTGAATGTTATAACATGACGCCACCATTAATCCCATGTCGGGCAATGTCATCCACTTATCTAGTGGGGCTGGAACTACCCAACAATCAAGAGCCTTTAGCAACTCCAATGTCTTCGTCATTCCAAAAATTTTCTTGAGTACATTCAACATTTGTTAACAAAGGAACATCATCTCAATTCATTTTGACCTAAAAAATAAAGAAATTTTATGGACCTCATCAAAAATCTAACAATTTTTTGAGCAAAAAATTAACAAAACCTTAATATTTTAGAGTAATTTGCAATAAAAAAAAGTAGAGAAATAGTTCATAGCAATCAAACCCTAAACAAAAAAATTCATCATTTAGGAAACTAAAAAATATTAGAGAGTTGAGAGAAATGGTGGAGAAATACTCACAATGGGGATCCACCGGAGAGATTAAGGCTTCGTTTGGGGCGGCGTTTCGCCGCCCCGTTTGGGGCAAACGCCGCCGGAAGGCAGCAAAACAAATGCCCCTCCGGCGGCGTTTGCTCCGTTTCCACCCGCCCGCCATGAGAAACGCCCCAAAAAGCAGCTTTTGGAGCAGCCACCTCCCCCATCCAGTTCAGCTTCTCCGTTTCCATCCGCCGGATCGATCCGCCGCCGCCGAACCAAACGAAGCCTAAAATTACAGTGAAGGATTTCGAAACCTACAATAACATTTTCATGGCGATTTGAGAAATCTAGGGTTAATAGTAGATTTTTTTTGAAAGAAAAATAGTAAATAAACTCACCGTAGATCAAGGAGTAAGCCTCAGAAGTTGAAAAGGAGGGAAAAAAACCTTCTCACCGGCCGGCAAAAGGCCCGGCGGCGGCGGAATAGAGGGCCGGGCGGACAACAAGAAGGCCGGAAATGTCTTTCGCGTGAACAGTGTTCGGGCGGCTGGAGGAAGAAGAAGGTCCAAATAGCTATTTAGAACCTATAAAAAAACCCTAATTTTTAAAAAAAATGGGTCCAAATAGCCAAATAGAATGTCTATTTATCAATACCAAAAAAAAATCCTCCATATTTGCACCACAGCTTCTCGAAAGAGTCTTGAAAAATTAGTGGAACCCCTCCACGTGGCGTATCTTTGTTAAGCGCATCCTTCAGCATTTCAGCGAGGCAAGTAGTAGCTCTGCCATGTCCGATATGTTCGCAAGCGGCAAGCGGCAAGCGGCAAGCGGATTCATCTTTCCGGCCGATTTGAAGTCTCCTGGCGCTGGAGAAGAAAAGCAAGCAAGGAAGAAGAGTGAAGGTTGAGAGCGTAAAGTAATGGCTTCAGAGAAGAGTCGGATCCTTATCATCGGCGGGACGGGCTACATCGGCAATTTCATCGTGAAGGCAAGTGCTCGTGCCGGCCACCCAACGTTCGCCCTAACCAGGGAGAGCACGGAGGCCAACCCCGCCAAGGCAAAGATCCTCGAAGAATTCAAAGCCGCCGGCGTCACGCTTGCCCGTGTAGAAATCATCGAGAATCCCTAACTTCAGGTTCCAATTTCATCTTCCGATGCCAGTTTATTGGATTGTTGTTTGCTTTGTCTATGGTTTGGCAGGGAGATTTGTACGATCACGAGAGCTTGGTGAAAACTATAAAGAAGGTGGATATGGTGATATCGACCGTCGGACAAGGCCAGCTTGCCGACCAGACCAAGATCATCGCCGCCATCAAGGAGGCTGGAAACATCAAGGTTTCTCAATCTTACACATTTCACTAGTTTTCTCTTTATGTGAGAAAATAAGAATCAGCACAAATTTATTGTTGGGTTGATTTGCAAATTCAAAATCACACTTACCCCTTTGAACATGTGAACTAAAGAAAAAAAAAAAAGGTGATTGTTATGTGCAAATTCAAAATCACACTTACCCCTTCAAATAATAAAATGTCAAATTTTGATACGAGCAAACCAAATTCCCGAGTCGTTTATGGCCGGCGATTTCTGTTTCTTGGTCCCCGAGTCAAACACCGACGCCTCTGCTTCCTCCTCTGCTTCTCCCGCTCTCCTCGCTTCCTCTGCTACTCCCGCTCTCCTCGCTTTCTCTCTGATGCGCGCAACTTCTACACTTGAAAGCATGGCATCGTATATTCCTACTTCTGCCGAATTCATTTCCTTCTCCAGGTTCTCCTCTGGCATTGGCGCAGTGGGTCTGCGAGTAATAAACCATGAAACCGATGGTCGGAGGAAGGAGAAATGGGGCGAAGAAGAAAAGAAAGGGGGAAATAGTACAAGAGAAACTGAAGCGTCAATGTCATTTTTCAATTAATCCACCCCCATTCAAGGGATTCTCCAATAAGTTACACGGACACTAACTCCATTAGAGGTATACTCACCAAATATTTAGAGTGATGTTATATGTTGTCCGTTTTTGTCTTTATGCAGGGCTCAAATCCCGATTAAAATGTCTTTTTTCTTAAGATAAATGCATACCGCGCGAATTTTGGCGAGGTAGTCTGATGTCCTGGCTTGTAGAAGACGGAGAGGCCGAAATCCGTGGCTTTGAGCGGTGCGTCCTCTTCCTCATTCGATAGTAAAATGTTTCCCGGCTTTAGATCCCGATGAACGCAGGCGTCGACAACGGCAGGCGTCGACGACGCCGCTGATGGTCTTGTGATGCAGGCCGGAATCCACCGACCTGCCTACCAGGAGGCCAGTCCGCCACGCCGGGGCCCTTAGGCTGGCACTGGCAGACCCAACCAGGAATCCACCTAGTGGGCTCTAATCAAGGCCGCAGCCTGTACACCCCAACCCATCACCGGGCCCACGACAGGCGACGGCAGGTTGTTGAGGTCGAGGGGGATCGAACCCTCGACCTCCTTGATAAAGCACTTTCACGCAAGCTGCTCAACAACCTGCCGTCGCCTGTCGTGGGCCCGGTGATGGGTTGGGGTGTACAGGCTGCGGCCTTGATTAGAGCCCACTAGGTGGATTCCTGGTTGGGTCTGCCAGTGCCAGCCTAAGGGCCTCGGCGTGGCGGACTGGCCTCCTGGTAGGCAGGTCGGTGGATTCCGGCCTGCATCATCTTGATGAACTGAGCCGCCTTCCGCTTGCTGTAATACCCCTTCTGTATTATCCTATCGAACAACTGCCCACCGGTGCAGTGATGTGCACTACAAGCACAGGCACGAAAAAGTTTGGAATATCGTCGGAGGCGGCGGCACAGTGCTCAAAAGTGTTCGTCGGAGGATGAAGATGTTGAACTATACGAGAGGAGGTGGAGGAAGCATCGTTCTTGTTCGGAGCGAAGGCGAGAGAGAGAAGCTGGAAAGTCGATCGACAACTCCAAGGCTCATCGGTCAGTGTGCCGAGGGTTTTTGATACGAGAGATGTGCCGTCTTCAGTTGACGAAAAATCTTCTGATGCTGCTGAGATTCCTAACGGTCTTCGGGCAAAAATCCGAGCGATGCTACTGGAGACCTTGTAGTCTTCCCGATACATGTATTGTATAGCAAAACATTTGTTGATCTGCAGCAGCATATGCATTGTTCTTGCATTTCTTGTAGAACTGGTATTTAACTAATACTGTAGTTCTAGATTCGATTTGGGAAAGCATGGGTGGTCTGCAGAAATTTGGCCTGTATGAAATATTTTTCGGCCATCATACATCAGGTCCTACATAAAGCCAAATGTTGCATGCATATAACATCACTCAATATTTAACACCGATTACATAAATTGATAAAGAAGAAGAAACATGGGCTCTTTACCGTGGAACAGGGCAAGCGACGCAAAAGACACTATGTTTAACTCCGCCGACGACGTTAAACTGTTAAAGCCACCGTGAAGAACAGGGCCACCGATGTGAAAGACGTCGTAGATGATAAAATCGGAAATCCGAAGTAAGACCTGTCTTCTATGTCCGGAGAAGTCGATGAGTACGGCGCGAAGAATAGGTACGGGGCGAAGAGAACTGCAGCTTGGAACAGAGGAAATCAATGGCGAGGGTGCATAAGAAATCGACGACGAGGGCTCGGACGGAGGAGGAATTGGAGACGAAGGAACCATATTTTTTTTGCCATTTTTTTCCGTAGACCAAGTTTTGTTATTCGTAGATCCAAAATTCAAATTTTTTTGGTTTTTATGAATCCCTTGCGTTTTTTAAATTGTCTATTTACAAACCAAAGGTTTAAAGCCCTAATTTTCATTCTCCACTTCTACCCGCCCACCCGACTCTTCCCGCTTGGTATCTCACGGAAAGTCCTCGCTCTCTCGAAAACCTCCTGCTCGCCGCTGGCTAAGAATGCGCCGCCTACTAGGTCGCCGACGAAGGAGACTCCTACCCTCGCCGGCGAAGAAGGCGTCCCCAACCAGTCTGAAGACCTCCTCGAACTTCGGCCTAGATCTCCGACAAACTGAAGACCTTCACTTTTGGTGGTCTGATCTCATACGGCTGCATCGCCTGTGGTCAGCCCGACGCCCCCCCTGTGATATGGACCTCCACCGATGGTAGCAGAGTTTCCACCCAACTGGATATGCAGGAACCTATCTTGTGGTGTGCAAGGAAAAGAGAAAAAACCTAAGGGGAAGAAAATATTGGGGTTGGGATGAGAGAGCTGCGGCTCCTGCAATCAATTCACGCAAGTGCTCATCACCAACTGAGCTGTTGGTGATGAGCACTTGCGTGAAAGTGCTTTATCAAGGAGGTCGAGGGTTCGATCCCCCTCGACCTCTACAACCTGCCGTCGCCTGTCGTGGGCCCGGTGATGGGTTGGGGTGTACAGGCTGCGGCCTTGATTAGAGCCCACTAGGTGGATTCCTGGTTGGGTCTGCCAGTGCCAGCCTAAGGGCCCCGGCGTGGCGGACTGGCCTCCTGGTAGGCAGGTCAGTGGATTTCGGCCTGCATCATCTTGATGAGCTGAGCCGCCTTCCGCTTGCTGTAATACCCCTTCTGTATTATCCTATCGAACAACTGCCCACCGGTGCAGTGATGTGCACTACAAGCACAGGCACGAAAAAGTTTGGAATATCGTCGGAGGCGGCGGCACAGTGCTCAAAAGTGTTCGTCGGAGGATGAAGATGTTGAACTATACGAGAGGAGGTGGAGGAAGCACCGTTCTTGTTCGGAGCGAAGGCGAGAGAGAGAAGCTGGAATGTCGATCGACAACGCCAAGGCTCATCGGTCAGCGTGCCGAGGGTTTTTGATACGAGAGATGTGCCGGCTTCAGTTGACGAAAAATCTTCTGATGCTGCTGAGATTCCTAACGGTCTTCGGGCAAAAATCCGAGCGATGCTACTGGAGACCTTGTAGTCTTCCCGATACATGTATTGTATAGCAAAACATTTGTTGATCTGCAGCAGCATATGCATTGTTCTTGCATTTCTTGTAGAACTGGTATTCAACTAATACTGTAGTTCTAGATTCGATTTGGGAAAACATGGGTGGTCTGCAGAAATTTGGCCTGTATGAAATATTTTTCGGCCATCATACATCAGGTCCTACATAAAGCCAAATGTTGCATGCATATAACATCACTCAATATTTAACACCGATTACATAAATTGATAAAGAAGAAGAAACATGGGCTCTTTACCGTGGAACAGGGCAAGCGACGCAAAAGACACTATGTTTAACTCCGCCGACGACGTTAAACTGTTAAAGCCACCGTAAAGAACAGGGCCACCGATGTGAAAGACGTCGTAGATGATAAAATCGGAAATCCGAAGTAAGACCTGTCTTCTATGGCCGGAGAAGTCGATGAGTACGACGCGAAGAATAGGTACGGGGCGAAGAGAACTGCAGCTTGGAACAGAGGAAATCAATGGCGAGGGTGCATAAGAAATCGACGACGAGGGCTCGGACGGAGGAGGAATTGGAGACGAAGGAACCATATTTTTTTTGCCATTTTTTTTCCGTAGACCAAGTTTTGTTATTCGTAGATCCAAAATTCAAATTTTTTTGGTTTTTATGAATCCCTTGCGTTTTTTAAATTGTCTATTTACAAACCAAAGGTTTAAAGCCCTAATTTTCATTCTCCACTTCTAGCCGCCCACCCGCCTCTTCCCGCTTGGTATCTCACGGAAAGTCCTCGCTCTCTCGAAAACCTCCTGCTCGCCGCTGGCTAAGAATGCGCCGCCTACTAGGTCGCCGACGAAGGAGACTCCTACCCTCGCCGGCGAAGAAGGCGTCCCCAACCAGTCTGAAGACCTCCTTGAACTTCGGCCTAGATCTCCGACAAACTGAAGACCTTCACTTTTGGTGGTCTGATCTCATACGGCTGCATCGCCTGTGGTCAGCCCGACGCCCCCCCTGTGATATGGACCTCCACCGATGGTAGCAGAGTTTCCACCCAACTGGATATGCAGGAACCTATCTTGTGGTGTGCAAGGAAAAGAGAAAAAACCTAAGGGGAAGAAAACATTGGGGTTGGGATGAGAGAGCTGCGGCTCCTGCAATCAATATGATTCAGGGAAGTAAAAGTTAGGTTTTTATAAATAAAAACCTAGAGCTTATTGCATTTGGTCTGTTTTTTATTTGTTCTTCAGTTACATTAAGCATTTTCAAACATGATGAAAATGATTGTTGGATAGCACGAGCAGAGTGTTCGACGAAATGCCTGAAAGAGACGTGGTCTCGTGGAGCACATATTCTTCAAGCGTAGGGTAACTCCAAGTTTCATATGCTTGTTACGTAAGCTGGAACGCCATGTTCTTGTTAATAATGGATGTAATGATATTTATAGTTAATTACTTCACTAGAACAATAAAAACATATCTCCACATCTTCAATTTTGATGCAATGAAAAGAGAAAAAAACCAAAGGGGAAGAAAACATCGGGGCAAGGATGAGAGAGTCGCGTCTCCTGCAATCAATATGATTCATGGAAACAAAAAGTTAGGTTTCAAAAAATAAAAACTGCACAACCCTGTATTCGCCGAGTAGGTTCTTGAGCCAAGAGGCATTTCAGAGTATCATTTCTCCGCGAGGTACCCCAGTTAGGGGGCTCGCCGAGACCAGCAGGGTGCTCGCCGAGACCCGCGAGGTACCCCAGTTAGGGGGCTCGCCGAGACCAGCAGGGTGCTCGCCGAGACCCGCGAGGTACCCCAGTTAGGGGGTTCGCCGAGACCAGCAGGGTGCTCGCCGAGACCCGCAAGGTACCCCAGTTAGGGGGCTCGCCGAGACCAGCAGGGTGCTCGCCGAGACCCGCGAGGTACCCCAGTTAGGGGGCTCGCCGAGACCAGCAGGGTGCTCGCCGAGACCCGCGAGGTACCCCAGTTAGGGGGCTCGCCGAGACCAGCAGGGTGCTCGCCGAGACCCGCGAGGTACCCCAGTTAGGGGGCTCGCCGAGACCAGCAGGGTGCTCGCCGAGACCCGCGAGGTACCCCAGTTAGGGGTCTCGCCGAGACCAGCAGGGTGCTCGCCGAGACCCGCGAGGTACCCCAGTTAGGGGTTTCGCCGAGACCAGCAGGGTGCTCGCCGAGACCCGCGAGGTACCCCAGTTAGGGGGCTCGCCGAGACCAGCAGGGTGCTCGCCGAGACCCGCGAGGTACCCCAGTTAGGGGGCTCGCCGAGACCAGCAGGGTGCTAGCCGAGACCCGCGAGGTACCCCAGTTAGGGGGCTCGCCGAGACCAGCAGGGTGCTAACCGAGACCCGCGAGGTACCCCAGTTAGGGGGCTCGCCGAGACCAGCAGGGTGCTCGCCGAGACCCGCGAGGTACCCCAGTTAGGGGGCTCGCCGAGACCAGCAGGGTGCTCGCCGAGACCCGCGAGGTACCCCAGTTAGGGGGCTCGCCGAGACCAGCAGGGTGCTCGCCGAGACCCGCGAGGTACCCCAGTTAGGGGGCTCGCCGAGACCAGCAGGGTGCTCGCCGAGACCCGCGAGGTACCCCAGTTAGGGGGCTCGCCGAGACCAGCAGGGTGCTCGCCGAGACCCGCGAGGTAACCCAGTTAGGGGGTTCGCCGAGACCAGCAGGGTGCTCGCCGAGACCCGCGAGGTACCCCCTCTCGCCCAGTTCCGGGCGGAGGGGTCGGTCTGCGTTTAGCGTTCCAGAACAGCGGGATTTGGCTATCTGCAGCCCAATCCGAGGGTATTTTGGTAATTCCGCGGGCCAGTTTTTGGTTATTTGCAGCCCAAATCCAGAAATCCTATAAATAGGACCAAGGGGGCACCATTTGGAGGCAAGTTCATTCTAGGCTAGCTCTCTCTCTCTCTCTCTCCCCACTTTCTCTCTCTAGTGGGTGAGGAGAGCCTCCAGTGGTGCCCAAGCTTAGTAGTGGCTTGGGAGGGGAAGTTCCTAAGGGGCTTCCGGGTATGTGGCGGGACCTCCCCACTAAGCTCTTGGTCCAGTCCATAGTTCCTCAACCTTCAACCTAGAGCTCTCCCTTGGGGGAAGTAAGGGTTGGTCGCCCCTCGGCTTGCTAAGGGCCCCGAACTCCACAGAGACCGAGAAATCGGTTTCAACAAAAACCTAGAGTCTATTGCATTTGGTCAGTTTTTATTGTTACATTATGCATTTTCAAACATGATGACAATGATTGTTGGATAGCGCAAGAAAGGCGCTCGACAAAATGCCTGAAAGAGACGTGGCCTCGTGGAGCACATGTTCTTCAAGCATTTGGTAACTCTAGGTTTCATATGATTGCCTACGTAAGCTGGAACGTCATGTTCTTGTTAATAATGAATGTAATGATATTTATAGTTAATTACTTCACTGGAACAATAAAAAACATATCTTCTCCACATCTTCAATTGTGATGCCTAAGAAGATGCACCGCCGAATTGTTTTTCCATTTGCTACAAATGGAGTGGTTGATACTTGTAATTGTCGCAGTACTGGTTAGTTACCTTGAACATCCTGGACAACGAAAGACAAGCAGTTGCTAAAGTCCTACTTTCCATGCATACAACAATTCAATATCTGTTATATATATTTTGGAATGTTTTTTTTGTATTGGTCTGTGAATAACAACTTTGACTGCGAATAGTAAATCTGGGACTCTTTTGAGCTGCGAATAATAAAAATTTGCGAATCGAGAAACCTGGTCTGCGAATAACAACCGTCTTTCTTATTAATCAAAATGGTATTTAAAGATGGTTAATTTTTTACTTTGAATCCCAAAATGTTCAGGGAGGTTAGGGAGAAGAATTGCCAAGCCAGATCATATCACAAGTTGATCATCTTGGAAGTGGAACCACAGAGGAAAAGTCTTGAAAAAGAGAGCGCCAGTGCACGGCCAAAGGTCGCGACAGACGCCGACATGAAATGGCGGGCTGCATCGACATCGGAGAGCAACAACCGTGCGGGTGTCAGAAATGCGTAAGATGTGCGGGCTGCGTCAAGGCACGCGGTGCTCAATGGTTGCATGCTCACAGGTGGTGGTGGTTATGCATAAGTTGTGATGTTGGCAGGCTGTTCGGTGTTGGTGGGGGTGATAGGTCGACTGACGACGATGAAGATTCGTTCTGGTAGGAATCTTGTGCGACTGTAATTATAGATTGCAGAGTCTAATTTTAATTACCCTGACCAAGTTAAAATCACTCATGTGGATTTTTGTAGTCCGAGTTCTTCTGCAATGTATTTTTCGGATTTGTATCTCTAAATTGAGTACTGATTAATTTTTATTGTGCCAATAAAATTGTGCGAAATATGTATTTTTTGTGACCTTGCATTTAATTGTCTTGGGATTGTGTTTTCATGATCGAAAATCCCAATAAGTGCAATCGGAGTGCTAGGTTATGTATGTGACTGATTGGGCATTCGCGGAAAGGTTTGATTGCGGTGGATGATGACCGGGTTCACTCCCCATCCTTTCAAATCCGACCTTTAAATTAATCAGAGACGTCGTGCCGGATTACAATTATGACAGGGAAGAATGCGATTTTGGCTATTCAATGGCAGCGTCAATTTTGTTTGTGCCAGATTCGTCAAAGATATTCGAGTTGCGCGAGAACTGATGTGAATGTTGCAGTGAGGTGATAAATTGGTTACATATATGAAGGACAAAGAGTTGTTTAATTTTTGATCCAATTTCCTGTGGTTGACGTGAAGGCAGTGAAAGAAGATAGGGTACTACTACTTCTTACCTCGCTCTCGTCGTCTTTTAATAGAGTACAAAATCTTGAATTGATTGGTACACAAACACTGATTTTGCCGGGTGTAGGGATGATAAAAAGTCTACCTCATGTTATATATTTAAATTTGTTGGTGGGGTCATTTTGTGTAAGTGTTAAACAGATAGTCATTACTTCATCCATAATACATGCGAAGTTTGTCTCTTTTCGGAGTATCTACTCACACTGTGTAGCTTAAGAACTTCATTACATAATTTATAATCGTTAATTCTATAGATGCGACCCATTTAGTTATACTGTGATAATGTTTCTGCAGTTTTGTGTTCGATGAACAATAAAAGTATCACTGAGCCCAAACACATTGAAATTAAATTCCAAATCATTAAGGAATTGGTGAAGATAGATGACATTATCGTGGAGCATATAGAGATAAATAATATGATAGCCGATCCACTCACTAAAGGACTCCAACTCAATGTATTTCAAAAACATGTCTTTAGTATGATGCTTATTGGGTCGATTGATATGACAGATTAGTGAGATGCTATATAAAGCTCTAATTCATTCACCAGTCATTTATTTAAGCACTTTATTTAATTCATAAATAATTTAGGTTAAGCTCAAACGTTAAGAAATATTCATAAAGAATATCATTGAAATTTGATTGAATCTGTAAGCTACTGTGACCATGGAAGATCCTATGTCACACAATGATGCGGTTACCGCCATGATTCAGAATGAAAGATTTAGTTAGACCAGATTGATGTGGGAGTAGACTCATAATGTTGCGTTCACTAAAGTTACCCTTAAGTTTAGTAGAGGTTTTATACAGAACGCTATTGATTACGATTGAAATACGTCAAAGTGGGAGAATGCTGGAAATTATTCCATCAGGCGGACTTATTCATCGTGACGTTTCTGATGAGACGGACACAAATAATTTGAACTTATTTAAACTCATGTGAGTGTGTGTTAGTTTAGTAGCGTGAATGGTTGAAATCCGTGATTATTGGGCTAGAAAATTTCGGATCTTCATTGTGTGAGCTCGGTCTCACCTTGACAGAGTTGATGAAACTAGACGAACTATGGACTCCATCGACCCTCGCCTGCGGCAGCCAGATTCTTCTCCTCATCTCAGAAGCAGGAGTATAGCCCCCTAGCTGTCGCCTCTGTCTTCTTCCCTTATCTATATGCAGGAAAACTGTGACGGTTGATTGAGCCCTTGGATTGACCTTCCAGTCGACCTCATAGGCAGAGGCAGTTAATGTTTTGGATCGATCCATCCTAAATCAACTACAATGGAATTACTTCTTAGCCCGCAACTTTCTTCATTATAAATCGAGTTTTTTTTATTCGGAGAAATATTTTCTTCCACATCAAGTGCAGCAAACTTTATCCGGAGGAACTGAAGTGCACTACTAGGAATGGCGACTATTGTGAGGCATGAAAACGAATCAAAGAACGGTATGCAAAATTAATTCCCGCATTTTATTTTATTGTGTACTTCATTTCAGTTTCGCTTAATTAACGCTGTGTTTGCATGGATTATTGGTGATCCATTGACTTGTTTTGATTACGTTTCTTAGGAATGATTAATTTGTTTATGACTCCTAATTGCAAAAGTCATTTTGTAGCATTATTTAGTTCTAGACAATCACATTAAGTTGACATCTGTGACCTTTTGCATAATATTTATCATGACAACAATCCAAACAATTAAACTTTAGGGTTCCAAATTGTGCGAAACACAATCGTGCGGTGCCTCATGCTACTTGCATTTCCTGCAGAGGTTCTTCCCTTCAGAATTTGGCAATGACGTCGACAGAACGACAGCCTTGGGGCCAGCGAAGTCGGCATTGGGAACGAAAATCCAGTTTCGCCGAGCAATCGAGGCGGAGAACATCCCTTATACTTACGTGTCCTCCTACTTCTTTGCTGGCTACTATCTTCCTTCCCTTGCGCAGGCTACCACACAGAGTCTCCCAACCGACAAGGTCTTTATCCTGGGTGATGGCAATGTCAAAGGTAATTAATGTTTGCAGGTTTATGATCAAAGAAAAGGAAACTGATTTAACCATATGTTTAAGTGATTGTCACATTATTAGCAATCCCTTTCTGCTTAAGTCATTTCTGAAGTCTGGTTACAATATTTATTGATGAGAGAGAGATCTAAAATGACTTAACATGATACACTATAAATTCCTCTCTAAAATTTGTATTCATTCTTTCTTTTTCATTAGTAAATCTCATTTTCTCAGAGGAAACTGCCCTATCAATTTGGGGTAAGTTATTGATATTTTAAGGACAATATTGGAATAAACTATAAGAGGGTGGAGGTGCATTTGATCCTATAGCTTGTACCTATCCATGTGGTCCCCACTTGTTCTTTCTCTTTCTTTCTCAGAAAAAAATATAAAATTTGAGGTAAAATGAGAAGCCCCAAAATATGACAGTGAAATAGAGTTTCATTGTTTGTAATATGGATAAAGATGCATTTATATTGGTATGAGTGTTTTTGATGTTGTCGCAGCAATCTTCAACGATGAGGACGACATTGGCACATACACCATTAAAGCTGTGGATGATCCTAGGACCCTCAACAAGACCCTGTACTTGAGACCTCCTGCAAACATCTACTCGCACAACGAGCTTGTCTCTCTTTGGGAGAAGAAGACCGGAAAGAAATTTGAGAGGGTCTATATTTCCGAAGAAGACTTCGTCAAAGAGATCAAAGGTCTGAGCTGTTTGTTTTGAAAGGTTTGTTGGTTTCATATATTTTTTCTTCATATTGTAGAAGAAAACCAATCTAAACATCTTTGATTCCGGGATTTATGAATCTAATTTGATTATAACATAGAAATTTTTCTAATGCATTATACCGCCATCAGAATAATTTGGACCCTTGAAAAGGTAACAAATAAATATTTGTTCTCCAATTAAATATAGTATGTATATGCTAGCAATCGTATTAAAAAATCTTGTGTGTGTGTGTGTAACCCGGGTTTGCCGAGTGGACCCAGCAAAGCCAGCAGGTAGAAGGGGCCAGACTCGCCTACCGCCAGCGTTATCGTTACCGAGAGACGGTTAGCTCAGGCGAGTCGAGTCGTCTCTAGCCGATCGGCTAGATGTCCAACCGATACGGGAGTCGACTCGGCTCTAGCCGTTCGACTCGCCTCTAGCCATTCGACTCGACCTCTAGCCGATCGGCTAGACGTCCATCCTAAATCCTCTTGACTCGCCTCTAGCCATTCGACTAGACCTCTAGCCGATCGGCTAGACGTCTAGTCGAATTTGCAAGTGCAAGCTCGGTAGCAAGTGTCAGTCCCCGGTTCGGGGCGAGCAGCGAGCGCCCAGTCACATCGGGTACTCGCCACCTCCAGGCGAGCACTCCTCAAGTGGCATGGACTTGCCACTAGGGGGTCCCCCTTTTTTCCAGGAAATCCCATTGTGGCCTGCAATTAGCCCTTCCAATCAGCGGAATTTTGCTGTTGGTAGGCCAATTTAGGTTGTGTTTAGTAATACCAAAAGGCGGGATTCAACAATCCGCAGACTGTTTTCAGAAAACTATAAATATACCCCCAAGGGTACTTTTAGAGAGGACGAGTCTTCTTGGCCTTCTCTCTCCTTAGGTTGTTTCTGGTTGGGAGAGCTCTAGCCCTCTGTTTGTCGTGGTTTTCAGGACGACAGTCTGGTGCTCTCTAGTGCCCTCCAGGGTGCCCAGCTCAGCATTGACTTGGGTGGGGAAGTTCTTTTTTTTGATATTCCAGGTTAGTGGCGGGACCTCCTTGCTGTAGCTCGCGGGGTCTGTTTCTAGTTTTCCACCTTCGTAGTGAAGTTCTTTGCTCTGAGTGCCTGACCTAGTGCTCTAACTCAGGAGAAGTAAAAACAAGCTACATCAGTCCGAACTCCTCTTGAACCGTTTTTTTCGGGTTCAACATTTTTGGTGCGGTGAGCGTGGACCGTAGCTTGTTCGGAAAATTCTGAGTAAGTCTCATGGCCGGAAGCGAAGGGAAAAGGGCCGACCCAGGTGGCTTGCCCCCTACCCTCTGGCGAGTACGTTAAGAAGAGCAATTTTGACGAGTTCAGGAAGTCGATCCTGGAGACCCTGTGCCTCGCCCTCATGCCGCTGGGCGAGTGCTTGATAGAGAAATTTGTGTTCTCCAATCTATACTCGATTAAGGCAAGAGTACCTATCGAAATATAGCATAGGATATGAAATATATCAAGGTCGTATTTAAACTCGGGGCAGACAAATACTATTACTCGCAACGATTCTATTATTCTACCGAATAAAGATATGAGTTTTTGAAACTAAAAATAAACTAAGCTTAATTAAACGGGAAATAAACTATTGCAAAAGAGTGCTCGATCGACGATTCATTTTGAAATAAAATAACGGAATAAATTAGTTTATCATTCGTAATTCTATTAAGACCGTGGCGGATCCGAAAATAAGAAATAATCTCGCTAGAGCATTAAATCTCCTAACTTCTAGACGTTTTGACCGAAATCTCTTTGCAAATCAAAAGGCCCAAAGTCGCATTATCGAAGTGAACCGCGCTATTGGATTTGACTCCAATCCGGAGGATTTACGTCATCCTATCTCTAGGGTTGCGTGCAACTCCTTCCTTCCTTGAGTGATCTTTCACATTCACGAGCCTCTCGGCTACTCAAATATGAGATCGGAATCTACTACCGTATACTAGAAATACGGAGTCGATACGAAATAATTCAAGGTCAGATCAAAAATAAAAATACAAATGCAAACATAGAATGAAAAATATTATTTTATTGCAAAGATCATCGCGATCGGGCACCAACAAAATTAGCTACGCATTAGAAAGAGAGAAAAGAGGAGAATAGAAATAAAAACATTCATATTCATTAACTATAAAAGAGAAAACATAACAAGATGCAAAATACTCTTACAACAATACTTGAAGGAAGCTCTCTAAATGAGAAAAGAAAAACTCTACACTACTTCTACATTCACTCTCCAAATTCTTCTCCAAAAGCTTGAGACTTGTGCTCCTTATATAGAAGAGGGGGAAGGTTCTAGATGGGGGAAAGGTTCATGAATGAGATTTATGAGGGAGAGAGAGAAGGGTCATGCATGAATGGAAGAATGCATGCATGAGTTTAATGAGGAGGAGAGAGAGGGTGAAAATGCAATGAATATTATTTAAAGAAATATAAAATAAAATATAAAATTAAAATGGAAGAGAGGGGGGATGGATGAGAAATAAAGAGGGAAAATAAAAAGGAGAGAGAGATAGGAGAGAACCGGCCATGCAAAGAAGAGAGAGATGCATGAATGGAATGGCAATGCATGGTGGCGGTCATTTATTGGAGTGGAAGAGGGGAGCTCACGGTTTGGATGGAAGAGAATAATGTGAAGTGGGCTGATATTAAATTTATTGGTGGAAGCATGCATGGTGGGCTCATGGATTGGATTGGGCTGGAAGAGAGGGTTGTACTTCATCATATATGGAGGACGGGCTGCTTCATCTTGGAGCTGAATCGTGAGGACTAGCTGCAGCAGATCACCAAAGGTGGCCGGATGCATCAAATAAAATGGAGTGGACTGCAACATGTTGGTTGTACGTGCTTGGACAGCATGGAGGTTGCGTTGCGACATAACTATTGACGGCGCGACGATGGCGACATAGACGGGCACACGACGGCGATGGTGGCATTCATGCAAAGGTGGCGGCAATGGCACGGACGTGGCGTTGCGGCGAGCATGGCGTTGCGGCATGAATATTGACGGCGCGACGATGGCGTTGCGGCGACGATGGTGGCATGGACGGGCACACGACGGCGAACGCGACGACTTCATGCAAAGGTGGCGGCGACAACATTCCTACAAAATAAAATAAACAAATTAAACACATAACATAAACATGAGATAACCAAATTAAAAAACATGAGATAACAACATTTAAACACATAAAATGACAACATTAAAATTAACAAACATAACATAGAACAAACATAAAAAAACAACATAAATTATAACATAAAATGTAACAAACATAAATTACAATAACAATATAAAATAACAAACATACAATAACAACAATAAACATAAAATAACAATAATAAACATAAAATAACAAACATAACACAACAAACATAAAATATAAAGAAAATATAATTAAAAGTAGGAAAATTTATACTAAACTATCCTAAAATATTATGACTAAAAACTACTTATCAAACTCCCCCATGCTTAAGCTTTTGCTTGTCCTCAAGCAAATGGAAATCAAAATAGAGGGGAAACAAAAAGGAAAATATTTTTTAAGTTGCATAATTAAGAAAACCAAAATGTGGAAAATTAAACTATCCTAATTTCTATGCTAGCAACTAGTGAGGTGAGATATCCAAAATAGAAAACTTGAAAAGAGGAGACCTAAAAATATTATTTAAACATAAAGAAGGATTACACATTTCTAAATCCCTAAAACAGGACATCCAAAAGTTTAGGAAAATAAGAAAAACAAAAATATAGAGTTTCTAAATAAACGGTGCATTAGATGAATTACTAGGTTGCTAAAATAGCGACTACCCCTAAATCACCTCAAAATAACCTCCAAAGAAATCCATCAATGATGGTGTCCATAGGCTTGTCCGTTCACACTCTCTCCACTACGCAGATTTGTAACACGTTCTAAAGATCACTAGGACTTAATAGGCGTAATAATTTGGTTTAGGTAAATGATTAGGAGTGATAATTCAAAGATAAGAAAGAAAACTAAACACACTAAACCAAAGTTGAGCACAAAAACAAGAATTGAGAGGTACAACTTTTTTCATTTCAAAAATAAAAACAAGGCCATGTAATTTTTTTCTTTTCATAATTGGCCACGAATAAACTTCATTTCATTTTTTTTCGATGATGATCTTCTTCTTTTTGGTACTACTTTTTCTAAATGAGAGCTCCAAATGTAAGCTTTCAAGTTTCTTTTCATTTTTCAAACATAAACCCCATCACAAAAATGAGTAAACATAAAGCTCAAGGTTTAGTGTGGAAAAAGGGTTAGGCATTTTGGCTTTGGTGAAAAAGTGAAAAGTGGAGCTTAGACAAAGAAAAAGGGAAAGACCCAAAATAGTTTGCAATGGTGTAATGTTTAGGTGGGCAAAAAGGCTCAAACGGGTCAAAGGGTGGCCTAGATCATTTCTAAAGTTCGTGAAAATAAAAAACTACGCACATGCTTCGAGAGTAGCTAGGGACAAGTTCTAGACACCAAGAAAGAATTATTCCTAAATGAAAAAGTGATAACGCTATTTAGCAACCGTTCCTAGGCAATAACACCGAATAAAAAGAAAAACTACAATTTGCTAACTTATAGTCCTTAAAGGACTGATGTCTATATTTAGAGATTAGAAAATCATAAAACTAAAATATGTTAAACTAATAAGTTTAGAAAACCTATTCAAGAAAATTCTACCTAGGACAAAAGAACCGCTCGGGCATACACATCACTAGAAGTCGCATAAAAATAAAGATAGAAAATAATTTTTTTGACTTTGATTTTCAAATAGATTATATATATGTTTTTTTTAATTTTTTTGGATTTTTTCACAAGGCTAAAGAAACAAAATAGTACTATAATAAAAAATTTTTGATTTTGTTTTGTTTTCAAATTTTTTTTGTGTTTTTTGAAAGACTTAAAAAGAAAGGGAAAACACTCCCCCATGCTTAAAGTTCAATATTGTCCCCAATGTTGAATAGTAAGTATGAGGAAAAAAAAAGAGGGGGTGCAATAAAGTAAATAATTAAAAAAAAAATGACTTCCCCGGATTCGTGAGCCCGAATGCTAATGTCTCTCCCCCATGCTTAAGCTGGACACCGGCTCGGGCCTAAGGGAGAGAAAGAATGATGGAGCCAAACAAACCGCCGGGGGTTTTATTCCTGCAAAATAAAAAAGCAAAAACAAAAAGAAAGAAAAGGATAAGCAAGGGGTGCCTCCCAAGAGCGCTCTTTGTTTAACGTCGTCTGAGCCCGACGTTATTGGTTAGCTAAATGGAAAATAAAAACTGAAGTGAAGAGGTAACTCCCTAAGTATGCGCTTAGGAGAGTAAATAAGAAAAAAGAAGAAATGAATAATCGCACGGACATGCAGTGGAATCTTCAAAGGAATGACGCCCGAGAATGTACGGACGGAGTTATTGAAGAACTCCGCCATATGCGGAACGGGGAAGAAGGGGTCGTCAAAAGAAGAAGAGATAAAAGAAGAAGAAATAGAAAGAGGAATAAAAGAAGGTGAAAAAGAAATTTCATCAACAGAAATTTCACAAGGAGAAAGAGAATCTTGTGAAATTTCGGGAGAAGAAGGAGTAGAAAGAACTAAAGATGGATTATCTAAAATAAAAGAAGGAGAATTATCTAAAATAGAAGAAGAAGAAAAAGAAGATTCGCTAAAAATAGAAAAATTTGGAACAGATGAATTTAAGACTGAAATGGAATCACCAACGTCATCGGAAAAAGAAAGAGAATTATGAGACGTCTCGTCATCCTCAAGAGGTAAGAAGCACGCCGGAATATCCATATGTGTGTCATCCAAAGGAGGAAGGAAACAATCCGGAACATCCGAATAGTTATCTTCCTCGAGAGGAATAAGACAAGCCGGGATATCCGGTGACTCATTACATAAAGAAATTGGAGGAGACGGAGAAGAAGACGAAGAAAAAGATGCGGCCTCACGAGAAAAATAATCGATAATGGTCTTAAAATGCGAATTGATATTATTTAAAGAAGTTTGCAATTCAAGATACCCATTATCGATAGAATTAAAAATTTGAGGCGCGGCGCTTTGCGGGGCAAAATCATGCGAAAAATATGACGGGTTCTCCATCTCCCAAGTAGGATAAAAATTAGAGTAAGGGTCAAATTGGCCACTTTGACTTACTCCAGAAAAATTGAAATCATATGAAGGAGGGGTTCCCGAAAAACATGCAAAATTAAAGTGGTCGGGCGACCCACAAAGAGCGCAAAAAGAAGATGATTCCATGATAAAAAAAGTTGTTACCAAAAAAGAAAGAGAAAATTAAATTTGTTTTTTGATTGATTTTTTTTTTGGCGGATTATGTTAGTCCTGGACTTCCCGAGATCTGCAACGATACTAGAGGCTGTGATGGGAATTCAAGCCCAAAGCGTTCTTTCCAGGAATTTAGGTGGAATAGAAATACGATGATGTGGGTTAATTATATTTTATAATAATAATAATATTTTTTTTTTGAATTTTAGTAGAAGTAATAAACCCGATGCTTTCGTAATATTGCCAAAAATATTCCCCGGCAACGGCGCCAAAAACTTGATAGAGAAATTTGTGTTCTCCAATCTATACTCGATTAAGGCAAGAGTACCTATCGAAATATAGCATAGGATATGAAATATATCAAGGTCGTATTTAAACTCGGGGCAGACAAATACTATTACTCGCAACGATTCTATTATTCTACCGAATAAAGATATGAGTTTTTGAAACTAAAAATAAACTAAGCTTAATTAAACGGGAAATAAACTATTGCAAAAGAGTGCTCGATCGACGATTCACTTTGAAATAAAATAACGGAATAAATTAGTTTAACATTCGTAATTCTATTAAGACCGTGGCGGATCCGAAAATAAGAAATAATCTCGCTAGAGCATTAAATCTCCTAACTTCTAGACGTTTTGACCGAAATCTCTTTGCAAATCAAAAGGCCCAAAGTCGCATTATCGAAGTGAACCGCGCTATTGGATTTGACTCCAATCCGGAGGATTTACGTCATCCTATCTCTAGGGTTGCGTGCAACTCTTTCCTTCCTTGAGTGATCTTTCACATTCACGAGCCTCTCGGCTACTCAAATATGAGATCGGAATCTACTACCGTATACTAGAAATACGGAGTCGATACGAAATAATTCAAGGTCAGATCAAAAATAAAAATACAAATGCAAACATAGAATGAAAAATATTATTTTATTGCAAAGATCATCGCGATCGGGCACCAACAAAATTAGCTACGCATTAGAAAGAGAGAAAAGAGGAGAATAGAAATAAAAACATTCATATTCATTAACTATAAAAGAGAAAACATAACAAGATGCAAAATACTCTTACAACAATACTTGAAGGAAGCTCTCTAAATGAGAAAAGAAAAACTCTACACTACTTCTACATTCACTCTCCAAATTCTTCTCCAAAAGCTTGAGACTTGTGCTCCTTATATAGAAGAGGGGGAAGGTTCTAGATGGGGGAAAGGTTCATGAATGAGATTTATGAGGGAGAGAGAGAAGGGTCATGCATGAATGGAAGAATGCATGCATGAGTTTAATGAGGAGGAGAGGGTGAAAATGCAATGAATATTATTTAAAGAAATATAAAATAAACTAAAATTAAAATGGAAGAGAGGGGGGATGGATGAGAAATAAAGAGGGAAAATAAAAAGGAGAGAGAGATAGGAGAGAACCGGCCATGCAAAGAAGAGAGAGATGCATGAATGGAATGGCAATGCAAGGTGGCGGTCATTTATTGGAGTGGAAGAGGGGAGCTCACGGTTTGGATGGAAGAGAATAATGTGAAGTGGGCTGATATTAAATTTATTGGTGGAAGCATGCATGGTGGGCTCATGGATTGGATTGGGCTGGAAGAGAGGGTTGTACTTCATCATATATGGAGGACGGGCTGCTTCATCTTGGAGCTGAATCGTGAGGACTAGCTGCAGCAGATCACCAAAGGTGGCCGGATGCATCAAATAAAATGGAGTGGACTGCAACATGTTGGTTGTACGTGCTTGGACAGCATGGAGGTTGCGTTGCGACATAACTATTGACGGCGCGACGATGGCGACATAGACGGGCACACGACGGCGATGGTGGCATTCATGCAAAGGTGGCGGCAATGGCACGGACGTGGCGTTGCGGCGAGCATGGCGTTGCGGCATGAATATTGACGGCGCGACGATGGCGTTGCGGCGACGATGGTGGCATGGACGGGCACACGACGGCGAACGCGACGACTTCATGCAAAGGTGGCGGCGACAACATTCCTACAAAATAAAATAAACAAATTAAACACATAACATAAACATGAGATAACCAAATTAAAAAACATGAGATAACAACATTTAAACACATAAAATGACAACATTAAAATTAACAAACATAACATAGAACAAACATAAAAAAACAACATAAATTATAACATAAAATGTAACAAACATAAATTATAATAACAATATAAAATAACAAACATACAATAACAACAATAAACATAAAATAACAATAATAAACATAAAATAACAAACATAACACAACAAACATAAAATATAAAGAAAATATAATTAAAAGTAGGAAAATTTATACTAAACTATCCTAAAATATTATGACTAAAAACTACTTATCAGTGCTCGACCCCCTCGGTCCCAGTACTCGCCTCACAAGCAATGGGTGAGGAAGCGCCAGGAAGGCGAGCAGGGAAGGAAGTAGTGGTGGAGGACGAGCGGACCCTCCGTGGGCGAGTGCTCGTCCCCAGCCCGCCGGGTACTCGCTACCCTAGCGAGGAGAATGCGCGAGTCCCTCCGACTCTCCAGGCAGGGTCAGGGAGCCCTTTCTGCAAATTGTTCCTTTCGCCCCAGTGCCGGAGCGGTTCAGGGAGCCTGTCATGTCTTACTACACAGACAAGGATGATCCCGTCCAACATCTCCAGTGGTTCGAGGTCACGGTCTCGATCAGGCAAGTGACTGACGCCTTTAAGTGTAGGTTGTTCGCCATTTCATTCAAGGGGAAGGCGAGGGATTGGTTCCACCAGCTTCCCTCCGGGACCATCTACAACTTCGAAGACCTGCGACGGAGTTTCCTGCTGCGTTTCTCCACATCCAAGTAAAGGAAGAAGGGAGCGGCGGCCCTTTTCCTGATCAAGCAAGGAGTCGAGGAGTCATTGGGGAGCTACGTGGATCGCTTCCTGGAAGAGATACTCCTAATCCATGAGGTTCGCGGGCACAACTTGCTGCTAGCCTTCACTCTCGGGCTGCAGCAGGGGTTATTAAGGATGGAGCTTGCCCGGGACCCCCCTCTGTCCTTCGAGGAGCTAATCGACCGAGCAGGGCGGGAGATCGAGTGCGAGGCCACCAACCACACATTTGTGATGAAGTTGGCCAAGTTGGCAGAGAGAGAGAGACAAAGGTACCAGGAGGATTCCAGCAGCAGGAGGGGAGAAGAAGAGAAGAGTTGAGATAGCAGGTGTTCCAAGGACCACCAGGAGGGCAGGAGCCAGGAGGGAGGTTTCAGCCGCCAGCCAACTGGCCAATCAGGAGGCCGACAGGAGGACCCCCTTAGGGTCAAGGAAGAGGATTTGTTCAGGGCGGAGGGCCCTTCCAAGGAGGGGGGAATTTCCAGGCAGGGCAGGGACGGTTCAACCCTCCGGGGTGGAGACCGGGTCTGAGGCCATTCCAGCCCCCTCCCCAGCAAGCCATGGCGATAGGCCGAGGAGGAAGAAGAGAAAGAAGGAATCACCCAGGAGGGGCGGGAAGGGAGAGGGTGGCGTTGCTCTACTGTGAGTTCCACCAGGAGAAAGGTCACGCAACTACCACTTGCCCAGAATTCTTCGAGTTAAGAGGAGTGAGAACCCCGAGGAGGCAGCAACCACAACTACGGATTGAGGGAGCAGGAGGAGGAGGTGCAGAGGCGGAGGACCGGATGAATACCGGGTCGACGTGGGTACCCAGGGAGGGATCAGAGTGATCCATGGAGGGGTAGGAATCGAGGTCACCCGAAAGGGGAGCCTCCATGCCATCTACCGTCGGAGTGTCGCTTCGACCTCCAGAACTCCACCCCCAGAGGAGAAGATCGCCATCTCAACAAAGGACATGCCGGAGCATGAAGACCCGTTCTGTGATGCGCTGGTGATCCAGACAACGATCGAGAACTTCATGGTTTCCAGAATCCTGGTGGACAACGGGAGTTCTGTTAACGCAATCTTTAAGAAGGCCTTCGATGAGATGAAGGTGGAGGCGAAGAGGGTACTTGCCTCAGATGGTCCGCTTTTCGGGTTCTCCAGAGAGAGGAAGTGGAGGGAGGAGCCGAGCTCCTCGTAACTTTGGGAGGAACTTCAAAGAATTGCCGGTTCGTCATCGTGGATGCCCCGAGCAGCTACAATGCTATCTTTGGACGACCACTCATCAGCGCCTTCCGGTGTGTGCCTTCCTCCTGCCACCAGTGCTTGAAGTACAACATCAGAGGGGTCCAGATCCGGGTCAGGGGAGACCCCAAGGTGGCTAGGCAGTGTTACGCACGACTGTCAACACCATCTCTTAGAAGGAGGAGGTCGATAAGGCGATAGAGTATCTGGCCAGGCTGGAGGCGGCGTAGGAGATAGAGATGAAGGAAGTCATCACCCAGGGCGGGAGGCCGGAGAAGGTGCAGGTCAGCGGAAGGCCGAGCGAGGACCAAGAGAGGGTCCGGGGGTGCATCCAGAAGATTGTGGATATCTTTGTTTGGAGCCCTGCGGATATGCCAGACATCGATGCGGATGTGACATGTCACCGCCTCAATCTCGACTCAAGCGTCCGCCCCATCTACCAGAAGAAGAGGGCCGTGACCACCACCCTGGCCGGGCCCATCAAATAGGAAGTGAGCAAGCTTCTAGAGGCAAGTTTTGTGTCAGAGATCTAGTATCCAGACTGGGTCTCCAATGTTGTAATGGTTAAAAAGAGTGATGGGAGGTGGAGGATGTGTGTGGATATTTCTCTTTTGAATAAAACATGCCCCAAGGATTGTTATCACATGTCTCGAATCGACGCACTGGTAGATTCAGCCGTCGGTTTCTCTGTAATGAGTTTATTGGATGCTTTTTCAGGTTATCTTCAGATCCGAATGCACCCGCCAGATGTCAAGGATGTTTCCTTTATCACGAACGATGAATGCTATTGTTATAAAATGATGCCCTTTGGGCTAAGGAATGCCGGAGCGATACCAAATGATGATGGACTGGGTCTTCATGGAGCAGAATGGGAGGAATTTGGAGGTCTATGTGGATGATCTGATGGTGAAGAGCAAGGACGTCGGGTCTCATCTCCAGGACCTGGAGTAGACTTTCGCCACACTGAGAAAGTTTAAGATGAGGCTTAACCCCTTGTAGTGTCTCTTCGGGGCAGGCAGGAGGAAGTTTATGGGCCACCTCCTCACCTCAGTGGGGGTAGAGCCCAACCCCGATAAGGTGAAGGCGATCTTGGATTTGGAGTCGCCTAGGAATGTCACGGAGGTCCAGCGCCTGACGGGGAAACTGACAGGGTTGAGCAGGTTCCTCTCCCGGGCAGGGGAGAAGTGCTCACTCTTCTTCAAAGTGTTGTGGGGGAATCAAAAGTTCAAGTGGTCTCCGGAGTGCGAGGAGGCTTTCCAAGTATTGACGAAACAGCTCACGCTGGCCCCGCTACTCCAAGGGCCGAGAGAAGGGAATGATTTGGCTTTATACCTCGGAGTTGGAGCTGAGGCGATAAGCTCGGTCTTAGTTCGGGAAGAATGAAAGAAGCAACTCCCTATCTATTACGTCAGCAGGGTCCTGAAAAAGGTAGACTTCAGGTATCTCATTCTTGAGAAGTTGGGGTTTGCCCTGATCATCTCGGCAAGGAAGCTTCAGCCATATTTTCAGGCGCACTCGATCAAGGTAGTGACCGACCACCCCCTTCGCAACATCATGGAAGGGGTGGAGCATTCCGGAAGGCTAGCAAAGTGGTCAGTGGTGCTGAGCGAGTTCGAGATCTCCTTCGTACCTCGACTGCCAATGAAGGCGCAGACGGTGGTAGACTTCCTGGCGGAGTATGCGGTTGAGGTGGAGGAGTCCAATTCTCCCGAGCACGTGGCCTGGGAGATGCTCGTTGATGGGGCATCAGGAAGATACGCCCTAGGTGGGGGAGTAGTCTTGGTAAGTCCGCAGGGGACGAAGATCTAGCAAGCGATCGATATCCACTTCCCTCTCACCAACAACCAAGCCGAGTACGAGGCGGTAATAGCAGGGCTCTGCTTGGCAAGGGAGCTAGGGGTCCAAGACGTGAGGGTTTCACGGACTCGATGGTGGTGACATCCCAGGTCAAGGGGGAGTTCAAGACGAGAGAGCCGACTCTCCAACGGTACCTGACAAAGGTCAAGAGTCTCATTGGTTTGTTCTGCGCCTTCTCCATCCGGCACGTGCCAAGGGAAGAGAGCACTCAGGCGAACTATTTAGCGAAGTATGGCCCTTGCGCGGGAGGAACGGTGACAGAATTGTTTCGACCATCCATTGAAGAGGGAGAGCTGATGGTGATCGATCGACGACCCTCGTGGATGGACCCTTTCATTGTTTTCTTGACCTCATGCAAATTTCCAGAGGAGGTTCCAGACAAGAGGCGATTCAGGTACAAGTCCGCCTACTATCTGCTTCATGAAGGGGACCTGTATTGGAAGACCCTGTCAGGACTCCTGGCAAGATGTGTCTCCGAGGAAGAGTTCCCCTGGGTTCTAGAAGAGGTTTACTCCGGGGAGTGTGGCAGTCACTCTGGGAGCCGAACCTTGGAGAAGAGGGTGTTGCGGCAAGGCTACTTCTGGCCCATAATCGGTAAAGACGCGACAGAGTACGCGAGGAAGTGCCAAAAGTGCCAGCTTTTCGCACCGCTTCAGCTCCTACCAGCGCAGAGGCTCAGGACAATCACGATGCCGTGACCTTTTGCAATCTGGGGAATGGACCTGGTAGACCCTTTCCCCCAGGCCAGCGGGCAGAGAAGGTTTCTCCTGGTCATGATTGATTACTTCTCCAAGTGGCTGGAGGTCAAGGCGTCGACGAAGACAACCTCGCAGGTAATAAGGAACTTCATTTGGGGAGAGTATGCCGGTACGGGCTGCCTCTAGCCATCGTCACGAACAACGGGCCACAATTTGCTAGTAACGAGCTCACCATCTTCTGCAGCCAGTTTAGCATTGACCTCCGCTTCGCGTCCGTCCACACCCAAGGAGCAATGGGCAGGTGGAGGTCGCGAACAAGGTCATTGTAAAAATGTTAAAGAAGGTAGAGAACTTGAAGGAGAACTGGGTGGTGCAACTCCCCTCAGTCCTCTGGGCTTTGCGGACCACACCTAACACGGCCACTGGGGAATCCCCTTTTAAACTCTCTCATGGCTCGGAGGATGTGTTGCCGGTGGAATTCGAGATAAGGTCCCAGCGAGTCGTCGTCACGGGGGAAGGAGATGATGAGTGGAGAACGAGGAAGAGCAGCGACTCTCGTTTGACCTTGTGGAAGAGCTCCGCGACCTGACAACGATTCGCCAGGAGGAAATCAAGCGCAAAATGGCTAAGTACTTCGACAAGCACATTCGAATTAAGCAATTTGTAAACGGAAACCTAGTTCTCAAAAAGGTCGACGCTGCGGGAAGGTCAGCGAAAGTTGGAAACTCCACCCCAACTGGAAGGGTCCCTATGTAATTTCGGAGGCATTGAAATCAGGGTGGTATTGCCTCCAGAATAAGGAGGGTGTCCCCCTTGGCAACACTTGGAGCGGCGACGACCTGAAGCATTTTTATCCCTAACTTATAATAAAATTTTTATCTTGGTAGACTTGTTTTTTGTGATATAGGGAATTCTTCCTAGCCCGGGCGGGGTACCATGTGTAAAGAAACAGGGTGTGCGGAGACGAGAAATTCGACAGAAGTAATACGAAACAAGAAAGCACAGAAAATCACAGAAGACACAGATATACAGAGGTTCACCCAAGCCGGGCTACGTCCCCTCTCCCCCTTCCTCTTCTCTTACTCTTTAATCACCAAGATGGATTACAGCTTACAAGGTTACAAGGATCAAATCAGATCCTACCTCACATAACCCTCTCAAAAAAGAACAAAGAAACCCCCGCCAAGGAACACCGCACAAAATCACTATTGCACTCTCTTGGACTTAATCTCTCTCTTACTTCTAAACCTAAACCAGGGTTATGCACCCTTTAAATAGGGCGCCAGACCGGGCGCAGACCAACCAACCGCTGAGATGGTCCAATAACATCCGCTGAGACGGAATCAGCTGAGACATCATGTACACCAGGCGTCGAGCGTCGAACGCAGGCGTCGACCGATGAACGCAGGCGTCGACCGATGAACGCAGGCGCCGAGCGCAGGCGCCGAGCGCAGGCGCCGAGCGCAGGCGCCGAGCGCAGGCGCCGAGCGCAGGCGCCGAGCGCAGGCGCCGAGCGCAGGCGCCGAGCGCAGGCGCCGAGCGCAGGCGCCGAGCGCAGGCGCCGAGCGCAGGCGCCGAGCGCAGGCGCCGAGCGCAGGCGCCGAGCGTCAACCGCAGGCGTCGAGCGCAGGCGTCGAGCGCAGGCATCGAGCGTCGACCGCAGGCGTCGAGCGTAGGCCTCTCCCGTTCCACGAACCGCTGAGGCAAGGACCCGTTCGTCAAACACCGTTCGACGAACCCTTCTTCATCCTTCAAGCGCAGGCAGAGTTCGACGAACTCTTCCGTTCGTCGAACGCCGTTCGACGAACCCTGACCAGAAGTGTTCCCCAACTCCAACATTCTCCCACTTGGTGAACACCTTCCTCCGATGAGAGCTACACCTTCAACCTTCTTCTTCAACCCTACGGCCGTTGCACACCACTGAAATTTGGCAACAGGAACCGCCTTGGTAAGAAAGTCTGAGCTGTTCTCCATCGTGTCCACCTTCTCCAGTTGAACTACCTTCTTCTCTACCCTCTCCCGGATGAAATGGTACTGGATGTCAATATGCTTGGTACGTGCGTGGAAGGCAGGATTCTTGGCTAGCTGAATAGCCCCTTGACTGTCACACCACAACTTCACTGGCCCCTGCTCAAACCCGAGCTCCAAACATAGCCTCCGCAACCATATGACCTCCTTGCTCGCATGAGTAAGAGCCATGTACTCTGCCTCCGTCGACGAGAGTGCCACCACGCATTGCCTCCGACTCATCCAACTGATAGCTCCCCCAAACAGTGTAAACACGTATCCACTGGTGGATCTCCTGCTATCCAGATCACCTCCCCAATCTGAGTCCACGTGCCCAACCACGTCTAGGACTCCTCCTTCACCAGCTCCTTCAAAATATAGGGAGTAATTTGAAGAGCCTCGAAGATACCTGAACACACGCTTCACCGCGTTCCAGTGTTCCTTTCCTGGTGTAGCCATATACCGGATCAACACTCCCACTGCTTGAGCAATGTCAGGGCGAGTGCAGACCATGACGTACATCATGCTCCCCACATCACTAGCATAAGGGACCTTCGCCATGTCCTCGACCTCATCTAGTGTCTTTGGGCTCAACTCTGCAGATAACTTGCACCCAACTACCATTGGTGCTCCCACTGGCTTGCAGTCCGTCATGTTAAACTTCTTCAACATCTCCTCGACGTACCTCTGCTGCCCCAACCAAAGCTTCTTCTTGCTTCGATCCCTGGAAATCTGCATTCCCAAGATGACACTTGCTGGCCCCAAATCCTTCATCTCGAATTTGGCTGAGAGCAGCTTCTTCACATGTTGGATCATCCTGACACTATTGCCCAGTAGTAACATATCATCTACATAGAGTGTCAGGAAGATGAACTGCTCTCCCTTTCTCTGGATGTACACACAGTGGTCCGAATTCGACCTTTCAAAACCTAACTCCAGCATGTAGGTGTCGAATTTCTGGTACCACATCCTCGGAGATTGCTTTAGTCCATACAGGGACTTCTTTAGCATGCAGACCTGATCCTCCTTGCCCTTGGCTTCGAATCCTTCCGGCTGCTTCATGTATATCTCCTCCTCCAGATCACCGTGAAGAAAAGCCGTATTCACATCCATCTGCTCAATCTCTAGATCATGCGCTGCCGCAATAGAGAGAACCAGTCTGATCGACGTCATCTTGGCTACAAGTGAGAAGATCTCATCATAGTCAACACCTTCTACCTGGGAGAATCCCTTTGCAACCAACCTTGCCTTGTATTTCTCCACAGTGCCATCCCCCTTCACCTTCTGCTTGAAGACCCATTTACTTCCAATGGCCTTCCTCCCCTTTGGAAGCTTACACAGACTCCAAGTCTGATTCTTCCTCAGAGACTCCATTTCATCCACCATGGCTAGCTCCCACTGATTTGAATCAGCCCTTGATCTAGCATCTCTGGCAGAGATTGGATCTTCACCAAGCATACTTAGGCAACACTGTGCAGCCACTGCACATTGGGGATATCTCACTGGTGCCTTTCTTTCCCTTGTCGATCTCCTCAGAAGTGGAATTTCTTCAGCCTCATCTTCTGACTCATCATCACTTCTCACCACCTCCAAATCATCTGATTCAGAATCAGATTCAGCCCCAACAGTAGTAGCTTCTTTCTCAAAGCTTTCTTCCACCACCACTGTCCCTTTCTTTGCTTCTTTGGCCTTCTCAGCTTGTGTGACTACCTGAGGACTGGTTTCATGAAACACCACATCCTTGCTGAATGTAACAGTCCTGGTCACAGGGTTCCAAAACTTGTAGCCTTTAATGCCATCTTTGTAACCCACAAAGATGCACTTCTCAGACTTGACATCAAGCTTCCCCCTCTTCTCCTTTGGAATGTAAACATATGCATCACACCCAAACACACGAGCATAGGCCAAGTTTGGCTTTCTCTTGAAGATGACTTCAAAAGGAGTACATCCCTCCACAGCAGATGTAGGGGACCTGTTCTTCAGGTAATTTGCAGTCGCCACTACTTCAGCCAGAACTCCTTCCCTAAGCCTGCCCAACTGAGCATGCACCTGGCCTTCTCCATCAAGGTCCTGTTCAGCCTCTCCGACACTCCATTATGCTCTGGAGTATACGGTGTGGTCTTCTGCCGTGCAATCCCCTGCTCAGTACAGTACTGCTCAAAGGCATCAGAGCAGTACTCCCCTCCATTATCAGAATGGAGGACCTTCACCTTTCTCTCCAACTGGTTCTCCACCAGGTTCTTAAACTCCTTGAACCTGTCCAGAACTTCTGACTTGAACCTGAGAAAATAGATCCAGGAATACCGTGAGAGGTCATCAGTAAAGGACACATAATACCTTGTGCCGCCAAGAGATGGAGCTGGAGTTGGCCCAAACACATCACTGTGTATTAGCTCCAGCACTTCTGTTGCCCTCGTGCCCGTCCCACGAAAGCTTACCCTGGTCTGTTTGCCAAGCAGGCAATGTTCACAGAACCCAAGGCTTGTGGAGCACTCCGACACGCCTTCCACCATCTGACCGGATGTCATGGCCGACATCCCCTTCTCACTGATATGCCCAAGCCGATGATGCCACAGCCTGGACACCTCCTCCTGATCAACCTCCTGGCTCTCAGAGATAAGAGCCCCACTTGGAACCACTGTATCAGCAAACAGAGTATACAGTGTTCCATGTCTTACTCCACTTACAATCACCATTGCCCCCCTTGACATCTTGCAAGTTTGCTTGTCACAGCTGAAGTGCACTCCTGCATCCGCCATGGAACCCACCGAGATTAAATTCCTGCTCATCCTAGGAATGTGCATCACATTTGGAAGAGACCTTGTGGTCCCATTAGACAGCTTCAGCATCACCTTGCCACGCCCAATGATTTGCACAGCAGAATCATCACCCAGCATGACATCTCCACCGTCAAACCTCTCATACTCACAGAACCAGTGCCTATGAGGGGTCATGTGGTATGATGCTCCTGTGTCTACATACCACAAATCAGAATCTCGCTGTGCAACGCACGCAGCAGCGATGTACATGTCACCGCCATGTCCCTCCTTCGTACCAGAAGTTGTCGGTGTCTCCTTGTTCTGAACGGCCTTGTTTGGATATTGAGACTTCACATGACCATTCTCATTGCACTTCCAGCACCGAACAGACTTCTTACTCTTCTCCCTCTCCTGGCTTTTGGATCTACCTCGAGACTTATCTCGATATCCACCTTGCTTGCTCTCCCTTCGCTGAGGACGGGATCTAGACACACTCAAAGCACCTTTGCTCGTCGCCTCAGAACCTCCTCTCCTGGTCTCCTCAGATAAAAGAGCTGCACATACAGTATCGTATGACAGTTCCTTGTCTCCACTCCCTCCAATCACGACAATCAGATTGTCCCATGAATCTGGCAGTGAGCACAACAAGGTGATGACTCTATCCTCATCCGAGATCTTCTCACCGATAGAGATTAGCTGACTCACAATGGTGTTGAATTGAGTTAGGTGCTCTGAAAATGAATCACCCTCACGCATCCGAAGTTTATACCACTTCTTCCTCAAGAGCAATTTATTTACCAGGGACTTGCTCTGGTAGAGGGATTCCAACTTACGCCACAGACTTCGTGCCGAAGTCTCCTCCATGACGTTAGTCAAGATTGAATATGCTAGGAATAATCGAATCAGGCCCTTAGCCTTCCGATCGGTTTTCGTCCAGGCCGCAGCCTCCGCTGCACCATCTGCAGTCGCGTCTGCAGATTTTCCCTTCGATGCGCTCGCATCCTTCTCTGCTACCTTAGGAACGGGAGGATCATCTTCGATCACAGACCATAGATCTCGATCAATCAACATATCTTCCATCTTCATCTTCCATAGATCGAATCGACTTCCGTCAAACTTTTCGATCTCGATCCGCACGCCGCCAGAACCCATCTCCAGGATAGAGAACCTTGCTCTGATACCAAATGTAAAGAAACAGGGTGTGCCGAGACGAGAAATTCGACAGAAGTAATACGAAACAAGAACGCACAGAAAATTACAGAAGACACAGATATACAGAGGTTCACCCAAGCCGGGCTACGTCCCGTCTCCCCCTTCCTCTTCTCTTACTCTTTAATCACCAAGATGGATTACAGCTTACAAGGTTACAATGATCAAATCAGATCCTACCTCACATAACCCTCTCAGAAAAGAATAGAGAAACCGCCGCCAAGGAACACCGCACAAAATCACTATTGCACTCTCTTGGACTTAATCTCTCTCTTACTTCTAACCCTAAACCAGGGTTATGCACCCTTTAAATAGGGCGCCAGACCGGGCTCAGACCAACCAACCGCTGAGATGGTCCAATAACATCCGCTGAGATGGAATCAGCTGAGACAACATGTACACCAGGCGTCGAGCGTCGAACGCAGGCGTCGACCGATGAACGCAGGCGTCGAGCGCAGGCGTCGAGCGCAGGCGTCGAGCATCGAACGCAGGCGTCGAGCGCAAGCGTCGAGCGCAGGCATCGAGCGTCGAGCGCAGGCGTCGAACGTAGGCCTCTCCCGTTCCACGAACCGCTGAGGCAAGGACCCGTTCGTCGAACACCGTTCGACGAACCCTTCTTCATCCTTCAAGCGCAGGCAGAGTTCGACGAACTCTTCTCCGTTCGTCGAACGCCGTTCGACGAACCCTGACCAGAAGTGTTCCCCAACTCCAACACCATGAACTGAAAGTTTCATGCTAGTTGAAAGTTAGAAATTATTTTGGAAATCCCCTGAGAAGGTTCCTCTGATCAGGCTCTGACAAGCCGGCAGAGCAGGTTGATCACTCAGGAGGATGGTAAAGAAGTTGTGTTGGAAAGCCCCTGAGAAGGTTTCGTTGACCGGGCTCTCACAAGACGGCAGGGCAGGTTGATCACTCAGGAGGCAAATAAAGAAATTATTTTGAAAAGCCCCTGAGAAGGTTCCTCTGACCAGGCTCTCACAAGCCGACAGGGTAGGTTGATCAGTCTGGAGGCAGGTAAAGAAGTTGTGTTGGAAAGTCCCTGAGAAGGTTTCACTAATCGGGCTTTCACAAGACGACATGGCAGGTTAATCACTTAGGAGGCAGGTAAAGAAGTTGTGTTGGAAAGCCCTTGAGAAGGTTCCGCTGACCGGTCTCTCACAAGCCGGCAGGGCAGGTTGATCACTCAGGAGGCATATAAAGAAGTTATTTTGGAAAGCCCCTGAGAAGGTTCCGCTGACCGGACTCTCACAAGCCGACAGGGCAGGTTGATCACTCAAGAGGTAGGCTAAGAAGTTATTTTGGAAAGTCCCTGAGAAGGTTCCGCTGACCGAGCTCTCACAAGCCGGTAGAGCATGTTATCACTTAGGAGGCAGGTAAAGAAATTATTTTGGAATGCCCCTGAGAAGGTTCCGCTGTCCGGGCTCTCACAAGCCGGCAGGGCAGGTTGATCACTCAGGAGACATGTAAAAAAAATTATTTTGGAAATCCCATAAGAAGATTCTGCTGACCGGACTCTCACAAGCCGGCAGGGCTGGTTGATCACTCAGGAGGTAGTAAAGAAGTTGTGTTGGAAAGCCCCTGAGAAGGTTCCGCTTACCGGGCTCTTACAAGCCGGCAGGGCAGGTTGATCACTCAGGAGGTAGGTAAAGGAGTTATTTTGGAAAGCCCCTGAGAAAGTTCCGCTGACCGGGCTCTCACAAGTCGGCATGACAGGTTGATCATTCAGGAGGTAGGTAAAGAAATTGTTTTGGAAAGCTTCTGAGAAGGTTTCACTGACTGGCTCTCACAAGCCGGCAGGGCAGGTTGATCACTCAGGAGACGGGTAAAGAAGTTGTGTTGGAAAGCCCCTGAGAAGGTTCCGCTGACCGGGCTCTCACAAACCGGCAGGGCAGGTTGATTACTCAGGAGACAGGTAAAGAAGTTATTTTGGAAAGCCCCTGAGAGGTTCCACTGACCGGGCTCTCATAAGCCGACAGGGCAGGTTGATCGCTCGGGAGGCAGGTAAAGAAATTATTTTGGAAAGCCCCTTAGAAGGTTCCACTAACCGGGCTTTCACAAGCCGGCATGGCAGGTTGATCACTCAGGAGGCAGGTAAATAAATTATTTTGGAAAGCCCCTGAGAAGGTTCCGCTGACCGGGCTCATAAGCCGGCAGGGCAGGTTGATCACTCAGGAGGCAGGTATAGAAGTTGTGTTGGAAAGCTGCTGAGAAGGTTCTGCTGACTGGACTCTCACAAGCCGCCAGGGCAGGTTGATCACTTAGGAGGCAGGTAGAGAAGTTGTTTTGGAAAGCCCCTGAGAAGGTTCCGCTGACCGGGCTCTCACAAGCCGGCATGGCAGGTTGATCACTCGGGTGGCAGGTGGGAAGGAAACACTTTTGAAGGAAGCCCCTAAAGATGGTGGATTTGGTGGGAAAAATGATAGGCGATGGAGAGGCGGTCGAAGAGGACCGATATCGCAACCATGGATGCACGAACGAGAGAAAATAACAAAATAAAGGGCATCATGAAAGCCTGAGTCAGAATAGGTATATGGTGCGAGCACGATTGGTCTCGCCCCGGCCATCCACACACTTCAATCACTAGCTGAGTCGCAATGGTCTCGCGAAGTATGCAACCCGCGGCGTGGGCGAGCAGGAAAAAATACTCCCTCCCCACGTGAGCGAGCACGACTATTCAGGCTCAAGTACTCGCCGGATTGAGGGGTGCTACTAGTGTTGAAGTGTTCGTCGCGCTAACACTCAATAAATGGGGCGAGTACGTGGGTATCGTTGACATCTCGCGGACTCAACGACAAACACACTCGCGGACTCCTGAATGTTGAGCTAGATCTAAGCAGTCATTTCGTTAAGAGGTGTGGGCGCGTTGGGGTCGCCAGTCCTAATTCTCCCAAGCTAATGGGGGGTGACTCGGGCGTCTCAACAAAGGATTGGTCCCTGGGGCAGGTACTCGGCGAGCTCAGGAAGTAAGACAAGTTGCCAAGAGAAATATATAAAAAAAAAGGGATGGGGATGGAAACAAAAAAGAAAATTTTCATTGATGAATCATTATAGTTACAAGTTCGGGGGCCTCACCCCTACATGTCAAAATACATTGAAAGAAGAAAAAAAAGCCCTAGACTAAGAGTCTGGCGGGTCCGCGGGTGATAGGCTTTGCTCGCCGTCTTCATCTTCGGCAGGCGAGTAGGCATGCGAGTCGGAAGGCGAGCTCTCCGGGGGCTCGGGAAGGAAGAGCGCCGGGATCAGCATCTCTGCGGAGACGTCCTCCCACCCCGCCTGCAAAGCGCCGAGGTTGCGTAGCACCACGAGCGTGGTCTCGGTGGACTGGACGACCAGGACCCTCCGGGTAGCCTCGACCTCGCGCGGCGTGAACTGCAACAGCTTTGCGCCTTTGGAGGTGGACTCGCTGTGCTCCGCCACTGACATCTTAGCAGGGGCACCGGCGGATTGCGCCTTGAGGGTTTCCACCTCCACCTCCAGCTCGCCGATGCGCGCCGCCATTCGGGCCGCCGTCTCGGCATCCTGTAATAAAATCACATGAGATGGTTGAATGAAAAAGAACGAAAATTCATAAAAGGAAATAGAACTCACCACACCACTGGAGGCCTTCACGATGAGCCTCTCAACGACTCCAAGCCGCATCTCCAGGTCTTGGGTTCACTCCTCTGCCAGTTTCCTCGCTTCGGCAGCGAAGTACTTTTTGCTGATGCTTAAGCCCGACGCCATATGAGAGAGCTCAGCGGGGCACAACTGGGCCTGCGAGCTCTCATACGCGGGAGCGCGCATAGTCGCCTTCTCATAGGCGTTGCGTCCTCCCTCCCGTACTTCCCATAGGTAAGGACATAGGTGCCCTCGCCGGCTTGGCCGCGCTCGACCCAGGAGGGAAGGAGGCAGGAGACCGAGACCCTATCGGTCGCGTCTGACCACGCGAGCAGAGAGCCTCCTGCGCTGTCTTGGGGCCTCCGCCCCAAACAAAAATTTGGGTGTGAGTCAGGCATCTCCACCCCACTCGCCCATGCAGCATTTCTGGCCGAGGGCTCTGGACCGCTCGGCGTGGCGCCCTTCTTCTTCGCCAAGGTCTTCTTCAGTCTCTTACACGAGTCGGCAGGAGGGGAGGTGTCAAGGTCTGCCATGGGCCTCTTCCCCTTGCTACTGTTGGGCGCGGCCCTGCCCAGATCGGTGGCGCAGGCTTCCGTCGCCCCCTGCGTTTTGCTGCATCTCTTCCTTGAGCAAGACGAAGTCCCCCTCCAAGGCATCCATTTGCCCTTCTAGGGCAAGGATGCGAGGAAAGTGGTCGTTCTCGGCCGAAGCCCTCTCCTCCTGGAGCTCGCGAAGCATGTACTCATATTTCGGCAGCACCACCGTCATTCGGATTTTCATCTCGGCACCATCAGAGGGGTCGCCCAAGTACTCACCAATCATGGAAGGGGAAGGCGGCGCCGAGTAGTTTCCTGCATCATCTGACTCGTCAGCTATCGAGATGTCAGGATCTGAGAGAGATGGCGAAATGTTAGCAAGAAATTAGAAGCTAAGAAAGGAAGGGGCGAATACATTCCCTTATTATGCGAAGTCCCGATACCCTTCTCCTCGCAATTGGGAGAGGGCTCGTCTTGCGGATCGGGAGCATCCTCGGCGTTCCGCCAAAAGTGCAGGAGGTGGGAAGTACCAGTGACTTTCCGAACCCACTCGCGGCAGAGGCTTGGTAGGGCCCTGCACGACGGGGCCAGGAGCGTTGCTCGCTGGGGCGATGACGGTGCTGGTGAGTTCCCCGGCCAGTTCGCGAGCAGATGACCTCAACCGCGGGGGGGGGGGGGGGGGGGGGGGGGGGGGGGGGGGTCGGGGCAAGATCCATATATGCGGGCACTGCAAAAGTGAACGCGTGGTTAGTTATTCATAATGCACGAGTCTAGTACGAGGAGAGAAATGGTCCCATCCCAGGAATCTGGAGGTGAGTATTAGGGTTCGACTGAGTGCTCGCACCCTCCTGCTCGCCGTCTCCTTGGCCCCTCGCATCGTCCATGGCAGCGAGGTGGGGCTGCGATGTTTGAGGTTTTGAAACAGACGTTATAAGTAAGTAAGCACAAGGAGGAAGAATCGCACCTGATCGGATGCCTCGAAGCCCAGGTTGAACCCGGGTTGCTGCTGCAGTTCTGACGGAGTCGCCACCCCTCCTAGAGACTCGCGCCGCACCTTCTTGACGACCCTTTTTCCTACTCGGTGGCGTGTGCGAGTGTTCAGAGATGATGGCTAGCAGCCCATAAGAAGCTGCCTCGTTCATTTCCTTGAGGGCGACAAGGCGAACTAGGATGTCCTTGGAAGGCGGCATGATGGCGACCAACCGATGAGAAGCGAGGGGAGGAGATGGAGGGAGGTCCTTGGATGGCCTCTCCCTGGTATATATAACCCCCGGTGGGTCCCACCGAAAGATTCTCTCTGAAATCAAGACACTCATCAAACACTCAAGATTGAACTATCTTTCTGAGCTTGTGGCAAACTCGCAAAGAGCGGGGATTGTGTACAACCCTGGGTTTGCCGATTGGACCCAGCAAGGCCAGCAGGTAGAAGGGGCCAGACTCTCCTACCGCCAGCGTTATTGTTGCCGCGAGGCGGTTAGCTCAGGCGAGGCGAGTCGGTTCTAGTCGATCGGCTAGATGTCTAACCGATAAGGGAGTCGCCTCACCTCTAGCCATTCGACTCGCCTCTAGTCGTTCGACTCGACCTCTTGCCGATCGGCTAGACGTCCATCCGAAATTCTCTTGACTCGCCTCTAGCCATTCGACTAGACCTCTAGCCGATCGGCTAGACGTCTAGTCGAATTTGCAAGTGCAAGCTCGGTAGCAAGTGTCAGTACCTGGTTCGGGGAGAGCGGTGAGCACCTAGTCACATCGGGTACTCGCCACCTCCAGGCGAGCACGCCTCAAGTGGCGTGGACTCGCCACTAGGGGTCCCTCTTTTTTCAGGAAATCCCAATATGACCTGCAATTAGCCCTTCCAAACAGCGGGATTCCGCTATTGACAGGTCAATTTGGGTTGTGTTTAGTAAACCAAAAGGCGAGATTCAACTTTCCACAGACCGTTTTTAGAAAACTATAAATAGACCCCCAAGGGCACTTTTGGAGAGGATGAGTCTTTTTGGCCTTCTCTCTCCTTATGATGTTTCTGGTTGGGAGAGCTCCAGCCCTCTGTTTGCCGTGGTTTTCGGGTCGACAGTCTGGTGCTCTCCAGTGCCCTCCAGGGTGCCTAGCTCAGCATTGGCTTGGGAGGGGAAGTTCTCTTTTTTGAACTTTCTGGTTAGTGGCGGGACCTCCTTGCTGCAGCTCGCGGTTTCGGTTTTTATAGTTTTCCACCTTCGTGAGTGAGGTTCTTTGCTCTGAGTGCCCGACCTAGTGCTCTAACTAAGGAGAAGTAAAAGCAAGCTATATCAGTCAGAACTCCTCTTGAACCGTGATTTCCGGGTTCAACAATCACGTATAAGCGAATGTGCATATTTGAATGCTAACACCATTTAAGAATTCATTAATCAACTCAATTAATGGTGGAGATAGTGATGTAGGGTAGGTTTGTGAGTGCACGACTATAATGCAATCCTAGTGTGAAGTGCTTGTTGAGTCCGAGAATGCACCTCCGAGGGAAACCGGAGGCTGCGGGTTGCCGGTTACTTTTTAGATGGAAAGATGAGACCGCTAGCAGCGGTCAAGGCCAGACTTCGCCCGTCGCGGCGAATGCCACTCCTGCGACGGGCTTTCCTTTGATTAAAGAAAAGTGATTACAGCGGGCTGTGAGTGCAGAAGAGAGAAGCCGGCCGGTCAGACAGTCCGCAAGACGGGAAACTCGAGGCCGCAGCTCAAACAAGCGAGCTCCTGGATTCGAGTGTGCGTGTCTTGGGAACAGTGCCGCTCCCTATTTATAGGCTTGGGGGCCTGCCCGAGCGGGCAGGGATAGAATAACCGCCTGCCCGGGTACAGGAGAAACGGGCAGGCGGTGACGGGATACACAAGGAAGGAAAGGAAATAAGCCGCGCGGCTTGGCGGCCTGCCCTTCCGATTTGTCTGACCAGAAGTTGGAGATGATGTAGCCAAGGCGACGATTCTACCCGCTCGGTCTCTGTCTCGAGACCGCGACCTGTTTTTTGGCTTTGGACCTTGGCTTGCCTTCGTGGCATAAACCGTGCAACCTCCGACTTGAGACCGCGCGACCTCCGACTTGAGATCACCTCTGGTTCTTGGAGGCGGCCTGAATTATTACAGACCGCTCGACCTGTGTTAGCTGATGCCGATGGAGCTTGCTTAGCCCGAGCCGGGCGACTTGGATCTGCAAACCGCTCGGTCTACGAGTAATTCTCTTGAAAGCGGTCTCCCGGGTAAACATAATCCCCGCATATTTTTAAATTTCCGTGAAGATTTCGAAAATATCAGTGCTAGCCGGAGACCGCGCCGCCTTCACCCCGTTGGTTATAAATGTTCCAGAAGCTTCGATTCTGGCATAACCTTATTGTTACCACGAGTCACTACTCGCCTATTGCGGTTAGGGCTTTCCGACTAAACAGCCCGAAAAAGATGGTGAACCTGATGGCCGAGCTGGAAGCTTTCGAGAAGTCCGGGAAGAACCGCGAGAGAGACCGCGCGAAAGAGAAGAAGAAGAAAAAGGTGAAGCGGCCTGATAAGACCGTAACCATTGCTTCTGCGAGCAAACCGACCGACCTGCCTGCAGATTTGACAATCGTCTTGTCATCTAAACAGGAGAAGGATAAGCCGACCGAACTGCTTCCTGAACAAACAGTCGTCCCGTTGACTGAAAACAAGGCGAGCTGTCTGAACCCGCCCCCAGCTGGTCCCCAGACCTTCTTTGATAAAGGAAACAGCCCGCCTTCTCCGCCGGGTAAGACGGTCTTGGAGGCTGCTTCCCAGAAAGGCGATGGGGATGAGTCCTTTAAGATGGAGATCACCCCGTCCGGGGATTTTCATTTAAAAATTAGAGATAGAGGAGAAACAGTCGACTCCCCCAGGCCGAGCGAACAGAAAACCCCAGTAGTCAACATCGAGGATAGTCCGGAGAAAGCAACCGGTAAAAAGTCGAATAAGCGGAAGAAGGAAGAGTCCGCGGCGGACAGGCTCCTCAAGAAAATGAAGAGGCTGAAGGCCAAGAACAGGGCAGCATCCGGGAAACCAAGAGCGGACAGCCTGCAAGGCAAGTCGCGCGAGAATGAGGTCTCAGAGGGCTTGATTACCCCCTCCCCCCAGCCGAGCGACCAGGTTCCAGTCGATGCCCATAGCATTTCCGTAAGTGACCTCCTCAAAGATTTCGATTCCTTTCAGAAGCAAGATGACCAGCTGAGAACTTCTTCCGAACTGCAGGCTGCCAACCCGCCTGGAGAAAAAGGGGCCGCCCTGTCTGAGGATGCGACCAGCCTAAAGGAGGCCACCCTTCCTGAGGTCGCGACTGAAAAAATCATACCGGCGCCTGAAGACACCGTGACGGCCGGGCTTCGGCTTTTACAAGCGAAGGCGGAGAAAGTGAGGGATCAGCTGAACAAGCCGCCGCCACCGCCCAATCTTTTCTTGCAAGGTAAAGGGGTCACGGATTATCGCCCCGTTCGCTTTTTCATGCCGCGGCCTCGAAACAAGTCGCGCGCTGCTTTGTTGAACCCGTCGCCCAGCTTCTTTCCCTCCGCTGCTCAATTTTCTGCCGCTAAGCGGAGGCAGAGCGAGAGATCGTGGAGAGAGCAACGCCGGAAATTTGATACCGAACTGGCAAGGCGACCCATCCACCCGAATTCAATTTAAACCGCCTCGGCTTGTAAGCGAGGAAAATTCGATGAGAGCGGTTTCCTTTTGAATACTCTTTGACTATTTTCTCTTATTGCAGATGTCCGCGGTTCGATTCCGGAGCCGGGCGAACTGGTTTCCTATCTTCCTCCTCTTGATCCGCCCCTGCTGCGTCCTTCTTTACCGGATACCCGGATGGAGGACGAGATGTCCCGGCTTCAAAAGAACCTGGAAACCCTCGCCAAGCAGTTGAGGGCTGTGGAGGAGAGAGAGAAGACCGCCCAGGATGAAAAGGCTGCCCTTCGGGCCGAATTAGAAGCCGAAAGGAAGGAGAACCGTGCAGCGCTGGAGGTCGAGCGGAGAGAGCGCCGAGAGAAAGAAAAGGCGCAGCAAGACCAGGTGGCTGCGCTGACCGCTCGAATTGACCGGGGAAAGAAAGAAGTCCGCAAGCTCGAGGAGGACTGCGCATATTACAGGGACAGATACCTCCATTTGGCGAATGAAGCCGGCGGAAGTCGGCGCCCTGCCAACATGATTGATGAAGGCCGGCGTGGGTCAGGCCGCCCGGATGCAGGGACGAGTTCGTCTCTCCCTGTAGCCGGGACGATCCGCCCAGTTGAGAGTGTTTATGAGCCCGCAGCAGCCTTGCCTTCTCGCGTGATTCCCGCGTCGCGAGTAGAGAAAGATGCCGCGCGGATTCATAGCATGATCAACCGCCTGAATCATAACATGAACCAAATGCAGGGAACTGTCCTCCAGATCGGCGATCACGTCGCGCGGCTTCATAGGGAGGACGAGCCGAGTGAAAACCGCCCGTAATGAGTGGCTTGTAATATGATATTTTTTCAATTCGGTCCTTTGGACAATTTGCTCAACTCTGATTACGTAATATTCGGTCTGTCTTTCAGGTCGTGCGACCTAAGTATTCGAACTTATTATTATTTTTTTTCTGCCTTGTTGTGTTGATTAATGTTTGCGGGTTTCTTTACATAAACCGATCTGCCTGTTCTTGTGATTCTTTAATCCGCTTGCTTGGGCACACTTAATCTTTGTGGCTGACTTTTGTGGTGTTGTACCCGTACGGGTTGACCGGTCTAGCCGTGATTTGACCTTTACTAAATGCAGATCAGCTGTTCTTATAAGTAGCGCTCTTCCGGAAACCCTTTTACCGAAATCTCAAGATGGGAGTAAAGCGCCAGCCGAAGCGACCTGCCAAGACTTCTGCTACTCGCTCCGAAGCCGCTTTGGCCTTTCATTCTGCGGACCTCGAAGAATGCCGTTTGACAAAAGCCGAGCTGGACGAATTCGTTGAGAAGCACATGAAGGACAGTCCGCTACTCGCGCGGCTTCCGCTCCGGGATGAGCGGATGAATTCGTCCGACCCGAACCAGATTGCGATCCCAATCGACCATTTCGATTGCGGATTTAAATTCCCGATTTCGATTGAGCTCGCCATGGTCTTTGACCATTACGGAGTCGTTCCCGGCCAGATTTCTCCCAACTCGATGGCCGGGATATGTAGCTTTATTTCTTACTTGCGGTCTGAGAGAGTCCGCTTCTCTATGGATCTCTTCAGGAATATATTTTCGGTGCGGGCCATCCCGGATTCTGAATCGAATGTCTTCAAAGGCCATCTCTATTTCGGCTGCCGCGGGTTGAAGATGGTCAACCTTGCGAACAAGGTCACAGCCTGGTCAGAGAGATACCTGATCTTCGAAGGCCGACTCGGTCTGTTGAACCCGAATCCGCAAGTGCGGCCGGAGGAGGCCTTTCAACCGGTCGCAATAAACGAAGTGGAGAAGGGAATTTGCAAGCTTCTCAAGGATGAGCGGCTTAACATAAGCTACTACATCCCTCTACTTGCTGAGCTTGAGAACGTTCGGCCTGAAGATAGTAAGCCCCCCCTTTGCTTCCGACTTCAATGTTAACTGCTCGATCTCTCGTGCTAATCCTTCTCCTTTTATAGCCCAAGCCGCCGTTCCTGCTAACAAACCGATCAGTCCGGCCGGTTTGGTCTTGACTCAGACGGAGAAGAGGAAGAGGCAAGCCAGGAATAAGCCGCTGCCGTCTGACGAGGAGGACTCGGGCTCCTCGGGCGACTTTGCTGCCCTTCGCTCCTTTAGCAAGGTGAAGGATCTGAAAGGTCGCCCGGTTTTAACCTGGCACCCGGACAGCGATAGTGTCCAGATCTCCACTACGCTCCCCCACTGGGCGAACGAGAAGTCGGGTCGTCATGCTGAGGCCGCAAACATCGGTATGTTCGGTCGACGGAACTTCAAGAGGCTGAGGAAAATCTCCGAGGAAGAGCTCGCCAGGGAGGCCGTGCGGGTTGGTGCTGAGAGTTTCATCACCAACGCCTTTATGGGAATGACCCTAAAGAGGTTGATTAAAGAAAACGCCCTTCAAGAAAAAGAGATCGCCGAATTGAAGAAAGAAAATGCGCGGTTAAAGGAAACCGAGTCGGTAAGTCGCCACCTGGCCAGTATCAATACCGAAGTTCTCAAACCGCACGGTCTTACCTTACTCTTTTCTTTTGCAGGCTAAGTATGATGAGACCGATCCGGTTTATCAGCAGGAACTCTTCCCTCATGTCGCCGAGGGAATTGATAATGCTTTTAACCGCCTGCGGGAGCTCAAAGGGTTCGCGCCCGGCTTTGAGCATTTTACCTTCTCGGATGCCTATCCGATTTTGCAAAAGAAATTAGAAAAGATCAGGCGGAAGGCCAAGGGAAAGAATAAAGTCGAGGGATCCAGTTCGGAAGGGAGTGCTGATGAAGACGACGAGGTCGAAGAACCCGGAGCGGTTAAAAGTGGCGAGAGTGGCTCGGAGTCCGAATCCAGCGATTCTGAAGAAGATGCTGGTCGCAAATCGGGCGAATTGAGCAGCTCGTCCTCGTCGGGTAGCGAGGGGTATTCCCCTGATGTTTCAATTGATGGCAGCGAGTACTCAAATACTCCTGCGTCTAAGAAACTCAAGTCGAATAATCAATAGTTGTATTTTACTTTTTATTTTGAGAAGCCGTCGGCTTGATGTTGTTAGCCGGACGGCTTGAAACATAATGTAAACAATGTTTTGATGAAATGAAAAGTTTTTACCTGTCTATTCGTCTACTTTCTGCGACTTACTTGTATTTGCTTGCGATCTCTTTCTGTGTTAAATTTAACCAAGCCGTGCGACTTAATGTTAACTCTCTTTGTTAGGATAAGATTCCGGTAGAGTATCTAAAAAACCACTCGTATGGCTTGCTTCTTTCAATCCGAATTGAATATATCCGGTTTATTCTGAGAAAGAGCTAATTTACTGCGAGCGTATTAAGCCGCGCGGCTACTGTTAAATCCAACATATTTGCTCTTTTAGGATAAAGAAATACAAGTCATGAGAGTCATCATCAGCCCGTGCGGTCAGTTTTTGAACTTAGGCGACTTGTAGCTGGCATTGCTGTAAGTCCCATCTCTGGGAATGTAACTAGATAACCGACCCGGAATTTTTAAAATAATCAAGCCGTGCGACCATAAACCGGTCTTACGTAATTGCCTTGTGAAACGGAATACCCAATCTCTAGAAGATCAGCTGATAGACCGTGCAATTAACATTTAACTTAACCCAAACAGCATATATGACAGCAATATATACCATTGGTTGATAAGCCGCATGGGCTATATATAGAGTTCGTGCGATTAGTAGGTCCAATACTTGAACTGAGAATCATAACTGCCTGATTGAAGGAACCTGTGATTATCCGATCGGATTGAATGGAAACCCGTAAGGATGATAAATTCATAACCTGGGTAATAAGGTCGGCCGGTCATGATTATGCTTGTTTCCCTGATATTTATCTTAATACCCTGTTTTATTTTAGACCATCCAATCTAAAGAACCGAATCGTATGTCACCTTTGGAACCTGCTGATTTTAGACCGCCTAGTTTAATAATCAGACCGCCCGGATTGATAATCAGACCGCCTGAAAACCTTGGTATATGCTTATTTCAAACCGCCCGGTATAAAACCGAACTGCGTGATATCCTTTGAACCTGCTGGTTCCAGACCGCTAGGTTTAATGACCAGACCGCCCGGATTAAGAATCAGACCGCCTGAAAACCTTGGGACCTGCTTATTTCAAACCGCCCGGTTTGAGTATTAAGCCGTTCGGTTTATGCTGTATATAGAAATCCTGCTTTTTTCTCCAAATAGTCTATAACGACCATATAGGATGAAATAATCCCCTGTAATAGAGATGATTACAGACTCAGATGACCAAGTGGGCAGGTGGGCCTAGGCGGCGAACATTGCTTTCCTCAAGTGGTCATAAGAGCTGTAACAATAAAGAGAAACAAGTACAGACCCAGATGACCAAGTGGGCAGGTGGGCCTAGGCGGCGAACATTGCTTTCCTCAAGTGGTCATAAGGGCTGTAAGCGACTCGACTGCTCTCTTGCCTAGGGCTACAAGCCGAGTTGATCAATTGGGCAGGTGGGCCTAGGCGGCGAACATTGCTTTCCTCAGAGAGATCAACTCAGTTGTGGGTCCCGCTTAGGCATCGCTTGAGAGTACCTCGGAGTATTCGATAGTTACAGACTAAGATGATCAGTTGGGCAGGTGTGGTTATGCCGCGGGGGCTATACCGACATTGCTTTCCTCAGAAAGATCATCAAAACTGTAATTATATCCCTCTCGGGGCATGATAGAGCCAACATTCACCTAGACCTCCCTTGATGCAGGGGTGTGTCGGATATCAGCCGGGATCCAAGGTTCTGAAGACCACCGCACGGGAATTGGCAAGCTACCACTACATGTGTGCGAAAACTCCCCGCTACACATGATCTTCATGGTTTTACGCTAATGACTACAATCCGAGGGAGTTCGAGCAGAACTTGGCGATGTCTCCGTGGTTCAGTGAGTTTGATATATGAGGAAATGCCGAAAAGAAAACATCAGACATGGAGAAGTGTCAGTATGGAGCTTCTTATTAAAATATCTCAAAAAAGTGTAGAGGAGTAAGGAAGACATTTCAAGGATAGAACCGTTTAAGATCGTCGCCACTCCAGGTGTGCGGGATGTCTTCTCCTTCACTTGTTTGGAGGCGATAAGCCCCACTTTTCAATGCCTCCTTGACGATGAAAGGTCCGGCCCAATTAGGATTTAACTTCCCGATATTACCTGCTCGAGCTGCTGCATCAACCTTTTTTTAGTACGAGGTCGCCGACCGCGAATTGCTTTACCCTGACATTTTTGTCGAAATATTTTGCCATCCTCCTTTTAACTTCTTCTTGCCTGATTGTTGCCTCATCCTGGAGTTCCTCGATTAGATCCAAACTGTACTTGATAGCCTCGTCATTGTATTCTATCCATGCTTCTCCTCCTTCTTTTCCGTACACAACTCTTGGAGTGGCCACCTCAAACTCCACAGGAACAACAGCCTCCGAGCCATGAGATAGTTTGAACGGTGTTTCCCCTGTGGCTGAAGATGGAGTAGTACGAAGGGTCCAAAGGATGGAAGGAAGTTGATCTGCCCAGTTTCCTTTCTGATTCCAAACCTTTTTCATCAGGAGCTGCTGGATTCGTCTGTTGGCTGCTTCTACCTGACCATTGGTCCTTGGATGATGCACTGAGGAGAACCGCAGGTCAATTCCGACCTGGTCGCAGAATTTTATCATCTCAGGATTATTGAATTGTGGACCATTATCAGTGACGATTGCCAGCGGAATTCCGTGTCGACAGACAATTTCTCCCCAGATGAAGTTTCTGATGATTTGGGTAGTAGTTCTTGCCAGTGCCTTAGCCTCGATCCACTTGCTGAAGTAGTCAACCATCACTATGATAAAACGGCGCTGACCGCTGGCCATTGGAAAGGGTCCGATGAGATCCATCCCCCAAACTGCAAAGGGCCAGGGTGCCGTTATTGACCTAAGCGACTGAGCGGGCAGGTGCTGCAGAGGAGCGAACTTTTGGCACTGTACACACTTCCTGGCAAATGCTTCAGCATCCTTTCTCATGGTCGGCCAAAAATATCCCTGCCGCAGAATCCTCTTTTCTAAGGTCTTTGCCCCTGAATGGCTACCACATTCCCCAGAATGAACTTCCTGGAGTACGATAGGGATTTCTTCTTCTGAAACACATCGTGCTGAGGGGGAAATCAAAGTTTTTCTGCAGAGTACTCCTGTTATTAGATAATAATATGCCGCCTTCCTTTTGAATCTTCTCCGATCTTTTATGGAATGATGAAACTCCCCTTTTGATAAGAACAACTCATAAGGGTCCTTCCATGAAGGATTATGATCAATTTGCATGAGTTCCGCCTCGTCTATTGCCGGATGAAAGAGTTCAAAGGTCACTCCCCCTGATGGAAGACCGAACTTTGATAATTCATCTGCCTCCTCATTTTGCTTTCTTGGGATGTGCTCGATAATAAATGACTTGAATCTTCCGATTTCCTTTTTGGCTAATAGTAGATACTTTCGCAGAATCGGCTCCCTTGTCTCATAATTTCCCAAGACCTGGGAAGCCATTACCAACGAATCAGTTCTGACATGTACATATTCTACACCCAACTCTTTCGCGAGCCTTAGCCCACCCAGAAGTACTTCATATTCTGCCTGGTTATTCGTAACCGGGAAGAAGAACTTGATAGCTTGCTCCAGCCTGATGCCATTTGGACTGATCAACACTACTCCGGCTCCCACGGAGTTTTTGCCAGAAGCCCCATCCACATAAATGACCCAAGCCAGAGGAGATTGTACCGCCTGTTCTGGATTAAGTTCTGCTGTATCTACCAGGAAGTCTGCCAAGATTTGGGCTTTGATTGCTGTTCGGGGGATATATGATATCTCAAATTCACTTAGTTCAATAGCTCATTTTGCCAACCTCCCTGAATGATCTGGTTTTTCAAGAATACTCTTTAGAGGATGATCTGTAACAACTTGGATGGAATGAGCCTGAAAATAAGGGCGAAGCCTTCGCGCAGACATAACCAAGGCCAAGGCCAGTTTCTCCAGGATCGAATATCTGGTTTCGGCATCTTTAAGGATGTGGCTGACATAGTATATTGGAAACTGCCTCCCCTTCTCTTCCCGAACAAGGACAGAACTCACCGCTTCTGGTCCGACTCCCAGATACAAGAATAGTTTTCCCCCTCACGGGGACTTTGGAGTAGTGGAGTCGAAGTTAACTGTCCCTTTAGCTGCTCGAAAGCCTTGTTACATTCCTCGCTCCATTCGAACTTTGATCCCTTTCGCAATGTTTTAAAGAATGAGGCACTTTTATCTCCGGATTTAGAGATAAACCTGCTCAATCCTGCCAATCTCCCCCCAAGTTGTTGAACTTCTTTAGTATTTCGAGGAGGGGTCATATCAAGGATGGCCTTCACCTTATCTGGATTTGGTGCAAGGCCATCAGGAGTCAGAAGATGTCCAAGAAATTTTCCTTTATTCGCCCCGAACACACATTTTAATGGGTTCAATTTTAACTTGAACCTCCGTAGAGTAGCGAACGTCTCTACGAGGTCTTTCAAGTGTAATGAGAATGTTTTACTTTTGAGAAGAAGGTCATCAACGTAAACTTCGAGATTCCTGCCCTTTTGATTTCTTTGATATGTTGCACCCGCGTTTTTAAGACCAAAGGGCATTACAAGATAGCAGTAACACCCATCGTTTGTGATAAATGAGGTATGCGGGATGTCAGGCTTGTGCATTTTAATTTGATGATACCCGGAGAAGGCATCGAGGAAACTCATAAAACCATACCCAACCGCGGAATCAACTAAAACATCTATCCGAGGCAAAGGGTAACAATCTTTAGGGCACGCTTTATTAAGTTTGGTGAAGTCTACGCACATGCGCCACTTCCCACCAGATTTCTTAACCATTACAACGTTCGACATCCACGTGGGATATTGAATTTCAGAAATGAAACCCGCTTTTAGGAGTTTGGAAACCTCCTCTCTGATGGGCAACGCCAGCTTGGTCGCCACTTCTCTCTTTTTTTGTTGGACGGGCTTGAACTCAGGAGATACGTTTAGATGATGACAAGCCACGTCTGGATCCACTCCAGGCATATCCTCCGCTGACCAGGCGAAGATATCCAGATTCCCCAACAGGCAAGAGATTAGCTCCACTTTCTCCTCCTCTGATAACTCAGCGTTGATGACCAGCTTCTTTTCTGCCCCTTCAGCGATAGGAACATCTTGAGTCACTTGGGCAGGTTCCAAGTGAGCCCCTTCTCGATCTTTTCCTTCCTCGGCGGCCTATGGAGACTCAGCCACCTCCAGCACCTCATCCATGATCTTGGGAAGCGGGACGTCAGTGATCATGTTGACAGTTCGGACGTAGCACTCCCGAGCTACTTTGGGGTTGCTCCTAACCCGATATTGTTTTCCTTCAGCAGCAAACTTGAGGGCAAGATGAAAGGTGGACACTACCGCCCTATATGCATTGAGAATCGGCCTCCCGAAGATGGCGCAGTAGTTACTTGGAGCATCTACTACCACAAAATTGATCAATTTTATCACACTCCTCCGAGAGAGACCAGGAGCTTTACTGAACCCTCTACTTCCTTCTTCTCCCCAGAAAAACCGTAGAGGGGCCCATCGGTGGGAAGCAAATGCTTTCCAGTCTTCAGGGCTTCGAAAGTTGGGCGGAAAAGGAGATTGACGGAGCTGCCAGTATCAATCAAAATCTTGTGGACGGTATAGTTTTCAATAACGGCCCTGATAACCACCGCATCATCGAAAGGATTAGCATTGGGGGGAAGGTCATCCTGACCAAACGTGACAATAGTGCTTTCGGGAGGAGAACTTGTAGTGGCCGCCACTTCCTGCTTTAGAACTCTCGCAATGCTGGATTTGCGAGATGATTCTGCTCCAGCTCCCCCATGGATACAATAGATGTCCCCTAAGGGGCCCACATCATTGACTTCGATGCATTCGGTAGAAGGGTGGATATCACCATAATAGCCGGCGTCCTCGACGTCGGCGCATTCCCAGGTTACTTCTACTGTTTCCTTCTCCTTCTTCTTCTCGGTAGTTGGCTCAGCAGTTTTATCTTTCCGAATTAGACCCCGGAGCTTTCCTTCTCCCAGAAGTCTTTCTATGAGCAAACGAAGGGCCCGACAGTCTTCAGTTAAATGCCCCCCTTCTTTATGATATTCACAATAAAGGTTCGGATTCCGATTACGAATATCCGACTTCAGAGGAGCGGGCCTTTTGAAATCTGGCCTCTTTTGCAGAATTTGGACTACCTCCTCCATGGTGACATTTAGGGGAGTGAATGAGTCTTGCGAATCATCGTATTGAGTTGATGGAATGATTGGAGGTGGCTGCGCGGCATATTGTGGTAAATATACCGGCATGATTTGTGGAAGGGGAGCGGATGGAGCGGGAGCGATGGCCAACGGTGGCTTCTGATCTTGAAACCGCTGATGGCCCATAAATGGTTGCTTGTTTTTATAGTTCCTCCCCCTTTGGGAGCGGGGTTCGAAGTGAGACTGATTCGATGGTGGATGACGGAAGGATGAATTCGATGACTCCTTGTCGCTTACCAGCTTTGCGACGTAGTCTGGATTGCTCTTCTCCCCTCTGATAAACATATTTGCCAAACTTATCATCTCTTGATAAGTCTTAGGCTCCCTTATATTTGCTTCAAATTTTAGGGGGCCCTCCCTTAGGCCATGGATGAGGGCCACCCTATACAGCTCCGGGTCTACATTCTGGATTTCCATGATCTCTCTCTGGAATCGATCCACAAAACGAGCCCATGTCTCGCCTTCCCGTTGTTTTATATCGAAAAGGGCCGCCGGGCCGCTCTTTCTTTTCCTTGAGGTGGAGAATCTCAGCAGGAATTCTCTTCGCAGCTCTGTGAAACAACGGATCGATCTGGGATGCAGACCGTAAAACCATTCCCTCGCTTGTCCTTCAAAGGAGGTCACCAGAAGCTTGCACTTGGTTGCATCAGTCAAGGTTCTGAGAGCAACAGCTGACTCGAAAGCTTGTAAATGAACCGTGGGATCCGTCTCTCCATTGAATGCTGGCAGGCGAGGTTCTCTGAAATTATTAGGGGCAGGCTCCCCTCTGACTTCGTCCACAAAGGGAGAGGTCTCTTCCATGTCTTCATATAGAGGAGCAGAGCAATAAGCCGCTGGAGCTGCGACTATTCGCGGACAAGCCGCCTGATAAGAAGACCGGGCGGCTGCTTCTGGCGGGTAGGAGTGATGAATAGGAACTTCAGGCGGGTAGGAGAGACGGGCCGCGCCTTCCTGCGGGTAGGGAATATGGGCGGCGTGAGAAGTCGCCCCCTGGAAGTCGAGGACTCGAGCTGGCATGTTGTGCGCGGCTTCCTGATAGAAGTTTTCCCTAGCCGCAGGATCTTCTTGCTGGAGCTGGAAATTAGCGGCCTGCGGTAGCGAGTAAGGAGGAGGTGGAGGAAGGACCGGGGTCACCGCCCGATTGGCCGCGGCTTGTTGCGGAACTAGTCGCTCAGTTAGTATTGCTAAAGTCCGACTGATCTCTTCAAGGCGCTGATCAGTTGCCCTCTGAGCCCGCTCGGCTTCTCTCTTTGACTGCTCCAGGGCTTCCCACAGAGAGTCCTCGCTATGATCGGAGCGGTCTCCAAGGGCGAACTGACGGTCTGACATTATGGCGAAAAGGGATTTCACCGACACTCCGCGATCTGAAGGTCGCGTGTTTCTGTTGAGTCCGAGAATGCACCTCCGAGGGAAACCGGAGGCTGCGGGTTGCCGGTTACTTTTTAGATGGAAAGATGAGACCGCTAGCAGCGGTCAAGGCCAGACTTCGCCCGTCGCGGCGAATGCCACTCCTGCGACGGGCTTTCCTTTGATTAAAGAAAAGTGATTACAGCGGGCTGTGAGTGCAGAAGAGAGAAGCCGGCCGGTCAGACAGTCCGCAAGACGGGAAACTCGAGTCCGCAGCTCAAACAAGCGAGCTCCTGGATTCGAGTGTGCGTGTCTTGGGAACAGTGCCGCTCCCTATTTATAGGCTTGGGGGCCTGCCCGAGCGGGCAGGGATAGAATAACCGCCTGCCCGGGTACAGGAGAAACGGGCAGGCGGTGACGGGATACACAAGGAAGGAAAGGAAATAAGCCGCGCGGCTTGGCGGCCTGCCCTTCCGATTTGTCTGACCAGAAGTTGGAGATGATGTAGCCAAGGCGACGATTCTACCCGCTCGGTCTCTGTCTCGAGACCGCGACCTGTTTTTTGGCTTTGGACCTTGGCTTGCCTTCGTGGCATAAACCGTGCGACCTCCGACTTGAGACCGCGCGACCTCTGACTTGAGATCACCTCTGGTTCTTGGAGGCGGCCTGAATTATTACAGACCGCTCGACCTGTGTTAGCTGATGCCGATGGAGCTTGCTTAGCCCGAGCCGGGCGACTTGGATCTGCAAACCGCTCGGTCTACGAGTAATTCTCTTGAAAGCGGTCTCCCGGGTAAACAGTGCTGGAAAGAACAACTCTTTTTTTCCTAACACTAAATGCGATACACGTGCAATGACGACAATTTCACCTATAGTAATAGAAGAATAAATCACACACAAATATTTTAAAGCAAAACAAAAATATTTTTTTTAAGCAAGTGGGCTTTGACTTCCTTCCACGTGGAGGGCCAAAGCGCGAGCGCACGATGACTAATTCCTGCAATTAAGGATTAATCTAAACCAAAATTCTACAAGTGCAAAAGATCCGAAGGTCAAGTGTTTACAATCTCATAAATAAATGTAGAGAACAAGATCAACACAACAAAAATAATACTTACAATGTACGTGGAGGCCGTAGCGTGAAGATCCAACGATTCAAGGCGAGTGGCGGCTGTTCGGAGGTGGAGGAGACCGCTCAGTGGCTAGAATCAGTTCACTGTTGTCGGGGAGATGTCGGAGTTAGGGCTGGGTTGAGAAGGTGTTGTGCCGATGATTTTTGGAGGAATAACTGGGTCAGTAAGGCCTTTGACCGACTAGTTCAGGGAGGGAAATGGGAGGATTAGTGGAGCTTTGATTCGTGGGCTCTTGGGCATGACTATGGGGGAAGGGGGGGGGGGGAGTCCTGTTCTGGACGAAACATGTGGTAGGTTTGGGAGGGGATCGTGGATTATTGTAGGGAAATCGGGCGAGGAAGTCGCAGCCTGGACGATCTTTGCTGTAGGCGTGAAATCATTGTAGAAACCGGGGATTTACGGTTGGGTTTCTGTAGGAAAACAGTGGGGGTGATGGAGGAGTCTCTGTAGAGCTTTGGACAGGGGAAAGACGTCGGTTATGATGGAGAATACAAAAGGGAAGCGGGAAAATACCTAGGAGTCGTCATCTAGTGCCTCACGGAGTTGTCACCGTAAGAGGATCACCTAATTACGGGGATGTTTCTTATCCAAAAATCAACAATCCTCAAGGTGGCTGCCTCCTACTTTTTAAAAGAAACTACCTAGGGCATCTCTTACATCAATGATTTGATTGACCGTTAATGTAAATGACCCGATTACAATAAATAATAATTGAAAATTACAATGTAATAATGAAAATGCATGTAAACAAAAATCTGGACGCATCCGTGTAGCTGGATCTGTTGGGTTTTCTGAAATAACACATCATATGTGCGCAGCGGAAAGAAACAAACAAGAACAACCCAAAAGAGTCTCGGATCTTGCAACTTCATGAATCAAGAAATAAATAAAGCAACACATTGCAATATACCTGAGAGGGATTCAGTTAAAACTCAACCAAGGTGCTCCGAAATGTGATCCAGAAGCTAGCAGAAGAGATCCTAGCACAGAAAGTGTATCCGCGCCTCTATAACAGTCCACACGAGCGAAGGAGAACCCTAAACTTCTTGTCCAACAAGATCTGGGTCGGAGAAGGAGTGTCCTCAACGTCTCCCACAGATTGCTAGATCCGAGCGAGAGAGAGGTGGCGACGGCGGACTGGATCTCGCGGAAACCTAACGGAACAGTTCCGCCTTTATCTCCAAAAGGGATCGGTCATTGAAAACCTAATCGCTGCCCTATTTATACCCAGGGCATAAAATGAGATATCCGCAGACCCCAGTCTTTAATAGGTGTATTCAGTTAGCATCGGCGTGATCACTAAATATCGTCGAGACGATCTCGACGATATCGTCGTGATAACATATATCGTCGAGATGATCTCGACGACATCGTCTTGATGTCATACATCGTCTTGAAGACATTGTCTCGACGATATCGTCTTGACGACCTATATCGTGTTAAAGACATATATCGTCGAGACGATCTCGACGATATCGTCTTGAAGTCCTATATCGTCGAGACGATCTCGACGATCTCGTCTTGAAGACCAACATATCGTCTTGACAATCAAGACGACATTATGCAACACTTAGCCGATTTGACCTAACTCCAGTGAGTCATAGGATTGGTCCTTCACTCATATCCAATATGAGTAAACCCAACACAATTCTTCCTCCAACTTCTCCAAACACTCTTGTGAGTGATGCCTGTTGGGTATTGTAACCACAATAACCTTGATTTGAAGAAGTATCCCTTAAACTAAGATGAATTGAGTTTGTATTTGATGTTATTTTTAGTGTGTGTTTGCAGGTTATAAGTGGCTAAGTATAAACCAATGTCAGGTTTCAATGAGTCATTAAACACTGGCCTATGCAATGTAATTCCTCATTGTATGGACCAAAGTGTTGACTAATGTGGAATCTCTCTATTGGGTTGTACTTCATATTCAAACACAAAGGAAGAGACAACAGAAGTTGCTGCAGAGAAGAGAAGGAAGAAACATTTTTATTAAGTTTTTTGGAATTCGTCGAACGCAGGAAGGCGTTCGTCGAACGCAGTCAAGAGTTCGTCGAACGCAGGGAAATGGCAGTTCGTCGAACACAGGGATTTGGCAGTTCGTCGAACGCAGCTTATTGGCTTTTCGTCGAACGCAGAGTACAGGCAGTTCGTCGAACGTAGTATAAATTTAATTCGTCGACCTCTGTTTGCTTATATTTCGTCGACCGCTGTCTGCTGAAGGGTGAAGTGATTTCGTCGACCGCGTTCGTCGATCTCCGTTCGACGAAAGGATTGAAATTCGTCGAACGCTATTCCGTTCGACGAAATTTTAACAGACTCTGAAATTGCGCTGTTTCAAATTTCAAATTGCTGATTCCTCCGCGTAAAGTATATTTGTAATATCTTCCGTATTTATTGCAAAGAGCCGTTGGAGATTATTTTATTCCTTTACTCAGTATTATAGCCGTTCGAGATAAAAGTTTTCCTTAAAAGAACTTGCGTACAGCCGTTGGAGAATGTTGGAGATATATATATTCTGTTCTATTTTTCTGAATATAACTAATCGTGAATCGTAAATCAGAAAGAAGAATTTTCGGGATTTCTGCCATCATCTTCTCTCACTCAAAAATCAGATCTCTGGTTGCCGACATGTTTTTGTGCTCGATTCTTCATCAAGTCTCTATTTTACAAGATCACTGCTCTTGGATTGCATCATCTCTACTCCCGATCTTGTTGAGTAGATAAGTTCTCAGACCAAGGGTTTCAAGAGAAAAGAGTTTTCTTCTTCCTCATTTTCATTCAGGATTTCTATACTCAAAGAAGAAGAACAAGATCTATTTTATCAGATCTGAAGAAGAAAAAGAATTTCTTGGAAATTCTTAGAAATTGGATTTGTTAATCCAAGAATTTTGTAATACCCCTTTTATATTTTTATAGGAGTTGCTTTGCTCCGAGTTTTTGTAGGAGTTGTTTTGCTCCGAGTTTTTGTAGGAGAGTTTATTCTCCGAGATTGTAGGAGTTTGACTCCGAGTTGTAGGATTTTTGATAATCCGAGATAGTGAAGTAACCTAGTCTAGCCGGTCGTGCTAGATAGGTGAGGTGCAAAGTGGACTACCCAAGAACGGGGAACCACTATAAATCCTTGTGTGTACTGTGCTCTTTGGTTTTCTGTGTGCTCTACTTCTTATATTTTTAATTCCGCAAAAAGCTATAGAAACCACCTATTACCCCTCTCTAGGTGATTTAGGTTGCAACTAGATACTTTCAATTGGTATCAGATGGAGGTCGTTCGTTAAAAGGCTAATACCTTGAACAAGATCTCTAAATCTAGATTGCAAGAGACAGTATGTCCGGAATGGATAAATCCAAGGATTCCGTCAAGCTGCCCGTCTGCACTAAAGAGAATTTTCCGATGTGGAAAGAAAGAGTAGAATTCTTCATGGAAGCTGCAGATCCAAGAATCTTTCAGATTGTGGAGGAAGGCCCTCATGTCCCCATGAAACCTTCAATAAACTTTAATATTCAAATAGCCAAGAAAATGCTGGAATTGACTAAGGATGAGATTGCTCTCGTCGCTTTGGATAAAAATGCCAAGAACATCATTGCCGGTGCAGTGGATGATTCTATGTTGCAAAATCTGATACATTGCAAATCTGCAAAAGAAATGTGGGATTCCCTAGTGGTTCTTATGGAAGGTACAGAAGAAGTGCGAGATGATCGACGATCTTTGCTGAATCAAGAGAATGAAGCATTTAAGCAAGATCCGAGAGACTCCATCTCAGACACTTATGAAAAGTTCTTCAAGATCGTAAACGGTCTTAGAAATTATGATCGGGAATTCACCGTCGGAGAATTGAATGACAAGTTCTTGAGATCCCTGACGAAAGAATGAGATACCAAAGCAATTGCTATCCGGGAATTCGGAAAGTTGGCTACTATGGAGCCACAGATAATATTTGGAAAGCTCTTATCACATGAGCTTAAGCTCAGCGTCAGGAAAGCTGAGGAAGAGGGCAACAGGACATCCGGGAAGGAAAGATCCGTGGCTCTGAAGGCTGAAGGATCTAAGAAAAGCAAGGTCATAACACCAATAAGAACTCCGTCATCAGAAGAGGATAATGAATCTGTAACTAGCTCGTCAAACTCAGAAATATTCGATGGAGAGCTCTCTTTTCTCTCAAAGCAATTCAAGAGGATTCTAAATAAGAGAAGGCAGAAGAGAGGCTAATCCTCCACTTCTGATCACAGAAGATCAAGACGTGATGGTGAACATCACAAGAAAGATTACAATAATGACAAGTATAAATCTAAACCGAACAAACATGTTTCTACTGACATTATTTGTTATTGTTGCAATGAGCCAGGACACGTAATAGCCGAGTGTCCATACAAAAAGAAGGAAGGATCAAAGAAGGAAGAAAAGAGATCTTTCAAAGGAAAGAAGAAAGAAAAGAGCTTCCTCGCTAAGAAGTCTAAAACTCTGAGCGACAACAACTCAGATCAGTCAAGCTCAGATGAAGAAGCCTATTTGGGCTAATGGCACACTCAGAAGAGGAAGGAAGCGTCTCCTCATACATGGGGAAGGTAAACTCTCACACTCCTCTTTCCGCTTCTGATAATGAGACTGCATCCATAGCAAATGAAGGCTATTCCTCAGAGGAGGAATCATATTTAATAACTCACTACAAAGCCCTTTTGAAGGAATTCGACAAGTGCCGCAAGGTCGTCAGATCCCAGTCAAAAGAGATTGCATCTCTTAAGATTTTGGAATCGGAACTGAAGGAGGAAATCGAAAGATTGACTCCCTTCAGAGAAGAAGTTCAAAACTTGAAAGATGAACTAAATGGCTCCACTGAATTATTAACTCTGAAGGAGAAAATGATAAATGAACTGGAAGATAAGTTAATGGTGGAAAGGAAGCTCGTAGAAAGCTTCTCGAAGCCAAAGACTATTCTTCCACTCATTGACAGATTTTCTGCTCCTGCGAAGGGTAGTGGCCTTGGTCATGAGGCTGAAAGTAGTAAGGCTGCTGAGAAAAGAGCCGTGAAAGGAAAGGAAAAGGCTGATCAAAGTCAACCTTCATTCAGGAAGGTAGTTTTTCCGACAAACTCATTTGACTTTGAAGCATCCTATGGTCACTTTGCTAGACCAACACATGTTGAATCTAGCAACAGATATCAAGGATGGACCAGACCCCGGAACTTTGACGTGTCTCCATTCAAAGCTCCTCACGAAGAAGTAATCCTCAAGGATCATGGTCCATTTGTTCATGGATCAACTGTAAAGAAAGCACCAAAAATCAAATCGACTGCACCCAAATCTGTTGAGAAGAAGTTGGAGCCATGTGTGTGTTGTAACCATGAGGCCCCTACTTCTAAGAAAGCTACTTAAAAAGAAAGCTGCTCCTGTTGTACTCCCCGTCCAAAAAGTAAAAAAAGAGACAAGAAGAAGGTCCAATCAATACGATTGTTGGTGCTGTGGCAAGGTTGGTCACTTTGCCATAGATTGCTGGTTTAATCCAAGGAATGTCAAGACTCCACGAGTTAACAATGCAAGAATGACCCCTCGCAATGTTAACATTCCTAGTGTCGGTCATCTAACTAGAAGCCAAGGACCCAAATCCGTTTGGGTTCCTAAGGGCAATTGATTGTTGATTGCAGGTATGTCCAAAGGCCAATTCAAATCCTATATGGTACTTGGACAGTGGATGTTCACGACACATGACCGGAACAAGAAGCTTATTATAAGATTATACTCCAGTAAAAGATGATCCAAAGGTTATCTTTGGCGGATCTGATCGGGGAGTTACTAAAGGCTATGATATGGTTTCTAACGGTATAGTCTCTTTCACAGACGTGGCTTATGTTAAAGGATTACAACATAATCTCATTAGCATAAGTCAACTATGTGACAAAGGCTATATGGTAGAATTCTACAAGGACAAGTGTTTGATAAAGTCGTTTGATTCGTCAGAAACTATTTTAACAGGCACTCGGAGTAGAAATATTTTCTGCTTAAATTCTTTATGTTTAGACTCTTCTACACCAGTGTGCTTTTTAGCAAAAGATAGTGCATCTCTTTGTGACCAATGACACAAGAGACTAGCACATATTAATTTCAAAACTATTAGTATGCTATTTTCTCACAATTTAGTTCGTGATGCTCCTGATGTTAAGTGCATTAAAGAGAGACCTTGTCATGCATGCCAAATGGGTAAGCAGACTCGGGCTACCTTTAAGAGCATCATTGACAAAGATTCTACCAGATGTTTATATCTGCTCCATATGGACTTGTTTGGTCCCATGCTAGTCAGAAGCTTAGGAGGCAAAGCTTATACTTTGGTTATAGTTGATGACTACTCACATTTTGTTTGGGTATTCTTTCTGAAACACAAGTCAGACACCTTCGATTCTTTCACAGCATTCGTCAGGCAAATTCAGAATGAACTGGAATGTTCTGTGGTCAAAATCAGAAGTGACCATGACACAGAAGTCAAGTCTGGGGCCATGACCGAATTTTGTGAAAGCCTAGGTATCTTTCATGAGTTTTCCTCTCCTCGTACTCCACAACAAAACGGAGTTGCCGAGAGAAAGAATAGAACACTCATAGAGGCCTGCAGGACAATGTTTAGTGATTCTTCATTACCGGAATACTTCTGGGCTGAAGGTATCAACACTGCTTGCCACGTGAAAAACAGAGCACTAATCAACAAGAACCTTCATAAGACATCTTATGAACTTCTGAAGGGCAAGAAACCAACCTTGTCTTATTTCAGAATTTTTGGCAGTAAGTGCTTCGTACTTAACAATGAGAAACATTACAACTAAATTTAGTGAAAAATGTTTTGAAGGTATTTTTGTAGGCTATAGTAGCCATAGTAAGGCATATAGGATTTTCAACAAGAAAACCCTGGTTGTAGAAGAAACTTGCAATGTTATTTTTGATGAGACGAGTATGCTTCACAACAGCTCCTCTAGTGTATTTGTTGAAGATGCAGGTTCAAAATTCAAAGAACTCAATTTGGAAGAAGCACCTAAGGAAGGTACTTCAAGGTCTACAAAAGTAGAAATTCAAATTCCACATGAGGAAGATCTCAAGAGGAAGAGCTCCAAGAAGTGGAAGAAGTGCCTCAAGCAGATGTACCAGTTGACAATGTACCTGGAAGAAACTGGGTGATCAGACATCAAATGGATCATCCTATTGATTAAATCATTGGAGAACCTAATGCTGGGGTTAGAACCAGAGGAGGTACTGCTAATCAAGTCTTGCACTTGAGCTTTCTTTCTCAGATTGAGCCAAAGAAGTTCGATGAAGCAAAGAACGATGCCTCATGGATCGTTGCTATGCAAGAGGAACTCAATCAGTTCAAAAGATGCAAAGTATGGAAGCTAGTACCCAGACCCAAAGGACAAAATGTCATTGGAACAAAATGGGTCTTCAGAAACAAGCTGGATGAAGAAGGAGTAATCATCAAGAACAAGTCCAGACTTGTTGCTCAAGGCTACAGACAAGAAGAAGGGATTTACTTCGATCAAACTTTTGCTCCCGTGGCAAGACTCGAAGCAATCATGTTGTTTCTAGCGTATACAGCTCACAAAGGTTTCAAGGTATATCAAATGGACGTGAAGTCAGCCTTCCTTAATGGTGATCTAAAGGAAGTAGTATACGTAGAACAACCCCCGGGTTTTGTTGACTCCTCTCTACCTGATTATGTATATTACTTACATAAAGCTTTATATGGTCTCAAACAAGCTCCCCGAGCTTGGTATGAGACGCTCTCTAGCTTTCTTCTTGAGAGCAAGTTCACAAGAGGAAAGATAGATAAGACATTATTTCTTAGGGAAATAAAAAGACAAGATTTTGCTAGTGCAAATCTATGTCAACGACATTATCTTCGGATCTACTGATAATAACCTCTGCAAAAAGTTTTCTAACTTGATGCAAGCGAAATTTGAAATGAGTAGTATGTGAGAGCTGAAGTACTTCTTAGGACTTCAGGTAAAGCAATCTGAAGATGGAATTTTCATCTCTCAGACGAAGTTTACCAAAGAGTTAATTAAGAAATTCGGAATGGAGAATGCAACCTCTATGAGGACTCCAATGGGATCAACTATGTCTCTAGATAAGGATGAGAAAGGGAAACCTTTTGATGAAACCAAGTATAGAAGCATAATTGGATCCTTGCTCTACCTCACTGCTAGTAGACCGGACATAATGTTTTCAACATGTGTATGTGCTAGATTTCAGGTGAACACTAAGGAATCTCACTATGCCGCTGCAAAGAGGATTTTGAGATATCTTAAAGGCACACCGAATCTTGGCTTATGGTACCCAAGAAGTAATGCTTGGCTTATGGTACAAAACACATCGAGTTCCGACAGATAAGCAAGTTGCAGATATTTTCACGAAGCCTCTTGACGAGACAAAGTTTAATTACTTCAAAATGGAACTTGGAATGCTCAACATTGAGTAATCTTCAAGTTAGGAAGAAAATCAAGAAATGCTTAGCCAATCAGTTCAGGAACTGAAATGTTTAGACAAAGAAAAGATTGAGGTGGAGGACTGCCTGCTAAAGACAAAGATATCATGAAATCAGAATTCATGAAGGCAACGACAATATTCTCGGGTTCTCATGTAAATTTACATCAATTTCGTCGACCTCAACTTAGTCGATCTCAAAGTCAGATTAATCGGAAATCAGCTGCATCAATTTCGTCGACCAGAATGTTATTCAAATCAAATTTAGTCGAACGCTCCTGAAATTATTTTTCGTCGATCTCAAAGACCTTTCCAAACAAATTTCGTCGGTCTCTTCTATTTTCCCGTCGACAAGCATGCATATATTTGGCATCAAGATCTCTAATTTTGTCGGGCAAAGATTCCTATATATGTTCTCATCAATTGGATCAGAAGATTTATTACCTAATAAATCAGAATTCTAATACAGTCGGGCAAAGATTTTCACTTATTCCAAATATATTGGATCTGAAGATTTAATTCCTAATAAAACAGGTACGCGTCTCTCTCTCATTTTTTTTATATAAAAAGGTTTTAAGGGTTAGCTGCATCACAACACCTGCTCCATCGCCGAATCTTAGTAAGTTCTGCCGATTTTATACCAAATCTCCATTCTCGCCGCAAGCTCTTGCTGCTTCCTTCCATCAATCTCGACATGGCAAAGCAGAACAGTCACGAGTTTCTTGACGTAGGGGGAGAGATCAAGTGTGCAGGTTTCGGCTCTGCTCCAGATGTTGGTGGTAATAATGAACCTCCTTTCTCTGAATCTTATTTTACTGAAGTTATTGCAAGCTCTGAGGGGGAGCATAGCAGAACAAGAGATGTTGCTCAAGATCAGATTAAATCGACTGAATCCCTCAAGGATATGCATACTAAGCATGATCTTACTTCTTCTCGACATGAATCCTTCAAGGATATCACTTCTTCGAGACCTATTCATGCAGCACTTTCTCCAAGTGATTTGCTGCACTCTATTGAGGATCTGCTCAGGACTCGAGCAGATCACATAAAGTTTTCTCTCAAGCTTGTTTACAACAAAATTTCAGAAGTTGAAAAGGATGTCAATAATGGTCTGGCAATTGTCAATCATAATATGGGTGTTCTAAGAAGAGAACTTGATGAAAAATTTGAAAAAGCTGCTGAGGCTATGAATCTCTCTGCACAAGGAATGCTCTCTCTGTATGAACAAGCTAATAAGGTAGACAGAGGTCAAGATATGTTGCTGAGATCACAAGAGGCAAATAATCAAATACTCCACTCTACTATTAAAAATTTCTCTGAAAAAGTTATCCAAACCCTACATGAAGAAGTCAGAAAGGGGGAGGAAATTATGGCAGCCAAGCTAGTTGAATTAAACAGTACAGTAGAGACCAGATTTCAGGAAAGCAACATGTATCAATCTCAAAATGCTGGATGGCTTCATGATGTCTTCACAGGAAAGCAATATGCTCAAACTCAAGAAGATTATCTTGAGCAAGTCTTTGAAAATCATCCACCTTTTGTTCCTCCTATAAAGTCTGATCAGGTGGAGATTGTAAAATCCTCAAAGCATCCAGATGTCAAGCCTGTCCAGGAGGAAAGTGCAAAATCTTCAAAGATTCCAGATATAAAGCCAAAGGTTGCAACAAATATAAAGCCAAAGGCTAGCTCAGAAAGTAGACCTGTTAAGGCTGGAAGGAAAAGAAAGGAAGCTGGCATAGCTATCAGAGAGCCAAGGTATGAAAGGAGAAATATTAATGAAAACTGGAGTCCAATTTCCAAGAGTATGATTCTGGACACATATAATATGATAGAGATTTCAAATGAAGAGCCTCAGAATTATTATTCTCAAGAAGAAATCAACAAGCTGAAAGCTTCAAAGCTGAAAAGAAAAATTCATTTTAATGAGCATGGCTACAACAACCCAGATGCTCCTCCTCCTCCAAAGTATTACCCAAAGCCCAAGGCTTATTTTGTCAGGCAGTTGAAGAAGAGCAAGTTAGAGAAGGCCAAGTTAGAGAAGGACAAGATGCCTTAAGAAAAGTGTTGTGACTGCTTGTTAACTTTTAAAATCTTTTTATATTATTTCTGAATAAAATTTTACTATTCCTTTCTCTTTGATAGTTATCATTACTTGTGATTATTAGTTTTATGTGTGCAATTCATCTTAGTAGATGAGGTTCTGACTTCTTCAAATATGGGGAGATTGTTGGCTATTGTAACCACAATATCCTTGATTTGAAGAAGTATCCCTTAAACTAAGATGAATTGAGTTTGTATTTGATGTTATTTTTAGTGTGTGTTTACAGGTTATAAGTGGCTAAGTATAAACCAATGTCAGGTTTCAATGAGTCATTAAACACTGGCCTATGCAATGTAATTCCTCATTGTATGTACCAAAGTGTTGACTTATGTGGAATCTCTCTATTGGGATGTACTTCATATTCAAACACAAAGGAAAAGACAAGAGAAGTTGCTGCAGAGAAGAGAAGGAAGAAACATTTTTATTAAGTTTTCTGGAATTCGTCGAACGCAGGAAGGCGTTCGTCGAACGCAGTCAAGAGTTCGTCGAACGCAGGGAAATGGCAGTTCGTCGAACACAGGGATTTGGCAGTTCGTCGAACGCAGCTTATTGGCTTTAAGTCGAACGCAGAGTACTTGCAGTTCGTCGAACGTAGTATAAATTTAATTCGTCGACCTCTGCTTGCTTATATTTCGTCGACCGCTGTTTGCTGAAGGGTGAAGTGATTTCGTCGACCGCGCTCGTCGATCTCCGTTCGACGAAAGGATGGAAATTGGTCGAACGCTATTTCGTTCGACGAAATTTTAACAGACTCTGAAATTGCGCTGTTTCAAATTTCAAATTGCTGATTCCTCCGCGTACAGTATATTTGGAATATCTTTCGTATTTATTGCAGAGAGCCGTTGGAGATTATTTTATTCCTTTACTCAATATTATAGCCGTTCGAGATAAAAGTTTTCCTTAAAAGAACTTGCGTACAGCCGTTGGAGAATGTTGGAGATATATATATTCTGTTCTATTTTTCTGAATATAACTAATCGTGAATCGTAAATCAGAAAGAAGAATTTTCGGGATTTCTGTCATCATCTTCTCTCACTTAAAAATCAGATCTCTGGTTGCCGACAAGTTTTTGTGCTCGATTCTTCATCAAGTCTCTATTTTACAAGATCATTGCTCTTGGATTGCATCATCTCTACTCCCGATCTTGTTGAGTAGATAAGTTCTCAGATCAAGGGTTTCAAGAGAAAAGAGTTTTCTTCTTCCTCATTTTCATTCAGGATTTCTATACTCAAAGAAGAAGAAGAAGATCTATTTTATCAGATCTGAAGAAGAAAAAGAATTTCTTGGAAATTCTTAGAAATTGGATTTGTTAATCCAAGAATTTTGTAATACCCCTTTTATATTTTTGTAGGAGTTGCTTTGCTCCGAGTTTTTGTAGGAGTTGCTTTGCTCCGAGTTTTTGTAGGAGTTGTTTTGCTACGAGTTTTTGTAGGAGAGTTTGTTCTCCGAGATTGTAGGAGTTTGACTCCGAGTTGTAGGATTTTTGATAATCCGAGATAGTGAAGTAGCCTAGTCTAGCCGGTCGTGCTAGATAGGTGAGGTGCAAAGTGGACTACCCAAGAACGGGGAACCACTATAAATCCTTGTGTGTACTGTGTTCTTTGGTTTTCTGTGTGCTCTACTTCTTATATTTTTAATTCCGCAACAAGCTATAGAAACCACCTATTCACCCCCCTCTAGGTGATTTAGGTTGCAACTAGATACTTTCAATCACATAGGCTCATATCGCGTTGACAGTGAGACTAACTGGTTGATTGCTTTGAGATCACTCTGGAAATGCCAACAGGATCGCCGATCTGGTTATGTCCTCCGGCGCGAGTACATGTGTTAACCCAAATCCTGTGACCATGGCTAGCGCACTCTCTGCTGGTTTCAGAAGTTCCAGGCGGACACCAAGTAGTACCCGCGGACACATCCCAGACAAGCGCGTATTCTCCTCGGCAGAAGTCCCGGGCGGATACCCAGGAGTATCCGCGGACTCTTTCCAAGAAGGTTCGTTCTCCTCAGCAAGGGCGCGCGCATGCTTACTCATCGAAGTGCCCGCGCCCTCCAGCTAGCAGCGTCAGCCTCCCAGAGAAGTCGTGGTGGGCATTTTTCGGAGCCCGCCTGGATCTCTTTCAACAAGCAAGTGTGCGCGGTTACGACCTGTCGTACCCGCGCGCCCCTTTCTCTTTCGCAACCGACGCTTCGGTTCCCTTAGATTGTGGAGCATTTAATGCAACAGTAAATGCTTCCAACCGTCTGAGCACCCCACCCTCATGTATAAATAGAGGGCCAGAGGTGCTTGGAAGGGGGACGGAACTTGAGCCAGAGTCTACCATGTTATAGGTGCGGTTACAAGTTTCCGTCACTCGGTTGCCTTCTATTTCCAACACTTACTCTTGTAATAGCTTGTAATACTCTTTGTGAAATAGTATTGCCCGCAGCAAAAGAGGCATTCGCCGCTGCGGGTAAATCTGGTGTCCGTCGCTGCTAGCAGTGACCTCTTTTCTGTGCTTTGTTCGCTCGACCCTCAAGGGCTAGTAAACAATCGCTTGCGATTCTCGATTCCTCCGCTATCCGCCCGACTCCTCGCTGAGTGTGGAAAGTTGGTGACAATTTTGGTGCCAACAACATAATTGTGGGCCCCGCTTTCCGCGAGCCATCTCCAATAGGTGATCCCCATCAACCCCCCTACTGAAAAGCCTCCATCTCCAATGAATGGAGACAATCATACTGTTGTCGAAGTCCAGGGGCAAGTCGGTAAAGCTGTTCAGGCGCTATGCAAGTGTCGTTGGTGAAGGGTTGAATTCGCCAATGTACTAAGTATCGACCTATAGGACTGTCCGAAGAGGAGACATACTCATGCAATACTATATATGTGATGCTCGCTTCCCTCAACTCACATGCTGGTGGACCTGGAGGTGGTGCTAATGGTGAAAGTCATAGAGGACTGATCAAAAGGTTGGTGGGGGTCGGGATCGGGTCGGGTGTGGGACTGAGGGTGTGGAGGTGAAGGCTCAAGAGGCTCTTCACTATACGGGCCCACATACTCGTGAGACTTGCAGTATGGTGTCAGGTCCTCAACATTAAATACATAATGGATACCCATGCTCGTGGGAATATCAAGCTCATAGGCATTTATTCCGATCCGTCTCATGACTATGTAGGGACCCATTTGCTTGACGCTCAACGCGGATTCACACCATCATCTGCTCGTCTTCCAGAAATATCTACTTTGTGTCTGTGAGCATCTGCATGCTATTTATAATAGTCATTACTAGTAATGATCCGCCATCGGACCGACTCATGTAAATGACGCGTAAAGGACTCAGCCTACTCGCTGGGGCTGGACTCTAGTGGAACTGGTATAAGGTCGATAGGTTTCCTAGGCTCGTAACCTAATACTATATGAAGTGGACTCAACCCAGTAGACCTATTGATCAAACTATTATATGGGAACTCCTCAATGGGGAGGACCCAATCCCAAGTAGATGCATGCTCACCCACCAAACACCTAAACAGGTTCCCTAAACTCTTATTAACCACCTCAGTTTGCCCGTCCGTCTGAGGGAGGTAAGCCAATGAAAACTTCAGGGTTATGCCAGTCTTGTGTCATAGTGTATTCCAAAAGTAACTCAGGAACCTCACATCTCTGTCAGACATTGTGGACGTCAGCAAGCTGTGTAAGCTAAAGACGTCCCTTACGAATAGAGATGCGACATGAGATGCGTCTGCAGTCTCACCACACGCAATTAAATGAGCCATCTTCGAAAATTGATCGACGACGACATAGATAGAATCGTGCTTCCTTAAGGTGTGAGGTAGCCTTAGCAAGAAATTCATACTAATATTCGCTCAGGGTTGGTGTGGGACAGGTATAGAGGAGTGTACGAGTCGGCGTTTTGTTTGGCCCCCTTAGCCGTTTGACAGGTACGATAATGTTAGATGACGTGAGCCACATCTTTCTTCGGGCTCGGTCAATAAAAACGGTCCTGGCGTCCTGCACAATATCTATCGACTTATCCCTACCGAAATGTCTGGCAATGCCACCAACATGCATCTCCCAGATCAGGTAATCACGATAGTAGGTCCTGGGTATGCATAGGTGAAACCCCCGGTATAAATAACCCTCAATAATTTGAAACCCATCAGTGGTTCTGGGGGATCGGTCCACTGAAAATCACCCTTACAGAGACAGCTCGTGAAATGGGCCATAATCGTGCTAAACCCCTTACGAACCTCCTATAAAAGGTAGCAAATTCGTGAAAGCTGTGGGCCTCACGAATAGTCGAGAGTATGGGCCACTCGCGGATGGACTCGACCTTTTCAGGGTCAACCGATAATCGAGTTGTGGAGACAATAAATCCTAAGATGTAGACAGACTCAGACATGAATGAACACTTCCTAAAATTCACAAATAATTTCTCTTTGCGGAGAATATCAAATAAGAGTCTCAAATGCCCAAGGCGGTCAGTGTGAGTCTGACTTTAGATTAGGATGTCGTTGAAATATAAGAATAAAAGTTTTCCATAATAGGCCAAATGACATGACTAACCACTCATATAGACCGTCCTTGGTCTTAAAGTCAGCCTTCCACTCGTCCCCTTCCTGAACTCAGATTTGGCGGTATCCACTATGAAGTCTGGTCTTCGAGAAGATCTAGGCACCTGTGATCATGTCTAATAATTCGTCGAGCCGGGGGATAGGGAAACAGCACTTCACAGTAATCTTGTTTCAATATACATGTGTCAACACACATCACTTCACAGTAATCTTGTTGACAACTCGACACCACTTCAAATTACTGTTGCTAGCGTGTCTACACACATCCTTATACTAGCAACTGACGTGCTGCGCACGGGTTTCCCTTGCACCAATATTAATACTACCCGTTGCCGCTTGCCATCCCCTGTGAAGATGTTTTTTTTGCTGAATACAAAATGTGGGACTATGAGTGATGACAGATACTCTTGCTGTCAACGACCTAGTGCAGTGCTACAACAGCTACATAATACACAATTTAACATAAAATATCAGCCAACATCTAATATATATAAATACACACAATACACAACATTTTATCGACTTAAGATACTAATATATTAGAATGACGGTGCACTGATGTTTAGTGCTTAAAAACGCTGTACAATCATAAATTCACGCAAAACATCATTACACCACTATTACATAATAGTCTCCACGTCTCCACGTCTCCACGTCTCCACGTATCATCTTCAAAAACACATAATACAGTCACTAAACACAAATACACCCGCAAATATCTTAAAAATACCCCATGAATCTCATATTTGGACATTTTTTGTTAATTTTGCATAAACTTTATGTATGTTTTACAGTGTAATCATTTTTGAATAATCATTATGTAAATTTGCAGAAGCGTCGTCGCCGATGAATGTTATTCTGTCGATCCACCATGCGGTGTTTTTGAAGGGAGACCACGAGAATCTTGAGATAGATCCATCGTTTGGAGTGGAGGCCTCACAGCTTTATCCCGAGGTCAAGCACAGAACTGTGGACGACTACCTCAGCAGGTTCCTCTGAGAGAAGCAACCAGACAGTGCGCAATGGGCCAACCGGCCAAGTCATTTGGTGGGGTCATGTTCTAATAAGATGGCCTTTTGCATGTTTTGAAATATTATGTTAAGCTTGTCTTGATGTTTGTGTGCTTGAGTGAATGATGGTTTTTTCCCCTATATCTTTACAATATTAAAAGGGAAAAGTTGTCTTGGGTGAAACATCCAGTCTTATTGTTTTAATCAAATGACATAGCAAATATTATAATCTATTTCAATTTTTTTTAAACAAATTAAAAGTAACGATGAAAATTCATAAAATTGATAAAGTTTTTAGTAGAGTTTTTATACCTACTATGGTAGGTTCTCATTAGCATGCCAACTTTATTAAAATTGATGGGCGTTGATAATTGCACCGCAATTCTTGCTATTCGCACTGCTACTCAAACAAATTTTAAGGCTTTTTTCTTTTATATTCGTAATCCTGGTTTGCTGGCACTATTGGTTTAACTTCGCCCCTTCTTTCAGCGTGGCTACCTTGGACTGGCCCGACTGTCTTCTTGGAAGAATCATGGTGCTTGGGAACAAACTCGAGCCGGAGAGGAAACTTCAGCTGGCAATGGCGCTGGGGCTCCGGCCATGACAGATCGCCATGTAGTTCCAAAACAGGCGCACGAGGTGGAATACAAAGCAGCTCAAGGACTACGAAATTCTCAAGAGAGAGTTTGATTTCGCCAAATCCCAGAACATTGCTCTGCATGCGGATAACAACAATCTTCAAGCTAAGGTAACAACGACGGGATTTTGGTTGGCATGTTATGTATTTTATCATAATTGAAACTTCTGTGATTCATTAAATGATCAGTGACAAATATTGCTTGAAAAGAAAGGGAGGAAGAAGAGACATTAAGGGTCCGTTTGGGAGAGCTTGTAAGAAAGGAGTGGTGGCAAAAGGAATGTAGGAAAATGAGCTTTTGGAAAATGTATATTGCAAAAGGAGATATGTTTGGATAAACTCCTTTTGCAGAGATTTTCAAAAATGAGAAACACTATAAACTGTTGACAAATCACCGTTGCGGTGACTTTTGTTGGGAAATGTGCCCTGCAATGTTCCTGATTTAAAGAAGCACTCAGCTCAATGATAAAAGCATTGTGTATTTGATGCTATATCCAGTTCATGCTTGCAGAGATCAGACAATATGTCAAGTACTTCAATAACTTGCCCAAGTACAATATCGTCGAAAAGGACTGGACATATCGTCGATAAGAATATGCATATCGATGAAATGGTGTGCAGAGCAAAGTAGAGTGAGCATATCAGATATCGTCGAGACAACATACGTATGATGATATCGTTGTGACATCAAGACTACAACACCACACAACGATATCAGAAAGCTGAGATGAAGAAAGAAGACTCAAGCACAAACACAAGGCAGAATGTCGATGACATCGTCGTAAAAAGTGGTGTCGTCGATAAGGCTAAGCAAGACATATATCGTCGTAAAGAAGCCTTGTTGTTGGAAATGCTAAGTAAGACTGATGACAATAATATCGTCGTAAAGAAGCCTTGTCGTCGATAAGGCTAAGCAAGACATATATCGTCGAAGAAGACTGAAGAAGGTCATATGAAGACGGGCAGTTGCTGAAGATTAGTATGAGGACATGATATCGATTATGTCGTCGATAAGATCAGATGATTACAACGATATCGAGCAGTCAAGAAGATTTCGCCGATATAAGTTAGATGACTCCATGTCGTCTTAAGTGCAAGTGCAGAAGAGATGTCTCGTATCGTCGAGATATCTCTATCTGAAGAAGAATTGAAGAAGAAGCTAATCCAAGACAATGACAAGTCCTGCCGTCGAGATATTGTCCATATCGTCGTGACAATGGATATATCGTCGAGACAGATTCAAATGTTACCAGACGCACTGTCAGGATTTAATGTCGCCACCTGATTGTCCAATCAGCGCGTGCTCTTAAGGCATGGGCGTCTGTCAGAGAAGGACATCATAGGTGACCGTTAAGCGGCCCCTCCATCCTATAAAAGGGAACAATGTTGCCCTGAAGAAAGTAGGAGAACGAAGAAACGAAAAAGAATCCCGTCGAGCAGTACAACAGTAAAAGCTGCGGAGAAGAATCAAGAATAAGAAGAGGAGAACAAAAACGCTTATCCAGTGTTCTCTAAAGTTGCAGTCAAGCCACATCGACTGTTAAGTATCATTCAAGTCTAGAAGCCAGTCAACATCAGGCTAAAGGAGAAGGATTGAAGAAGATCTGTGCTACCAACGCCTAAATCTGTAGCATCTTCTTCAAGACAAGAAGCTAATTTTCATCAGGCAGAAGAATTTATATTGTATATCTTTCTTGTAAAGGCTTGCGGCCCAAAACTGTAAGATCTGTTTTCAGATCCAACTGTCAAGCTTGAGGGCTTGAGATCTATGAGGTTTGAGGGCTAGGGCAGAGGACTTGCGGGTTCAAACGTGTCGAGCTTGCGGGCTCGGGTGCAGTGAAGGGGTTTGCGGGCCTAGGATGTAGGGACTTGTGGGTCCAAGGGGCAAGACTTGCGGGTCTGTGCTGTGTAGGGCTTGAGGGCCTGAGTGTCGAGCTTGCGGGCTCAGGTGCAGTGAAGGGGCTTGCGGGCCTAGGCTGCAGGGACTTGCGGGTCCGCGTTGTAAGGCTTGCGGGCCGGAGACATTGGCGGAGTTTGCCGAGTCTAGTATACTGCTAGGTAGGCGCAGAGGGAAAAAAGACTACTCAAGACACCCTGTCTTGAGGAACCTCTATAAGTCTTTGTGTGTTTTCTGTGCAGTGCTTTTAATTTCTAGATCTATTAACTAGAAATCAAGTACATCAAAAGGGGAACAAATCAATCTGAAAAACCTATTCACCCCCTCTAGGTGATAAGTCGACACCCATTAACTAACAAGTGGTATCAGAGGGAGGTTGTTCAAAGAAAAGCTTAACAACTTGAACAGATCTGCTCGTGGGTGTCCATTCTTTATAGCTATGAAATCAAAAATAGTTATCTGTTCTAGGGAGAATTTTGCCCTTTGGAAAGTAAAAGCTAAAATATTCATGGAGACTATGGACCCTAGAATATTTCAAATTGTGCAAGAAGGGTCATATGTCCCCATGATAGCCTCTATTCGCTGTCCTTATAAAATAATATCCAAGAAGATAACTGAAATGATTGAAGATGAGATTCTCCTAGTCAACTTGGACAAGGAAGCCAAAGGTATTTTAGCTGATGCAGTTGATATCTCAATATTCCAGAAACTGACTCACTGCGAAACAAAGGAAATGTGGGACTCTCTAACAGTCCTCATGGAAAGGTTAAAAGGAGGAGAAGCTGAATCAATGGTGTTTCTCAAGAATCAGAATGAGGTAAGGAGGACTATAGCTGAGAAGAAGGTCAAAACTCTAAGTGATAATGACTCAAGCTACTCAGACTCAGAAGAGGAAACTGAATTTGGACTGACTGTCTTATCTAAGTCAGAGGAAGAAATTCGAGATGAAGTCTCTCATGAACAGGTATGCATCAGGACTCCTCTATCAGCCACAGATTCAGAATCTGAGACAAGGTCATCTGGAAATGATGACTGGTCCAAGCCATATGATGACCTTCTAGAAGATTTCAAAAAGATCAAGATGCTCAGCAAGGAGCAAGCTGCAGAGATCTCTTCTCTTCAAGCAAGAAACCTTGATCTCTCAGAGAAAGCTGAAAAGCAAACTCTAGAGAATGTAGAGTTTTGTCAACTCAAAAAGACTTCAAGGCAAGCTCCAACCTTGATCTGATAAGCAAATTTGGGAAAACTCTAAGGCATTGATTGACAGTAAGGAGCTGTGTTGTTCTCTAACCAAAGAGGTTGTACTTCTAAAGAAGGATAGAGATCAACTTAGTACCCTGAAATCTAAGAATAATAAAATGAGAAGGGTGGAGGATAAATCCCTCATTGCAAGGAAGCCTGTGGCAAGTTCCTCTAAACCCAAGAACATGCCGAATGTTGAAACCGGCAATCGGTCTCTAGAGTTCGGACCCACTGCGGGTGTAGCCCGTGCCTACTTCTCCCTCACTAAACTCTCCTGACTTTGGATGGAAAATCTGGAACAGACCCAAAGCTGTAGCGAGGAGGTCCCGCCACACACCCGGAAGATCTAAGAGAGCTTCCCCTCCAAAACCAATGCTCAGCCGGGCACCTTGGAGGGCACTAGTATCCAACTCCGAAAATAGCCTGGAGGAGAGAGCTCAAAAGATCTGATCTCCTCCAAGGTGTCCTTAAGGGTCTATTTATAGATTTTTCTAGGCTGGTCTGCAAATAGCATGAATCCGCCTTTTGGTTTTACTAATCGCACCCCAAATTGGTCCGCTAACAGCCTAACTCCGTTGTTCTGAAGGGCTATTGGCAGCCCACAAGGGGTATCTAGGTCATTTCCCACTAAGCCTTCTGGGCGAGTGATCCGTGAAGGCACCACTCGCCAGGCTCCTTTCTCGCTGTATTCGACCGGGCGAGTGATTCGCGAGGACATCACTCGCCAGGTACTCGACAGGCTCGGCGGGTGAGGCCTTGCCTCCCCTCACTAGCCCGGCCACCGATATGCACCTTGTTACCATGCGAGTGCTCCGCAAATGGGGCCTCACTCGCCAGAGAACTCTTGGTCTAATGACTTGCCACCTGGCCCATGGGGCCCCTGGGACCCACTCGGCGAATACGGAGTTGTACACAATCCCCGCTCTTTGCGAGTGAGTTCCACGCTTGGAAAGAAGAGTCCAACCCCCAATATTTGGTGAGTGCTTTGCTGACCTGGAGGGAATCTTTCTGGTGGGACCCTCCACTTTGCTATAAATATGTCCCAGGGCGCTGCACTCAGAGCGCCCATCCTATAATCACTATTCCTCATTCCCCCCTCGGAGCACTCGCCATGATGTTCATGAAGACGACGCCACGACCGCTTTCGGAAGGGATGATGGCTCATCTCGCCGCCGCACAGGGAGGGACCACTCCTAAGACCACTCGATACGCCCCTTGGCTCTCGTCAACGAGAGACCCTTCCAAGCCTTACAGCTTGAAGAAGGCCAAGACGGTTTGGCGAGACCGGGAGGAGAGGGAGTCTGCGTCAGAGACTCCCCCGCTTTCTGACATTCCCCCTGTCAATACCAATGAGGTAACACAATTCATCTCGCTTTTGAGGTCAATCATGGTGACGCCATTGACCTCTGTCTTTTTTGACCACTCGCAGAATCTGCCGGCGACCGAGGGCGGCCCTGGGCTCAACCAGGCGAGTGCTGCTGTTCCTCCACCTGCTCTCGAGAACGCCCCTCCGATCCAGGAGTCCGCCCCTCCCGGCACTTCTGGCGAAGTCCTGTCCGCGCTTGGTAAGCCTTCTATTGCCCTCTCGCTTGCCTTTCCCCTTTCACAATTCTTCTGACTCGGGTCTTCATCAGCCCTTACCTTCGGGACCACGGGGTTGCCTCCTCCCTCGCATAATTCTCCTCCCCAGGATGTCACCAAAATCCCCCCTGCTCCGGAGCAGGAACGCTCGGCGAGAAAGACCCCCGGGCCCAACTCTCCTGCCGCGGACCTGGCCGCTACTTCCGTCGCGGCCGACCAGGTGCACCGCCCCAGGAAGGGAAAATCTCTCCACCCTCCCAGCCAACCATTCGCAGGGCATCCCAGCACCTCTCGCCAGTCCCCCGTCGAAGAATATGTACCCGGTTAGTTTCCTTCTCTCGCAAAACTCATGATTTGCAACTGAGAAAGGACTAACCTCTGCTCTTGCAGGTTACCGCCAGATCCCGCTAACTGACCCTCCAGAGGAGAAGGGGCTGATCTCGCCTCCCCCTCTCCCTGCGACGTGTCGGACTTTCTCGGCGACCATGAGGATGCCCGGTGTTGGGAATCTTGCCCACATGATTCCTGATTTGAAGAAGTCACCAAGTCAAGAAAACTTCACTTTGTATTTGATCACTTCTCTAGCCCATAATCTCAGGAAGTTAAAGGAGTTCGTCGAACGCATAATGCAGTTCGTGGAACGCAGAATGCAGTTCTTCGAACGAAGAATAATGTTCGTCGAACGCAGAGACGGGACAGAAGAATGAAGTTCGTCGAACGAAGAATCAAGTTCGTCGAACGCAGAGACGGGACAGAAGAATGAAGTTCGTCGAACTCAGAATGCTGTTTGTCGAACGCAGAATGAAGATCGTCGAACGCAGAGAAGACATGAAGATATCAAAAGAAGGAATGTCGTCGAGAAGATGCAGTATCGTTGACATCAACAGAGTAGCCTTGTCGTCGAGAAGAACAGACATCGTTGTAAAGAAGGCATGACGTCAAGAAGACTGAAGAAGGACAGCTGAAGACAAGCATCTGTCGACATGATATCGCTCATGTCGTCGAAAGAACAAAGTGAATACGACGACAGTATGCAAGAAAGAAGATCACGACGACAAAGTCAGAGATAACATATCGTTGTATATGCAGAAACGCCAGGATATCTCGTATCATCAAGACATCAACGTCAGAGGCAGAAGCTAGGAGACTTGAAGATCCACCAAGGCCTAAGGCATCGACAAAGTCCCGTCGTTGAGATATTATCCATATCGTCGTAATGCTGTCAGTATCAACATAAAGCTGGAAATATCGTCGAGAAGGAATTCAAATGTTGCGGACACGCTGCCAGCATTTAATGCCGCCGCCTGATTGCCCAATCAGCGCGTGCTCTTAAGGAATGGGGCATCTGACACTTAAGGAACTTTTTCAGAAGACCATTGGGAGCCTTGTAGTCTTATAAAAGAGATAAGAGGTTGCCCTAAAGCGTTGATCCATCAGAAAGAACTTACACATACAGGAATAGAACAGTAAAAAGCGGCGTAAAGAAAGGAAGAGAAAAGCAAGAATCAGTCATTTGATCGACTGATAAGAAGCCGTTCCTCATCAGGCTAAGAGAAGAGATTGAAGAAGAACTGCGCTGTCAAGATCTGAATCAGAAACATCTTCTTCAGCCTCAAGAAGCCGATCTCCATCAGGCTAAGTTGCCGATCTTCATCAGGCAGAAGAAACAGTGTTCGTTACTGTAAACCTTTATTGTTGTAAGGCTTGAGTGCCTATTTGTCTAGCTTGAGGGCTAGAGAGCTGTGAGGCTTGAGGGCCAGGGCAGTGGACTTGCGGGTCCGACACCGTCTAGCTTGAGGGCTGGAGAGCTGTGAGGCTTGAGGGCCAGGGCAGTGGACTTGCGGGTCCGATTTTGTCTAGCTTGAGGGCTGGAGAGATGTGAGGCTTGAGGGCCAGGGCAGTGGACTTGCGGGTCCAAATTTGTCGAGCTTGAGGGCTTGGGTGCAGTAGGGGCTTGCGGGCCTAGGCTGTAGGCACAGGACTTGCGGGTCTATGTTGTGTAGGGCTTGAGGGCCTGAGTGTCGAGCTTGCGGGCTTGGGTGCAGTAAGGGCTTGCGGGCCTAGGCTGTAGGACTTGCGGGTCCGTGTTCTAAGGCTTGAGGGCCTGAAGTTTTGGCGGAGTTTGCTGAGCCTAGCACACTGCTAGGTAGGCGCAGAGGGACAGAGGACTACTTAAGACACCTGGTCTTGAGGAACCTCTATAGATCTTGTGTCGTCTGATGTGATTTCTTGTGCAATACTTGTGTGCTTTGTTTGAGTAATCATAAATCGCGCTAATATTTTGAAAAGAAGCAAGATCACATAACACCCCCCTCTAGGTGAACGTTCCATTAACAACAAGTGGTATCAGAGCGAGGTTGATCAAAAGAAGACTTAACCGTCTGATATAGATCGTGGAACGACTCACCATGGCTGGTGGAGATCCGAATCGGGAAATGAGAGCCATGAAACTCCCAATCTGCACAAAAGAGAACTTTCCCATCTGGAAGGAAATGGTAAGGCTTTTTCATGGAGGCGGCTGATCCAAGAATTTATTTAAAAATCCAACAGGGTCCCTTTATCCCTACAACTCCCTCCACCATTGATCCAACAAGGAAGGTGATAAAGAAATATGAGGACATGACCAAGGACGAGCTAGCCTTGGCAGGCCTAGATAAGAGGGCCCAAAATGTCATTATGAGCGCCATAGATGACTCTACCCTCCAGAATCTTATTCACTGCAAAACGGCCAAGGAGATGTGGGACTCCCTGATCGTGTACATGGAGGGTACTGAAGAGGTAAGGGATGATAGGAAATCCCTTCTCAACCAGGAATATGAGGCCTTCAAGCAAGGCAAGAATGAAACAATCTTTAACTGTTATGAGAGATTATTCAAGATAGTGAATGGACTAAGAAACTATGAAAGAGAGTTCACCAACTCTGATCTTAATGACAAGTTTCTTAGATCCCTCATGAAGGAATGGGACATCAAAATCTGTGCCATCAGAGAGATGGGTCAGTTGGGCATCATGGAGCCCAAGAACCTATATGGGAAGTTAGTGTCTCATGAACTTCAGCTCAACACCAGGAAGGCTGAAGAAGAAAGCTCAAAGGGGAGCTCAAGAGACAGATCCGTGGCTCTAAAAGCTGAGAGCACGAGAAGATCCAAGGGCAAGACCTCTGCAACTCAGAATAGATCCGAGAGCAGTGAAGAATCAGAAGCCAGCTCTTCAGATTCTGATGATACTGACAGAGAGGTGGCCTTTCTCTCAAAACAGTTCAGGAAGCTGATACACAGAAGGAGGAGGGACAATCACAGAAACTCCTCCTCATGCTCCAGAAGATCTGATTATCATGACAGATCCAGAGCCCCAAGGGAGGAAAGGTACAGATCTAACCCTGGTAAATATGAGTTAAATAATACCGTTTGCTATTCCTGCAGCAAGACGGGTAACATGGCTGCTGTCTGCCATTCTCTAAGAAGAAGGAGTCGAGGAACCATGAAGAAAGAAGAAGCTCAAGGAGCAAGAGGAAATCTGAAAAAGGATTCGTGGCCAAGAAGGTCAGTACACTGAGTGACTCTGACTCAAGCTCCTCTGGTACTGAGGAAGATGCACTCATTGGCTTGATGGCCATCGGTGAAGATAACCAGGATGACATCTCTCCTGGGAAGGTAACTAACAAAACTTTTATATCTGTCTCTGATTCTGAATCAGCAGCAGATTCCTTGCATGATGATGAGGGTGTGTCTGCTGCCAACTGCCCAGCCTCAAGATCCCAATATGATGTTGAATCTGAACTGATAAGGCAATATAAAGCCTTGTGGAAACCCTTCAAAAGCTGTAAGAAACTCCTCAAAGTCCAGACCAAGGAGTTAGATTCCTTGAAGCCTGTTCAATCTAAGCTCCAGGAGACAGCTGAGAAGCTGGCTACTATGAGCAAAGAAGTGGACAAATTCAAGGAAGCCATAAGGCTTAAGAATACCGAATTAGGACAGAAGAACAAGGTCATCATGGACCTTGAGGAAATGCTGTTGGCTGAGAAGAAACTTGCATCCAGCTTCTCTATGCCCAAAACTATCCTGCCCATCATTGACACCTTCTCTGGACAATTCAGAGCTGGTATCGGTTCCAATCAGGAGACAGTTACTGTAACGGCCCAGCCCCGACCACCACACCGAGGGCTGGCAACCCGGCTCACAAGGCCGGTCCATCTCCACCCAGTGGGCCGGCTAACCGACCGTTAGACGCCTGGCCCCATTGTCCAGGACGCCCGGGCTGCAGCCCGCTTAGCAACACCCCAACCAATCCCTGTAGCCTGTTTCTCAGCTACAGTAGGGTGTTGATGGCGGGTCTCGATCCCCCGCCACCCTTGATAAGAACCTCTTCAAACAGGTCTCATCACCAACTGAGCTGTAGCTCAGTTGGTGATGAGACCTGTTTGAAGAGGTTCTTATCAAGGGTGGCGGGGGATCGAGACCCGCCATCAACACCCTACTGTAGCTGAGAAACAGGCTACAGGGATTGGTTGGGGTGTTGCTAAGCGGGCTGCAGCCCGGGCGTCCTGGACAATGGGGCCAGGCGTCTAACGGTCGGTTAGCCGGCCCACTGGGTGGAGATGGACCGGCCTTGTGAGCCGGGTTGCCAGCCCTCGGTGTGGTGGTCGGGGCTGGGCCGTTACAAAAAAGTGTAACGCCCCGGGTTTTCCTTATAATTATTTTATTAAAACATAAGGAGTTAATGATAATTATTTGGAAGAGAGATTTTTATTCTAGGCATGGAGGCGAAAGGACGTTACCATTTCGGGAGCATCGTCGTCGTCGTCCGGCGAGTTAATTCTAGGTGGAGGCTTATATGCGGGTATATATATAAATAAATATATATATGTATACGTGTGTGTAGGTGCGTGTATAAGTAAAATTATGCGACCATGTCGTCTTATAGGGGATTATTCGTAGGAGGGTGCTTATACAGTGATATATATTGAAGTATATGAATATATATGTAAGTTAGTATATATATTAACATCTTATACATATATCTATATATATATAAGTTATGATTTTATATATAAAAATAAGAGTTTCTTATAGTATATATTAATACCAAAGAAAAAAAAAAGAGAACCTCTGCAGTTTTTCCTTCCCCCCGATAAATGCCCCCCTGTGCTGCCGAGTGCGCTGGAAGGTGGATCTAGGGTTTTGGTGTCGGGTTCATCGGAGGCGGTGTTTTAGAGATCGCCGGAGCTTGGCATCTTCGTCGGAGTGTGGATCGGAGGGCGCTCGTCGTGTTCGGCGGTGGTGGCGAGGTCTTCCGGCCGTGGGCCTCTCTTCGCCGGGTGGCGTCGGCGTCCGCGTCAGGCAAGAAAGCTTTTCCTCTTCTCCTCCTTCTTTCCCTCTCTCTCTTTTCTTTTGCTTAGTTGGTCTCGGCCTGATTTTCAGAATACTGGACTGATTTTCTTTTCGGTTGGTTTATGCTAGCAGAAATCCTGGGTTAGATGTTTGGATTTGTTTTTTTTGTTGATGGCTAGTTTCCTGATCCTCTCATTTGTCTAATTCTTGCATAGATCATTGGCAGAACTCTCACTAGGTTTCCTTGTTGCTATTTCTGCACTTATCTCTGTTAAGGAAATATGGATGGTGGTATGTACCCTTTGCGGCTAAACACTTGGATGGTTTTGTGCGTTTCATTGGTTAAGGTGAAATACTTCATTTCAAAGTGCAAACACTTGGCTAGTTCGGATGTGCTTCTCTTTAGTTAAAATGGCTTCAGATCCTTTATGATTAGAGTGAACTCGTTGCTCCTCTTTATAGGTATCAAGATGCCGACGCACAGTCCCATCGCCAATAAACAATGCTTCAGATATTTTCTCAGCACTCCAACCATTATCATACCACAATACAACTTTAATCCGATCGGCGACCTTCTTATCGCGTCCAGTTCTATTTAGCCGCAAACCAGTTAATTATAGATTCTATTAGATCAAGTGCTCCAGGATTTATATTTACTATCTCCTTGGTATATATGTGCAACATATTAATTTTCCTACTGTTCCAAGAGGAACAGAGCGTCTAAGGATTATCCCTACACCAAATCATACTGATGAAATGGTTAGGGAGCTTACTGTTGCTCTGCAAGAGATTTTCAGTATACTCGTTATTTCTCCTTCTATCAATGATGATTTAACAATAAAAATTCTGGAATTGGTTGTGAATCTCGCTTTTGTTCAAATAGTTCGAGCGCCCTTATTGATTGCTATCCGGTTATTTTTCTTGGTACTTATGACGCAAAATCCATGTCGATTAATGGTTTTATAGTTGGATGGGTGAGTTCCCTGGATGTCATTTGTTGGAGTTACACTTTTCTTATCTTCTCTAAAATTTTTGGCTATAGTTTTTAGGCTGAAAACTCTCTCATAAAAACCACTCTCCTCTTCTAATTTCTATAGTAGATAAACCCTCCGCTTTTGATTTCTGTTACCTATTCAGCACTTCTCCGTTGATGAACATCAGATGCTTCAATGACTGCTCATACTTACACTCCATATTTCCCTGCAACTGAGACCTTGTTCCAGATTCATACTCATAAATGTTTGTTTCAACTGTATTCTTCATTCATACTATTCAGCTAACTCATGGTTTTAGCTTCTACCTTAATGAGCTAAAAGTTCTCTTGCTCATCTCAACCTTAACTTATAATCTCCTAGCGAATTAATTTCATCACTGCACTTTCCCTCTATGATTAAAGTTCATCCTCCTGTGTTGATTAGGAGATCTTCCTTGACCGTCAACTTAAGCTATGCCCTATTCTTGAGTTGCCCTGTAATTGGTTTGTGTTCATTTGTGGTGTCTTGTCGTACCTTATTCACCGTACTGTTACGAGAAGTTCATTGGGAGTCAAGTTTAGACTCACCAAGTATTTCCTTTTGGCCTTTGTGTGTTGTTCTGGTGTTGGCCCTTGTGTTAAGTTACCTCCGTCTCGTTCCGACACCAAGCCTTGCATGGGGTCGGGTTGCTGAAATCTTCAGCTCTGTTGTAAGTTAAATATTAATCTATTGTTTTATTGCTGAATCCGGTGTTTCCTGATTCTCTCGACTTGAATTATGGTTAAAACCATTTGATATCATGTTTTCCCGGTCTGTCACTCCTCCTTGGGTTTTGTTGGATTTATGAGCTAAGTTTGCTTTGTTGCCTAATTCTCCGGGATAGTTTCGTTGAATGGTTCTTGATCTCCATGAGCCCTGTGGTCTAATGTTCTGAGTGTTCTCAGGTGTCCTGCACTGAGGTTTGTTTATATACTTATATATATACATATACCTATATATATGATTGTGCAACCCTGATGCAGGTGCTAAGTGTGAGTCTGTTGAGCGTGTGAGCTTAAAGTCACCGCCATAGTGCCTCTTTTGGACTGTTGGTTTGGGTGGATTGGAGTCACCGCCGCAGCACTCCTGATTTGGATTCTGGGTGGCGGTGGGTATAGGACCACCACCCGGTTTTGGGCTGCGGGCATAAGTGGAAGATACCACCATTGCAGAGCCTTCTTTTGGGGGACGCTTTTCCCTCGAGCTGATCAGTCTCAAGTTTTATTAAGCTTATAGGCTTATGTATGGTATTATGATATATTATATGTATAATTATCACCTCTGAGCAGCAGGGACGGACACGTGGTTGGCCATGATTGCTTTGGCTATTACCTTTCAGTGCAGGCTTTTCTTTTCCTCTTGCCGAGTGCACTCGTTTGTGCTGGCTCGTGTTGTGGTTAGATTATTGATGTTTACCTGCTTGGTTCTTCTTTCTGTACTCCTTTTTTACTAATTGCTGCTAATCTTGGTTTTCTTGCACCCTTTTGGGCTGAGGCATTCTTTTCTTATGAATGTCTCAGGTTCAGGTTTTTAGCTGCCGCAGGAGTTAGAGCGGAGTCGTTTAGCTGTCCTGTAGAGGCCCTTCCTCTCTAGTAGGTAAGGGGCAGTTCTTTTGGTTGTTTTCCTTCTTTCCCGCGGGTTCGTGTCAGTTGTTGACGCCCGTATGAATCTCTTCTTGTGCTAGTTTACTTGCTAGTTATTTTGCTGTTACTTTCAAATTGTTTACCTACTTGCTCTCTGGGAAGCTCTATGCTAGGATACATTAGTTACTTTTGGGTATAAAAATGTCATTCTTACATATCATGGTTTTAAATAAATGTCACGTACTTTGAAGATCATAGAAAATCTTTTCTTACTATACTAAACATAGATATATGCATATTATTTCTGGAATGTTCACCTTCATGCTCATGTAGGCTAAAAACAAACCTATTTTTCCGCTGCGTATATATAGTTTCCTACTTGTGGACTAGATGATCCACCGGACCGAGGGACGCGGTCTTAAGTTAATAATGAAAATTTCTCTTTTAATATAAACACATATATGTCTTTTATAAATTTATCGTAAGGAGTGTTTGCCTGAGCGTCTGTAGTCGTCTCCTGCAGGCGTGGCATCACGACGCGTATTTTCCCCTTGCTCTGATAATATGTATTATATTCTTGGGAAAATGCGGGTTGTGACAGTTGGTATCAGAGCTAGGTTAGCCGGGTTGCTGTGATAGTTTGGTTGCCCGGTTAACCGCTTGGTGAGAATCGTCATTCATTGCATACACACACCGAAGGGTCATCAGTATGTCTTGGCTGAAGCATGAACACTACACTCATAGCATGATAAGAAGTATACGGGGCATATTATGTAGTATGGGATGCATAATATGTGTTTGTATATGGATCCTCATAGGTGACAACATACGACTGTTATGTAGTATGGGATGCATAACGTAGGTCGCATGCGTGTCCATTAGATTTTCCTTTTCGTTACATGCGATAATATGTAGTATGGGATGCATAAGATCGCATGTGTACGCCGCTCATAACATGCATTAAGGCCTTTTTAGATTGCATAGCACTGCATAAACATCATAACATAGCATTGCACACGTGCCAAGCTAAAGACATACATGATGACGCTCGTACACACATGATTTGAAATAAAAATTTGGCATTCATGCATTATTTTATATGCACATAAGTTGATAGGATGATGGTGTATCATCCTAAGTTTAGCATAACATCATTTCATAAATTCCCAGAGCAAGGTAACAGCAAGAGCAAGTATCTACTCCTTTCTGATCTGTATCGAGTTAGGAAATTCTGGTTCCTAGCTGTTGCGTCTTAAGCTAGGTGTTTTGAGGTGTTTTCAGGTTAAGGTTTTGACCTAGTTTATTCGTTGTCTTGCGAATGTGGATTTGGATTTTTGTTATCTCAATTCTGTGCGAGTTAAGGTAGAGGATGTTGAGCGTGCCTTCTTTTTGATTTGAGTTTTACTCGATGTTTTGGCTATAGAGCTTTGCAGGCGGTCATCGTTAGGTTGATTTGGAAGTGTTGAATTTAGAAGACCTTGTCGTGAATTTTGATCATGGTTTGGGTGTTCTGTTTTGGCGTAGACAGGGATTGTGCTTGCGAATGGTTCATGGAATTTGAAATTTTATAGGAAGAATTACCCTACACTCATCATTAGTGTTCTAGTGTAGTAGCTGGCAGAGAGAATTTCATTGGCAACCGTTGGAAGCAATATTATTGTTGACCAGCTTAGGGTTGGGAGAGTTTTTCTTTATAAATTGGAATTGTGTTTCATTCGGGGTTAATCCTAATGCAAAGATTTTCTGGACTTCTGGAGAAAGATATGACCACGTAGAAATTTAGAAGTAAATATTATATTCCTGCTATTGAGGATATTCGGGCAAGGATTTGTGGCGAAGCATAAAGTTCTAGCGTTGCCTACCATTTTGATTTCAAAAGGAATGTATCGTGATCTGAGGGAAATGGTTTAATGTTTGGAAGTACTAGATGACGTGACTAGATTTGTATCTGTATGTTGTGCTTGCCGGCGATTTGAGGCAGATTTTGGAAGCTTTGGTGGGTTTGAGTGTCGCGGTTCCGCTTATCCGTGAGGAGCTACTGTTGGCTCAGATGCGTTATGAGAAATATGCAATTGGCAGAGTGTTAATTTAGAGCTCGTAGTTGGAGGCATGGTTTTCTTGATGGTTTCTCTGATGCCAGAGTTGAGTGCATCAGAGCATCTGCGGTTAAGCTGTATTTTCCTGCTTCTTTCCCTGGTGTTCACGGTGTGTTTCACGTGAGCCAGTCGTGAAAGTTTGTGATTTTGTTATCTGGCCCCTAGCTCGATATTTATATTTCAGCCTAATCTTTTCTATGTCAAAGAGTCTGATTGTGTTCTGGAGACGTAAGATTGAGTGCTGAGTAAGCATCTTATCCTCATTCATTTTCCTAGTCTTCTTCGGGTAGCGTTCATATCCAACGAATTTAAACCTATCTTGTTGGCCTCTAGTTTCGTTTTGTGTGTTAAGTTTCGGGACGAAACTTCCTTTTACGTGGGGTGACTGTAACGCCCCGGAATTTTCAGAAATTATTTTATTCTTCCGTTGACGTCACCTTTGACGTCTGGGCGTTTCTTTTATCGTCGAGTTAGCGGTGTCGTTCACCTTAGGCGAAATTTTCGTTGGGTTCGACGGTCGTTTAGTTTTTAGTAGTAATATAATAATAATATTATTATTATAATAATAAAATCATATACATATATATATAGTTCGTTCGACGAAAATACTTCTTCCCCCTATGATGAAAATATGCAGTCAGTGTTGGTTCTTCATTATATTTTTATTTCACTTTCCGTATTATATTATCTAGATGACTGAGTATTAAATTGGTTGGGAATTATGGCTTATGGTTTGATTTTATCAAAGATCTCCTTAGAAACCCACATTGGAAATTGTGGTATGATCTTATAATTAGTGTTGGTCTTCCTTTATACCGGCTGGTTTTGATTAATTATGCTGATTGGTTAAGCTGGACTGGTGTTCTGACTTGGTTTAGCATGGAGTTTAAGAAATGGTTTGAGGAAAGTATAAGCTATGTTATGAGAGGCGGTGCACTGAGATAAATCGAGAAACTTCTTTTCTTTTTCGTTCTAATCAACCCGTCGCTCTTTCTCTCACTCTCGTTCACGTTCTCACAACCGCTAGGGTATGCGGCGCCCTCTTCTCCTCTCCCTTTGCTCTTTTATTCGTTGTGTTCTATGTTTTGGTCTAAGTTTCGGGGCGAAACTTTTTGTTAGGCGGGTGGCTGTAACGCCCCGGGTTTTCCTTATAATTATTTTATTAAAACATAAGGAGTTAATGATAATTATTTGGAAGAGAGATTTTTATTCTAGGCATGGAGGCGAAAGGACGTTACCATTTCGGGAGCATCGTCGTCGTCGTCCGGCGAGTTAATTCTAGGTGGAGGCTTATATGCGGGTATATATATAAATAAATATATATATGTATACGTGTGTGTAGGTGCGTGTATAAGTAAAATTATGCGACCATGTCGTCTTATAGGGGATTATTCGTAGGAGGGTGCTTATACAGTGATATATATTGAAGTATATGAATATATATGTAAGTTAGTATATATATTAACATCTTATACATATATCTATATATATATAAGTTATGATTTTATATATAAAAATAAGAGTTTCTTATAGTATATATTAATACCAAAGAAAAAAAAAAGAGAACCTCTGCAGTTTTTCCTTCCCCCCCGATAAATGCCCCCCTGTGCTGCCGAGTGCGCTGGAAGGTGGATCTAGGGTTTTGGTGTCGGGTTCATCGGAGGCGGTGTTTTAGAGATCGCCGGAGCTTGGCATCTTCGTCGGAGTGTGGATCGGAGGGCGCTCGTCGTGTTCGGCGGTGGTGGCGAGGTCTTCCGGCCGTGGGCCTCTCTTCGCCGGGTGGCGTCGGCGTCCGCGTCAGGCAAGAAAGCTTTTCCTCTTCTCCTCCTTCTTTCCCTCTCTCTCTTTTCTTTTGCTTAGTTGGTCTCGGCCTGATTTTCAGAATACTGGACTGATTTTCTTTTCGGTTGGTTTATGCTAGCAGAAATCCTGGGTTAGATGTTTGGATTTGTTTTTTTTGTTGATGGCTAGTTTCCTGATCCTCTCATTTGTCTAATTCTTGCATAGATCATTGGCAGAACTCTCACTAGGTTTCCTTGTTGCTATTTCTGCACTTATCTCTGTTAAGGAAATATGGATGGTGGTATGTACCCTTTGCGGCTAAACACTTGGATGGTTTTGTGTGTTTCATTGGTTAAGGTGAAATACTTCATTTCAAAGTGCAAACACTTGGCTAGTTCGGATGTGCTTCTCTTTAGTTAAAATGGCTTCAGATCCTTTATGATTAGAGTGAACTCGTTGCTCCTCTTTATAGGTATCAAGATGCCGACGCACAGTCCCATCGCCAATAAACAATGCTTCAGATATTTTCTCAGCACTCCAACCATTATCATACCACAATACAACTTTAATCCGATCGGCGACCTTCTTATCGCGTCCAGTTCTATTTAGCCGCAAACCAGTTAATTATAGATTCTATTAGATCAAGTGCTCCAGGATTTATATTTACTATCTCCTTGGTATATATGTGCAACATATTAATTTTCCTACTGTTCCAAGAGGAACAGAGCGTCTAAGGATTATCCCTACACCAAATCATACTGATGAAATGGTTAGGGAGCTTACTGTTGCTCTGCAAGAGATTTTCAGTATACTCGTTATTTCTCCTTCTATCAATGATGATTTAACAATAAAAATTCTGGAATTGGTTGTGAATCTCGCTTTTGTTCAAATAGTTCGAGCGCCCTTATTGATTGCTATCCGGTTATTTTTCTTGGTACTTATGACGCAAAATCCATGTCGATTAATGGTTTTATAGTTGGATGGGTGAGTTCCCTGGATGTCATTTGTTGGAGTTACACTTTTCTTATCTTCTCTAAAATTTTTGGCTATAGTTTTTAGGCTGAAAACTCTCTCATAAAAACCACTCTCCTCTTCTAATTTCTATAGTAGATAAACCCTCCGCTTTTGATTTCTGTTACCTATTCAGCACTTCTCCGTTGATGAACATCAGATGCTTCAATGACTGCTCATACTTACACTCCATATTTCCCTGCAACTGAGACCTTGTTCCAGATTCATACTCATAAATGTTTGTTTCAACTGTATTCTTCATTCATACTATTCAGCTAACTCATGGTTTTAGCTTCTACCTTAATGAGCTAAAAGTTCTCTTGCTCATCTCAACCTTAACTTATAATCTCCTAGCGAATTAATTTCATCACTGCACTTTCCCTCTATGATTAAAGTTCATCCTCCTGTGTTGATTAGGAGATCTTCCTTGACCGTCAACTTAAGCTATGCCCTATTCTTGAGTTGCCCTGTAATTGGTTTGTGTTCATTTGTGGTGTCTTGTCGTACCTTATTCACCGTACTGTTACGAGAAGTTCATTGGGAGTCAAGTTTAGACTCACCAAGTATTTCCTTTTGGCCTTTGTGTGTTGTTCTGGTGTTGGCCCTTGTGTTAAGTTACCTCCGTCTCGTTCCGACACCAAGCCTTGCATGGGGTCGGGTTGCTGAAATCTTCAGCTCTGTTGTAAGTTAAATATTAATCTATTGTTTTATTGCTGAATCCGGTGTTTCCTGATTCTCTCGACTTGAATTATGGTTAAAACCATTTGATATCATGTTTTCCCGGTCTGTCACTCCTCCTTGGGTTTTGTTGGATTTATGAGCTAAGTTTGCTTTGTTGCCTAATTCTCCGGGATAGTTTCGTTGAATGGTTCTTGATCTCCATGACCCCTGTGGTCTAATGTTCTGAGTGTTCTCAGGTGTCCTGCACTGAGGTTTGTTTATATACTTATATATATACATATACCTATATATATGATTGTGCAACCCTGATGCAGGTGCTAAGTGTGAGTCTGTTGAGCGTGTGAGCTTAAAGTCACCGCCATAGTGCCTCTTTTGGACTGTTGGTTTGGGTGGATTGGAGTCACCGCCGCAGCACTCCTGATTTGGATTCTGGGTGGCGGTGGGTATAGGACCACCACCCGGTTTTGGGCTGCGGGCATAAGTGGAAGATACCACCATTGCAGAGCCTTCTTTTGGGGGACGCTTTTCCCTCGAGCTGATCAGTCTCAAGTTTTATTAAGCTTATAGGCTTATGTATGGTATTATGATATATTATATGTATAATTATCACCTCTGAGCAGCAGGGACGGACACGTGGTTGGCCATGATTGCTTTGGCTATTACCTTTCAGTGCAGGCTTTTCTTTTCCTCTTGCCGAGTGCACTCGTTTGTGCTGGCTCGTGTTGTGGTTAGATTATTGATGTTTACCTGCTTGGTTCTTCTTTCTGTACTCCTTTTTTACTAATTGCTGCTAATCTTGGTTTTCTTGCACCCTTTTGGGCTGAGGCATTCTTTTCTTATGAATGTCTCAGGTTCAGGTTTTTAGCTGTCGCAGGAGTTAGAGCGGAGTCGTTTAGCTGTCCTGTAGAGGCCCTTCCTCTCTAGTAGGTAAGGGGCAGTTCTTTTGGTTGTTTTCCTTCTTTCCCGCGGGTTCGTGTCAGTTGTTGACGCCCGTATGAATCTCTTCTTGTGCTAGTTTACTTGCTAGTTATTTTGCTGTTACTTTCAAATTGTTTACCTACTTGCTCTCTGGGAAGCTCTATGCTAGGATACATTAGTTACTTTTGGGTATAAAAATGTCATTCTTACATATCATGGTTTTAAATAAATGTCACGTACTTTGAAGATCATAGAAAATCTTTTCTTACTATACTAAACATAGATATATGCATATTATTTCTGGAATGTTCACCTTCATGCTCATGTAGGCTAAAAACAAACCTATTTTTCCGCTGCGTATATATAGTTTCCTACTTGTGGACTAGATGATCCACCGGACCGAGGGACGCGGTCTTAAGTTAATAATGAAAATTTCTCTTTTAATATAAACACATATATGTCTTTTATAAATTTATCGTAAGGAGTGTTTGCCTGAGCGTCTGTAGTCGTCTCCTGCAGGCGTGGCATCACGACGCGTATTTTCCCCTTGCTCTGATAATATGTATTATATTCTTGGGAAAATGCGGGTTGTGACAGTTACGGGCAAAGATTCTGAAGCTAGACCTTCCTATAAGCAGGTGCTGGTGTCAAGTCCTTCAGCCCACAAACCTGCAGCAACAACAGTCAAGGGCAGGGGAAAGGCTGTTCCTACAAAGCCTGTTCCCAAGAAGGTGAACCAAAATGTGGTGAGACCAATTCCTCCCCAGACTCACACATATGAGGTTCACCCAAGATCTGTTAGGCAATAAGTCTTCTCTCCTACTCATCAGCACTGCCACCCCATTCAGATGATGAAGCAGAAGAGAAGATATAACAAATATGAATGCTGGTGCTGTGGGAAAGTATGCCACTTTTCTTTGGACTGTTGGTTCAACCTAATAGGGCTCAATGCAAAGAGAATGCAGAACCATCAGAGTTCACTAGACTAGGCCGCTAAGCGGGGTCTTTGGTGGAAGATGAGGAAATGAAGACGAACAAGTTTTATGAAGGTCTTCGAGATGAGTTGAGGCTGCTCCTTGCAGGCCCAACTTTTGGTTTCCATGTGATGGTGCAAACCGCCAGATCTCTAGAGTTGGACATGAAGAGAGTGCAAGCAAAAGGCAAGAAGCCTGAATTCCATGCGCCGACCTCTCAGTCCAAATCTGAGTTCAGGAGGAACAAAAGAAAGTTCAAGTCTATGGAACCAACTCGCTCAAATGTGTCGGGAGCTACGACTGCACATTGTCCAATTACATGTTTCACTTGTGGAAAGGTGGGACACAAAGCACGTATGTGTCACAGTGGTCCCCCGAGACCAAAAAACCGAGCGATGGACTATGCTCGTGCTACGGGTCATACGGAAAAGGGCAAAGTTGCGAAGTCTTCTGCTTCCCAGCACATTCCAACCCAGCCGAGAGTTTACTCGCTTGGCCAGCAAGAAGCCATACGACAAACTGATGTCGTCACAGGTATGGATTAGAAGTTAGCTTATACATCTATTTATATAATTCATACTGTTGTGCGACTATATACTTTACATGTGTACAATTAGGTTTCGTCCTAATTTTCAACTATCCGGCGAGAGCTCTATTCGATACGGGTGCATCACACTCTTTTCTGTTTGAGGATTTCGTGGTGCGAATCGGAGTGTCGTCTACCTTAGTAGAGGATAGATTGGAAGTAGTGCTACCCAATGGATCTCGCATGAGTGCGGATAGGAAGAGTCATGTGAAGGTGCGGATTGGAAATCAAGACTTCGACTTGGAAGCATCGTTATTACCGTTAGCGGAATTTGACGTAATCTTCGGCATGGACTGGCTCTCCGAGCAGCGAGCATGCATTGATTGCAATTCAAAGGAGATCACTCTGAGAAAGAACACCGGGGACGAAACCACATTCGCGGGCATGCGAGGAGCGAGCAAGACACAGATGTCTGCTCTCCAGGTGGTTAAGGTGGTGAGAAAGGGCGCGAAGTTGTTCTTCACTTTGTTGAAGGCTTCGGAGCCAAAGCGCAGTTTAAGTGATGTCCCAGTTGTAGCGGAGTATGCCGATGTATTTCCTAACGAAATCCCTGGGGATCCGCCTCAGCGAGAGATTGATTTCTGTATTGAGCTGGTGCCAGGTGCCAAGCCTGTAGCATGCTCACCATACCGAGTAGCGCCAAAGGAATTGGCAGAGCTAAAGGTTCATTTGTAAGTGCTACTAGAGCAAGGCTATGTACGTCCAAGTTCTTCACCTTGGAGTGCACCGATCCTCTTTGTGAAAAAGATGGACGGGAGCTTGCGTCTATGTATAGATTATCGAGAGCTGAATAAGCTGACCGAGAAGAACCGTTATCCGATTCCAAGAATCGATGACTTATTCGACCAACTGGTTGGGTCGACGGTATACTCTAAGCTAGACTTAAGGTCCGACTATTATCAACTTTATATTCGGGATTGTGACATCCTAAAGACAGCGTTCAGTACCCGCTTTGGGCACTATGAGTTCACGGTTATGCTGTTCGGTCTGTCTAATGCACCGTCGGTATTCATGGACTTAATGAATAGAACGTTCCGAGAGTATTTGGATCAATTTGTTATCGTCTTCATCGACGACATTTTTGTATACTCTCAGTCGGAAGAGGAGCATGCAGAGCATCTGCACGCAGTTTTGAGCACCCTGAGGAGGAGTCAACTATATGCCAAGTTCTCCAAGTGCGAGTTTTGGCTATCGTCAGTAGCATTCCTGTGTCATGTTGTTAGTGGGGATGAAGTTGCGGTTGATCCGTCAAAAATAGAAGCGATCCAAGCATGGCCTGTATTGAAAAATGTAGCGAAAGTCCGAAGTTTCTTAGGACTTGCCGGCTATTATAGGCGCTTTGTGGAAAACTTCTCGAGGATTGCACTTCCTCTCACTAAACTGACTAGGAAAGATCATAAGTTCGTTTGGTCGCCCGAGTGCGCACGAGCTTTTGAGGAGCTGAAGAGCCGTCTGACCACGACGCCCATTCTATGTTCGCCACATGGAACGGAAGGCTACGAGATATACAGCGATGCCTCAGGGAGTGGCTTGGCTTGCGTCTTAGTGCAATCCGGTCAGGTAATTGCCTATGGCTCCCGTCAGTTAAAGGTACATGAGAGGAACTACCCGGTCCGTGATTTGGAGCTAGCAGCCATGGTATTTGCTCTTAAACTTTGGAGGCACTACTTGTATGGCGTGAAGATCGACATCTTTACGGACCACAAAAGCCTCAAGTACCTGCTTGATCAGAAGGAGTTGAATATGCGACAAAGGAGGTGGATGGAGTTCCTTGGGTACTACACCTTCGACATTCGATACACTCCTGGGAAAGGAAATGTAGTCGCAGACGCGTTGAGTCGTCGGGCTCCTGCACATGCAAATTGGATTCTGATGCACGATGAGCGTCTAATCCGCGAGTTAGAAGCCATGGAGATCATTTGTGTCGATAGGAGAGAGTCTCCTTCAACATGCTTGAACTGGACGGAGGTTCAATACGACCTTGCCGACCGAGTTCGACAAGCATTGGAACTGGATACGAGCATGAAGCGATATAAAGCGGAGACCGTGGATGGGTCAAACACTGATTTCTCCTTCGAAGATGATCTTATGTGGAAGAATGGCAGATTGTGTGTCCCAAATGTTGGTACATTGCAGGTTGAATTGATGTACGAGGATCACTTTACCAAGTACTCGATCCACCCTGGGAGCACAAAGATGTACATGGATATGAAGAAGCTCTTTTGGTGGCCAGGAATGAAGAAAGACATTGCACTTGATAGTTTGTTAGGTGTAGTCTATATTACCTAGGGGGGGGGGGGTGAATAGGTTTTAGTTATTTTCTTTATATAATCCTAATGTATCTAGCCGCAGAAAACTCAATCACAGAAAGCACACAAGGATGTATAGAGGTTCCTCAAGACAGGGTGTCTTGAGTAGTCCTCTTCCCCCCTTCACCTTTCTAACACTGAGTTAGACAAGGCCCACAAACTCCAATCTCAGCTCCTTGAGCTTACACCACAAGTTCCTCAGAACTTCTCATATCAAGAGTGATCCTACCTCAGGCACATTAGCCCTACACTCAGGCTCAGCAGCCCTACACCTCAGGCACAGCAGCCCTACACCTCAAAGTTATGTAACTCCTACCACTCAGAAATCACACAGATTTCCTACCTCAGACCTATCAAGAAGTCCTACCACTCAAGCTATCAACACAGCTTTACACACAGGCTCAACAACCTTTCACTCAGGCAACAATGCCTTACAAAGATATAAGAGAGTTTGTATTAAATACAGAAGACAAAAGGTTTACTCTCAGGTCTTCTGATTTCTTTCTTCAGATCTGAAAGACAATAGCTTCAGATTTGAATCACCTTGATCTTCTCCTTCAGCAAAGCAGAAGATCAACTTGCCCTTCTTGAGTTGGTACAGGAAGAGCTAACTAATCTCCTTCAGAAGATTAACTCTAGCTTCAGAGAACAACTTCAACTGGCTGGAACGTGAATGCTCGATTGCGGCTTGCAACAAAAGCTTTTTCAATAGAACAGTTGTTGTTGTTGTGCCCTAGCTTTGCTTTTATCCCTCCAGAAGGCTTCAACGGCTATTACAATCCTCCTGACACAGTATGGGGCAGATTGGAGTTGCTTTTCCCTTTTTATTTTCGCTTGCGCCAAAAGCAGATCCCGTCAGCACGTTTGAATCTGTCTCAGCGGTTGGGCTGAGACAGCTTCCAGTCTCAGCGGCTGGTCTGAGACAGCTTCCAGTCTCAGCGGCAGCTCCAGTGTCCTTCTCAGCGGTTCCGCTGGGACAGACATAAGTCTCAGCGGTTTTGGGCAGATTGTTACCAATACTATTCCTTGTCTTGGAATAACCTAACCCTGCATGCTTATGAGATACAAATAGGGTTTATCAAATACAACTTGTACTTTGTATTTGAGTGTGAGGCCTCTTCAAATTAAAGGGACATTGAGGGTCAATTTCCCAACAATCTCCCCCAATTTGAAGAAGGCAGAACACTCTCAAATGCAAGAGTACATGACTTATAAATTTTTGATATATATCAATGCTGCAATGAATTCATCATATTAAGCAAACAGATTTTATAACAGATGATTAGAAATATATATCTACAGCAGATAATCAATCCATCACTATGAGTTGAAAGATATGGCAATGCATTTCATAATTACATAACCAATAATACCAAGGTAAAACTTAACTAAATCTCAGATTAGTGTTTCAGATAAAACAGTATTTAATTAACCTCAGTTTGCACAAAATATTTTAGACATATTCTAGTTCAATCACCATTCAACCATTCATAGGAGTTTTATACATTAAATCAATATTTTCTTTTCTTAGAGGAAGAACATTCAGGAATCTCAGCAACAGCTTCTTTTCCCTTGTTTGAATCCAGTTGATTTGAAGTAGCATTCATATTTTCAGCAACAGCTTCTTCTTGGACTGCAGGCTCCTTGTCTTCAGCAGGTACATCAGTGTCTTTATTCAGATTTGTAGCTGAGTCCTTTTCAGCATTAGTTGCCTTAATCTCAGCAATCTTCCTCTTGAGTTCTTGCCTTCTAAAGTACATAAAAGGTTTTGGGATGTACCTAGATGGCATTCTTTGTGGATTATCTTTCTTGACTAGGTTTTCTTTGAATACCTTATCTCTTTTAGTGTTCCTTTCAAGATGTCTTATCCATTCCTCAGTTGGATATAACTTATCACCATCTTTGCACATCTGACCATGGCTTACCCAAGCATTCAGGATTATCTTCTTGGAATCATCACTCCAGTATTCAAAGTCAGGGTCTCTCCTGTTTTCATCCCTTTGGTTGGCCATGAATTCCTCAGTGAGCAATACATGCTCTCTTTCTCTTTGCTCTTTCAATCTCTGATTTTGTGCTGTTGCTTCTTGATGAGGAAAATTCTTCCCTATTAACATCTAGTAATGACAGGTTCAGAGCAATCCTAGTGCCTTGTAGAACTTTCAGTGTGAGGTCAGAATTGATGAGTGCATTTGTATTCTCCCCCTTTCTGGCTTCTTCATATATCTGTTGATTTAGGTCTTGCTTAACTGTAGTGATTGTGCCAGAGAGAGTTTGGAAGACATTCTCAAGATCAGCTTGGAGGTCACTTCTTAACCTGCCAACTTCTTCATTCAGATGGGAAGAAGTGGCTTTTGCATCAAGAGCTTGTGATAGAGTTGCAAGTTCTCCTCTCAGCTCTTCCTTGTAGCTGTCAGCAGCTTCATTTAACTGCATTGCAGTGGAGTAGACATACTCTTGAAGATGATTTGCTGACTCCTTTATGACTTCATCTGTTTTACTGACATGGTTTTTGACATAGCTCATGTCTTTTGCAGACATGACCAGGTCACTCTTAATGGACTGGAATATCTGTCCTTGGGAATCCACAGTCTTCTTGGCTAAGTCAAACCATGTGGTCATTTGCCTGTTTAGGAATGTTGAGTCCTCTTTGATGATGTTCAGTTCACTCATCATTTCATTTCTTACTGCAGAGACAGATTGGTTGACATAATCTCTGACTGAGGCAGTGGACCTATCAACATACACTTGCATAGATGCAAGGTGTGCATCTAGCATAGACTGTATGGCTCCCAAGATGTGCTCATTGGACTGTGAAGATGAGGCAGGGGCTTGATGTTCCACTATCATTGCCTGTTTTAGCCTTTGAGGAGGACTAGGTGGAAGAAACAACATCTACAGGTGGTGTGAGGATGATTGGTTCAGACACCACAGCAGTATGGATCACTTGACCCAGTTCCTTTGGTTCTTCACCCTCTTGATGTTCATCATATGTTGCAATATCATATATATGATTTGGATGCAGTTCATCATCATCATTGACATCCACATCATCAGCATCTTTCTCCTCAGACTCACTATTTTGCTCCCCCTCAGATTGTGCACCAGGATTTTCTTGAACAGATTGATTCAAGGAATCTAGGACATCAGATGACTTATCAACTGGCTTTGTGATTTTCTCCCCCTTAGTTTGAGCAGCAGGGAGACCTAGATCTCCTGAATTCCAGAGAGCAGGGATGTTATTAGGAATCTGTGAGATTATCCTTTCAAGATTTGAGATGATAGAGTCAATCTCTCTTTGTAGATCTTTAGTGGTAGGTGCTTTTGGTGATTCAGTGGGATCAGTGACTCCATCCTTGTTCAGCTGCTCCCCCTTAGTTGGAGCATCCAATATTTCTTCACAGGCTTTGGATAGGATCACAAGAGAATCAGGTTCCCCCATGACCTTGTCTTTCTCAGTCTTAACAGGCACAGTGTGTGCATCTGCATTATCTGAATTTTCACTAAGTTAGGATAGGTAAGAATAATGTTGTTGTTCTTAATTGATTTTATATTCTTACCTTTGTTGATGGGGACATCCTCATTATCTATATTCATTGGGCTGCTGGCAGATCCAAGGTCAGACCCATGAATATCCTCATTGTCAGACCCATCTGATTTTGAGGATGAATCAGATTTCTGCTGGGATGACTTTTTCTTCTTTTCCTTTGCCACAGATGGCTGGCTCATAGGGAGCACTCTGGAGAATCTATCCAGAGTCTTAATGTCCATTCTTTTGATATATTGGAGATTTGACCCCTTTGAATTTGCAAATGTCTCTGAATAACTATTATGTAGGTACAGAGATAGTATCCTTCCCATATTGGTGGCATGTAGACATTCCTTTATGCTTTGAAAAACAACTTCTCCCCATGAGGTTTTCTTGGACAAAATTATCCTAGTCATTAGTTCAAACATGAACTGTGATACAGTGTCATATGAACCTGGCTTGCATAGGATGGCTTTGCCCACTATATCAGACAATAGTTTCCCCTGTTGATTGAAGAACTTCCTCTTTAGACAACTAGTTTTAGCATCACTGTACCCTGTCCATTTTAGGGCAGTCTGCTTATCCTTTTCAGATATCTCCTCCTCTTCATTTTTACTGCAGGGAGTTAATTTTAGTCCCTTCTCCAACCTTTTGGCTATTATCTTTATCTTCTCAGTTCCTATCTTGGACTTTAGGATGGTTTTGGAAGGAGATAACTTGACATTGCTGAACCATTCCAGGACTTCAGTTCTGAGAATGCAGCAGGGTTCATACAGCATATGCTCCAGACCTTGAGCTTCCATCAGATGAATCACTTGTCTTATTTCTTCTGAGGCATGAGAGAATCCATTTCTGACAATTTCATACCCCTCCAGAGATCTTTTGAACTTTTTGGCGCCATGGAAGCAGAAAATCGAGGCGCTGAGACGGGAGAGAAGATGAATCATCTCGGCGGCTAAGGGTTTGACTTTGTGGTGTGTTTTAAGTTACAGTGAATCTATTTATAGGGTTTCAGTTTCATTTTTATTAACCATAGGTTTTTAGACTTAACTACCTTGTCGTGTTAAGTAATTTTGGGTTAATTAAGGATTGATTATAAGATTTTATATTGAACATATCCCGTCTCAGCGGTTCAGCTGAGACGGAGACCTAGGTCACTGGGACAGTGAACTGTCAACCGCAGGGACAGTTTGCTCGTCTCAGCGGTTCAGCTGGGATTTTTCCCAGCTGATTCAGCTGAACATACTTCTGCAGTTTAGCTGATCATAAGGTTTAGACCTAATGTAGATATTTTGGCTGAAGAAATGTCCTAGTCATGTCACTAAGTTGTAGTGTATAATAATGTAAAGTTTTATAATTCACCATTCAGAATCAACAACAGTGACAGCTACTACTCATACATTTAGGACTATTCCATACTAAGCATGCCAAGATCAATTTTGAAAGCATTGAATTTAGATTCATCCAGTGGCTTTGTAAAGATATCAGCTACTTGTTTGTCAGTGGGGAAAAATTCAAGACAGATATCTTTACATTCTACATGTTCTCTAATAAAATGATATCTAATCTCTATGTGCTTAGTCCTGCTATGAGAGACAGGATTTTTAGCAATAGAGATTGCACTGGATGAATCATAATACAAAGGAGATTCCCTTACCTTGAGGTTGTAATCCTCCAACTGATGCTGTGTCCATAGGAGTTATGCACAACAACTACCTGCAACAATGTATTCAGACTCAGCTGTGGAGATTGCCACACTGGTTTGTTTCTTGCTGCTCCAAGATATCAATCTTCTCCCTAGGAATTGACAAGTACCACTTGTACTCTTCCTGTCTTCTTTGCAACCTGCAAAATCTGCATCTGAAAAGCCTGTTAGTTCAAAGTCATTGTTCTTAGGGTACCAATGGCCAAGATGCAAGCTGCCCTTAAGGTATCTCAAAATCCTCTTCACAGAGGTGTAGTGAGATTCCTTAGGACATGCTTGATACCTAGCACAAACACATGTAGAATACATAATTTCTGGCCTACTAGCAGTCAAGTACAATAGGGATCCAATGATACATCTGTACATGGACTCATCAAAGGCCTTTCCCTTTTCATCCTTGTCTAATGATAATTAGTCCCCATGGGTGTTCTCATGGAGGAGGCTGATTCCATCCCAAATTTCTTGATGAGCTCCTTAGTGTACTTGGTCTAGGAGATGAAAATTCCATCATTAGACTGTTTAACTTGGAGCCCAAGGAAATATTTGAGCTCACCCATACTGCTCATTTCAAACTCCCCCTGCATTAGATTGGCAAATCTCTTGCAGAGGTTGTCATCAGTAGACCCAAAGATTATGTCATCAACATAAATTTGGACTAAGAGACACTTGCCCCTTGTTTCCCTAAGAAACAATGTGCTATCAATCTTTCCCCTCATGAACTTGTTCTTGAGGAAAAAGTTGGACAAAGTCTCATACCAAGCTCTTGGAGCTTGCTTGAGACCATATAATGCTTTCCTAAGAAAGTAAACATGAGAAGTTAGGGTTGGATGCACAAAACCTGAAGGTTGTTCAACATATACCTCTTCCTTCAAGTCTCCATTGAGGAAGGCTGATTTGACATCCATCTGGTAGACTTTGAACCCCTTGTGGGCAACATAGGCAATGAATAGCCTAATTGCTTCCAACCTTGCAACTGGTGCAAAGGTTTGATCAAAGTCTATACCTTCCTCTTGCTTGTATCCTTTGGCTACTAATCTGGCCTTGTTCTTGATGATTGTACCATTCTCATCAAGCTTGTTCATGTATACCCATTTGGTGCCAATCATATTGTGTCCCTGAGGTCTTGGCACCAGCTTCCATACTTTGCATCTCTTGAATTGTAGGAGCTCTTCTTGCATCGCTTCAATCCAGAAGGTGTCTTGATTGGCCTCTTCAAACATCTTGGGCTCCATTTGAGAAAGGAAGCTCAAGAATAGTGCTTCATTATGAGCTCTACTTCTTGTCAATATGCCTTGGGTATGATCTCCAATTATTAGATCTCTTGGATGATCTCTCAGGTGCCTTGCAGCAGCTGGAAGAGGGTCCTCTGGTGGATGTGTTTGTTCCACTGGTTCAGTTGTGACTTCACCATCTTGTACCTCTTCTTCTTCAGGAATTGCAGCAGCTTTTTGTGTTTTGCTGCTGCTGGGCTTGTCTTGGACAGTCAGCTCATGCAACCCTTCTTCATTTCCTGTCAAAATAGAAGAGCTAGACCATTCTTTGTAGAGAAGGCTGGTCTCATCAATCACAACATGCATAGATTCTTCTACAACATGGGTTTTCTCGTTATAAACTCTATAAGCTCTACTATGTGAGCTATACCCAACAAGAACCCCCACATTGCATTTTTCTGCAAACTTTGTTAATTGAGATTTTCCATTACATAGAATGTAGCATTTGCAACCAAAGATTCTAAAGTAAGAAATTGTAGGTTGTTTGCCTTTCAGAATCTCATAAGGGGTTTTCCCAAGGACCTTATTGATGGAGGCTCTATTGAGAACATAACAGGCTGTATTGACTGCCTCAGCCCAGAAGTATTCTGGGAGTGAGGAGTCACTAAGCAATGTTCTCCCTGCTTCTATCAAGGTCCTATTCCTCCTCTCAGCCACACCATTTTGCTGTGGAGTCCTTGGGGAGGAGAACTCTTGGGTGATACCAAATTCTTGACAAAATTTTGTCATGGCTTCAGATTGAAATTCCGTGTCATGGTCAGTTCTAGTCCTGACCACAGTACATAGTAGATCATTCTGAATAGCCTTGACATAATTTATAAAGACATGTAAGGTATCTGACTTCTTCTTAAGGAAGAATACCCATGTATACTTTGAATGATCATATACAATTACCAAGGTATACAACTTCCCACCTAGGCTCTGAATTGGCAAAGGACCAAACAAGTCCATGTGCAATATGTATAAACACCTCTCAGTATCCTTGGAGCCAATACTTTTAAAGGTGGTCCTAGTTTGCTTACCCATTTGGCAAGCATGACAGGGACCACTTTTAACACATTTTAGTTTAGGACTATTTCTAACAAGATTTTTAGAAAATAATCTATACATTGTCTTATAGTTAATGTTGGCAAGTCTCTTGTGCCATTGGACACAAAGAGACTCACTTTCATTAGCTACAAGACACACAGAAGAGATAGAATAATTGCAAATGAAGTCTAAGCAATAAAAATTTCCACTCCTAGTGCCTGAGAGAATGGTCTCCAAGTCATTAGACTTTTTGATCAAGCACTTGTCATTGTGGATTTCAATGACATAGCCTAAGTCACATAGTTGGCTTATGCTTACAAGGTTGTGTTGCAACCCTTCAACATAAGCTACCCTTGTGATTGAGACTATGCCATTTGAAATCATACCATATCCTTTGGTGACTCCCTTTTCAGATCCACCAAAGATAACTATAGGTCCATTCTTCACTGGATGGTAATCCTTTAGAAGATCCTTAGTTCCTGTCATGTGCCTTGAGCACCCACTGTCCAAGTACCATATTTGGTTGAGATTGGTACTTGAACTAACCTGCAACATAGAATTTAATGTACCATAGGACCCAAACTGATTTTGGGTCCTAGGTTCATGTTAACACCATAGGGAATATTCCTAGAAAGGGCGGTTTGGCTTGAGGTGCAATCCTTGCCTTTGGCACATTGGGGTTGTGCCAACAAACAATTGCAAAGTGTCCCACTTTGCCATAGCACCAACACTCATATATATTATATCTCCTCTTCTAAACAGTCCTAGAAGATGAAGCTTCCTGTTTCTGTTCAGTAGGGGATGCAGCTGCTGTTTTCTTTTTCTTATCAGTAAAGGCATGGCTTTTTTACCTTCCTATAATCAGTCAAGGCAGCCTGTTTTTGTTTGACATCAACACCCTTTAGCTTGGCAGCTAAACATGTGTGGATGGAAACAGAAACTGGGCTTTTTGGCTTGGTTACAGGACAGTCAACAGCCATGGACTTTGCTGAACAATGTTTAGAATTGACAGCCTTAGTTATCTTGAGTGAAGGGGCTGAGGTTCCAAAAACAAAGGGTCCATGATGGGCCATTTGAATTTCCTCATGCAGAGCCTTGAAGGCACTCAAGCCTAACTCCTTTCTATTTCCATAGCTGTGAGCATTCTTGCTCAAGTTATAGGAACTTTCATTTAATAAGTGACCATGAACACTTTCTTGGTCATACTTGTTTGAGGGCATCAAGACTTTCACAAAGGAGGTCTTAGATTCTTTTGAGTCCTTGACCTTTCCCTTAGTGTTGCTAGTAGATGCCTCCTTGTTGAAACCAACACCTCTCATGTCATGGGAGTTGAAGGTGTCAATAATAGGCAGAACTGTCTTGGGCTTGGAGAACTTAGCCACTAGCATCCTCTCCTTGAGGAGCTTTTCTTCAAGATCCTTAAAGATCTTGTTCTTGTGGCTTATGGTGCCCACATGGATGATTGACATTCCCCTTAGCTTGCCAATCTCCTCGCTCATTAGAGCTAGCTGGGTAGCATGCTCAATGCACTCAGATTTTGATTGCTTTAGGGAAGTAATTTCTTGAGCTTGCCTCTTGGCTAGCTTTTTGCTCTTTTTCAGAGCTTCCAGGAGTTCACCATACCTATCAATCAATTGATTGACATCCTCCTCAGGACCTGATTCACTTCCAACTTTAGATGGAGGAGATTCAGATTCTTGACCTGTTTCATAATCAGAAGAAGAAGAAATGCAGTGTATCAATACTTGCTCATGTTCTGAATTGCTGTGGCTGTCCTCATCTTTAGTTATAGCCATCAGCCCATGGTCATCTAGAGTGACCTCATCCTCCTCTACATCACTATCTGAATGTGATAGAGGGGCCCTGATTCCTATCCTGGCAACAGGATAGTCTTCTTCCTCCTGATCAGCAAACAACCCCAAGTAGGCTTCCTCCTCACCATCTGAATCTGAAGATGAAGATTCAGATTCACTCCAGCTCTTGCCTTTCTTAGCTAGGAAGGATTTTTCTCCCTTCCTCTCCTTCTGGTGATGAGGCTTCTTGTCACCTCTTTCCTTTCTCTTGACTGGACAGTCAGCAATGACATGTCCAGGCTTACTACAGCAATAGCAAATTATGTTAGTTGAAACATGTTTACTAGATTTAGAGTCATACCTGTCCCCTTTGGGATGTTGCCTCTCAAATCTGTAATGATCCTTCTTGGGATGAGAAGAGGAGGAAGGTTTGTTCTTCCATTATTTCCTCTTGATCATCTTCTTGAACTGCCTTGTGAAGGCAACAAACTCCTCACCAGAAGAGGAGCTGTCTGAATTGCAGCTCTCAGATTTCTCAGATTCAGCAGCCTTTCTTGGAGGTGACTGCACTCTACCCTTGTTCTTCTTAGAGCTTTTAGTTTTGAGAGCAACAGATCTCTCCCTTGTGTGACCCATGGAGGAAGTGTCCTCCTCCTTTCTTGCAGAAATCTGCATCTCATATGAGAGCAGTTTCCCAAACAGTGTATGGGTAGGGGTTTCTCCAAGTCTTGCCCCTTCCCTGATTGCACATATTTTAGTGTCCCAATCTCTAGTTAGAGATCTAAGGAACTTGTCATTGAGTTCATAATCTGTGAACACCCTTCCATAGGTTCTTAGTTCATTTACAATCCTAAAGAACCTTTCATAGAACATGGAGATATTCTCCTGGCTCAGTTGTCTGAAGGCTTCATACTCCTGATTGAGGAGTGACTTTCTATCATCCCTCACTTCAGCTGTTCCCTCCATATAAACAACCAATGTGTCCTACATTTCCTTGGCAGTTGTGCAGTGTACCAAGTTCTGAAATGTAGTGTCATCAATGGCATTTACTATTATGTTTTGGGCTCTCTTGTCCATTGTATACAATGCTATCTCATCATTGGTCAGCTCAGAAAATACCTTAAGTACTTTTCTAGTAGGGTCAATATTGGTGATTTTCTCAAAGGTATAAGGACCATTTTTGACAGTCAAAAAGATCCTTGGGTCTGAGGCTTCCATGAATAGCCTTACCCTTTGCTTCCATATACCAAAGTTTTCTTTGGAGCATATGGGCAACTTCATTGACCCCAACTCTTTCTTCATTCCACTGTTGGCCATTGGATTTCAGATTTGACTACTCCTGTATAGGATCTGATCAGACTGTTAAGTCTGTTTGATCAACCTGCCTCTGATACCATTTGATAGTTTGTTAGGTGTAGTCAATATTACCTAGAGGGGGGGGGGGGGGGGGGGGGTGAATAGGTTTTATTTATTTTCTTTATATAATCCTAATGTATCTAGCTGCAGAAAACTCAATCACAGAAAGCACACAAGGATGTATAGAGGTTCCTCAAGACAGGGTGTCTTGAGTAGTCCTCTTTCCCCCTTCACCTTTCTAACAGTGAGTTAGACAAGGCCCACAAACTCCAATCTCAGCTCCTTGAGCTTACACCACAAGTTCCTCAGAACTTCTCAGATCAAGAGTGATCCTACCTCAGGCACAGCAGCCCTACACTCAGGCTCATCAGCCCTACACCTCAGGTACAGCAACCCTACACCTCAAAGTTATGTAACTCCTACCACTCAGAAATCACACAGATTTCCTACCTCAGACCTATCAATAAGTCCTACCACTCAAGCTATCAACACAGCTTTACACACAGGCTCAACAGCCTTTCACTCAGGCAACAATGCCTTACAAAGATATAAGAGAGTTTGTATTAAATACAGAAGACAAAAGGTTTACTCTCAGGTCTTCTGATTTCTTTCTTCAGATCTGAAAGACAGCAGCTTCAGATTTGAATCACCTTGATCTTCTCCTTCAGCAAAGCAGAAGATCAACTTGCCCTTCTTGAGTTGGTAGAGGAAGAGCTAACTAATCTCCTTCAGAAGATTAACTCCAGCTTCAGAGAACAACTTCAACTGGCTGGAACGTGAATGCTCGATTGCGGCTTGCAGCAAAAGCTTTTTCAATAGAACAGTTATTATTGTTGTGCCCTAGCTTTGATTTTATACCTCCAGAAGGCTTCAACGGCTATTACAATCCTCCTGACACAGTATGAGGCAGATTGGAGTTGCTTTTCCCTTTTTATTTTTGCTTGCGCCAAAAGCAGATCCCGTCAGCACGTTTGAATCTGTCGCAGCGGTTGGGCTGAGTCAGCTTCCAGTCTCAACGGCTGGGCTGAGACAGCTTCTAGTCTCAGTGGCAGCTCCAGTCTCCTTCTCAGCGGTTCCACTGGGACAGACACAAGTATCAGCGGTTTTGGGCAGATTGTTACCAATACTATTCCTTATCTTGGAATAACCTAACCCTGCATGCTTATGAGATACAAATAGGGTGTATCAAATACAACTTGTACTTTGTATTTGAGTGTGAGGCCTCTTCAAATTAAATGGACATTGAGGGTCAATTTTCCAACAACACTCTACGTGGCCAAGTGTCACACTTGCGCATTGGTGAAGGTTGAATGTCAAAGACCTGGTGGGTTTCTAAAGTCTTTATCGATCCCAGAATGGAAGTTCGACGATATTTCGATGGATTTCGTGCACAGATTGCCGAGATCGCAACATGGAAACGACACCATCTGGGTGATCGTAGATCGATTGACGAAAGTTTCGTACTTTATTCCGAACCGGAAAGATGACTCCGTGGAAAAGCTAGCAAAGTTATATGTTGATAATATCGTACGGTTGCACGGGGTTCCCCGTAGCATCGTGAGCGATCGTGATGGGTGGTTCACATCAAACGATTGGAGGATAATTCATCAATTATTTGGTACCAAGCTAAATTTTAGCACGGCCTTCCACCCGCAAACAGATGGACAGACCGAAAGGACCAATAGGACGATGGAAGACATGCTAAGGATGTGCGCCCTGGACTTCGGCAAGAGATGGGAAGATCATCTCTATATGATTGAGTTTGCCTACATCAACAGCTACCAAGCAAGTAAAAAGATGGCACCTTTCGAGGATCTTTATGGTAGAAAATGTCGTACACCGTTGGCTTGGGCTGAGACGCGTGACACGACGTTGTTGAAACGCAATGACGTGGATGAAGCAAATACATCAATCCGGGCAATATGAGAGCGGTTGCTCATTGCCCAGGATAGGCAGGCAAAGTATTACAATGCAAATCACCGGAATGTCGAGTTCGCCGTTGGTGATTGGGTTTACCTAAAGATCAAACCGTTCAAAGGAGTATCGAGGATTCGACGCTTGAAAAAGCTAAGTCCGAGGTACTTAGGACCGTTCGAGATCTTGGAGTGCATTGGTGAAACTGCCTACCGGCTTGCTCTATCTGCGGAGCTGAGCGGGCTGCATGATGTATTTCATATCTCTGTGTTGCGGAAGGCTGTCAAGGAGACTAGTCTTGTTGTTGCGGTCAACGAAGTGTCGGTAGATGGTGGGCTAGTGACGAAAGTCAAGCCCATTTGCATTGAAGACACCGAAGTGAAGCAGTTGCGGAACAAATCCATTCGGATGGTAAAAGTCCGTTGGAATAATTGCGGGAGAGAGGAACTCTCTTGGGAAAGGGAGCAACCGATGCTTGCGGAGTCTGAGCTATTTCTCTCAGGTAATTTATCCTTTAAATTGGCTGCTATTGTTTTCATAATTTCAGGACGAAATTCTTTTAAGGGTGGTGGAGTTGTAACACCCCAAAACTTCATGTGCGGCGAGCTAGCCGAAATTCGTCCATTTCTATGAAAATTAGTCTAAAGGCTTTAGCGTCATTAGTCTAATGGATATAGAAGAATTAGTCTAATGGATATAGCAAAATTAGTCTAATGGATATAGCATAATTAGTCTAATGGATATAGCAGAATTAGTCTAATGCATAGCCGAATTAGTCTAATGCATATAGCCGAATTAGTCTAACATATAGCCGAATTAGTCTAATGCATATAGCCGAATTAGTCTAATGTATAGCCGAATTCATCTAATGGGTATAGCCGAATTCGTCTAATGAATATAGCCGAATTAGTCTAATGAATAGCCGAATTAGTCTAATGGTTATAGTCGAATTCGTCTAATGGGTATATCCGAATTCGTCTAATGCATATAGCCGAATTAGTCTAATGTATAGCCGAATTAGTCTAATGGTTAATTCCGAATTCGTCTAATGGGTATAGCCGAATTCGTCTAATGCATATAGCCGAATTTGCCATTTCGTCGAATACTGACAGAAAGCTGTATTTTCGCCTGTTTCGATTTTTATGAGTTTTTGACGGAAATTTCTAAGTCCGTGTGACTACGATCTTGATGAAAACCAAATCGGACGACTATGATTAATTCGAAACCCTTTAAGGAGGCTTGGGAGATAAGTTTTAGGTCATTCTTACCGATACGTTCTCTCTCCAAGCCGAGAAAAACTGCGAGCAACGAGGAGAAGAAGAAGGCATCTTCCGCCACTGTCGGAGCTTCGGAGCTCCGAATCACGAGCCGTTTTCAGATCTAGAAAGAGCAGCCCGTTGCGGTTCTTTCTATCCGAGTGAAATCTCAGATCTTTGGCAAAGAAGAAAGCTCCAAGGGTAACGATCCTTCCTCCCGGTCTTAGGACGTGCTTTATCCTCTCATTCCTTTTCTATGCTTGCATGAGGAATCCCTTTCACCAAATGGGTGAAGTGTAGGAATTCCTCTAGTTCTTCGGAACTCTGGGTCGATTGTGTCCGTCCCGGGCATATTGCATTTAGAAATCTGGTAGTCGTGCGGATTTAGGCATTTTGTGTGAAGCCTATTCGTGGCCCTATGCCCGGATTGGTGATGCTTGGATTGCGACGTTGCATTTAGGTTAAGCCTAGAATGCGTGCTGTAGAATGTCTCCGTGAGATTTTCTATCGTGTTGCGGGACTTGAGTTTTAGGTGCCTTTTGAGAGCCTAACGGAAGCCCCTTGCTTGGGTGGTTGAATGCAAACCTTCACCACTAGATTTGAAGAGGAGTGGTCTTGTACCTCCTTCTTGGTTGTTGTTTGCGAAGTCTAAGTCCGCGTGAAAGGATTGGATGCGTAGCTTAATTATGTGGGCACTTGTTGTGCTAAACCCTTACGGGCCGAGGTGAAGCCGTACCCGCGTCGTGCGATAGATCGCGACGGTTAGAGCACGGGCAAAGCTGAACCGAACCCGTTTCCATGCAGATCAGTAAGAGGTCCCTACCTCATGTAAGTCGTGTGATCATGGGAGAGGTCGTGGAAGGTGTCTTACCTAGACTGACCAAAAGCTCTTTTTCCCCACCTAAGGCTACGTCCTTAGGGTGGAGTGTTTGTGATGAATTGATGTTATGTTAGCCTCATGCGGTTGCTTAGGCGGTTGTGGGGAACCTTCGAGTGAACCCAACCAACATCATGTGCATACCAAGGTTCCCTTTTACTTGATGCTCAACCTAGAAGATTGATTGTGCTTGAAACCTCACCTTGTGTAGTGTAGTTTGGACTTTCTTTGTATTATTACATGTTGCATGTACGACTTGCTTGCAGGTTAGCGGTAACACACCCCTGAGCCGACTAGATGGCCGGGGGGGGGGGGGGGGGGGGGTGGGGGGTGGGATCATTACGCGGTTTGTGGTCAGCTCATAGCTGACCCTCGTTTACCTCTTATTGGATGTTGGTTGCAGGTGCAGGTGAGCCTAGCGGGAAATAGTGGGCGGTGGCCCTTTTGCTGTGTTGGCCCTCAAAGGCCAGCCTCTTTTCTGCTTTTCATATATTGCCGGCCTACGTGCCGATGTATGTTTTGAGTTTCTAAACATTTGATAAATGTAAGGCCTTAAGGCCGTAACTCTATTTGTTTCATTCCTGGGATAGTGAACAATTCTAACAGATGTTTAACCCAAATGCTTCCGCTTACGTTTTTTTTATACTCTGGTGTAGTTGTTGTTCTCTTCTGTTTATCACCTTATAATGCCTAGCTAGTGTGTATAGTATGGCGTGGGGTCCCGTCCGGACCTACTGTTATATTATTTGTACTGGCAGGGTATTACATAAGCATGGTTCATTTATCTTGTAAATTTTATTTAAAGAGACTGATCAGCTCAAGTTAAGCGGGTGGCGGTCCTTTATCCTCTGCCACCCAAAGCCTAAAACGGGTGGGGGTTTTTCTATCCCCTACCACCCAAACACGGCCCACGGGGCCTCAGGACGAGCATGCTGAGCATCCCTACAATGCCATCGTGCAAGACTTAACAAAGTCCTTACTGCCCCCAAACACGACCCACATGACCACAGGCCAGGCATGCTATTCAGGCCTGCTGTTCATGTCCTTTGAAATGTCCGCCGTGCAAGGCTAAAGGCAACAATTCATATTAATTAACTTTTATTAAGGCACGGAACGCAGCCCGAGAAATAATCACCAGGATACCCTAGGAGTTAGGGTCAAAGATGAGGTAAACAGTGCATAAGACGATTTGTAAGAGAAGACCCAGAGATTGTGTAATCCCAACAGATGTAAGAACTTAGGCAGAAGGTGATAATGATCAAGGGCACAGTACAGATATCTGCAATTACCTGTACCCTTTATAAGACACTAGATTTCGAGGAGGAGGAGAAATTGGAGGCATAGCTCAAACACTAAGAAACAAAAGGGGCATTTCTCGAGGAATCAAAAGCTAAGACCCTATTGTTCTCGAGAAATCAATGACTAAGAACAAAAAAAAAGGTTCTCGAGATATCAAGAGCTAAGATCAAACATTTCTCGAGAAGTCGAGGGCTAAGATCAAAGGGTTGTCGATTGATCAAAGGAAGATAATAGAATTCCCGAGAAATCCCAAAGATAGGAATCAACAGATTTCTAGAGAAATCCTAAGGGCAGGATGTATAACCCGATATTCGCCAGAAGGAAGGCGAAGATACAAGAAGTCAGTAGAAGGAGGAAGAGGAAAAGCGAGCTAGAGCCTCGAAGGCCGCTCGCAGGAAGACGAGCGAGCCGAGCACTCACCATAGGCCCGCAAGGAGGGCGGGCGAGCCAGATCGTCGCGACCGGCGAACTCGCCATCCAGCTCGACGAACTTCAAGTTGAGTTCGACGAAAGACGTTCTGCGTTCGACGAGCGTCATGCTCCAGGTCGACGAAGTCGTCTAAGCGGCTGGGCTGGGAAGGCCAGCCGTCTCAGCAGCTATTTCTGCCCAGTTCCAGCGGGCCCGCTGAGATAAGAGAGTGTCTCAGCGGGCTCAAGCACTTTTTCAGCGGCTCCCGGCCCAGTCTCAGCGGGAGAGCTCGCAGGAGGAAGCGCGAGATCCGGCCTCAGAGGGTGTCGCCGGGAGAGTAGTGAGCTGAATCTTTACGGGCCGCTCGCCTGAGAGTAGGGTTTCAGATTCAACAGGTGGAAGAGGTGACAGAAGGGCAAGCCAGAGCTTCAAGGGTCACTCGCAGAATGGCGCGCGGGCCATGTCCCTGCGAGCCCAAGCCTCAAGGTCAGCTCGCAAGAGGTTGGGCTGAAAGGATCGGCCATCTCAGCGGTTGGGCTGAAAGGATCGGCCGTCTCAGCGGTTGGGCTGAAAGGATCGGCCATCTCAGCGTTTGGCTGAAAGGATCAGCCGTCTCAGCGGTTGGGCTGAAAGGATCGACCGTCTCAGCGGTTGGGCTGAAAGGATCGGCCGTCTCAGCGGTTGGGCTGAAAGGATCGACCGTCTCAGCAGTTGGGCTGAAAGGATCAGCCGTCTCATCGGTTGGGCTGAAAGGATCAGCCGCCTCAACGGTTGGACTAAAAGGATCGGCCATCTCAGCGGTCACTTCTGTCCCGTCTCAGCGGATCCGCTGGGACCGGGTTGTCTCAGCGGTTTTTCCCCCACCTGCAGCTCAGCTTGACAGGGATTGAAATTACCCCTCTGCCCCTAGAGGTCTACAACGAAGTTTTGCTGTTAGCAGGCCAAATTGGGGTGCGTTTAGTGAAACCAAAAGGCGGAGTTCCACTATTGACAGACCATGAGCAAAAAACTATAAATAGACCTTGAAGGGCACCTTGGGAGAGGATTTCCAATCTCAGATCTCTGAGCTTCTTCTTCCCTTGGTTACTTTGCTTTAGCCCTCTAGCTCTCCAAGGTGCCCGAGTCTCAACTTTGGCTTGGGAGGGGAAGCGCTCAACGATCTTCCGGGTTAGTGGAGGGACCTCCTCGCTATGACTAAGATCTTAGTCTGTGTCCGTGTTGAAAATGATTTCTCAGTCTCTTGTGAAGCTCGGGCCCTCAACAAGTTGAGGGGCTGCTAGCCCTTACTAGACCCTCAGAAGGAGCAGACTGGAGACTCGGACACAGACTAAGACCTTAGTCACAGCGAGGAGGTCCCTCCAATAACCCGGAAGATCGTTCTTCTTCTCTTGGTTACTTTGGTTTAGCTCTCTAGCTCTCCAATGTGCCCGAGTCTCAGCTTTGGCTTGGGAGGGGAAGCGCCCAATGATCTTCCGGGTTAGTGGAGGGACCTCCTCGCTGTGACTAAGGTCTTAGTCTGTGTCTGAGTCTCCAGTCTGCTCCTTCCGAGGTACTAGTAAGGGCTAGCTTCCCCTCAACTTGTTGAGGGCCCGATCTTCACAAGAGACCGAGAAATCGGTTTCAACACAGGAGATGAAGTTTCTCGAGAAATCCCAAACCAGAGACCTTGATTTCTCGAGAATCCAAGGCAGGAACCTTGATTTATCGAGAAATCCAAGGCAGGAACAACTAGTTTCTCGAGAAATCCAAGGCAGGATCCTTGATTTCTCGAGAACTCCAGGTCGTTCGACGAACGCCAGGCCGTTCGACGAACGCCAGGCCATTCGACGAACACCAGGCTGTTCGACGAACGCCAATTACCTCAATCGCCTCCACCTTTAGTGCTGCCTCAACTACCTCAGCGTACTTCTCCGACCTGTACGCGCTGGCCAGCTACTGGATGTCGCTGCGGAGACCACCCAGAAATCTCTTCACTCTTCCTTCTTCCGAGGCTACCAGGACCGGAGCAAACCTGCTCAACTTGCAAAACTCAATCTCATACTCTCTCACCGAGAGCTGCCTCTGCTTCAGATGCAGGAAATCATTCATCAATCGGTCTTGCTCTACCGACGACAGAAACTTTCTTAACAACATTCCTTTGAAGGTTTCCCATGAACATCCTTCGGAAAGTCCTTCCTTCTCCCTCAACCACCAACTCTTTGCAAGACCCTTAAGCTGGTGCGCGGCAACCATCACCTTCTGATCCACGGTGATTCCTGAATACGAGAACATCTCCTCAATGGCTATAAGCCAATCATCTAAGGCCACGAAGTCGGCTCGACCGTCATACGATGGTGGACACAACCTTTGAAAGTGCGAAATGAAATTCATTTCCGGAGGTATCGCTACTGGGGGTACCAGGGGAGCAGGAGGGTTAGGTACTGTCTGTCCTACTATGGGGGGCTGCATCGCGGCTTGCTGCCTTGCACCGGCAGACAACAAAACCTCAACTTGCGACTGCATCACAACCATTTGCCTCGTTAGAGCCTCATTGATCTGGCGTAGACTCTCGATCAAGGCTTCACTCTGCGCCCTGGATGACTCGCCCTCCGACTGAGGAGTCAATCTAGTCGCGACTCGCTTACGCACCGTTTCTGCTAAAATGCAAAAACCTACAATCAAAACTTAACCTTACACTAGAACTACACTGCTTAGTTCAGAACATACATGTACAGATACTTGCCATTTCCACTACCTTTCTCTGGGATATTTTTATGATGCTATGCTAAATTTGGGGGAATGATACCACATCATCCCTCTTGACTCATGTGCAAAGGTCATGAATGCATGAATTTTCTGTTCGTTTCGAAATCATGGGTGTACGTGTGTCATCATATAAGTCTTTAACTTCGCACGTGTGCTTATGCAATGCTATGTAATGTATGTTGTGCTATGCATTCTAATAACGACCCTAAAACATGTTATGAGCGGCGTACACATGAAATATTATGCATCTCCTACTACATAATATCTCATGTAACAAAAAGAAAATGTGCTAATGGGCATCCATGTGATGATGGTTATGTATCCCATACTACATAACCATCACATGCTGCCACCTATGGTGGATCCATATACAGACACATATTATGCATCCCATACTACATTGTATGCCCCGTATACTTCTTATCATGCTATGAGTGTAGTGTTCATGCTTTGGCCAAGACGTACTGATGACACATCGGTGTGTGTATGCAATGAAACCAAAACAACTACTATATCAGAATTTGTTGCCCGACCGAATTGTCGAACAACCTACCTCTGATACCAAATATCACAACCCGCATTTTCTCTGAATTTAGGAATATCAGAGAAAGAGAAAATACGCGTCATGATGCCACGTCATGCAAGAGACAACTGCAGACGCTCAGGCGGAATCCTATTACTTATTTAATCAAAACCTGTTTACATGATAAGTCATCATTTGAAATCATTTATTAGGGTTTGGGGTAAGAACTGTGTCTCTCAGTTCGTGGATCAACTAGTCCACCGAGAAAATATATGTAATTGCAGCGAAAAGTACTTGATTTAGTTCACTTAAGGTCCTAGATGCACGCGATGACAGGACATAAAGTAAATGATATGCACATATCTAGGCGTAGTATGAGTATAGAAAATATCTTTATGCGACTTTAAAGATAAGGATTTCAGTTAAAAGGAATGCAATGAGGATGAAAGAAAAGCCATTTTATGACTATAATGCACCTAGACATAAATCATTCCCAGAGAGCAAGATACACAAGATCTAAAAGTAGTGGAATTTAACTGGCAAGTAAGCTATAAAGTATCTAAAAGAGGCACAACGGGCGTCAACAACCTGACACTAACCCGTTGGCTCCAAACTAGCATGTCTGAACACAAGAAGAAAACTAACAACAACTACATCACAGCAGCGGGGTAAAACAACAACTAAAACTCCCGAAGACTCCGGGCTACACCACTAGCCGCTAAGGCTCAGAACCTGAGACATTCAATAAAACAAAGAACGCCTCAACAAGGAATTTACAAGTGGCAGAAAAACAAGAAGTAAAGTAAATAAGGCATAAGGGGTACCAACCCAGGCCAAGCTTACAAAAAAAGGAGAACTCCAAAGCAAAGAACTAAGCAAAGCACCGAGTGCACCAAATATCATAAAAAGGAACAAGCATGGTTCATTTATCTTGTAAATTCTATTTAAAGAGACTGATCAGCTCAAGTTAAGCGGGTGGCGGTCCTTTATCCTCTGCGACCCAAAGCCTAAAATAGGTGGGGGTTTCTCTATCCCCTATCACCTAAACATGGCCCACGGGGCCTCAGGACGAGCCTGCTGACCACCCTTACAATGGCCACCGTGCAAGGCTTAACAAAGTCCTTACAGCCCCCAAACACGGCCTACAGGACCACAGGCCAGGCCTGCTGTTCATGTCTTTTGAAATGGCCGTCGTGCAAGGCTAAAGGCAACAATTCATATTAATTAACTTTTATTAAGGCACGGAACACAGTGTAACATCCCCCAAACAGCTAGACCCCTAAGTTGGTTTTGTCATGACTAGGTCATGACAAAACCATAGGAAGAGCCCAAGACCATGTGAATTTAGGTGAGAAGGAGAAAACCCAAGTGGTCTACAAATAGCAATCTTCAGATACCAAGCCTAGGGTTGGACTTTAGGGCCCCACCTTGAACCTTGACCCCACCATAGCATCCATAACCCATTAGGGGTCTCCTTGAAACACCAGTGACCCATTGGGGTCAACCAATGAGGCCAAATTGACCAAAGTCAACCCTAACCCCAAATTGGTCAAAGTAGCCTAATTAGGGTCAATTGACCTCCACCTTGCCAAATTGACCCTACCTAGAATTTCCTAACCATTAAGAGAGACCAATAGGTCACTACCCACCCATTGGGGTCAACCCAAATGGTCAAATTGACCAAAGTCAACTCTAGCCCTGTTTTGGTCAAACCAACACCTTTTGGATTAATTGGCCCAATTGGGGCACCACCAAGACTCAACCAACTTTGGGTGATGTCAAGGGACTCAAGACACACCACTTGGACCAGTCAACCCATCAGTTGACCAAGTCAACACCTCAAGTCAACACTTGGTCAACCTTGCCCAAAAAGAGGGGAAAAGGCTAACTCAAGCCCAATCCACTTGGGCTAGGCCTAATTGGAGTAGACCATTAGCTTAGGAGGATGATAATTACCAGGAGTTACCACTCAATTTATGGAAATGATGAGTAGGAGAGATAAAGTGCAATTTCCCCAATTTTGAAGAGAGATAAAGAAGAGAGAGAAGGCCATTAATGGCCATGGGAGGCCAAGGGCCTCCTCTCTTCATCTCCAATGGCTTTGTACCTCCCCCCTCATCAGTTTTGAGGAGTTTAATAGCCATGTTCGGCCACCCAAATGGCTAATTTAATGGGATTTCAGTTTTGGTTAAAAATTCCTAATGGCCATTAATTGTGAAATTGGAGGTTTCACCTCTCCCCCCTCCACAAGTGGCTCTTTAAAAAGCTTCACAAGGCTATGAGGATGAGTTTCCCCCACTCACCTAAAGATTTCGAGCAACTTGGTGTGGAGGTTGCAATGGCGCCAAAGCTTGAGGCCGGCCATGGAGGATCACCCAATCGCCAAGGAATCAACCCTCCCAACAGGTCTGGTTCTTCTCCTCTCCCTCTATGGATATATCTTAGATCAAAATAGGTGAGAAATCGGGCACAATTGAGCCCGATCCAAGTGAGAAAAATCTGAAATTTCCATGGATTTTCTTCCCGTTGGGTTCACCGGAATCGGCCCCTCCGGCGGCCGTTCCGCCGCCCGGCGATAGCCACCACCTCAACGGAGGTGGTGGTGGTGGCCGGTCAGGGAGGTGGTCGGATGTCCGGGAAAATGGGCTGGATGTAAGACCCCAAATTTCATGTGCATTCAAAAATACCAAAAATGAAAATAAGTTGAAGTCAGGGAGCTAGCGCCAGGCGCTAGCGCTAGCGCCAGTGGTAGTGTCTCTCAGCGGTACCGAATCAGGGCTAGCACCAGGCGCTAGCCACTAGCGCCGGCGGTAGCGGGAAATTCTTATATATCCCAAAACCTGACTTTTCAGCTCATTTGCTCTGAAGATCTCTGAAGTTCTGAGGGCAGAGGGCTGGGAGAAAAGAAGGAGAGCCGTTGGAGTTGCGTTTTCATCATGCTAGGAGGGTGATAGCATCTGCGTGCTTGTGCCACCGCGTATTCCAGCCAATCCAATCCCCTCTCAGGTTTATGGCGCCAAAACGGCCTACGAGGGTAACGAATCTCCTCCCTAATCCTTGGACATGTACGCCCTTTGATTTGCATGCGTTTTGGAAGATTTCTACTAATTAGTAGATCGGATCTTCCAGTGGGATGAAGTTATTTCCCCACAATTTGCATATAGAGTCCGGAACGGTAGTACGAGCATAGGCAAGCTGTGTGAAGCCCATCTGGACAGATCGAGCCGGATTGGTGATGTTTAAAGTGCCGGAAACGATTCCGTGTACGTGCGGTGATTCGGGTCATATGTATGGTTTTGTACAGAAAAGGGGTCCTGGAGGTGTTTCCCAGGCAATACCTGAATTTGGTAGCAGACCTGTGTTCTGTTACTAGCGCCGGGCGCTAGCGATAGCGCCCGAGGTAGCTCCAGGTGAGCTACTCGTGATGTTATCTGGAGGTGTTTTCCCAGAGGTAGCAGAACTGGGTTCTGTTACCAGTGCCGGGCAGAACTGAGTTCTGTTGCTAGCTCTAGGCGCTAGCGTTAGCGCCGGCGGTAGCGCCCAGCACACAGACAGTGTGTTTCAGTGCTACCTACATTCCTGGAGGCTGGATGCGTAGCAGAAAAAGTTGCGGAACTTGCAAAACCCAGCTTTAAGAGATGGGTATTAGGTGACGCTTACCCATATCGTGCATAGTGGAATCGCGGTATTTGAGCAACGTGCCTAGCTGATTCGAACCCTCCCATAGTGGTGGTGAAGAGGTCGCCCCTCGGTGCACCGGGCTATGGATGAGTTCCGGCACTTCGTGCGTACGGACTAGCTCAAATTGCTTGTCTAAGTTGAAATAAGACTTAGCGTGAGGGCGTAACTCAGGGAGTATGCCAAAGTGTGCCTTGAGAGCACGAAGCGGGTGGCTTGGTATGCCTCCGTTGGTGTTGTTTGCGGATATATATATATATATGCTGCTGACTCTTACTTGCAGGGAAGGAGCACCGCCGCCCCGACATCGGCACGCAGGAGGATTTGCTTATACAGGTACCGGTGAGACTAGCAGGAGATAGCAGGCTGAAGCCCCTGCTGCTGTGCTGTGCTGGCCCTTGAAGGCTACAGCTTTTGTTTACCTTTTGTTCATGTGTGGCCGGCCTGCGTGCCGATGTCTGGAAGCCACCTTTTTGATGTAAACAAATAATGTAACTAACTGTTTATGTATTTCATTCCTACTAGAGATGTGGACATGTTATAACTGGTTTTAAGTAAATGAAACTTATGCTTCCGTTGCGACTCTGATGCTGAGATAGTTATAGTTTTAACTGCTTAATGCTAATTTTAGTAATGCGCTCTTCTGTTCGTTTCATATGGCGTAGAGTCCCGGCCGGACCTACTGTTATATGCTATGTAACAGGGAGGGTGTTACACTGGAAGAGGCTACAGGACAGGCTGATCTGGACCCTTGGCTGGAGGAGGAATATGAAGGGATGCCCCACGTTTTTGCTTCAAGATCTGTCCCTTTACTGGCAGCACTTGGAATTAATTATTAAAAATACTTAGGCCCCTCTACAGAAACAGTGGTCAACACCAAAGTTGTATCCCTTGGAGTCTACTTTATTTTAAAATTAATTTCACACCAAAAGGAGTTTTGTAGCTCCCTGTAGGTCCATTTTGGTGGGGCTGGTCTCTAGTGTAGGACAGCGACCATTTCTTGAATAACTTTTGATTAGGAAATGATATGGACTTGAGATTTGAAACATAGCCTACCTATACCTACACACACATCATATCCAAAGATGGGAATCTTAGGAGAAATTTTTTATAAGGTTTTTGTAATAATTTCATAAATCACATATTAACTAATTATTGGGTCAAATGACCTCCAATGCCCTCCAAAGTTTAGTGGGTACTTCTTAGGGTTATCACATGACCCTAGTAAAAATCTCAGCCCAATTGGGACTGATTTAGTTTGGAAATTGGTTAACCTAAGTTGGGTCTAATTAGGTCAAAATTAGGGCATGATGTTTATCTTAGGGTATTGTGGTCAAATCTCCTCACCATGAGATGAAACCTTGGCCACTGGTTTAGGATCACCTAAAACACCCCCATGAGTGAGTTGGGGTGGTGTGGAGGTGGATATGCCCTAGGATCCTAGATTTACCCCTTGGGGTGCATGTAGAGCTTTGTGAAGGACATGTGGTCAAAAGCTATAGAATGGTCATGAAACTTGGTGGATAAGTTTATAGGGTGTAAATAGGCCCCAGGTAATTTTATAAGAATTTTAGGAGAAATTATTCCCTTTGGATTGGGTCATAATCCCTTTAGAGAAATTTCTTATAAGAGATGATTACAGGATCAAAAGGTCTTGGATGATGATGAGACTTTGGTTGTGCCCTTATAATCATGTTTTAGACCTCTGGTAATTTGTGTGAATTTTATAAAATGATTTAATCAGTACTTCTTTCACAAGGCACTTGTTTTGATTTAAACTTAAGAAAAATGTTTGAGGGTCCAAAACTCTTTGTTAAATTGTGAAAATTGGTGATAGGACCTTTCTGAACATTAGGAAGCTCTATAAATTTTTACAGAATTTTTGAAGACTTAAATCAGTAGGCTACTTCACAATTCATTTAATTTGAGGTTTTCTTAAAGTATTTAATTTAGTGAGAAAATGAATTCCTTAAATCCTGAAACATAGTCAGTAGCCTTTTCTGGTGATTACAAGAGCTTGGTAATTTTCCCATAATTTTAGTGTTGACCTTTTTGGTAGTTCCTTCATAAAGCTATGATTTTGGATAGATGATAAATAATTAAATTAGAGGAGAATTTCTTACTGTAAAAATATGATATACTGTTTCTGATGTTATTTAGTCACCATAGATTTATCATAATTTTTGGAAAGCCATATCATAAGATTTACTTATAGTTCATGTTCATTTTCATGCTTGGCAGATGTTTGGAGAAATTAAAATAAATATTAATTAATTAGGGAAAAATATTATTCTATGGAATTAGTCTTATAACATCATGATAGACCTCCAGTAAATATCTTGGGTCAGTTGGGTGAATATTTGGAGCACCTCTAGTTGTGAGCTTCATATAATTCATTTGGTCTGCGTATAGTAAACTGTGAAATTTGAGAATCAAAGTGGATCCTTAGGAGGGAATGGGAGGTAAGTGGTTTACCAAGTTTAGTTGAGAAGGTATGATGGTCAACAAGAAGGATTATAGATGGTAAAAGTGTGCTTGGTGAGTGAGAGGTAAGTTGCACTCGGGGTCGACGAAAGATCGTCCTGGAAAGTCATAAGTCACTTAGGGTTAATTCAAGAGTAATGACGAGGAGGGTATTCTTGTGGGTGGATACCAACAACACTAAGTGTCTTGAGAAAGGGAACTTTGGGGTGTCATCCCATTATAGTTCCTAGTACCGTAGCGAGCCCCTTACAGGGTAATCCTCGGGAAGTCCAAGATTAACCATAAATTATAGGGATAAGATGATGTACAAGATGAACTTGATAATGCACACACACACCCACACCCCGTAGTTACGGGAGGTTAGATGATTTGGTTGTACGAGCGGTAGGCTCGGTGGTTGTAGCAGTAGATTAATTAGTCTGGTGAGCTTGTGACTCAGTAAGGTTTGTTGTTACAGACGGGTTGGTCCGGCGAGCCGGTGGCTCGGAAGGTTATGGTCACGGGCAGGTTAGCCCGGGGAGCTTATGGCTCGGAGATAGATAGTAGAACATGTTGCATGTGCACGAAGGTGGTGGGTCTTTGGTATTGGACGTTCGTTCCCACTGACGTCAATACGTTGACTCGACAAGTGTGGAATTTGCACTTAGCCTTGAAAGTCTGGTGGTCCAGCCAGTAAGAGTACGCAGATGCTCCGCAGTTTTGCATTGAGGCGTACGATAGGTCTAGGTTAGGTAGTGTGAATACCAACCTAAAGGTGGGCTAGGCCCAACCCACCGCTTCCGTTTGCCACTACGGGAGTATCCTGGGAGTATAGATCGCTCCAAAAAGGGGGAACTAAAGGTCTATGCGCATAGAGTCGAAGTGGGTGAGTTGCAATTGTATGAACATAGCATAACAACATACCTTGCATGTCATAGCATAAACATTGCATTTCAACCCCTACCCCTATCATATAAGTCGGTTATGGGACTTCTTATACGATAGGCCTTGCTAAACGACCCTTTGGTCTATAGGTTTGTATGGGCATTCCTATAAATCAATGGTTACTTTTCTATTGCTATTGTCTTTACTTACTGCACTTTACTTATTCTTTACCTGCTCTTACTATGCCCCTTTACTGCTTCAGTTATATATATACACATGTGTAGTGTAGAAACATTTCATGTACCACTGTCACCCGCTCTTTGTTATACCCCTTGCTGTCCTCTACTTCATCCTCCCGCACGGTGCCTAGGAGCCATTGGGGGTGGGGTGGGGAACATAAGGCTTAGGCTTTTTGACTAACGGTCGGTGGACCATATCATTTTAGGAGATCGAGGAGACGCAACAGCACCAGAGGCCAGTGCAGACGGAGGCGGGCCAGCCTATTACAGGATCACCAGGTTCAGGATCAGTGAGTGATTAGTAGTTAGCTTCCGCGAGTGATCTTGTAGTGAGGACATGATGTACAGGGCATGTGCCCTTTATTATTGTAACAATCTTTTATTCAGTTATTATCTGTGGACATTTACCTTTATGGTTTTATATTTCATGTTGATTCTATGGACTTGTCTTCTTTAATGCACTTTTCTTTGTGATCGATTTGGCCGGTAGGATCAGTGTTTTGTAGTGGTGACCTTCCCGAGTGAAGGTGTCACTGCAAAGCGGCGGTTCTGGGCCTAAGACCCGGTGTTTAAAAAAAAGGGGTCTTACAAGTGGTATCACAGGGAACCTCGATCCGAAGAAAAGAAGTCCACAAACCCTGGGCCACCCCGTGCGAGTTTAGTTTGAGGACAAACTAAGCAGCGGAAGCAATGGTGTGCCCATATGGGGAAATCACATGAAAAATCCACTTTTAACTGAATCTTTTTAGCCAAATCTCTTTACGAGTGTCAAGTTTTCTTTTGTAGCCTGCGGCGAACCCTGCCCTCCGCAGGGAATACCACCGGCTGCAAAGATTTCTTTAGTTAGTCCTTTAGTCAACGAGTTAGATTTATACTCCACTAAGACACGTGACTTACCATGACAATTTATACCATGCCCTAGCCTGAAATAGACCGTAGGTATGAATTTGGTAAAGATACCAGGATACCCCAAAGAGATTAAATGGGGAGCTTAACATGAGAGTGGCCACCTAAGACATAACTCTGATGTCCCTACTTCATCTATCAAAGGATTATCCAAACTGATAGGACCGCCTTAAGGAGATTGACACATAAGTAGAATGTTAGGGGACTCGTAAACTCATCCCTCGTATCAGTGACATGATTATATTGAGCAACCACCACGACAAACACCGAGGGTCGGATAAGAATTGAAGTTCAGAAGGGACCCGTTTGGGATTGGGTGCAAGGTCTCTTTTTCCAAAACCCGCTCGGGTACTTGAAAAATCGAGCCTCTCCCGCATCGCACGGTTGAGGTGGACCTTCGCCCAGAATCGCTGCCTTGCGGTGTCACCAACACTCGGGTTGACTAACACCGCTCAGCACCAACCCTGCCGGCTATACGATCATAAGTAAAATATGCCAAATAGTAAGTACATAAAAGAAGGAATGTCCACAATCACAGCATCATAAATAATGAAAACAGAAAGTCCATAAGAGAAGTACAATTAAAGGGGCTTAAACCCGATACATGTGCAAAGTAATGTACTATCTCTCTCTCTCTCTACAACATGCGGAAGTCTACAACAAAAGCTCTAAAAAAGCGGAAATCTAACTATCTAATCATCAACCTGTGGCGTCGTGGTAGTGCGCTGCATCTGCGGCTCAGGTCCTGCCATCTCGTCCTGCTGCGCGCGGGACAACTCTGCCTCCTCGGACTCCTGCGGTCACACCGACCGTTAGTCATAAAGACTAAGCTGTTTTGTCCTCGCCTCCCTCCACGACTCCTAGGCACTGAGCGGGAGGAAGAAGCGGAGGACAAACAAGGGGTAAACAAGAAGGTGGTGACATGGCACTACTCTAGCAGGTATAAGTAAAGCAGTAAAATCTAGCTAGCAGTATAGTGCAGGTATAAGGTAGTAAAGTAGAGTAATGAAGTAAGCAGTAAGTAGAAAGGAAACGCAGTGCAGTAAGTAAATCTAAACTAACATCATAGATTCGTACCTTAACTTATATGAACGCCCATACGACATATAAGTTAAGATGTCCAGGTAACCCATCATATAAAAAAGCCCATACTAATTTATATGATGGGGGTATGCTATGTGTATGTTATGTTATGCTATGATTATTATGTTTTAATGAAATTATGCAATGCGACTCACCCACACGACTCTATGCGCACAGACCTTTATAGTTCCCAATTTGTTTGAAAGGTAGCCAACCTTTCGGGTACCGGCCGTCGTGGCTCACGGTGGTAGTGGATCTGGCACTCCACATCCTAGGCGGGTATAGTCACTACCAAGCCTAGACCTCATGTACGCCTCAACGCTAAGAACACAACAGCGGAGCTCCTGCGTACTCTTGCTGGAATCCACCAGACTTTAAGGTCGGGGTGGGTTATTAGGGATTGTCCTCCAGACCGCGGTACTCAAACTTACCGGCCCTCTAAACAACACCCTCACCCGAGTCAACATACTACTGTCGGTGACACGACTATCCTAGTACCGAAGACTCACCACTATTTGGATAGGTAACAAGTGTTAACATGTCCACCCGAGCTCCGGCTCAGGGACTAACACCCAAGCTGATCCAACTCATCTCCTTCCCGGAGGAGATCCATACCAGTCTGCATACCCACTTAGGCTACTCTTGCCTACAATTTGGTTCGTGTTATATTTAGGGTGGATCTTGGACTTCCCGCGGTGTACTCCGTAAGGGGCCCCTAACGGTACTACAGATCAATGGGCTCAACCCCACAATCCTCTTCAAGATAATTATTTTAGTTGATGGATAACACTTGGTTCACCCTTAATCATTTCATATAGTAAAGTGATTTAGCTCATCCCCCCGTCCCACTCAATTGGGTTGGGCGTACCTCCTTTCCTTATACAATGACCCCAGCACAACCTCACAACTAACCCTAGAATTGACCCTCCTTGAATCATGGTAGGCTATATCTCATTTACTGATTGGGTATAACTCCTACCCACTACTTAGGGGTCTAAATTGTCAAAAACTCCAAATTCTGTTTTTACTAAACGCAGTCCACCAAATTCTGTTTTTACTAAACGCAGTCCACCAAATTGAACTATCCCTCAACCCCATAAGGGAATCCCTCTAAAACTCATCTCCAGGGTCTGGTATAATTATCCTAGGCTACCACTGATCTTAATAAGGTATTGCCCAATTTCCATAATTTTCCATATTAATTTGGTATTTATTTTAATTCAAAATAGTTAAGGACTTAAGTCAAAATACACATGAACTACCCTCAAAATGATTCCTCATGTTATATGAAAATTATCAGCAAGATATTATCCCAACTAAAGGTGGTTCATTGAGTATCATGGCCCTAGGATATCATCTGGCCTACTATATCATCATAATTGTATAATTACCAAAATGCCACTATAATTAGGAAAAATAGTAATTTCACTTCTGAAAATTCTACAAACATTACCCAATGATAATATGGGGACCTAGAGTCCTCTGCCAAAAGGATGTGTCATTACCATGTGATTTAACATTTTAAGAAGATAAATTACTAAGGTGATGTAAACCTCAATTTCTACATGAAGTATATGAAATACAATTCCAATAGCTTTCAAACAATTATAATGGGTATATATTAATCTAAAATCACAGAACACCAAGTATCATGCCAAAGCCCTATGATTTGATATTTTAAAAAGATTAAATACTCTAGTGATGTAAATCTCAATTTCTACATGAAGTATATGAAATACAATTCCAATAGCTTCCAAACAATTATCATGGGTATAGATTAACCTAAAATCACAGATCACCAAGTATCATGCCAAAGCCCTATGATTTAATATTTTAAAAAGATTAAATACTCTAGTGATGTAAATCTCAATTTCTACATGAAGTATATGAAATACAATTCCAATGGCTTCCAAACAATTATCATGGGTATAGATTAACCTATAATGACAGATCACCAAGTATCATGCCAAAGCCCTATGATTTAATATTTTAAAAAGATTAAATACTCTAGTGATGTAAATCTCAATTTCTACATGAAGTATATGAAATACAATTCCAATAGCTTCCAAACAATTATCATGGGTATGAAATAGCATTGAATGACAGTTAACCAAAAATCACACTTTTGCCCCATGATTTGATATTTTTCAAAATTAAATTCCCTTAAGCTAGCAAGTACTTAAAATTTCCTACACAAGGAATGAAACTTCAATAAATTATAACAAAATTACTATAGCACAATTTCATCCCTAATCAGCAACTGATGGAGTTTCAACACCATACAAGGTCCTATGACCATGCATTTCAATTTATTAAGGAAAGGGGTGGCTATTTCATTTATTAGGTAGAAAATACTTAAATGCCTCTAAAATTCCCATTTAAATTTCCTAAGACATTTTATGCCTTTAAAGTCATATCCTCAAAGTTCAGAGCCAAGGCTAGAACATTTGGCCCTATGTCCTTCACAAATCTCACTTGGCACCCTTAAGGATTCACCCTTAGGGTTTTAGGTCACCCCACCTTAATGGCTCCAAATGGACCATTAGGGTGTGACACTAGCATATGCATAGCTATACCCACATAACCAACAAGATGGGAGGAGGCTAACACACTCAACTTCTCAAATTGATTCAAACCCTACTTTGACCCTTAAAGGTCCTCATTAGGGTTTCCAACTTTCCATATTAAATCAACTCCAAATGTAGTGAAATTTTAGGTAGTCACCACACACATATAAAAGAGCAATCCACCAAAGTTTGGTGTCATTTGGACATCATATGCTCCAAAAATCAACTTAATTTAAAAGTACTAACTATCACAAAAACCCTAGGTAAAATTGACCACCAAGGGCAGCCCTTTTGGCAGGGGGTTCCCCTAGGGTATACCAACCCTTGGTTAAAAGCACAGCTCCAAAGATGGAGGGGTTTGACCTAGGCAATTTTTCTAATGGACTGACCTAGTGTAGGACCAGTCCTCGTAAAACAGCTCCCTAGGGAGCTGTAGGTCACCAAATGACCTAAACTTAAAGCCAAATGAAAGATAAGACCAAGTCCTACAACTTTCATGTTGGGCACTTTTTCTAGTTCAGCACTTAAGAGGCCCTAATTTCTGTTTGAAGATGACTGAATATTTGAGGCAGAATATCAAATAGAGGGAATTAATTAAATGCAAGAAAAGGAGATCAACACGGATCTTAAAGCACATCCAACCCCCTTCCTTCATCTTCTTCCTTCAGCCGACGGCTGGGATCGAACCGACCTGGGCCATCTTCCTTCCTCCTTTCCCGGCCACCTGGTGGGCACCACGGCCGGCCACCACCTCCACCACCTTCGTGGTGGTCGGGGCTACGACTCCCGGCGACATGGTGGCCGGAGGAGGCGTTTCCCGGCGGTTCTGGGTGTCACGAATCGAGCCGAAATCCATGGATTTCGGAAATGGATCCGGGCTCAATTGAGCCCGATCCTTCAGCATTAAGAGATGGGAAGCTAGCATGAGGGGAGGGGAGGAGAAACAGACCCTTGTTGGCGCGTGGCGGCGGCTCCGGCGGTGGCTGGCCATGAAAGTGCCTTGCTCCGGCGATCTTGCTCACAACCGCGATTCTCCACCAATATCCCCGCTCCAGTAGCTG